>JARWLC010000014.1:73501821-74701821 GCA_033318265.1 Phyllotis vaccarum | reverse complement strand
TCCCTAAAAACTCATAGGTAGTAGCAGTATTAGGAGGTGTGGTTTTTTTGAAGTAAATATGACCTTGTTGGAGGAAGTGTGTCATTGTGGGGGTGAGCTTTGAGGTCTCTTATATGCTCAAGCCATGCCCAGTGTCTCAGACCACTTCCTGTTGCCTGTGGATGCGAAGTTAGAGAAAGAACTCTCAGCTCTTCCTTTAACATTACATCCACCTGCAAGCCACCATGTTGCACTAAGATGATAATGGACTAAACCTCTGAAAAATGTAAGCCACCCCAATTAAATACTTTTTGTTTATAATAATTGCCATTGTCATGGTGTCTCTTCACAGCACTAAAAACCCTAAGAAACACAAGGACACTGGGGGCTTTTCTGTGAGCAATTCAATTTCCTGCTGACATCTTTTTCTCCCATAGGCACTGGTTGGGGTCCCTGTAAACAGGAAGCTAGTACAAGCTTGATTTCTGCCAGTGTGTACGATGAGTCTTGCCCCTAGATCAGTGCATTTGATAGTAAGCACACAGAAGAAAGCCTGAGTAAAAAGACTGCCATTTTCTTTGGAGACACGGAAAAAAAAAATAGACAAAGAGGAAAAAGAAGTGGAAACTTGGGAGGAGATGGTGATTATTAGGACAGTCACAGCTACCTTGCTGTAATCCAAAATGTTTTCCTCACTATGTGGTACACTTACAGATTTTCCATTTTTTTACTGCATGTGCGCATAATCACAGCAACCATGTCATGCCCAGAATATGCTTCACAGCACATCTGTCCCATCCAGACTTTCCACTTCCTCTTCCCCAGTGTTCCCTGACCTTGGAGGAGATGATAGAGATGTCCCATTTAGGGCTGGACACTCAACAGTCACTTCTTCTCTGCATTTGGCCAGTCCTGAGTTTCTGTCTTTTCTGTCTTCTAAAACAAATAACAAGCAAGCAGTCAGTGTAACTTAGAAAATGGTTAAGAATTTTGCCAATTAGTCATTCAGTTAATGAGGTTGTAGATTGGAAGCTAAAATGTTCTCCGTTAACTAAGTCATAAAATCTACAGATATGTGAAAATAGATGCATTCAATTCTGCTAAAGAGACCAAAGGCCAGTAGTAATCCAGTGACAGATGCTTCTCCCAGATGCCAGTCCACAGCTCCACTCCCAAGCTCGGCATGTAACTATTGTTATGATCTGGCTGCTTGAATAGGTTTCTTAAGAGACTGAGAAATGTATCTGTCATCAGCTGTGAGTGAAGCCCTGTGTACATGCCTCTTCCTCTGGATTAATACATTGCAGTACAGTTCTGTGCTGCTTCTGTCCACCACTCTCTGTGAACAAACTTAGCAAGTTTAGTCTGGCGCCTACAGAGACCTCTTGCAGCTCTTTATACCTGTCCCCATGATTCCCTATGCACAACAGGTTCGGATCTGCTGGAGTACTGCATGAAGAAGAAATAAACGAAGAAAACAAAAAACCACGGTTCAGGTGTAAAGAGAGGAGTCGGGAGGTACAGTGTTCTCTGAGAAAGCATAAAGATGAGTCTGGGTTCTCAACACTTACATAAAATGCCAGGTGTGGCAGTTCCTGTAATCCTAATTCTGGGAGATTGAGAAAGGCAGGTGCAATGTGCTGGTTTCCCAGTGTAGCTGAAACATCACACTCTAGGTTCAGTGAGTGGGATGGTTCATCTCAATTGTCAACTAGATAAACTCTGAATCATCCAGAAGATGGGCCTCTGGATATCCACAGAGGGGATTGTTTTGATTGGGTTAATTGAAATGAGAAGATCTGTCCACTGTGGGTGGCACAATCCCCTGGGCTAAACTCCTAGGCTACAGAAATAAATGATCTGAGTATCAATATTCATCATTTATATACTGTCATCATTAGCAATTTTCTGGCTCATTCCTCTTAGGAAATTTTCAAGATAAACTTTTATCTGGTGGTTTAAGCCATTCTTTCCTATCTATTAGCTTATATGCCACCATGTTAATTACCAGATTAACACACATATATGTCTGTTGACAGGCAACTATGCTATTTCTCATTTTATTGTGAAAATAGCCCCCGTGACTTACCCACATGGAGAAGTACATGTACAGTTTTTCTCCCTTCTGGGTGAGGCTGCAAGGAAATGTAGTGAGCAAATGTTTTAACTTGTAAGGCGCTGCCCACATGCCTTCCAGAGAGCCTCCACATCTCACCACATGTTCCAGTTAGTTGTAAGCAAGCTAACCCCAGAGTGTCCTCCCTCACACAGCCACCAGGACAAGCCTGAGTTTTACAGATGGGGTGTGGCTTTCTGTCTAGCAACAAGGTAGAGGCTGCTCCACCAAAAAAGTGTCATGCAGGCTGTCCCACTATCCTCCCGGGAATGTCAGGGGAACTGTGCTGAACAAGTAACTTAAAGCCTAGCAGTGTGTCAGGAACGACCACCCTCTCTTATTCTTTGCTCATTCCTATCTTTCTGCTTCTGGGACTGACTCTAACAATGAACTCTCTAGAAAGACTCATAGCCGTCTGTCTGTGTAGGAGCCTAAGTGTGCATCTCACTCCCAGGGCTCAGGTGCATAAGAGATGCATTCCATTTATTTGTTTGTAGATTTCATTGCTGCTTTCTATTTCAGGCTCCCATTCTTTCAAGGTAGATGCAACTCAATTTCAGTCAGCTTGACTTTCCCTTGGGTCTCAGGTGACATATTAGGGTAGCAGATTGACTGGATATGGAAAGCATAGCCACTGATCCCCACAGCCTTCTGTCATAGTGGCATCTGCTCATGCCCCTCCTCTGACTGACTCTGAGCAGGTAAAAATAACTGTAGAGTGGCTGGCTGCTTCTATGTAGCTTCATGAATCCTGTCTTCTCCAGCCCTTTACAGCCATACAAAACACCCCAATGAGCTATGGGTTCTCAGTATCTGAGACTCATTTTTGCTTCTTTCTTGAATTCCAAATGCCTGCTTCCACACATATGCTAGGTTCTGTCCATTCCAGGGTGCATGGGAGCGTTGATAGCCCCTCACTTTCTCCCAGACAGACAGACAGACAGACACACACACACACACACACACACACACACACACACACACACACGGTATGCACATGCACACATACCTGCTCACATAGCAACCTGAAGGATTACTTCAGAAAAACCACTGAGCAGTAAACATCACAAATGCAAATTGGCTGTTTCCCCCCAAAACTTTTATGTACATTAGCATATATGCTCTAACACTGCTATGGCGGGGTCTTTAGCAGGCATGCTGCAGGCCATACGTCTGCGGGTTGTACGACTGGGAAAACAAAGTTTTCAAGTGATAACAATTTCCTTTGACAGAGAAAAGAAACAAGAACCTTGGGCTCCACATTTCTTCACTCACATGATCTGAGGAGAAAAAAGTATCCCCCATAGATTGCAAATTCAGAAAACCACTTCCTCAAGGGAGGGCCCATAATGACTTCAATGGAAGGTGGACATTGATTTTAATTAGTTGGTTATTTGATCTTGCAACATCAGTGATCAAGAATCTCAAAGAAGAATTAACTGTGCTTAAGTTTGAGGCTCCTCAGAACCTGGCAGTGTGCTATCTCATTAGCATGAGATTTCCAGCCAACTAAATATACAAGATAAATGTCCCAGGGAGACACTGTTAATGTAGCCAGTAACCCAGGTGCAAAAGGCTGAGTGGGTGTTTCAGATGAGTGTTGGTCCTAGATGTGATTGGTTATTATATGCTTTTAGATTCTAGTGTTCTGCCAGTTACATGAATAAACTCTTGGAGAACTTGCTGATTCACGGATTTCTTAGGCAGCTACTGTCAAGACACATGACTCCGTCATCCTGAGTGAGGTAACTCAGACCCAAGAAGACAAATATTGCGCTTTTTCTCTTATATTTGGATGCTAGCGTTTAAGCTTTTGACATGTGTGCTACAATCTGAATAACCACCGAGGTTAGGTTTGGTACCTAGTAATGGACATGGGTGGAGTGGAGGGTCTCCCACAGAAAGGGATAGAACATTCTTGAATGCAGGGTGACCCTTCTGTTATTTAAAGATGTAAAAACCAGTGCAAGTGACTTGAGAAAAAAAGTCATTGAAAGATCTATGGATGGTTCATTGATAAACCCTAATGTGGTTGTCGATCCATTTCAAAACTTTACAAACTGGAAAAAAAATGAAGACAATAACTCTGTCGATTGAAATTATCTTCAACCTCTCCTCAATAATAATGTTTCAGAGAACTGAAGAAATTTGGTATCTCAGACAATGACACTCAATGCTGATATTTTACACTGAAGGAGGAGGAAAAGGAATTTGTCAAGAACGCCTATCAAGTGGGAAGCAGCAGGTACCTTCGGAAAGCCTTCCAGATGTAGCAAAGCTCTCAGAAGTCAAAAAGATATAAACTCTCATCACAGGAAGAAAGTATTGGGGGCACTATCGGAACATATCGTTTGTAGAATGTCAACAAAGGATGTTTTCTAAGATGTCCAAAATATCAACAGAAAATCTCAGAACAGAAAATCTCAGAGTCACTAGCTTTTCTTTCCTGGTTATAAAATTAAGATATTCATCAGAGAAAAGATGGGGGGGGACCGCTACCGGCCCTTTTTTTTTTTTTTAACTTCTTAAAGATAATCTCTGTCACTGCTCTTCTCTAGTCTTCTGTTGGTATGTTAATGTGTTTTATTTTTATACAACTGGAATAAAAAGCACAAGCACCTAAGAGGATATTTTAGTGAAAAAAAAATATACATGACTTACCTAGTCTCTCATTTGGGTCTAACGTGTTATTATTATTATTTTCTGCATTTTTTATTTGGACAAATAAAACGTTAGCTTAAAACCTTATAATTTATAACTAGAAATAAATGTCCAACATGTATGGCTCAATGGGACTTGAGTCTCTTCTGTAAGACCCACCATGTCGCAGCTGGCCACTGAAGAGGCAAGTGTGTAATGCAGAAAATCCTTCCAATGGGCGGGCTTTGCCTTAAGCATGGATTTAGAGAAGATTGGAGCGGCAGACTGTCAGTTCCAAAGCAATAAGGCACTGGCGGATTGAAGTTCACAAATTGCCCCTAATTGTCACCAGTGGGGGAGTTTGTTAATGTGCCCTTCATCCTTTGAAGAATGTAATGGGGAGAGAGGACTGGCAAAAAGCAGAAAGTCAAACAAGGAAGCCCGAATGTTTTGCATTCCCCAGCACCACTGTCTCTGGAGTGGACAAAGCCCTTGATTGTCTTTGAACAATCATGGAAAACTCAGCCATAAGCTCCAACCTTGCTAAGGGGTTGCAATGGTTAAGCATTCCTCTGCCACTCACTTTAAAATTTAAAGGCTTTCCCAGAGTCCAAAAGGACTCTTGCAGATATATAGTAGGAAAGACAGGATTGAGATTAGGTTTTAAGTATAGTTATCTCAGATTTTGAACTGTTTTTGGTGTTTCCTTCATCATGGGATGACGTGAGTCACACATTCGCCTCTCAAGGAAGGCAAGGTGTCCTAAAAAGCTGGTTTAGTGACAAGCCCCCGGAAGATGATGAGCAAGTCCAAGCTTCTCTACTCACCCCTCACTTGAGATGGGTCTCTTCATTCCCTGCTGTGTGTATTCCAGGAACTTCCCCTTGGTCAGCCAATGCCACTGTATCCCAGAGGCAGAACAGCAGCACACACTGCCCACTGCCTGCTCATGGGAGATGCAGAGCTGTGTTCAGCTTCACCTGCCAGATACTTGTAGAAAATGCTGTGTGCCCAAAACTGTGCTGGGCAATCTCTGTCATCAGTGACGTATGCCCAGTGTTGTCACAGGGAAGGAAGACATTTCAGATAGCAAGTACATGTCGAAGCTAGGACCAAAAACCAGAACTCCTCATGACACCACTGGACACTTGTCCTGAGTCACTCTGCTATTTTAGAATTGAGTGAAAAGGTCGATTGCAACCCAATAGTCATTCTTCTGCCTCATGGTCTCAAATAGAAAGATGACTTAAATTTATAGATATCTTTCAGTACATATGCTTTGTATGGGCACATGCGAGGCTAATTCCACTAGACCCTAGCCTCATCTTCTGAAATTTGCTGGGAACTTATCTGTTGAATAGTATAAAGGTTGAACTTTTATTTGGACCATTATCAAGAATAATCTCTGCTGTCTTTAAGAAGACAAGGTACACATGGGGAGCAAACAGCTGCCAAGGAGGGTTTTCTTAGGATGATGCCCAGGGCCCTTGTATGGAGGGCCTACTAGATGGGCATGTAGTCCTAGGGCCTATATTGTGAGTGCCTCAAGCCTGGGAGAACCTAGTGCCTCATCCTTAGCCAATTGTCCCTGACCAGTCTCTGTTGGATAAATCTCCTTCATCTCTGAGATCCAGTCCCTTTTTTCTAGCCTTTGTGAAAAAATTGCTTTGATTTCTCCCAAGTCTTAGATTATTGGGGTCAAGGCCAAACATTTTAACAGACCCACTCAGAATATCCATTAATTCAAATCAAATGAATCAGAATATCCATTAATTCAAATCAAATGTCAGTCGACTTCAAGGCTGCCAGATAAAATAGCATCTAGCCTGTGTGTGTACGTCCCTGCAATGTTTGGGACATGCCAAAAAATGTGTCTACTATTTCTCTGGAATTTGCACTCAACTGGAAGGCTTGGAGTTGGGTTTTTTTTTTTTTTCTAACTCTGGCAACCTTACCTGGGCTGAATCCAGCCTGCTGCCTGTTTTTGTAAATAAAGTTTTATTGGCACACAGCCACACACATTCATTTACATATCATCTAAAACTGTTTTCACACCAGGACAGTTGAGTGGCTGTGACAGGGACCATCTGGACCTCAGAGCCTAAAATATTTAATATCTGGTCCTCAGAGAGGGTGGGGGGGCTCCAAATACTGATTTAGATGTCATGTACCAAGCTCATAACTTTTTGACCTTGAAGTTTGTTACACACACTAGGTTTGTCTGTAGGTCTTCTGTGGAATGTGTCTTGTTTTCCCCACAGTAGGCAGAAAACGTGTTGATACTCAGCTATACACAGCATTTATAGTTCTCAAATTCCCTAACTGGTACATACTGTAATAGATGCTTGGTATACACTTGTGGACTTGGATATTGACAAATAAGCATTTTCCACAAGACCTAAAGGTAGGGTGAATGACCCAAAGAGATAGTGGAACTCTGCTTGAGGGATGGATGGCCCTAGGCTTTGCCTAGCATATTCTACTCTGCCAAGAAGAGTTAAAATGGCACCCTGTTAGTGGGGAGTGCTATGTAGGACACATGCAAAGATGATTCTCTTTCTGGGTAACTGAAGAAGTCCTCAAGAGAGAAGTAGCATGTTGGTTCCCATAAAGCATTGGTCCAGTTGGCAACTCTTGAGTTTTTTTGGTTTATTTATTTTGAAACAGGGTCTTAGTTGGTTTTGAACTTTCTACATAGCTGGATATAACCTTGAACTGTCAATTCTACTACTACCTCCACTTCTCAAATACTGGGATTCCAACCATGTGCCATAATAATAAGACTAGTGTCATGTTTAGACTAAAACCCAGGGTTTTGTGCAATAGTCAGGCATTATACTAACCAAGGGACATTCTCAGGCCCAGTTTACCAGACTAATAACCAAAGTACATCCCCAACTTCACTTGGTAGCTCTATTTATCTATAATATAGTCTTCATAAGCAAGAGCAAGTGCCCCATGTCCCTGATACAACAGGAACATCTGCTGGCTGTCTAATATCAATGACAAGAGCTTAAACCCAGAATTTCATGAGGCACTCTGGGCTGCATTAAATCTTCCAATAAAAAAGTTCTCTGAACTCTTGTAAAAAATCAAGATGAACCTCTCATATCTCACAGTGGAGGCAAAGCAGCCATTTCCTACTCACAACTCAGGGACTGGGTGGTGCAGATATCTTTTGAAGAGCTTCAAGAAGATAGTTAATACAGGGAAACTGCAGGTCATTCTGGAGCCCAAGTCCAATATGGCAGCCCTTTCCACAAAAGAAAAGATAAGTCACCACTGTAGGAGCTAGAGAAAGCTGGCCCTGAAATCAAAGCCAGTGAAAGATTCTCACCCTGACTCTGAACCCATAGCCAGTGAAAGAAACGCTTTGGTCCTGAAACCAGAACCAAAGAAACACACCCTGGCCCTGGAACCAGAGCCAGTGAAAGAAACACACCCTGGCCCTGAAACTAGAGCCAAATCTGCTCTTGACCAACTGAACATGAAACCAACCAATCCCTGAGCAGAAATATCAACCAATGCTGGAGCAGACAACCAACCAATCTCTGAGCACAGGATCTAGCCAATTTGAGCTTGTCCAAGCTCAAAGAGATAAAAGGCTGGCCAATTTCCTCCCTCTAAATCCTCTTCCTGGAAAACCTCTGCCCTAAGAAGCCATATATAAGACCCTCTGCATGTTCCGTTAGCATCTGTCCTCCATCCTGGCACAGGCAACCACTCTCCTGGATTCCCCCTTCCCAAATAAATCTCTTGAGTTTTGGGTGAAGATCTTTCATCGAATGGAGCAGAATCACTGCTGGGAAGCTCTCTTTGGGGAGCAGAGCAGAAGCAACTGACACCTCTGCTGGGAAACTCCCTTGGGAGCAGAGCAGAAGTAACAGCTTTTTTACTGGAGCTGCAGCATGAGCAGATTGCTACATTTCTGCAGGGGTTTCCCCTTAGCAGAGTGAAGCAGAAGAAATAACAACTTGGGCTGGAGAAGAAATGGATACCTCTGCTAGGAAACTACCTTGGGAGCAGAGCACCATTCAGCTGTAATGTCTCTCTCTTGGAGAAGAGCAGGATTGCCACATCCTTGGAGGAGACCATCCTCTGCCACACTCTAGTTTCCAGGTATAACCCAACTTTCTTACAAATCAGGGTACCTTTCTCCTCACAGCTGCAGGTATCCAGAATACCTCCCCTAAACAGCTGTGGGTATAGCCTGACTTCCTAACAAGTCCCGGGATACCTTTTCCTTCAGAACTGTAACACCTGTAACTACCTTAACAGGGACAGATAGTTTGAACAACAGTGAGCAGCTTCCAGAGGCTTATGCAGAATGAATGACCTCTTCAAGGGAAAGTTTTGAATCATCCTAGAATTTGAGTCTAGACTAACCCAAGGGCAGAGATGCAGACCTGTTTCTGCAACTGGCACCTAAGTCCCTTGGGGCCTCTTTCTGCAGCTCCCAAGGCTCCCCAAAAGTATTGACTTCTGCCACAGTTCTCTTCCTGTTTACAATCCTAGCTTAGCCTCAGTTCACAGGTCACCTTTACGGAGAACTGTGGGCAACAGGTCCTTACAATAGCTCTCTGTGGAAGGGCAATCACTCCCAAGATGCTTGAAAATGAAGTGACTTTTCCTCACATTCTTGAAGAACAAGGCTGTGAATGAGCTAATATCCCTCCTGTCACTTTGCTATGTCACACTCAAGTGAGGAAATTTGCTCCACCAACAGTGGCCTCCATAGGAACCTTTGAGCTAAATTGTTCTATTTATTTTCCTTGGGTGGCCCTTGGAATAGACCATAAGTCTCTGTTCCTTGTTGGATGCACTATTAAAGGGCTTTTGGTGGCTATAACAGTATGATCTGTTTGTCTCTTCTTTTCTAGATAGAGTGGAAGAAACACAGGAAATGAGTCTACAAACTGAGCTCTGGCCTGAGGTTTGACCTTTGTCTTCCCTGCCAATCTCCATTCCAGTCTTGTGGGACAAGGAGTTTGAATTCTGTTCAGGGTGGAGCAGGTGAACAGTGCATAGTCACAGGTGCCCAGTGATGCATCCCATCCTGCTGTTGGAAGAAGCATCTGCATGCCCATCCTGTGAGAAGACACTTAGCTCTTGAGAGCCTGGGCACATAGCATCCTGACCATCCACTGTGAAGATGTTGTTGTACTGCACTTAAGGTTTGAACTATGAGCCTGTCAGACCAGTTTGTGCAGCTGTGGCCTTACTGACATGAAGTCTGGTGGGGCCCAAGAGTCTGCATTCCGGGAAGCTCCTGGGTGAATTGGTCCACACTGAGTGGTGGGTACCCAAACCACAGGCAATACAAGAGTTTCCTGCAACCAATGAAATCAGTCTCTGTCACTGTGTTTTTGCTTCAAGTGACTGCAGCAGTGAGGCTGAGGCTATTTTCTCAGACCCTTCCAATTCAACTACTCTACTCTACAGAAGTCTCTCTAGCTGTCCCACAGAATATTCTCACCATTTTCAAGTGATGAAGAAGAAGGATGAACAAGAGTGCCCAATTGTTCCTACAACTGCAAGACACCATAATATGCTCATCGACAGACAGCCTGAGTCAGGACCCAGGACCCAGCCTATGCCTCATTCAGGGAGTTTAGTGACCACACTCATGGGAACACCTACTTTGACTTCTCAGTAACTTATAACAGAATCTGAGAAGCCAGTTTCACTCACAATTCTCCATGTTATCATGTTCTTTTGAATAGCTGGAGCCTTGGAAGAAAACCCTGAGTGGGCTTGGGTGTTCCTTGCAGACATAGCTTCTGCACTTCCAAGGTGTCCATAGGCAGACAATGCTACAACTTCATGGTAGGGCTTGGTCATAATTTGTCATCACAGATATCTCTCTCTCTCTCTCTCTCTCTCTCTCTCTCTCTCTCTCTCTCTCTCTCTCTCTCTCTCTCTCTCTCTCTCTCTTACCCAAGAACCATATTGAATGTCATTCATCAGACATAGGTCCGACTTCTTTTCCAGACAAGGTCTCTCATTGACCTGGAACTCCTCACCAGGGCTAGGCAAGGCTGTCCAGCAACCCCTGGACCTACCAGTTTGAGCATTCCCAGTGCTGGATGACAAGCATATCTCACCATGTCCACATGTTTTTGATGTGGATTCTGGGGATCAACTTCATGTTCTTGTATTTGAAAGGCAGTAATTTACCAATGCATCTATCTCCCAAACCCTAATTCGTATGTTCTGAGAGATCTGATTCTTTAGAATTATCTCATTTCAATCACAATCTTGACTCTCCAGTTGCTCCTGACAATATGCTATGGTACTAGAATCCTTCTCAAGCAATATAAGAAGTGACCAAGCTAAGTACTTGAGACTTGACTTTAAACTTCAATACCTTAAACCTAGCCTTAACCCAATGTAGTTAGGGTACATGTTCTATTTGTGTGATAAAAACATCCCTTGGATGCAAAGACAATAAAGTCATTATGGCAAAACTAGAGAAAGCCAACAAAGTCTTAAATGGTATTGACCATCCGGGCAAAACCCAAATCTATCCTATGTACTCAGCCTGTGCCCAGGGGCACAAATATACGAGTTTAAAGCTGCCCAGGAGGCCCATGAAGGAGATGAGGTGGGGGTGGTACAGCCTTATGTCAACAAGGCTTGTGCTGCTAAGGGTGTGGTAGTTGAGGGACAAGAAGCTGTGCTGAGCAGGAAATGGAGACTGGTCTCAGCATTTAGTAATAATCTCAGGCCTTGTCATGTGCTTCTGGCTGATCTGGATATCCTTCCCACATTTTATGTCATGAGGACTGTCACCATGCAGGGCATTCGTTCCCTCTGCTCATGGAAAGTCTCAGGCATCCTAGGTTATAGTCGTCCAAACGTTATTGAGAGAAGTGCTCTGTTCTGAGGGCTGTGTGACTATGAGATACATTTCCAACAAAGAAATTTAT
This sequence comes from Phyllotis vaccarum, assembly GCA_033318265.1. Taxonomy (NCBI): domain Eukaryota; kingdom Metazoa; phylum Chordata; class Mammalia; order Rodentia; family Cricetidae; genus Phyllotis; species Phyllotis vaccarum. Next base: position 74,690,157 of record JARWLC010000014.1, on the reverse strand, counting down.
TTCTAATATTTTCCAAATATTGCACAGGACTGACTTAAGGCGAGAAAAAGGAACTTATTCAGAAATTCAGACTTAAAGAAACATATTGAACTTCTTTAAACCTAGCCTGCCTTCCCAAGAGTATGATACAGTTGACATTTAGTCTAAAACCCAGAACCCACTGAGGTGGGATGGGAAGCCACAAACCAAGGTCAAATTTCCCCAAAGGGAAAACATCAGAAAGGCAAGATTTGACTGGAAACTTCTGTTTGGCATTTACACATATGTCTCTGTTTGGAAGTTCTAAGAAAACCTTAAAGTGTAAATATCTTTATTTAAATTACTTGCTTCTTAGACAGTGACAAAAGCAACCATCTAAAAGTGGAAACAAAATGTTTTTCCTGAAATAGAAAATACTATCCACTTTCTAGATCCAAAAGTAAATGAGGATTTTTGAACCATTTGCCATCCGCCGCCCACTACATTCCCCCACTGAGGAGGGGCCTGTGTCTACCAGAACCCCAAGCCAACCTGGGGCGAGGGGGGTGTCTGACCCTTCTTCCATTCACTGAGGACCAGGCCAGGTACTTCTTCCACAGCTCTCAGAGTCACCCCTGCATAATGCCAGCCACTCATTGTCCCTGGGAATCAGCCAGAATCCTATGACAGTCCCAGCTAACCTCCATTTGGTCTTTCTATAATCCTCTGACACTTCATGTCCTTCCAAAGTCAGACCCATTCCAAGTCTTCACACATATTCTTCAGTTTCTATGGGTCTGGGCATGAAAAGCCTTCACAGTTCTCTAAGTGAGTCATATTCTTGCAAGCCTCTGGGTCTTCTGCCCAGACTTTCCTGTACTGCAGCCACCACCCTCCTCCCTCATGCCTCATCTCAGCCCAAATAAATCACAAAAGTCCCTTGAGGTCCTGGTGAGTCCCCAGTCACCCTAGCTGGGTCTCCAATGGATTCCCTAACATACCCTTAAGCAACCCTTAATGCAACACAGTCAGATGGCTCCAGTCCATGTCTCTTCCTCAGACAGAGCAGCCCACTAATGTCCGGCTGCAGCTAAGCAAGGGATGTCAAGCCCAAGCTGACCAAGCTGGTCTTTCTCAAGCACCATGGAAAACAGATGGGAAGTAATGAGTACAGTTTTTTTTCTTCTTCATTAACTTGTGGTGATTTATAATGGAGCCCTGGAAGAAATGACCACACATTCACACTCACATCTACAATTCCCACAAAAAAGTCATCAGATTCATTTTGATAGTGCCTCCCAGGCCAGTCATTCCTGCTTTCCTTCAAAACTCTTTTTAAACACTAGCCCTGAGTTGCTTCAAGTTAATCTATTCCACAAATCCAAATTTAGTTTTTGAAAGATCAAAACTGTCTAAGATTGAAGCCGATGCAGAGGAAGGCTGTGGCCAGTACCAAAGACAAGACCTTAGAGTGTTGCCTGTATACATAGCCTGCTTAGAGCATGTGGCTTCCCAGAGAAATCTCCATAAGGGACAACATTCTGCAGATGGGGTTTTGTTTTATGGTAGTTTGCTATGGGAATTGTCCCCCATAAGCCCATGAATTTGAACACTTGCAGGCAATGTTTGGAGGTGGGGTGGAACCTTTAAGAGTTGCAGTCTTGATAGAGGAAGCACATTCCTGGGGATAGAACTTGAAAGTTTATAGTTCTTATTTCTAGTTTATGAATATGCTCTCTATGTGGCTAATGATGTCATCTCTCAGCTTCCTGCTCCAGCTGCCTGCTGCCATGCCACGTAGGCTCTTATGGACTCTACTCCCTGAAACCGTACACCAAAATAAACTCATTCTTTTACTAATTGCTTTTGGTCATGGCATTCTATCATAGAACTGAGAGGAACTATCTCTGTGTTTTAAAAGTCATTCCAGGTGTTATTTTTTGGTCTATTTTTCTATGTAAGGAAGTAGCATGACCTTTCAAGTTCTTGATATGCTTCTGGGGACAAGGTTGCCTTATTAGTGCTCATACATACCATCCTGCTCTATCTGGGAATCATCTTCTACAAGGAAATCACTTGTAAAATTGAGCCCCATGGATTCAAAAACAAAAACAAACAAAAAAAGCTAAGTCTCCAAAGAAGAAAAAGCAGGGATGTCAAAAACGTGGGCAGCATGTCACTGAGACTTACCCTACAGTCCAGGGAGAGTTAGAGCTCTTAGCCAGGCTCTGACTGTCTATATACACCCAAGAAGCCAGGGTGACTGAAATCCATGTGCAGTCAGGAAGCCTAAGAGCTATGAGTTCTACCCAGGGTTTTGCTGTTAGCACATGGCTAAGCCAAACCTTGATATTAGAAAATCACAGCCAAATGAAAGCTAAGAGGCTTCATTATTATCCCAGGATGAATCCTGCTGTGCTCTAAAGACATAAACACACAATATCCAGCAACAAAGTAATGTTATTAAATTAATTAGACAATAGATGATTTTAAGTCTTATGAGTTTTCACAATTATTTTTACTTATGTATTTGTGTGTGTCCATGTGTGCCTGTGTTTGCATGTGCACCTGCTCGTGGGTGTCTGCAAGAACCAGAAGAGAGTGTCAGATCCCTGGAGCCAAAGTTACAGGTGCTCATGAGCCACCAGACATGAGTGGCAGAAACCAAATCTGTGCTCTCTGTAAGAGCATCAAGGGCTCTTAACCACTGAGCCTCTCTCCAGCCTCTGGAGTTTGTTACTGTGTGAGATTTTCTTAATCTATTTTCTGTTATTTGCAAAGAATAGAAGTTTATCTGGTTCATAGTTTGGTGTATGGAAATCCAGGATCATGATACCAGCATCTGGGAGGGTCTTATGTCTGATCATCACATGGTACAGGAAGTTCAGGGATATCATTCAGGTCCCACTTTCTTCTTATAAAGCCACCAGACCCATTAAGACCTTCACATGTCCCCAAAGTCCTGTCCTTAAGTCTCACTTGGGTATAAATTTGGGCATTGTTTCTAGAGGGAAGCTTTAGTGTAGAAGGGGGAGGAGAATGGGGCTCTGCGGGGACTACATTGCTTCATTGAAATTTAAAGGCAGGTTAAGGGTCTGGGAACTTTCAAAGGGGCTCTGGACCATTCTATAAAGAGAAGCTTCTATGGGATCCACAGAGATCAGAAAGGGCAGATTATATATTTACCCTACAAAGCCCCCAGAGTCAACCTGGACCAGAGTATAGTCCCCTCATCTGGTGCCAGGAGACCTGGAAAAACTGGCCTCCTGCAGCTCTGCATGAAGCTTTCTGATAGATACAAGATGCATCAGGAGTTATTCCTCCAAGGCCCTTCCCATAGCATTTCTGGGAGTGCAGGGCAGCTAAGGACTCCCAGCAGCCAGTCCAGGACTTCTCATCTTCAGATTCTGGAACGAGCAAGGATGACAGTTGTGCTGCAATATGGAATCCTCATGTCTCCTCGGCCTTGGAGACTGGGACAACCTAATCCCCAGAACCTTCTGTCACCTTCCCTGGAGTCCTTCCTTACAGAGCAAAGCATGCAAGGTTCTCACACTTTTCCTCTACTCAGCTTAAACTTCTTCCCAGCTACCGGACAGTTGAGAGGGAGCCTACGCATCCATGCTGAGACATAAGCGACACATTACTTAACAGCTGCTACATAAGCATCTCCTCCATGCAAGTGTGGCCCTCTGTGGGTGGCCTGGAGATGGAAGAGAAGGCCTCTTTTGTTCCACTCTGACCACCAGTAGTTCCTCTCCTGCTTCATATCACACCTTCAAGACTCTCCCCTAGCTCTCAGGACCTCGAGGCACAGCACTGTCTTGGGTTTAGCTCTGTCCTTCTTATTCCTGAACTTAGGAAATAGAAACTGTGCTTCAAATAATGCCCATGTTAAAACTTTTTCCTGTGTCAAAGGCGGCAGTTGCAGATTTCCATGGCAGAAGAGATTGTGTGGATTTTTATTTGCTTCTTCCCCAAACAATCTTAAGGTCATTTTTTTTAAAAGCACCCTCTATTTTTCAACTAGGTTTAGATTTACAGAAAGATTTGTAAAGGTAATAAAGAGTAAGTACTTTTCACTCAGTGTCCCTGGGCCTAGTCCAGTCACACAAGAGTTCAAGAAAGCATCATTGTGGGCACAGCCTGACAGAGTCCTTACCAAAATCCCAGATACCACATGCTCACCACTGACATCCTATTTCCTTTCCAAGATCTTCAGAGCCATTATATTTTATATTCTTAATTTGTTTGTGAGAGCGTACAATACACACGTATGTAAATGCATGCCTATAGAGGCCGAGGTCAACGGTGGTATCTTCCTCAGTTACTCTACACTTTATATTTTGAGGCAGGATCTCAAAACTTTGAATCCAAGGCTCAATTGGTATTCAGCTAGGCTAGCTTTCTGGCTGTCTCTGCCTCCCCAATAACAGGATTATGGGTATGCGCCTCTCTGCTTGACTTCTATGCAAGTTGTGGGATACGAATTCAGATCCTCATATTTGTGTGAGAAGAGTTTTTCCAACCAAGCCATTTCCCAGCCCCCTTAGTCTTCTAAAATCTGCAAGGAGACCAAAGATCTCATTGTATTGGTGAGGATAATTGTCTCACTCATGAGGATCCAAGCCAGCAGTCTCCAGGATCACACATCACAAGAGCGTTGTCCTCTGAATTGTCACCTGCTTCCCAGAGATGCGTCTGGCTTCTGTGGATTCTTCTTGTCAAATCAGAGACAAGTGTTTGTACTTTGTGTACTGACACTTTCAACCAAGGCAAAGGACCAAAAAGAAGACAACAGGTACATTTGCTTTGTAACAGGACCATGGACAGAGCTCTGAGTCCTTCGTGTTCTGTGTGGAGAGAATGAGGACTAGGCAGGCCTTGGAATATAAATCCTCTGAGGAACCTGTTATGTCCCACTCCACCACCCACATCCACGACATCTGAGATACAAGGGAAAATGGGCAGCCCAAGCTCCTGGGTACCCAGAGCCAAAAGAATAGATAGGAAGTCTAGAATCCAAAAAAATCTTTTCTGCACCAAGAGTTTGTTCCAGCAGTAAGAAGCTGTGCAAACAACAGAAACATTATTTCTGGTGCATTTGTGCAAACTAATGAGTAAATATGGAATTCCAGGGCTCCACTGGGGCTGTTGGTAAGCAAAGGCCTAGTTGGCCACTTCTCCACAAGTCTCCTTCTTCAGAGAGTCTGCCTTAAGATGGAGATAGAGTTGGAGACCCTGGATACTACCCCTACCCTGCAAACATCTGGAGACAGCTATGAAGGAGGGAGGTTACAGGTCATGGAGAAATGCTTGAGTATGGTTCTTTAGAACAGCTAATAAATAGTATTAATGTGGCAAGTTCACTAGGACATCATGAGGTTCCCTCAGAAATGTCTCTTGTTAGAGTAGTCAGAGTGTCATAAAGCATTATCCATTACTTGAAGTGACTGCTGTTAGATGGCTACCCAAGCTCCATGTGGGTCCATTAGAAAACCCTCAAGGATCTGGGTAGCAGTACTACATGCCTTTAGTCCCAGTGCTTAGGAAGTAGACACAGGTGGTTCTTTATGAGTTTGAGGTCAGCCTGGTCAACAGCCAGAGCAATACAGAGAAACCCGTCTTGAAAAACAAAAGAAAAGAAAAGAAAAGAAAGAGGAAGAGAAGGGAGAGGAGGGGCACTCTTCATCTTAGGCCACTCCTCGGTTCGCCTAAAGATTTATTGATTAAGCATCTGCAACACTAACTCTTCAAACATTTTGCCAGCCACTGTTTAGCTAGCTGTTAGAGATACCTGAACTAAATGCTAATGTCATAATGGGGAAAGAGAATCACTCTGAAAACTAAGTTTACATTCTACATACAAATATTAGTGCATTCAGTTCTACAAACAAACCGGAAAACAAGGCAGATACCAGATCTAACATCCACGGTGTCCTCTAGTCCCCAGAGTTGATGAGATATTTGAGCAAACAGCTGAACAGTGGAGAATAAGTATTAGTCAGAGGTAAAAAATGTGTCTTGATAAAAGTGTGTTCCAGGCAAACAGAGCAGCGTGCACAAAAGTCCTGTTGTGCACATTCATTAAATACACGCATACAGAGCCTGCAACACAGTGAAAGAGGTGAGGTGAAGCCAGTTCACCAGTTCCAAAAGCAATAGGAGCTGATAACGGGTTATAAGCGACAGGAGGCTGGACTGGATTCCTAAGTAGGAACGATCTCTCTGCCTGTGATGTGAGTGCTCGATGGCAGGCTGAAGTGCAAGGTGGTGAGACAGACCCAACAACTGCCCATGCAGGAGATGACACCACCCAGAACGTAGGGGATGATAGAAAGCAGGGCAGAGATATGGACCCCCAAACGGATTTTGAAATAAGACACTCAAAATGTTTTCCATTGAATATGAACAGCAGAAGAAGAGAAAAATGTGCAGGATACATCTCAGGTTTTGTACTTGCTAATGAGTGGACACCGTAAGAGGACCAGGTGACCAGGTTGGAGAGTCCCGCACTCTCATATGTGTGCTGTGTTGAAACTGTATGGTGTCTAAATGAAGATGCACGGTGCTACAGAACAGTGGCAAGTAATTAATTTAGCAGCTGCTACCTCCTAAAGGATTTTTAGAATATTCTAAGCATCTTTGTAATGTAAGTGTGACCCAAGCTGGTGGCTGGAAAGGTCATATGGAAGAGGTGGTTCTTTTGTTCCACTCTGACCACCACTGATTTCTCTCTTGCTTCACTTCACACCTTCAAGCCCTGTCCCAGCTCACAGCACCTGCTGATGTGCAGCTCAGAGTGGAAGGCAGTGTGTGAAGAATCAAGGGTCTAGCGAAAGTAAATCAGGAGGCTGGGACAGACCTGAGAGAAAACACAGAGACACCACACCATGAAGGAGCCCCGGGGATCCACATGACCACAGCTGTCCTCAAGATGTTACTAAGGTGTTGTTCTCATCTAGATCTCAGGCCTTTATAACTTCACAGTGGGCTTTGTGACGGGTTCTGTTCCCAGAAGCTTTGCTGTGGGACTATGCTCTTGTACATTGTAAATATTTGCCACTGTAAATATTGGTTTAATAAAATACTGGTTGGTCAGAAGCGAGGCAGACAGAAGTATAGGTGGGGTGATCAAAGAGAATTCTGGGAAGAGAAAGAGGAGAGAGAGACAAGCCAGATGCAGAGGAAGGAAGATGATAATGATAATGCTGCATTATTGCAAAGCTTCCAGGCCATGTGGCTAAACATAGAATTATGGGTTAAAATAGGCATAAAAGTTAGTCAGTAATATGCCTGAACTACTGGCCCATCACTTAGTATAAAATTAAGCCTCTGAGCTAATTATTTTATAGGCAGCTGTAGAACTGTGGGTCTGGGCCTTGGGCTAGTTAGAACAGAAAAGATCTGGCTACATATAGCACGCCACATGGGACACCGATCCACATAAAGCCTGAGAAAGCTTTAAAAGGGCTCTAGAACACAGACATGGAACCCAAAACAGCTTCCTAGTTCTGTCACTCAGGTGGGACATGCATGGTACAGAGATGTCAGCCAGAAACAGAGGACGCAAGATGAGAATGCTGGACCGAGCAAAAAGGTGCCAAGCCATGTGGCCAAACATGGATAAGAATCATGGGTAATTTAAGTGGGAGTTAGAGTGGAATAAGCCTGAGCCGTAGGTCAAACAGTTTATAATTATCTAAGCCTCTGTGTAATTATTTGGGACTAAATGGCCGCAAGACCATCTGGGTGGGACAGAGAAACTTCCAACAACAAAGCTTCAACACAGAATGTATTGTTGTTGCTGTGATGAAACACCGTGACCAAGGGCAACTTATGAAAGAGTTTATTTTGGCTTATAGTTCTAAAGGACTAAGAATCCACCATGGTGGGAAGGAAGGTGGAAAGTCAGAGAAGGAAGCTAAAAGATCACATCCTTAGTCACAAGTACGAAGGAGAGGGAGGGGGAGGGGAGAGGAAAGAGAGAGGTGGAGAGAAAGTGAAGCTTTAAATTCTCAAACCCCACTCTGAGTGATAGACTTCCTTCAGGAAGGCCGTATCTCCCGATAGATGACCTCTCCAAACAGCGGGGCCAACTGGGGGCCAAGTATGAATCCATGGAGAACATTGATGGTTGAAGCCATCACAGACGGCAGCTTCTGTGATTTCTTGCCCCAGAAAACGGCCATAACAGATTCTTAATTTAAAAGTTAATCTGTGAACAATGTCCAAAGGGTACTTAAGAAAAGCAATAGTTTAGCAGGAGACTTCCAGGACGCCTCAGGAAGAACAGTGGCGTGTTGTCTAAGCTCTGCTCTTCCCTACACATCCAGCCAGCATGACACAGACAAGGACACAGCCCTTTACCCCTAGTGGGCAGTCTAGGGTCACAGAGGAGCAGGTCAAGAGTGTGCTCTGGTCCAGGCAGGGTCAGTAAAAGGCCTAGGGCTCCCATCTCCCACTCAGGGAATGCTTACTAGCTCTTGTACCACATAGCAGTAGTGTGGGCCTTCTCCCCAGCATTCCCAGGGGAGCAGCTCCATATGGGAAGAGGCAAGCCAAGAAGATGGAGCCAACACCTTCACCTGCAGGTAAAGCATGGGTCAAGTAGGGGAAATAGTGCTCAGAGGTATAGAGGCTGCCCTGGGGTTAGACAAAGGCTCTGAACAAAGAGCTCCATGCTACCCTGCTGGGAAGGACTTTGTCTGAAACGAAATGAAAGGAAGTTCGCGCCTCAGGGTGCTGTCACAACAATGGAGGGTTCACTGGTAAGAAATTCAAAGCGGCATTGAGCTCCCAGAGTACCACATGCTTGCTTAGCTATAGACCAGCTGGTAATCCACCAGAAGGAGCCAAAGGAAAGAGGTAGCTAGAGTCTCTCAGGTTGGAACAAAACTCAAAGGGAAGCCCCCCAAAGAGCAATCCCTCAAACAAGCATGAATTTAATTGAAACATTGAAACTGACTGTGGAGCAATTTATGCCCGGGGGCCTTGTCAAAAACAATAGAGCAATGGACCAGCATCGGCGGGGCTCACAGCTGAGTGTGATACCGCCAAAGCCACTGTCCCTGTAAGGTGGCTGTGCACGCCCCAGGGGCTGTGGTCTCTCCCGGGTGACATCACAGGCTGCACACTTTAGAGGTGACAGACTTGAGTGAAATAGTCCGACCAAATCACTAAAGAAATAAACAAACAAAGAGCAAGCCCTGGGGAAAGCCGATCAAAAACAGGAATTGCTACAAAGTATTCTCTGAAGTGTCCAGATTTGAACAACAACAAAATATATGCGATCAGAAAGAAAAGATGGCAAATGTATAGAGGGAAGTAGATGACAAAACGGTTCTCAAAAGGATTCATGGGTCAGAATTAATAAGCAGAGTTCAAGACAACTGTTGTGTGTTCCAAGGACTGTAAGAAGCCAGGCATAAAGAAATAAAGATGTCTGGACAATGTCATACCAAAAAGGAAATATCAATCATTTAGAATTGAAAACGCAATTATTAAAATGATTAACTAGAATAAGTAATAGTTTTTAAATATATTTTATTGTCTTTAAAGTGCGTGAAGGGGGCACATGCGTGTGCCATGGTGGAGGAGAGGAGAGCCTTGAATCCCCTGGGTCTGCAGTTATAAGCAATGGTGAGCTGCCCACTGTGGGTTCTGGGAATAGAACTTGGGTCCTCTACAAGAGCAGTTAAGAGCTCATAACCACTGGGCCACCTCTCCAAACCCTCAGCAGTACATTTTAACTGACAGACAGAGTAAGAGACTGTGGAGACAGGTAGTCTAAATAAGAATTGACACAGGTAACTCACTTATTGCCAAGTATGACTGCTTGCAAAGATACAGAGATACATTAAAGACAAAACGTCAAAAGAAATAAATCTTCAAAATAGAAAGAGAAAACTAGCCTATAATCCAAACTGATAATTTATCGTTGGAGACAATGGAAACAGACAACAGTAGTTGATATATTCAAAGTGTTAAGAAAGAATCAAAAGACCCAATAACAAATATATTTTTTAAGAGTAAAAAATGGTATTTTAATTATCAGGTAATTTTTTTGCTATATTCATCAAGGTTTTTCTCTTTTAAAACTAGGTTATTAATTTTTTGATAATTTCATACTGTGTAGTTTAATCATATTCAATCCCCATCTTTATCCCTAGCTCCTCCAAGCCACCTCCACCTCTTAACCCCAACCCCACCTCTGCGTCTTTCTTAAATAACCCATCGACTCCAATTTGTGCTACCACAGAAGGAAGAAGAACAGAGCTGCACGGGAGAAGCATCTCAATTGTTCCCTGAATTACAGTATAAATCTGATCCTCAGTGGAGACATATATCAAACCCTAGAGCTAAGGAAGCAGTTTTGGAAAACTTAGTGAGGGTGCTGGGAATATAGTGCAGTAAAGTATCTGTCTAATGTGCATGGGAGGCAGGGTTTGACCCCTGATGCTGCACAAGCAATAATGATAAATATACTAAAATATATAAGGGAAAATCATTACAGACTTAGAGTGCAATACAACAAAATATTTGCTTAATGCAAAGGACAAGGTAAAGGGAAATAACACTGAGAAGTCCTGGGCACAGCAAGGAAAACAGAATGATCAATCCGAGTCTAATCCTATCAGTATCAGCATGACAGCTGAAGGCACGCAATGCAACACTACTTGTTAAGAATCCAACCAGAAATGTTGACTTTTAGAAATCTGCTTCATCCGTGTGAGTGCATGTTTGATTCAAAGACACACAGGGCTGATGTCTTTGAAGAATAACAAATGAGCACCTTGCAAACAGTGTCCCAAGAGAGGAAGAGTGTTATCACCAACACTGGAACAGACGAACTCTAAAATAAAACACCACCACTGAAGAGGAGCTACCGAAGTCCTACATCAGCTAGAGTGAAGGATAACTCTGCTCACCAGACCCAGAGAGGCTAGGTGACAGGGAGGGCCCAAGGGGAAAGGTGTGGATCTCCCTGGGAAGGGAAATAAAAGAATTACCTGGCAGACATGGAGTGGGTGGAGAAAGAACATAAGGGAAGGAGAGAATCCTGAAAGTGTCTTGATATGGCGCAGGGGGGTGGGGGGAGGGAGGCAATTGGAGTCAGTTAGAAACCTGGTGCAAGGGAAAATCCAATGAATCTACAAGGATTAACTCAGCTAAGATTCCTAGCAGGAGTGGAGATGGTGCCTTAACTGGCCTTTTACTATGATCAGATTGGTTTATTCGGGAACTTTCATCCAGTAACTGATGGAAACAGGTGCAGAGACCCACAGTCAAGCACTATGCTAAGCTCCCAAAATTCTGTTGAAGAGAAGGAGGAAAGACTGTATGAGCCAGGGTGGGTCATTAGCACAAGGGAACCAACAGAAACAATTAACCTGGGCTCACAGGAACTCACAGAGTCTGGACTGACAGCTAGGGAACCTACAGAGAACCAACCTAGGCCCTACACAGACGCTGACAATGTGTAACTTGGTCTACTTGTGGGACTCCAGAAGTGGAGTCAGAGCCTGCCCATAATGCTTTGGCTAGTTTTTGGGAACCTATTCATTGTACTGGGTTGCCTCGCTCAGCCTTAATACAAAGAGAGGAGCTTAGTCCCACCTCAACTTGATATGCCATGCTGTGCTGACACCCATGGGAGGCTTGCCCCTTTCTGAATAGAAACAGAAGAAGAGTAGATTTGGGGAGGGGGAAGAATAGGAAGGGAGAAGGGGGAAAATGCAGTCAGGAGATAAAATAAATGACTAAATTTAATTTTAAAAAAGAAGAAAGTTAGGGACATTTTGTTATAACTTAATGACCAGTATATAAAGAAGATGTAACAGCTTCCATCTACCAACAGTGGGGCCGAGAATGCCAAATTAAAGCTAGAAACAGATAGCACTATGGGGTCATTTAGAAACTCCCGAAATCTAACAGCAATAATAGCCCAAGTGGGAACCCAGTGAGCCAGGAAGGCAAGACCTCAGCAGCACCACAGCTGACAGACCCCTGTAGACCACTGCACGCAAGGACATCAACATCCATTCTCAAGTATGCATGGCATATTCTCTAGGCAGACAACAGACGAGACCATAAAACACCTATTAGCAGATACACATCATGCAAAGCAACTCTCCGTTGTTGATGGGATAGAATTAGAAATCACAGGCAGAAATAAGTTAGGTGCATTTAAAACATGGAACGTATGTGACATTCTCCTAAATGATGAGTAAATGAAGAAGCTCCAGTGGTCATTAGAAAACACCTTCAGATGAGCAGAAGTAAAAGCTCAGTAGCTTCCCCTTGACGAGAGAAAGCCATGACTGTTACGGAAACCTAGCTAATTACTCAATGCTGATGAAGATGTGGTTATTGGAGGAGAATGGATGACCACTATTTTACTAACCCAGCAGAATCCCCAACAGCAGCCTATAAACATTTGTCCTTATACCCACAGGTAAGTGTGGCCTTCATTCCTCATCAAAGGAACTTCTCTCTGCAACAGACACCACTATAGAAAGCTGAGACCAATCTAAATGAAGAGCTGTGGAGCCCAGTCCCAAGGGATACATCTACAAAATATTCCCATGCCTACAGCTCAAAGGACATAGTAGAATAGGAGCTGGAGAGACTGGAAGGACCAAAGAATCAGAGAGTTGGCTGCAAGACTGTAGTATCAGGAGTGGCACTCATAAAATCTCACTGACATGACAGCCCAAGGGTGAGCTGAACAAGGAGGACATCAATATATATGCTGAACGATGGGAAAAGCCCACACAAAGAACTATAGGCAACTGAGTAAAGTTGAGAACAGGAGAGGTGGTCTTCCTCAGGGAAGAGCAACCAATGGGTTGTCCAGTGGCACATTATCAGACCTCGAAACATAAATACTGGTGAAGGAGGCTATATTTAGAAATGCATATGTCTGTATGTGAACCTGTGTGTGTGTTTGCATCTAATAACAATGAATGGAAGTAGAGGCTATGAACTTGAAGAAGAATGGCAAGGGGTACCTGGAAGGGTTCAAAGGGAGAAAATCGAAGGTAGAAATTTTGTAATTATATTGCAATCTCAAATATTAAAGATGACCATTACAGACCAAACCATTAAATTAATTAAAGCACCACAGACCAAACCATTCCTGTGCTCTCCACCATAAGCTGCAGTCCCTGAATTGTATCAGAGTAAAACTCTCCGTTGCCTTTTCTCAGTTGTTTGAAGGCAGTGACAAAAAAAGGATCTAACACACACAGGAAGAACTTCAACATCCCTCTTAAGGGAACGCAGGCCAGAACCACAATGAGTTTGCATCCCCATTTTGAATCTAGTAGACTGGCTACAATCAGAAAGGCAGGTGAGGGATTGCTCAGTGGCAGGATGCTTGCCTAGCTAAATAATAAAATTTCAGGAGAAGACACACACAAAAAAAGTAACTTTAAAAAAAGGCAGATAAGAAAAGTGAGTGTTAGCAAAGGTTCAGAGAGAGTGAAGCCCTTGAATGCAACTGGTAGGTGTAGTAAGAAGGGTTTGGCCTATCTGGCTCATGGTCTAGACTCTCAGATTTTCAGCCTTGTAGTCTCACAGAAACACATAGAAGCTTATATTAATTATATGTTGTTTGGCCTATGGTCTAGGCTTATTGTTAGTTAGCTCTCTTACTTAACTCATTTTTATTAATTTGTCTTGTCATGTGGCCCATGGCTTATCTATATTTTTATAGAGATATTTTTGGGTGGCTGGAAGGAATATAAAATGTCCAGCCACTTTGTAAAGCAACTTGTCAGCAACTTAAAGGCTGTTATAGAGTTTCCATATGACCCATCAGTGCCCTCCTAAGAACACAGCAGAAGTAAAAGCAAGACCACACAAAAACCTTATACTGGAATCTTAGTTACAGTGTTGTTCACAATAGCTGGAAAGTGGGGAAGCCCACATGTCTGTCAACCAGATGATGAGCAAAATGTTGTCTTCCATACAATGGAAAGAAACAGGCTGGGAAGATGAGCGTTGCCTGGTATCCTAAGGGAAAGTAGCCAGATGCAGATGGCTACAAAAGTGTAATTTGATTCACACAAAAATTCCAAAACAAAGGAGACTCTAAAGGCAAAAAATACATGGTGGCTACCCATGGCTTGTTAGCTTTGGAAGAGCCAGTGATTGGCAGCAGGCATGGAGAGTAAGCAGGAGGCACGCCTTTGGGGATGCTGAGAGTATTCTAAAGATGATGTGATGGACTGAATACAGTAAAAAGCATTTGTTCACAATAAACTGAAAACATGTAAAGAATGCAAAAGATGAAGAAATGTGTAAAGGAAAGAAAAGGCTACATTTTAGAGAAAATGTGAGGATCTACCTACTTTGTTTTAAGCTACATGTTAAAGACGCTTGTGATAATCAAACCCATGTCATTCTCCTCATGGTCAAATTCCATTTTGGAAAACAGATAATTCCTATATATAAACTACAGCTCATGGGCTCCCCAGTTATTGCTAAGAATGTCAAGAGATTTTAATTGAGTTTGAAAGCCAATGAGAGAATAGAGTTCTCTCATACAGCCATCAGTGCCCCTCACACAATAGACATAAAAGAAGGTCGTAAAGAAGCTTCTGACTTGTAAGTTCTGGCCTAGCCCCTGAGGCCTGGACTCGCCCACAGATGCTTAGCCCCCAAATCATCACACAAAGGCTTATATTAATTACTTGCTGTTCAGCCTATGGCTCAGGCTTATTACTTGCTAACTCTTACTCTTAAACTAACCCATGATTAACCACGTGGCTTAGTACCTTTTCTCAGAGAAGCATTCTGATCCTGCTTCCTCTGTGTCTCCCTGGCATCTCTGCCTCCCTGGCATCTCTGCTCTGTTCTTCCTCTTCCCATATTTTCTTAGTCTGGTAGCCCCGCCCACACTTCCCATCTCCCTTCTGGCCAATGAGTGTTTTATTCAACCAGTAGGAGACAAATATCTACAATGTATAAGAGTATAATTCCACAGCAGAAGGTCACCTGCAAAGCAAGCAGAAGCGGACAGGGTGTGGGTGACATGAGAGCTCAGAGTGTGTAGAGGACATGGAGCACTACAGGACAACTACACAAGACTGCTCTGGGAAGATGAGGCTTGAGCAGCAATGCTATCCACATAGACTCAATGCTGGTACAGGCTTGTTTTCAAAGGAGGCAACTGTGTGGTAGGGAGAGGAGGTATTCCCACAGTAGACACACCAGGCAACAGAGCTATTCAATCACTGCACCTTTATCCTCATAGCGAGTGACCTATGAGAGAGGGGGATGGGCACAGAAGGCCGAGGAGATGGAAGAGTAAGTGGAATAGAGAAGCCATGGAACCCATAGCAATGACGAGGATCCAATTGGACTGATAGCCCCAACTTCCAGAACATCAGTCATCAGGGAGTGACTCCACCCCCACACACACACCTCACAGGTGTTGTAGTTAGCCTCATCTATTCTCTGGTCTCCCTCAAAGAGTGCTACCCTCCTGTAGGAATTCTTAAAGTGATATTGAGTAAGTAGACATTGCCTGGGGGAGGGTGCAAAGGCCCCAAAGGCTCCACAAAGTCCCTGCAGTCCATGGCCCTCCAGTACCTGAAAATGAGTTCAGTGTCAATGGATGCCATAGCATGAGAGGACAGAGCACTGAGTGACAAGCACAGTGGAGTTGACAAGAGCCCAGAGACACAGGTGAACTATCAGAATCTCCAGTTGGCCCTGAAGGGGTTCCACAAACTTCCCTTCCTATCAGGCCGTTCCAATGCTGTCTCATCAGGAGGCTCTGGCAAAGTGTGAAAGGGACTGTGTGTGGCTGTCCTTCATCACTGGCAATTGATCAAGATAACTGAGTAGGTTGCAGAATCATCCCCAGCGCTGGTGTCTGCATGGCTCAGGCCTAGCCTTGAGCCTCCAAATGCACATTTCCATCTCAGTACTTCTGTCTGGTTGAATTACCAGACTCACCATCCTCTACTTTCCGCTCTACACACCCCTCTTCTCCACCAGAACTAAGAGTATCCCACCCCTCTGCTGGGGTTAGAGGTCATCTGTACAAGCTCTCCCTGCGGATGCTGCGATGCTGAAATCTGATTGTTCCCAAAATTACTATGAAAGAACCTAAAATACAAATCATGGATGGGCAGTATAAAGAATCCCTGACCCTTTGAACAGATACAACCCCTAGAACACAATGTATAGTTCAGTCCAGTCAGTCAACACTTTTTGTGAGCTTTTTTCCACTAAGCTGTGTCTCCAGCACATTGGGGACATGTACAGAAGCACTATACAGCCTGTCTGACTCCAGTCCCTTCAAGAGCCTCATCTCTGAGGCTCACAGTGGGCAAAGATCCAGGTCCCACAGAGTGGCCTGGGAACCACTCCCAGACACATCCCAGCCTCCCTTCCCAGAAAGCAGTCCTGGGGGAACAATGCTCTCTGCAGAGCCACTATGTCCATCCAGGTCACCTGAGGCTCCAACAGGCACTCTGCCACTCACAGCTGCTGCTGAGACTCACCCTTTCCTCTGGGGGCTTCCCTATCAGCCCCTGCATCCCCTCCAATGAGGATGAGAGAGCTGAGGACTAAGAGCGGAGGTCTCAGGAGGCTCTCACTTGTTAATCATTTCCCCCCTTGTTTGGCACATGTGCCCTTGGGGGCTGGCAGAGGCGCGTTTCTTGTAAATCTGAGCTATACATTTAGGTCTGAATGAGCCATAAGTGCCCTGTCTTGGCAGAAGGTATCTTTGCTTTAGGAAGAAGGAAACAATCTAGTTTATGAAGGTAAAGTTGTGTGGGAGGTAACTTTTGATAAGGACACTCATAAAATGAGTAGAAACAGGTTTTATAGGTGCTGGTACCTTTACCAGGAGGTCATACACCGGAAAGGCTGTAGCAGGGTGGGGCCTGTGTTATGGGACCAGCCAGCAAGCAGGAAGGGCCTGGAGCAGGCAAGAGGCACACCATGCAGCCTGAGAAGCATCTTGGATGACTGTAACATTCATCCTGCTAGCTGCCACTTGAAAGCCAACAGAGGCCAGCGTGGTGCTGATGCCACCCGAGAGAGCTCAAGGACCCCAGAAAACAGCCTGCATGATATGTGTCATCTTCATTATATAGAGGAGAGACTCACGGCTTACACAGAGAACAGGCAGAGCAGGATCTCAGACCTCTGTCTGCAGGCACCCAGAGCCCAAGGCTTTCTTCAGCAAGGGCATGTTGCAATAATCTTGATTCTTCAAGAGCTGCATTTAACTTTCCTGTGTGTGTGTGTGTGTGTGTGTGTGTGTGTGTGTGTGTGTGTGTGTGTGTGTGTGTGTGTGTAGAGGGCAGAGATTAACAATGATAGATCTCAACCACTTTGACAACTTGTTTTTTGAGAAATGGTTTTTCACCAAACTTGGAGTTTGTGAGTTGGCTGGACTAATTGTCTGGCAAGCCTCAGGATTGCCGCATCTCTGCCTCCCCAACACTAGAATTATAGGCACAATGGCCACCCTTGCCCAGCCTTTGCATGAGTACTAGGGATCCTGAACTTAGGTCTTTGTGTTTATTTGATGAGTTTTGAACCATTTGATCCATCGCTACTGCAGATCAGGATGGGGGAAGTCGAAGAAGATGCAGCTACAGGAGTTGAGGGTGGGGACAAGCAGGTCTACTAGAGGAATAAATATTTGTGTCTCAAATACACTGCTATTAACACATGTACACACGCTCTGGTTGAGGTTGACGGAAGTCAACAATTACAAATGCAGCTATAGGCCTTAGGTCGCCCCTGCAGCACTACAGAGTTGCGATTCTGACATCACACCTCTCCCAAGAAAGGACAGTGTGGAGGGAGGGAGATGTCAAAGTCTGGAAGATCAGGGTGGCCTCCATAGGCTGCATGCAGAGGCCATCATCCTGGGCCCACCAAGGTACGCTGCATGGAAGTTTCTTCTGAATTGAAGCATTTCCTCCAAGGAAGCAGGGAGACTCAACCAGATTTGGGAAGTAAAAATCTTTTGGACACCCTGAAAAACTGAAATTCCCAAGATTCTCTAGTGTCCCTCCCTAAGGTTATTGAAGGGGTAAACTGTTACAGAAGAATATCAGAAAAACAGCCACCTGCAGTGACCTGCCAACCTGACTGCAAGTCCTGCAGAGGCTCCAAGTTTGCAGCTTCTGTGTGTTGTCACCTGTTGGAATGGGCTGTTCAGTGCTGCAGCTACATTTGAGACGTCCTGCTCCCCTAAGGCACCACGTCAGATTTTTGTGTTGTTACTACTTTGGTCTTTCATGAGTTCCCTGTCTGGGTTGTGTAAATTCATGTGTCATGTATCCCCAGAATAAGTGTCACACAGAATGTAACACAGAGGATATGCTCTCCTCTCAACTGAGCCTGAAGGTGGCTTCACATGTCCCCATGTTGACCAACACCAAGCCCTAAGGCAAAGCTCAGAGACTGGCTCTTTCTGAGTTGTGGCATGAACAGCCACATCCCAGGGGTCACTTGAAAGCTGACCCCTGGCTTTGCTCTGGGAATAGACCTGCCAGCCTGCCACTAACACAGGCAGTGTGACTTAGAAACAAATACCCAGAGCCCAGGTGAGAGCAAATCCTGGCAAAATGCATGGTATAATTAGCCACCAAAGCATTTTAATGAATGATTTGTGAGAGGGAAGAGAGTGACCATAATTCCAGTGTCACAGCTTTAGCTGGAAGGGTTTGAAAGCTTGCTCCCGGAACCCGCTGGCAGAGCTGCACCTCATCTGCAAGCCACAGAGACAAATATGGGGGTAAAGCTATAAAGAATCTGATAAAAAGACAGAGACATTGGGAGGCAGGCAGCAGGGACAATTATGTCTGACCCATGGGAAATGGCAAGTGCCATTCGATTCCCTAGGACGCCACAGGGTAACAGATTGTCTCCAGCTGGAGGAGGGAAAAACAGACCACCATCAAGGGCAAAGAGAAGACATGGGTCAGGGGCTGCAAGGCCCCCAACTCACTCTGCATCCTACAGAAGCCACCAAGGCCCACAGTGGGAAAGGACCCTCCCAATATCCCCAGCTGTGAATCCAGATCTCTCTCGAGACTTCCCCACTGCAAATCGTTCTCTTCAAAATAAGTCCTTCACCATCCTCAGGGAGCCAGTTAAGACCTAAGTATGAGTTAGCATGTCCCAGAATGCCACAGTACACAAGTGATAATTATGGTAAGTTAGGTTGTACCAGTGATCAGGGCCCCGAAGAGCAGCCCAACTCCAAGGCTAGTTGTCTCCCAGGGATATGTACACTTTTATAAGGGGTATGATGGTTCACAGAAGCTCGACATCACTGCACTAAAGGATGCCTCCTCAGAGAGGTCAGTCTCCTGATTTCTGGTGTATCCAATTCTCCTTCCAAAGACCTGAACCACAGAGCCTGGGTTTCAGTCATCCATCCAATGACCTGACCTCAGCCTGGGGAGACTTAGAAGTCCTTCCAAAGGCCTGGACCTCAAACCTTGGGAGTCTCAGATGCCAAGGATCATGTATTTAACCTTGAACTTCCCTTTGTCTCTGAGTGCCCATAGCTGTTCACTGTCATTTTATATGTGGCAGTGCACAACCACTCTGGTAGAGCAGATGAGAAAGAGGAGGAGGTAAGTCATGTAAGATGGGGTTCCTTCCTCAGTCCCACAGAAGAGTCTGCACTAGTGAGCCCAAAGACAATGGAACAGGAAAAGCAACAAGGCCCAGCCAGACAGGGTGGCCTGAGGCATGTCCACCCGTTCTTGAAGTAAAGAAGAAAGAAAATGAAAGGCCAACATCAGGACTGACTCCAGGGTCAGGTGACAGTGACAGAGGAAACTGAAGAGGCCTGATCAGTGTGAGGAGAGTGAGCCTCATTGTGTTCTGACCCAGGTTCCTGCATTCTGTGGCACGGGGATCTGTCTGATGGATGTAGATACCCTCAACTGATGATGGGGTTACGGTCAATGGATCCACAACCGTCTCAAACACCACCAAGTCAGAAAAGCATTTAACACATCTACTAACGTGATGGCTTAGCGCAGTTTACCTTGTATCAGCCCAAAATAGGCAAACTCATCTAAGACAGAGCCCATTTATAGCAACACTTGAATATCACCTCTGATGTAGTAAATGCTATACCAAGAGTGGCCATCAGGATGATTGTGGGGACATACTGTCACATCATTACAAGCTTGTCTTCTGGAATAAAACCTGGTGATCAGGAAGGAGCAGGAATAGTCCATAGCCTCTGCATAGGTATGCAGAGCCCTGGTTGGAAACAGGCCTGTAGGGAAGAGTCCAGTGGGAAGAGAAAAGAGAGCCCAGGTCTCAGCAAACAGAGATGGCAAAGGAACAGTACTGACAAGAGGCCAAAAGTGGGAACCCACCAAAGACCATCTCCATGAAGGAGCAGTCTCATGAAGGAGATCCTTCGATTGAGACCCTGAGAAACACTCGACCCAGAGCTTCCCAGATGGGACAGAAATGTGCAAAAGGCAGATCTGGCAGGGTGGTACTCAGCTGGCTCTTCATCAGTTGTTTGAGGGGGCTGCAAATGAAACTGAGTCCAGGTGCAAAGCCAGGCTGTCCTCTGGCTAGATGAGAACCCATTCCCAAATCCCCATGCTGACCCTGGTCCTTTCCATTCTCTCTATGTACATCCCAGGGACCAAAGTACTGACAAATGCAAAATAAAACACAATCTTTGTCCAATCCACTCCTCATATGCAAGGTTCCAGTCACTTTGCCATACTATGGGTCTGGCACTGTGGCCCACCTCCAACGTCCCTCTGCATGCTGTCTCCTGACATCACCTAACCCTTTCCCCAGCCTCAGAACATTAATCTTGCTTCAAACTCTCTGCTTCCAGTGGCTGTGCGTGTCCCCCTGAACCTGCTTACTCATTTCACTTGGCCCTGTGCAATAGAGCCTGTCACCTGACCTGAGACAGAGCTGAGATCTGGATTTGAGTGACACAGAGCAGCCAGTCCCCTCTCCCTGGGAACCCACAGACTCCCAGGAGGTAGGCTCCTTTTTGTGAGAGCATGATATCAAGAGAAAGAGGAAGGAAGGAGCCTGAGCTGAAACATCGCTCTGAAGACTGGGAAGGGCAGACCCCTTGACCTAACAAGTTTGTTGGCACCCAATTTGACCAGACGTGGAAAATGAAGTAAATACAAGCATTCCCATACCTGAGGCAGAGCAAAGAAAATGCCCCCTGCACCAGAAGAGCTGGCCTCTGCCTGACCTCTGGAGGGGAGATTCCTGCTCTTTGGAGAGCTGCTTCTGGGACAGTTGAGGAGCGAGAGCTACACTCCAGTAAGACATTTGCTGGAAAAATCTTTTCAGACACACTTGTCTTCATCCTTTTCTCTAAGGAACACTGATGGTCATATGCATATGCCTACAAAGTCATCTCAGAGGGCAGGCAGCGCTGTCCCTCATAGGGCTTTACAGAGCATCTGAACAGGAAGCACCCTGAGACCCCCTCCAGGATACTTTGTGCTGATGGAGATGATTTCCTGTGCTCTCAGGAAGCACACAGGGTGTGGGAAAGGCATGGGTTCCTGGGATCCTGAAGAAGCTGACTTTCAGAGCCTCCCACCCATGGCACCACAGCCAGCCCCTGGGGCTGTCCTGGGATCCAGGATCCATCTGGCATCCACAGAGGCCCTCCTGCCAGCCCCCACCCTCCACACAGTCAAGTTCAAACCCAGCTCCTCTTCCGAAGCCTCTTTCATGTGGTTTCCATCTAATCTGAAAACACCTCCCTTCTCTGCTGTCTTTGTCTCTGTGAGTTGTTCCTTAAGTCTCTCTTTGAAACTCTGGTGCCTGAAAAGCACACATCCTATATGTGCAGTCCTAGGTGTCTACAGGGACTCCCCCTCTTTGCCCCCAGGAACAAGGGGAACAGTGAGTTGGGGACATGTGTGGTGTCAGACTCTCCCTTATGTACCCCCCAACTTCCCCATTCATTGGCAGGGGACAGATACAGACAGTGGCTTCTCTCTGGCCCCTAGGTATCAAAGCTGGGAGACAGGGGGTGCTTTTCTGTTGGCAGGTTTCCTGTGCATGCAGTGGTACCTCCCCGAGGCTCACACCGCCCTGCAAAAGGGACTGCTTGACTCCGCTTTAGGAAGTTGCATTAGGTTCAAGGAGCTTTATGGACCCACGTGGCAGGACTCAGCATGGACACTCAGGGCTGGTCATAGCTTGTGGCAGCCAGGGCTGCCAACAGTACTGCTTCGTGAACCCTGCAGTCACGGCTACACAACCTGGATCCCTTTGTTTCTCATAATGAAGGAAGGATCCACGGGCCTTCAGCAGATCAAAGGGGTCTCAGAACCTCATGGTGGCTCTGCTTTGTCGCTAGCAGCAGGAGAAAAGGAAAGAGTCCAGCATGCTCCGCAGAGACTCTGAGAGTGCCAGGGTCTGCAGCCACCCATGGGACAGGGAGAGAGTCCTACTCTGCACCCAGGGTCCTGTGAACACCGTAGTGTGCCTGAGAACTCTCTCTCTGACAGATCTAAATGACATTTAGGTCTGACAAGTTACACTTATGGTTTTCAAACGAGATCTTTTTTGTGAAGAACTGCCTTTCTTGGCATAAAATAATTGGAAAGTACCTCAGATATCTCAATAAAACACATCAAAAGTAACTCTCTTCAGCTTGTTTTGACACGTCCACTTGTGGTTTCTGTCAACTTTAGCTAAACATCAGGTTTTCTCAGACAGAACAAACCATTAAAATATTCAACAGAGAAAGCAAATAGATATAATTCCTCTTGTGTTTGCCTATTCTAAATAAAAGGCAATATTGAAAAGAGAGGCCATCCCAGCTCACAGCACATTTTTCTGATTCATACATTGACCATAATTATTTGCATAGGATTTAAATGTCTAAGCCCTGGTCCCTGCCCCCACCTTTTTTTTAACTTCTGCATTGTAAAGTCAAAACTCACTGAGAGTCCTGTGTTTACAGAGGGTTGTCCAGTTCTGTCAGATAAATGCTGGGTTTACTTAGGTGAGTTTGAGATCAGAAAGAGCAAAGCATAAAACAAACATCTTTGTGCTGGAGAACAAGAGGACCCCAGAACTCCACTCCTACATATTCTGTTCAAACGCCACCAAAGACCAAGAGATAGCCAAACCTCCAGAAAATGTGCCTGCTCTTGAATTCATCAATATTTAGGAGGGGTGGGAAGATAGAGGACAGGAGAAAAATGTTATTAAAAGGGCCTGAGGACTGAGGGGCCAGGAAGCTGAGAGCGGACATCTGCCCAGAGAACTTGGGGGAAGAGGGAGGGTGTGGGGTAGTCCCCTCCCTCCTCTGTCCAGAGCCCCGAATGTCCAGGAGAGTGAGCGTCTTGCCTACTTCCCACTCAGTCGTCTCACAGCAGTGAGACTGTTCTGTCGTCCATGTGTAAGGAAGGAAGTGAAGAAGTAACAACAGGCTAGACTGACTCATCCATGAACTCACAGAACCTGGATCTCTAAGATCAATGGGTAGGAACTTGGCTTCTCCCAGGTGAGCGTGACTCTGCCTTCCTCCAACTCAGAAGAATCCCAAAGGAATAAAACACCAAAATAAACAACAGCAAAAAAATGTAATTTCTTGTCTCTGATTTTGAAAGATACATTTCAGTTTCTCACAGATACCAAACAAAGAGGTCAAGAAAAATGCTGAAGAATCCTGGTGTTCTTGTGCATTGAAAGAGGATGTCTGAGACTCACCTTTTACAAGCACGCGACTTTGCTCTGCTTGCTGATTACATTTGAGAATACAAGGTCAGTGGAGTTGGTCCTGTCCTTAAGGAGTTAAGGACCATGAGGATGCTTATCAATGGTGTTAGGAACCCAATCTAGGGCCAGCTCCGAGAAAGAATATAATCAGGCCAGGGGGCTAAGAAGCAGAGCTGCAGCTGTTAGGGAACTCCCAGCACCACTCGGGAAGGTCTGCAAACTGGCCCAACAGAAGAAGAAGGTCATAGTGGAGATGAAAGGGGCATGCACAAGACTCAGCTCCGTCTAGATACAGGGCAAGGAAAAGAGGGCTCACACTTGAGATGCAATTGGCAGGGGAGGGGGAGAGAGGGAAACTGAGGCCTGAAATGCTGCACACAAAAGAAAGAGAAGGCAGGGTAGACCCCAAGAGTGGGTGCAGTGAGACTGCTGGAGAGGTGTGGGGACAGAGACAGGTGGAGGAAAGTGACAGAAAGAGACGGGGTGAGAAAGAGGGGCAGATATAGACACACAAAGACCTGAGATGGGAAAGAGAAAGGTCATGTGTGAGATAAAGAAAGAGAAACAGAGTGGGTGAAGAGAAGAGACAGAAAAACCAAAAAGCCCTGAGTGCCCAACTTTGTGACAGAGCCAGAGACTGCGGTGGAGAAGTCTTGACTGAGGGAGAGACTCTGCACAGGTACACAGATGAGCTGCGGAGTACAAACCGAGCCAGGACGTCTGAACGGAAGCGTCAAAGCACCCAGGGTCATGGGCACATTCTAAACCATTGTTCTCTATAAAGAGGAGGTGGACTGCTGAGCCATGGGGGTGGGGAGCAGTGTGGAGCTCCAGGGGAAACCAGAGCCTACAGTCTCTGTAAGAAAGCATGTGTAAGAAACCATCATCCTCAAACTTGCCTTGAGCTACCAGGATCTGGGCTCATCACGGAAGTCTGGTGGTTGAAGTGTGTCCCCAGAGTTTATATTGAATCCTAAAGCCCAGAACCTATACTTGGAAAGACAATCATGGTAAGAAGACAGGAGCATAAAAGGCCTTCCTTCAATACAACTAGTGTTCTTACACACAGAACTACCACACAGGCACACTTGGAAAGAATGCTCTCCAAAAACCAGACCTCATCACGCGGTTCCAGAGAACCAAACTGTGTAGTCCTGACACTGTTGTCATCACCTCTAGTGAGACAGAGGCTCAAACCCCATCCTGATGCTGCTAAGGCTGTTCAGTAGCTAGAGAGTGCTATGAACACAGAGGAGCAACAGTGATGGTCACCATGGAAACAGACCTTGAAGGATGACTCTGACTTGGAGCTTCAGGGCACAGACTCTGAGAGACTGTCTGACTTGGGGTAGGGCTTCAATTTAAAGTACCTTGGGGGCTGGGATGCAGTTCAGTTGGGAGAATGCTTACCTAGTATATATGAAACTCTGGATTGGATGCCCTGCATAAACAGGATGGCATGCACACCTGTACTCCCAGTACTGCAGAAGTAGAGAAGGATCCGAAGTTCAAGGCCCTTCTTAGCTAGATAGTAAGTTTAAAACTAGCCTTGAATATGTGAGACTCTATCTTAAAATGATAATAATAATCACATAAAAATTAATAACAAAGTGCATAGTTTATCCTTTTCTGGAAGCTGTCCTCAAGTGCACACAGATGGAATCAGCAAGCTGGCTATGCCCTTCCCTATGCCCACAGTTACAAGAGTACATTTGCTGTGTTAAACGTAAGACAGGTCTGCACTCAACAAGACAAGGACAGAAGCCTCAGAAGGAGCCAGCCTATGACACCTGAACCCCAGCCCCAGCTCTGAGAGATCCATTTTATAGTTGCCAGCCTTGTAGGGATCTCAGGCGTAGGCTGCACTTCTATTAGTGAGGACCAGTTGTGGTTTGCCCCCAGACCAATCCCAGACACATAGATTTCAACACCAGTGCTCTGAAACAGACTCCAGGGAGCCCACATGATCACAGAATGTATAGGGTGGTTCTGTTTAGTTCCGACATTCCACAGACTGGATCAAATGCTGCAGACAGATCCTCAATTTCTACAATAGCCCCTGGTTAACAGTTTTCAGAAAGTAGGTTGAACAACAGAAGGCTGCAGAAACAGCTGGGATCATGGACTGGACCTTTGCTTTTGTCTGCTAATTATGCCCAGGATTGAACCCCCAGCCTTCGACATGCTAGACAAAAACCACTTAGCTACAGCCCTAGTCTTTACTGTGCTCTTTCAGTCAGTGGTTCTCAACCTTCCTAATGTTGTGACCCTTTAATACAGTTCCTCATGTGACCCCCAACCATAAAATTATTTAGTTACTACTTCATAACTGTGATTTTTGCCACTGTTATGAATCGTAATATAAATATCTGTATTTTCCAACAGTCTTAGGGGACTTCTGTGAAAGGGTCATGATCCACAGGTTGGAAACCACTGGTCTAAGTTGTCCAGGCTGGCCTTGAATTCAATCTGTAGCCTAGGCATATCTTGAACTCATATCTTCCAGCCTGAGCTTTCCCAGAAGCCTGTGCCACCAGACCCTTTATCCGGGGTTGAGAGGGATCATTTTTCCTGGAGAAGCCTCCTCCTTGGCTACCCTCTTCAGGACTTACTCAAAGCCTCTCTACCTTCCTCACTCTGTGCTGGCCCCTAGCCCTGCTGCAGATTCGCTTGGCAATTCCTATTGGATAACAGCCTCTATTACAAGTGTCACCTGTGTGTGCCCTCCAAACATGCTTTTGGGTGGAGTCAGAAGAAGGAGGACATGAGGACCTCACCTCAAGCCAGGCTGGAAGGATGGGGGGGGGGGTGCATTGCCTGGAGGCTGGACCCTTTGTTCCTGGTGTGGTGGGGACTCTCTGAGTGGAACTCTCTATCATGCATTATTTCAGTTTGGCCCTTATGATCTGAGTTGTGTGGAATAGATGTGTTAACTTAGAATTTGTCACCATAACATACAAAGTGCTAGGGAAAGATGGGGGGATAGCTCAACTGTAGCTAAGAATAGACGCTAATTTATGCAACTTGATTATACTTGTGGCAAGAGTGATAATTGGAGATATTTTGAAAAAAGAGAGAGAGAACCTGAAAGTGAAGATAATTGGAAGGTTTATTTGCCTTGTCTATTAGATAGGAAAGAATAAGATCTTTAATTACATTAATAAGAAAATAATTATTGATAGTCACAAATAATGTCTCCTTTTAGATCAGGGAAACCCCTGACCCCACAGAACTATAGAATCCATTGAAAACCCAGGGAGATTGTTTTTCTAATGACAAAGACAAACCCTGAACTGAGTAAGTCCATTCCTGTAAATTAGGGGTGCTACTTTCTTTATTAAATATGAAAACCCACAGAAGGAGGTGGAGAGGCCAGGGCCCACCTGGGAGGCATGTAGGGTGCCTCCCTCCACAAAGGTTTCCAGCTTTATAGAAACCAAACAATACTCAGCACCCAGCAGAGGCTCCTGACTTCCCTGCTCTGGTCAGTTCTGCGTGTTCCTCAGTACTAGGAGTAGCGCTCTGTTACCCTTTCAAACTTGTGATGCCTTTTCCTCATTGCACCTGCTCTGAGGGTTTGTCATGGGACAAGATGAAGTGAGCTAGCTAGCCTTCTGCCTCTCTTCTGCTTTCCAGCTCCAGGCACAGCCTTGCTTCAGGTCTAGCACTTCTGTTTCTCCAATCACACTATGGCTCTCTCCTTCCTCAAGCCAGCCATCCTCCTGCCTAGGGGCAGCTTCTATCCAGGATCTCCTCTGCAAGTCACTCCTCCAGGGTCATTTCCTTTCCAAGGTCAGCTTTTGAGGAATGGTTGACATTAGAGGAGCAGCTGTGCTTGGGGAGTAGCTGACAGTTGAAGAGTAGCTGACACTGAAAAGTAGTTGAACCTGGGGAGGAATTGCCCTTAAGGGGAAGTTGACCCTAGAAAGGAACTGACCCTGGGTTGTTGCTGACCTTACGGAGTAGCCAACCTAAGAGTAGAGCTGACCATGAAGGAGCATCCGACTTCAGGGTCCAGCTGACCATGGGGAGGAACTGAGCCTAGGGAAGAGCTGATCCTGGGGAACTGCTGCATCTTCCCTGACCACCCCTGTGAGCCTGGCATCCTACTAAGTGCTGGGAAAACCTCAGAGAGGCTCAAAGATGCCTGTTTCCTGCTCTATTTCAGAGGGTAGGGAGTTTGTAGAAGGAACTGGCCTTGTCCCTAGGCAAAACAGTATTTCTGCAGAAGTCCGACAGTTTTTAGCTGGGTGTGGTATTACATACCTGTGATCCCATCAGGAGAATCGTATCATGTTCAAATCCAGTCTGGGCTATAAATAAGACCTGTCTCAGAAAAATGAAATGGTCAGGAAAGCTCTCATTCTCTACAGGCTCCGGAGCTGATGGTGTCAGTCAGAATGAGGATACAGAAGAGCTGTGACTGAGCTGCATGGGCCAGCTGTGGGGATGGAGCCACTGACATCCACAAACTATGGAGGGTTAGCTCCTTCAAGATCAGCTCCTAAGACTGCAGAGTGAAGCTAATCTCAGCAGGACACAGTGATTAGTTGACAGCACTTGGGGCGAGAGCTAAGTTAACTTTCGCTGGACAACCTCCTGTGCTGGAAAGAATGGCTCTTCCAACCACCCAGCATCTGGCATGTGGAATATTCCTCTGTAGTGACTCAAAGAAGATATGGGCCAATTTAGTCTTGTGGCTTCTTGCAAACCTCCAATTTCTCTGGCATCTAACACAGATGTGGGGCTTAGGTGGCAGATCCAAAATTAACCAATAGTAAGTGAAGGTTCTGAACAGAGTCCTTTTGAGGAAGGCAGTGTTCCAGGACATCTTGTGGGTCAGCCTCTGACCATGAGCTCTGGAGAAGGGTCTTACCAGGTTGGATGGACCATCTCTTGACTCTCATGATGACCACTATGCCCATGACGTACACATTCACCTTGATGCATCATTTACCAGACAGGGTGTCCACCTCTACACAGAGGCAGTAAGTGTTGCAGCAAAAATATGACGCAGGAATGAGGCACACTGGGGTGGCAGGGAAGGGCTCTCAGATGTAGCGACATTGGAATAGTTGTGTAGGCATCTCTGATTGCACAGAGGAGGAGATCACAGACCCTGGAAGGCATGAAGAGGTCAGGGGAGTGAAGAAAGGCTGTCCAGGTCCTATCCTAGGACCCTTGGGAATCACCAAGCTGTGGTGGCTGCTGCTCCTGTGCACAGGAGTAGAGCTGAGTAGTGGGTAGACTCAATGACCAGGCAAGAAGAAACAGACAGTGGCAGAATGGATCTGGACACAGCTGACCCTGTGAATTGGCCAGCTCTACAGTGGGTTGACTCCTTTCTTGGGCTTCTGTGTTCCCATGGATACTCTGTCCCACAATGTCCCTTCTGTGGGGATAACATCTGTCCTATAGGGACTATGTGCTTCCTACAGGCACTGTGTACTTCATCTCCTATGGGTACTTCATCTCTATGTATATTATGACCCCCATGGAGGCAGAATCCTCTCTTTGATCTGCTGCAGAGATCCTGGGTAGACACCACGCTGGTAAGTTTTCCCATTCCTTTCTAAAAAGTGATGCCCTCGCTTGGCCTCCACAGCTATACCAGGCCTCGGCTGAGCCTCTCATGTGGGGTGCTAACATCTTAGCTTGATTTTCTCTGTCCAGCCTTTCCTTCCATTGAGAACATGCTGTGTGTTTAGCTTTAAGGATCCAGAGACTCGCAGGGCTATTTCCTGCTCCCAAGGGTGCAACTCTGATCATTTGGTTCTTGGCAGCTCCCATTCTGCATTCTGAAGACAGAGCCCTGCAGAGGAACCAAAAAGAAACAGAACTCTGTAGGGACTGCAGGGAAATTGAATCCTCTGTGGTAGAAGAGATGGAAGAGGGTACAGAGAGTGAGGGTGGGGACTAGGGGGCAAAGTGGGGGCCTCTCTCCATGCACCCTGGGAAAGGTAACCAGAAATCCTCAAAGGCTTGGACTTTGTCTTCACTAAGTTCCCTTAAACTAAGGTGCCCAAGAGGAGGACAAAGGTCAGGACAAGGTCATGCTGAAGACCTCTGCTTTACCATCTAAAAATGTGTGAAGAAGCAATCAGCAGGAGCATAGATGCTGAGGATAATGAACGGTTCATTTTTCTGTAGTTCACCTTCTCACCTGTGCACACAGACATTCAACAAACACTCCAGGAAGGGAGGGGGAGGGACAGAGGAAACAAAACTACTGTCCTTGCATGGGTCATGTCCCCAGAGCTACGTGTTCTCAGAAGTCACCTGTAAGTATGTGTGCATGTGTGTGTGTGTGTGTGTGTGTGTGTGTGTGTGTGTGCGTTTGTGTGTATGTATGTATGTGTATGTATGTATGTGTATGTATGTATGTGTTGTATGTGTGTATGTATGTATGTGTGTGTATGTATGTATGTGTATGTATGTGTGTGTATGTATGTGTGTGCATGTGTGTATGTGTATGTATGTGTATGTATGTATATATGTGTGTGTGTGCATGTATGTGTATGTATGTATGTGTGTGTGTATGTATGTGTATGTATGTATATATGTGTGTGTGTATATGTATGTGTGTGTATGTATGTGTGTGCATGTGTGCATGTGTGTATGTGTATGTATGTATGTATGTGTATGTATGTGTATGTATGTGTATGTATGTGTATGTATGTGTATGTGTGTGTGTGTGTGTGTGTGTGTGTGTGTGTGTGTGTGTGTGTTACCCTCTGCTTGAGAAACATAAAAGACTGAGGAGCCACAGGTTTGCCTCTAAGATGAATACAAATTCCCACCTTTTCCACACATCCCCTTTCAAAACCAAGGTTCACTTAGGGCTGCTGTGGAACCTTTCGATCTCAGAGGATCCCCACATTACAAGGCCACCCCCTCCTTCCTGAGTGACAAAATTCACTTGGCCAGTTCAGTCTCTTTTGTATCAGTAACAGAATGGAGCCTGATGCAAGTCTCTGACCTAGCAAACATGTCAAGTCCTCCTTAGAAATCCAACGGGAAGAAACATGGACATGGATTGGGGATGGAGTATACGCCTGTCTTCCTGATTCCTCTTGTTGGCATCCCTGTAGACAATTCACTTGGGGAAGTGATGGCTGTGCTGCAAAATAAGGCCAAGAACGAGCCAAAAGAACACCCACTTGACTGCTTCATAGCCGCCTGCCCTAGTTCACCAGCCATCTTCCTCCTCATACCGGAAGCCAGGTTCCTCCCAAGCAGCTACATAGAAGCAACATGGCCAGAAGTGCTTGTCTCCAACAGTCCTGAAGGTTGTGTTTTGTCTCTTTTTATGCAAGGGCTCCTGATGAGCAAAGCCACCAGTGATCCTGAACCAAAGATGACCTGATGGTGGGAAATGATGAGGTGAGGTGGAGGGTCACAGGGTCACTGCTCACCCACAAACTCACCATGTGCACAAGCAGGCAAGACACTGGTGGACCACAGAAACACTGAGATGATAAATGCAAGCTATATGTCTGTGTGCTCATGGCTGTGCTAGGCCGTGATGTCAGCTTGTTCTCATTTATAGTTTGCCTCTATCCAAAGATGACCAAGCAGAGGAAACCGCATTCCGTTCCAGGAGCTGCATTCTAAAACAGGAATTCACGGGTCAAATGCTGACAGATTTGACTTTTTAAGACAACTTTTGCCCTTGAACTTGGTACATAGTCAAAGAAGACCTAGAATTTCTGATCTTTCTGCCTTCACCTCCCCAGTGCTGGGATAACAGGTTTACACTACTGTGTTTGGGTTATGTGATCTGGGGTTGGAATCTAGGGCTTCATGCGCACTAGGCAAGCACTATACCAACTGAGCACTGTCCTGCCCAAGAGAGCCAACTTCTTAAGTGGCACCAGGTAGTTGAGAACACATGTATAGAACAGAGTGAGACTTAGGACTCCTAAGCCCTTTCAGGATTGGGCCTGAACCTGCAACCTCCCTTCATACCTGGTCTTGGGGGGTGGGAGGGTGGCTCCTGGGAGTGAGCAAAGCCCTAGGAGACCTGCACCTGCCAGACCATATTACCTGGTCAACTTTGACCCAGAGCCTCTGGTTTCTCAGTGTACCAGATATGCTTACATAAATGAGACATGACTGTGACCTCCCAGGATCCTTAGAGGTGAAAGCCTCTGGATGCGTGAGCATATTAGTCACACTGTTTCTTTGGAGACATAGACATAGGCCAAGATGAAACCTGGTTTCATATGGGGAAGGGTCAAATCCTGACTAGCAGTTGAGTGATGAGCTAGAGAGCAGGTTATGAAGGATGAGGCAGGTTTTTCTTATGAACTAGCCTGGATTTATTTCAGTATCACACATACATACTTACACACATGCGCGCATGCACCCGAGCTCACCTGTGTCCTAAGTTGGCATCAAGCTCACAGCAGAACCACAAGCATCCCAGGCAGTGTCCATCCCAGGATATGTCCATCTGCGGACCTGACACCCTTTGCAAATGAGCCCTGTGCCAGACTGGGTTGGGACCACTCAGTGGTTCTGATAGGAGCCCGTAGACTTCTGACTTGTGAGAGAGATTTGATTCTTTCATGCTAAGATCTGCCATGCTCACTTTGTCTGCATGCCCAAGATCAAAGCTGGGTCACCCAGGTGACAGTACTAAGCTGTCCTCGGCATCCCATGGAGCACCACGTGCCTTGTTTCCAGTCCAAGCAGATCAACAGTGTTTCTTCTAATAGCATAAATGTAGTTTTTTTTAAAAAAAAAAATCACTAGATTAAGCAAGAATTCCTAAAGTTTTCAGAAAATATTCGCCACTTAGAATCGGGACTCATAAAGTAAAAAGGGGAGAAGAAAACAGGAGAACCGGTTAAGAAGGGTTAGGAGACAGATGTGGGGATGAGACAAGATAAAGAGATGGGGAAGGAGAGGATGATAAACAGATAGACAGGTAGACAGGAGAGAGGGACTTTGCAAGGGCTAGAATGACCACATGCTGTGAATTTAAAAATGTGACTATGTTTCTTTACACTTGATTCCAGAATCAACTTCAAGTCTCTCATCTTCTCCAGATAAGAGACAAGCAAGTGTCTGCAAATGGCAGCCAAGAGGCTTAGGGTCCATAAGCTGGGATTTGGGAAGACAAAGCCTTCAGCTACTGTATCCCACCCCAGATGTCCCCCTGTGGCTCAGTCTCTTCCCTGGACCTACTGTCATCTGAACCTCACTCTCCTTTTCCTGGAAGAAGAGGCCACAGAGACAACAGTACACAGTGACACCAATTTGACTTCATGGTCGCCCACAGGAACCCGTGAGAACCTTCCTCTAGGGATTCCTACCCAGGGTCCTCATTGTTCATACATGTTGTGGATTTTTCCATCTTAAGGCTCTTCAATCTTGTGACCTTCTCCCATCAGGGGCTCCTCCATCTCAGGGATGTGCACAAATCACCTGTGACTGTGTCTGCACAAATCACCATAGTGACTGAGATTAGCCGAGAAGTCCAGGAAGATTTTGTTTATTTAGGTTTCTGGAGATTGGGAAGTGTTAGTCTCTACTGCAAAACTCTACTCTTCAGGAATCACGAAGTAGAAAAGCCTCAGACCCCAGAAGGGACATCATCATGGAAAAATTGCTTACAACCCTCAGGGTTACTCAGAGTCCCAAATCACAGCATCTGATCCACAACCCCAAAGAAGAGCTGCTGAGGCCTGCACCTTCTCATGCTTCATATTGGTCTGAAGATCTGAGACCACTGACATTTTCCGCATCCTCCATCCCTATGTGATTATGACTGGAGGATTCTGAGGCTTCTCTAGACATTTTTCTGACTCCCATAGCAATCAGTGTTACCTCCACACACACTGACTTGCTTCCCCACTACATAGAAGGAGCAGAAATATTCATTCTCCCGTTTTCCTTACTAAGAGAATGTAAAATGCCTTTGTAATGGCACGTATAGCTTTAAGGTTTATTTCATTTATGTGTATTTGTGTGTATCTGCATGTGGATATGTGCACATGAGTACAAGTGCCCTTGGAGGCCAGACAAAGAGTATAAGTTCCCTAGAGCTGGAGATGGTGGCTGTGAGCAGCCCTGTGTGCGTACTGGAGACTGAACTCAGTTCCTCTGCAAAGGTAGTAAGCAACCACTGGTTTTTCTCTCCAGTCCCATTTGTGCATTGTTAGCCTGATTTCCCAGCTTCCCTTGCAGCTAGCATTGTCAGTGTGACATCCAAGGAGAGAAAGCCAAGAGCAGGCGGACTTCCCTAATCCAGGTGCCTTTGACCTTTCTCTTCCCCTTGTTTTATTTCCCCATTCCTCTTCTTCTTCTAGAGAAACTGAGGGAGGGGATGAGACCCCCATCTGTGACTACAAGGTATTGACAAGGGGTATGTGAAGGACAGATGACTCCAGTCATGCTGCTCCAGCCCTTACTGTTCCTGACTGCCTACACCCGAATGGCTGAGCTCCCATCACTCATCCAGACACAGTTCCTTACCAGTACAGGGAGGGAGTTTCTCCATCTTGCTAAAACACACCTGCATCTCTGAAAATAACTTTTCCTAATGTCAATAATGTTCAATAAGCATCCTGCTTAGTACTTCAGACCTGCCGAGGCTGAATGAATTCTGAGAAAGGTCTTTTGCTTTGCTGGTGATTAATTCTTACCTAAAATCATTCAGGTGCAAGACAACAGCAGTGCATGTCAACACTGTGGAAACAACCAGGACGCCAAAGTTTACAAGGCTTGAGAAAGTCACAAGGAAAGCTAGTACTATATAGACTTGAATAATCCAGGAGAAAAATGTATTTTGTTTTACCTTATTTTATTTTACTTGTGTGAATGTGTGTATGTGAACATGTATCTCCAAGTGTGTATGTGCATATATATGTTTGAGTATGTCTGTGTGTGTGCATATGTGTATGCCCCCACATGTACTCCTGTGCATGTGTGTGTGTGTGTGTGTGTGTGTGTGTGTGTGTGTGGTGTGTGTGTGTGTGTTGTGTGAATATATGGTACATGTGTGTAGATACTTCTGGAGGCCCAAAGAGAGCGCTGACTCTCTCTGTACCCTGAACTAACTCCTGGGCTGGAGTTACAGGAATACAGGAAGATGTGAGCCACTCAGAATGGGTGCTGGGAACTGAAGTTGAGTCCTTTGGGGGAGAAGGAAGTGTTCTTAACCTTTAAGACATCTCTCCAGCCCCAGAAGATAACTCCTTTGATGAGGCTTGTTTGTGACTGACAAACACAAGAACCAGTTTATCAGACCCCTGGAGACTGGTCACACCATTGGTTGCTATTGTGCAGTAAATGTATATGCAGATTCTTCCATGTCAACCCATTCCTAACACACACACACACACACACACACACACACACACACACACACGCACAGAGAGAGAGAGAGAGAGAGAGGTGCTAATACAGAAGATTTCCACCCAATACTGTAGACCTGCACAGTGCTAATTTGTGTTTATTAAGACATCTTTGGCAAAATGGAAAAGCCCTCCCCAAAGGACCTTATTATCCAAAGAGGCAATTAACTTCCAAATCATTTGAATGTTAAGAATAAAGTTAGAACACTGTCGGTTCACAGCCAAACTGGCATTTGAGAAATGAATGGAAATGCCATGTGCTCAGTTAGCCAGTTAACTGTGTTACTTATAAAGCATCCTCACAGGAGGCTGCAGCTCCACAGAAGCCTGCTGACTCCATCTGAGTGGCCAGTGTGCCCTGCATTTCTGATAGTGTCCTGCATGTCTGATGACAGTGCTCCACACGTCCAATGGTGCCTTGCATGTCCAGTGGTGTCCTGCGTATCCAACGGTGCCCTGCATGTCCAGTGGTGTCCTGCGTATCCAACGGTGCCGTGCGTGACCAGTGGTGTCCTGCGTATCCAACGGTGCCCTGCGTGACCAGTGGTGTCCTGCGTGACCAGTGGTGTCCTGCGTATCCAACGGTGCCGTGCATGACCAGTGGTGTTCTTCCTTTTTCTCTTTAATCTATTTCCTTTCCCTTTGCTTTCCTCATTTCCCTTCACATCCTAATGCCTGAACTTACTGGAATTAATCACTAATTAGAAACAATATGGCTGGCCTGGAGGCTTGAGTCTGTAATCTCACTACTCAGGAAGCTAAAGCAGGAGGTCAAAAGTTTACAGTCAGCCTGGACAACTTTTGTCAAGACCCTATAAAGACTGGGGATAAATATCAGGGGTACAATGCCTGTTTAGCACATGCAAGGTCCCAGGTTCAATCCCAGCCCTGAAAAGATATGGCAATGAAATAGACACAACTCTCACCCTGGTTTTTGAAGAACCTCTCCTGGGCTTGGTTCTGTACTATATGAGCCAAGCATTTGTGTCAGAGACAACCCAGGTCTGGCAAAATGGGACGATGATGGTTATTTTGGATACACACACACACACCAAAAAAAAAAAAAAAAAGAAAGAAAAAAGAAAAAAAAAAGAAAAGGACTTTGCTTAAAATAGCTAGAGCAGATGTGTGGTTTCAAGTTGTTGGGGTTTTGAGGGTGTGTTGTCTTTTTAAAATAAGATATTGCATAAGAATTGGGTTAATGATGTGGGAATGCCTTTCTGTATGCTGTGAATCGCAATCTTTAAATAAAGGAGCTGTTTTGGCCCATGACAGGCACCATAGAAAAAGTAGGAGGAGGCATCAGAGTAGGTAGGAGGAGCAGGGCGGAGTCAGAGACTGAAGGAGGCAGAAGCCCAAAGGAGCAACATGTAAGGAACACAGGTAAGCCACAGACCACGTGGCAGGAAAGATTAATAGAAACTGGTTGATTTAAGATGTAAGAGCTAGCTAACAATGTGCCTGAGCCATAGGCCAAACAACATAAAGTTAATATAAGCATCTGAGTCATTTCTGGGGGCCTGAGCAGTGGCAGGCGGCTAAGAGGTCTGGGGCTGCAGGTCTGTGGGTCTGGGCCTCTGGCTGCCCTGGACCAAGAAAACACATTGTAACAGGTTAATTACCTACCACTGAACTTACACAGGAGGTACCAGCTGTCCTTAGTTACATGCCCAGCCACCCTGCACATGTGATGTTCAAGAGTCACACTGTCTGGTAAGCTGGCCCATGGATGACTAAGCTTTGGCCATCATCCTGACATCCATAATGATCATGAGCATTCTGACATCTGACAAAGTTATGCTGCCAGTGGAACCTGGACCTGGTGTTGTCCAATATTGAACTCATGGAGAAAAAACAGCCTGTGGGTATCTGTTTGGCTCTGAAGAAGTAGGTTTGTGATGGGACCTGTTATTTCGCGTGACATTTCCAGTCCAGATGGATCATATTAGACTGTGCTATTCAACTGAACTTGTTACACAGGGTTCACTGGGGGCTACTACATGGTAGCATTGATGTGAGAATGCAACCCTTTGTTATTCTAATTATTTGCCTCTTTCCAGTTCTAACAACCTGAGCTCAATTTTGCCCAACTTTTTCAAATAGCTCTGAATGCCTTACAAAAATATCAAGTTGATGTTACTTATTCATTTATTTCAGTTGGGTAATTCTTACAGTGATGTTACAGTAGGGAGAGAGTTCTGTCTACAAGAACACTGGGGTCCAAAAGAGGTCTAGCACCCACATCTGTGGAGGCTCATGGTTCGGGTGCTTTTCCCTACCATCTTACTTTGATATGCTTTCAAGTGTTAGGGAGGCAAAGTCAGTCTCACCTCAAACTGGCAAATAGCATCCCCTGAGTGGAAGACTCATTTCGCTGAATTCTCCTACCAACTCAGGGCACTCCATGACTAAAGCCATCATAAGAGAGCATTGTTCAACTTCTTCAAAATAATTTTAACTGTAATGTCTACATGACCTAGCAACCACACTTCTGGATATCCAAATGAAAGAAGAGAATGTGGGCCACAAAGAGGTACTTGTCCACACTTGTCCATAGAGCTACTGTTCACTACAGTCAAGGGTAGAAACAACTGAAGGTCCATCCACGGAAGAAAATATGAGGTGCTGTGGTACACAAATGCAGTGAAACCATTAGTCTTAAAGGACAGTCTAGCATGTGTGTGAGCCATGAAGACATCATGCTAAGTGAATGAGCCAGCCACAGAAAACCACACACTGGGGTGTCTGGGTTCAAAGCTGCAGGAGTCAGGAGGGTAAGAACAGAAGCAGAATATGGTCATTTGTTGGTGGATAGAGTTCTAGTCATATAAAATAAAACCAGTTCTAGAGCCTGCCATAAAATGATGAGTTTGAACCTCACATCACTGCTGTCACACAACAATCATATGACTTCAGTGTTTATGTCACGTTGTTGTTACCACTGCTAAAGTCTTCAAAATGCCAGCATCCACTATACCTGGAGTTAAGGCAGCCTTCAGGGTAGGCCTGTTTGCCCAGACAGTGCCCTAGTGTTCACAGCTTGGGTCTTCATCTGAGGGTACTGTAGAAAACACAATGAACACTTCTTTCCTGTACCAAATGGCACCAGAAGAAATATTTTCTGTCACTTTCTTACTTTGCCCAAAAGGCATCTGCTGGAAAACCTTTATCCATGCTCCATAATATAACTGAGGCTCCTGGTCCAAGCCCTTTGGAGAAGCCTGGCGGGAAGATTGCTTCACTGTTTACATTAGTGCATACATATTGGACAGTTGGAATTACTCTACCTGACGTATTTTCTGAGCTGATTTAGAAGTTTGAGTCACTTTCTGTCTCTGGTTTCAGACATTTCTGTCTTGCAGTTTCTCCTGGGTGGTCACGAAGCATCACCAAGCACACTATGTAGAGAGGATACTGATAAAGCAGAAGATACTTTTCTGTAGGAGAGTCATGTGACTGACCTGGATGCTGGCCACCAGCCTGTTGTGAGGGTCATGCTCTCTGACCAGCTCCACCAGGGGTTCTCCACAGCCTTTCCAGAAGCTTCAGATCCATCTTCTCTCCCATGTTCTCTCCTGAACCTCTAACCAGACCCGTACTTCACGTCCTGCTTATCACACCCGTCCTATCCCAAGTCTCTCTTCCTATAAAGAATCTTGGTATACTCTTTGTCCTTAGGGTCCCCCTGACTCAGGATGCTTCTCCAGCTTTTCACCTTTACAGGAAGCATCCATCATGGGGTCAATTGATGAAGACAGCCCTTGGGATCTTTCTGGAAAACTCTCATAAGCACCCAGAGGTGAGCACTCTTAGCAATCCAATGAAGTTGACAGTCGGATGGCCCATCATACGACCCATCATAAGAGGCCCACACACCTCAACCACTGCGTGAAGGCCTGCTAATAGAGCTTCAAAACTAAACAGTCCATCTCCCAATGTGGCTACAGGCTAAGGATCATCGGTCCTCCTAATCCATAGGGCCTGTGTCCCAAGGCCCCCAGGAGAAACCTGCAGCAGCAGACAGCACCAAGCCCTGTACATCCATCTTTCATTTGCACAGAAGCCTAAAATGAAGTTAAACTGTTGATATAAAAGCAAGAGATTGGAAATAGTAGATACTAATAAAGTAGAACCACCATAGCAATATATGTAATGAACATAAGTGGCTAAAGTCTGCCTTTTTCTCAAAATATCTTCTTTCATTGTGACTCTTTGGCTTAAAGTACTTTCTTATTTGTTTTAGTATAGTTAAATCACTGGAATCATTGGTGGTCATGCAATCCCTATCAATATTCCAACATGATTTTTCACAGAAGTGGATCTGAGAGGAGATGGGGACACTGTGATCAGAAGATATTGTATAAAAAAATTATATTCAACTAAAAAAATCTTAAACTTCGTATGGAAACACAAAACCAAGGATGTTTAATAACAAAAGAACTACTGGAGATATCAGCATCCCAGATTTTAAATCATATTAGAGAGCTATAATAATAATTTTAAAACCTATAGCATTGAGGAAAAACCAAAACAATAACAACAAAAACATACATGTTGATCAATGGAATTAAAGTGAAGACCCAGAAATAAATCCACAAATATACAGACATCTGATTATTTTTATTAAGAAAAAAATGAATGCTGGAGAAAAGGCAGTATCTTCAACAAATGATGACTACATATCAAAGAGTAAAAATAGATCCATATTCACTACTGTGCACCAAACTCCAGATGGGATCAAGGACCTCAATGTGAGACCTAATATCCTGAATCTGATGAAGAGAAAGTGGAGAATACACTTGAATTCATTGATGCAGGAAAAGTTTCCAAACATGACCCATTAGTGAAGACACTTAAGAGCAATGATTACTATATAGAACCTCAGGAAGCTGAAAGCTTTTTTGCAGTGAAATGAGGAATGAGGGAGCCTACAGAATGTAAAAAATAATTTTTTTTTACCAATTATGCATCTGGCAGAGGGTTAGTATCTAGATTATACAAAGAACCCAAAAAATGGAGCATCAAGGAAACAAATAAGCCAATTTGAAAATGGGGTGTAGCCAAAGGAATGAGCCAGGAGCCAGGTGGTTGGGCACTATGGTAATCTCTTTGTGATGAAGTAGCATGACCCGGCACACCACCAGAGCCACCTGAGTGTGACAAGGAGAGCTGTCCACTCCAGGATCAGGGAGGGAGCACAGGCCCACCTGGTACCTTGCAGTACCAGCCATATGGACATTACTGGTGTGAGCAGAGGTATGGTTCATGGGAGAAAGAGAGGTATATCTGAAGAGGTGAGAGAGGAAGGAGGAAGGGGGCATAGACACACACACTCAGAGAGAGAGAGAGAGCACTTAAATGAAGTTATCATATAATAGGGTAGAGAATAACCTAAAATATTAAATGAAGCCTCTAATACTAGGAATGTGTTATATCTTTTTGATCCATTGGCGAAGAGGTCCCACGGACTCCCTCACACACTCTGTAACCTACTGGTAAGACCCTTTTGCTAAAGATGCCACATACTTCTGACATTGAACAGAGAGAAACCAAGCTGGTACTCAGCTGTAAGCTCCACCCTTACAGAATTCATAGTGCTACAAGGTACTGTATATGCTGCCAAAGTAGAAGCCAGTTATTAATATTATCTGGCTACAATCTGGAAGCTACAATAGCAACCTAACCATTAAGATAATGCCACCAGCACTCTAGCGAAACAGATATTATGGGAGAAACCAAGTACCTTTTGATTGGATTTAAAGGCTGCTTCATGAGATGGAGCCCACACTTTACACTACTAAAGTGGGCAAGAAGCCGAGACTACATAGGTCACGGGCCTAGGGGGAAACTCACTACTGCAATCCTGCTAAAGGAACTTAGCAATAAAATGCTTCCTAATGGCATATTGCTATACCTATAGAGAAGCCTCTTTTTGAATTAGATGGGACTTAACATAGAAACTCACAACTGGACAATGTGCAGAATGTGAGTGACTTTGGAGCACTTGCCCTAAACAGGACGTCTTTATCACATCTATTACCTCAAGAATAAGGAATCTATGAGGAAGAGGAGGCAGAAAGATTCTAAGAGCCAGAGGTGGTGACACCAAGGAAACATTTTTCAAATACTACAGGGCTGGTGCACATATGACCTCAGAAAGGTTGTGTCAGTGTGTACAAGATCTGTACAATTTCAAATCAGGCAAAATCTCAACATAGAGAAGGGGAAATGGGTCCAAAGTCCCACCCTAACAAGGAAGCTATTTGTAACTGATAGCTGCTTGGAGATGGGAAGTCAGTGAGTATCACTGCAAATATAAACCACACTCCATGATCAGGAGTAATTGAACAACAAAATAGACTCTGTGGGTTTTACATTGCTGTTGTTCTTTGATTTTGACTTCCTAAGAGAGAGAGAAAAATCAAGAAGTTTGATGAAGAGGGAGGGGTATCTAGGAAGAATTGGGTGAGAAAAAAGCATGATCAAAATATATTATATGGGCCAGCACGGTGGCACACGTCTTTAATCCAAACACTCTAGAGGCAGAGGCAGGTGGATCTGAGTTCAAGGCCAGCCTAGTCCACATAGTGAGTTCCAGGATAGCTAGGGCTATGTAGAAAGAGTCTGTATCAAATAAAAACAAACATATATACAAAAAATTAAATATACGTAGCATGAAATTGTTTTTAAAAATAAATACAGACTTTTTAAAAAGTACTACAAGTATTACCATGTTTCTATGGTGGATCTCGTAACTGTGAGGGCAAGAAGTGGCTAGTGACAGGGTAGCATATACCGTGTGGATACAGTGGGTGAACAGATGACTTGTGTCTCAGTAAGAGATAGCAGGGCCAGGGAAGATTTCATCATGCTAAAAGAGTATGCAATTTAAAACTCATGAATTATTTATATCTGGAATTTTCCATATAATGTTATCAGATTGGTGCCCACAGAATGAGAATGTGGAGAGGAAGTCTTGTGCCAACAGTTAACACTTCAGCATCTAACCTGAGAAACACACTTTATTCCATTACCATGGACAACGGCCCCTCTTGTGGTGGACTTACCCAAATAATTGCACCGTTATTTTGCAAACCACTTTTTTCTCTTTCCCCATTTGTGTTTTCAAGGAAATCATGGAAATGTGGGCACAGTGTGTCTTCCGTCTTGCCCTGATCGAGTGATCCTTTTGCAAATTCACACAGTACAGATGAGTCAGGTGGTGATAACTTTAGTATCTGTGGTCCAGAGCTGATATAACAAAAGCCAAGTTTAACCTGGACAACACAAAGCAGAAAACTATTAAGTGCCCAGGAAAACTGTATTAACTTTCTGCTAAATATAGGCACAGAGATTATTATAGCTACAGCCTTGTCAGGGACAAATGGCCATGGCTTTTATGATAAAATGCATCCCAGCAAACCCTGTGAGGTAATTGCTAGCCCGTGCTTCTGAATTCAGCTTCCAGAAAGCACTTGGCACCATTAGTGGACAAAAGTTGAAAGAAACAAAGAGGGCTCTTGTGTGCCCAGCTTTTCTCTAGCTAGAGAGCCAAGGCCAAGAGGTGGGTGGGCACAGGGCCCCAGTTTTCTGTGGAAATGCCCACCTGGGCCTTGGGTTCCTCTCCTCCCTACACCTTGCTTCCCACTGTGAGTTCAGAGCTCTGGGTCCAGGAGGGCACACAGGCCAACCTGAAAGGGGCCCCTTCTCCATTGAAGTTTTCTCTTCCCAAGCAAGGGTAGTTTGTATTAAGTTGACAAACACTAACCAGGACATGCCTCCTAACGAGAATCAGGCTTTTGATCTCCAGTACCAGAAGGACAAGGAAAAGAGAAAAGAAAATACTTAAAAACAAACAAACAAACCCAAAATCTCCCTATGAAAGGCCCAGGAAAGGAAAGGAAAAGCCCAGACAGGCCTGGGCTCAGCTTGGATGGCTCGCTGCAAAATGTATCAATAAGAAAATAAAGCATCTCAGATAACAGCAATAGCACTCAGCTGGTCCAGGACACCTAAAGGCCGCTGGTCCTGCCTTGGCACCCAGGACACCTATGGCTAATAAGACCCCGAGCCAAACTGAAGTTACACATGCTATGGACCATCACCCCACAGCCCAGACTCATTTGCCTCTGTAGAGCCTGAGCTGATAGGCTTGTCTGGATGACATTTGGGACTAGAACAACACATAGTTGATAAGGGACTTAGGGACAAGACAGGACTGGAGAGAAAGTCTACTTAAAGACCTCCCAAAAAGCAGATGATGGGAAGTGTTTCCCTAGGCACTTTCTGAATGAACTGAGCTATGCCCCTGCCCCAAGGCTTGTCTCTAGGATGGAGTAAGGATGCAAAGTTCTTGTCTGAGATAACAGCTGTGCAGTCACCCTCAGTCATTCCTCACTGAG
The DNA here is from genome assembly GCA_033318265.1 of Phyllotis vaccarum. NCBI lineage: Eukaryota > Metazoa > Chordata > Mammalia > Rodentia > Cricetidae > Phyllotis > Phyllotis vaccarum. Next base: position 74,646,695 of record JARWLC010000014.1, on the reverse strand, counting down.
ATGAGATATGCTTCCTTCAAGAACAGGACCAGCAAAGTTGCCTTTGTCGGGAGTCAGCTTGAGTCACCCATACCCCAGGAGCATCCCATGACAGAGAACAGAATGGTGGGAGCGGCCAGCTGAAGCCCCCCCCCCCACCAAAGACACACATGTCCTCAGGACAAAAATTACAGACCCATCTGAACGTAAAACACAGGAGCAGAAGTCAGAAGGTCTTAGGAAACAATCACGAGAGAGAGGGGAAATGAGCTAAATGAAAACACACAACTAAAAACAAGTATCCATAATCCCAGCACTCTTACAGAAAGCTGAGAAGGGTGGGAGCCAGCTACCCTGGCACACAGTCTAGAAACACAAGAAGGCCCTGTTCCAAATGAGGTGGAAGGTGTGGACAGATACCTAAGGCTATTCTCTGACCTTGGGTGTGCACAATGACATACAAATCTTCACTCCAAAACATGCATGTATACACACATACATCATACGCACAAACATATATATAAACACGTGTGCACACATCATATGCATGTGCTTGCACACGTATCATATCTAAGAAAAGAAAAGGGAGCATCTCCCTTCAAAAAGAAAGAAAGTGTTTACATCATGAAGAGCCATCATCCTGACAAGCTGTATAAAAGACGCGAGTGCATGTGCTCGTGTCTTTCCGTGATGTCAGAATTTGTTGAATAACAAGCTGCATCCATTTCATTGGCTATAATTTGTTAGGTAATCCTAATTTCACAGATAGCATGGTCACTGTGAATCCATTTCTTTGGTTTCAGTCTTAGTGACTAATACTAACTCCTGGATGTCCCAGGACACGTTACGCAGCAACAGAGACACACATAGTTACCAAGAGGTTGAGGAGTTTGGAGGCTGCAAGGTTCAGAAAGCCGCTCCTGAGGCCCTTCTGAGGCAGAGCTGGCACAGATGGAAACAAGTCTGTGGAGATGAGAGAGATTTCACAAGCTGCGGGGCCAAGCTCCTTAGACTGAGATGTCAGAGGCAGGACCAGGTGATGGGCCAGCCAAGAACAGCTTTGAAGTAGACTGAGCCCCTGGTCAGAGACAGAAGCCCTTCCCTGCAGCAGTCTTCTTAAATGAGGCTCGTGACCAAGTGACTGCTCAGTGCCCATCAGATCTCAGTCTTGGGGATCCCCTTATTTCATGGTTCCAGGTAAGTGGGTTTCATTGGGTATGATTGGTAAGCTCCTGTATCTGCCATTTCTGGTTTGACTCACATATTCACAGGTACTATTATTTTCTGTCAGAAACATATGATTCATACGTACCTCCTGGTGTGTTGGCAGATGGCTGTTGTTTACTCGGATAAACAAGATGTGCAGTCAGTCTTTTGGGGCACTTAGACTCAAAATGTAGTGTCAGGTCAAGGCTGTTTCTTTGTAAGACAAAGTCATTCAAAGCCAGGCTCAGCCTAAGATCTGCTCACCTGCACAGCACAGTAACCCAGACAGGGCTTGACTGTTCTCTGTCCTTCACAAGGCCACATGGAAGGAGCTGAGAGGGAGATGCTACCTGTGTGTTGTTTATAACCTTCCTCACTTCCTAAAGATGAGCAGAAGGCCCAGACTAGGGAATGCACTTGCCCATTACCACAGACGAGGGTTGGTGAAGGTGCAGGTGGCTGGGCCAGAAAAAAAGTAGAAGAATGACCAATGGCTGTGCTCCTGAGATGGTGTTCGGAGCTCTGCATGTTCTCCTCTGCTGTCCTCTTCACCTCACGAGGCAGGGTCTCTAGCTGAATCAGAACCTTGCTGATTTGGCTAGTCAACTTGCTCCAGGAATCCCGTCTCTGAACCCCAGGATCATATGGGCTGTCATACATGCTCTCTCCTCTGCTACTTCTACATCTATGGGATGGTGGGTCATCTCCAAAGATCTCAGCAAAGCAATAGACTGAGCACAGAACCAGACTCAATCAGCCACCTTCTAGTCCACCAGGCATAAGACACCAATAGTACTATTAACAGCTCTTGCTTTTGTTGTTTATTTAGAATAGTGTCTGTTTCTCATTAAAGTGCATTGTTTATGGGAGATGGAGAGATGCTCAGTGGTCAAGATCATTGGCTGCTCTTCCAGAGGATCTGGGTTCCATTACCAGAACCCACATGGCAGCTCACAACCGCCTGAAACTCCAGTTCCAGAGGCTCCTATGCCCTCTTCTGACAGGTGCACAAATGTACACATAAAACAAATATTTTTTAAAATCTCTTATTTATTTACTTTTGGAATGGGGGGTCTCACTATATAGATAAAGAAGACCCCTAACTTACTGTCTTCCTGCATCAGTGTCCCAAGCCCTGGGATCACAGGCCTGTTTCACCAGATGTCAGTCAAGACGTGTTATTCAAACTAATGTGCAGGCCTGTCCAACATCATTTCATAATGATGTTGCCATTCCAAAGTTCACACAGGTGAATGATAAGTAAAATTCACAAGGATATTTCAACGTTTTAAATAAGGTTACAGTTTTGTGTTGAGCCACATTTATAGCTACCCTCAGCCTCATGGAGCCACATGGAGCCCACAAACCACAGGATGGACATGCCTAAAAGGTCTTTTTATTCCAAACTTGCTTAATTAATTCATATTTCTAAGTTTCTTGAGGCCTAATACAATGACTGTTCTAGTTTCATTTCCGTGATGTGATAATATATCCCACCAAAGAGCAACTTAAGAGGAAAAACAAAAGCTCTTTTTTTTTTTTTTTTCCAGTTTACAATTCCAGGTTACAGTCCACCATGGTGGGGAAGTCTAGGCGAGGATGTCAAGCATCTAATCATGTCACGTCCACATTCAAGAGCAGAGAGAAATAAACGTATACTCATTTGTTTGCTTCCTTGCTCTTGGCTTGATTTCCCCAGGCATACTCAAGAACCCCTTCCTAGATGTTGCCCACAATGCACTGAGTCCCCCCACATCAGTTGACAAGATAATGCTCCAAAGACATGCCCATGGGCCAATATTCTGTGCACAATCCCCCACTGACTGACTCTTAATGTATTTCTGGGTGTCTTAGTCCCCGTTTTATTGTTGTGCAGAGACACCATGACCAAGGCAGCTCTTACTAATTTTTTAAAGCATCTAATTGGGGACTAGCTTACAGTTTCAGAGGCTTAGTCCATTATCATCATGTGAAGAGAATGGTGGCCTGCAGGCAGGCATGGTGCTAGAGAAGTAACTAAGAATTTTATATCCTGGTCCTCAGGCAGCGGCCACACAGGAGAGGCAGATTGGGCCTGGTGTGGATTTTTCAAACTTCAAAGCCCACTCCCAGGGACACACTTCCTCCACAAAGCCTCACCTACTCCAGCAAGGCCACCCCTCCTAGTCCAGTTAATAGTTCACAGAGCTGGAGACTATACATCAAAGTTTATGGGCTTGTGGGGCCATTTCCATTCAAAGCATCATGTAGCTTCTGTCAAGTTGACAATTAGAGCTAAGTGCCACTGTGACTACTTATGTAGTCACAGAAACCAACACTTTCAACAAACTCAGTTTTTTTTTTTTTTAAAAAAAGAAACTTTTAAAACCAAAAGTTGGAGCCTTATGGGGCTAATCCAATAAGACAGAGTAAGAGAGCCAATCCACACCATGTTTAGAAGGTTTTCAACTAGTCATCACAAGAACAAGGACATCCCCAGTGGTCCCAGGAAGGCAAGCCACCTGCAGAGTGACACTGCCCCCAGCTAAGCTGTTCAGTCACACAAGGGGAACTGTCCAGCCCAGCCTGGAACTCCTCTCAACTGTAGGAAATGCATGCTAACGGTTGTCTAAAACAGTTTCTATGCCTATGGGAAGCTTGTCTGACCACTTCTGTGATCTATGGAGAACAATGTCCCCTCACTAACTCTGCAGGGAGTGAATGGAGGTTTTCTGAATGACCAATCAGACTTCACTGTGGCTGACAGAGCATACAATGTCCTACAAGGAGTTCTAAGGGAAGGAGAGACCACATCTACTTCATTGTTTACAGAGTGTGATGTCTGCCCTTGGGCTTCCAGACATCAGACACAGATCTGCTCTAGCCACCAATGACAGGCAAAAGTGTCTTGGAAGGAGAACTGGATGTGGCAGATACTTTGCTTTCTGAGTACAACATGGCACAAGGTTGTACTCCACAAATATAGGGTGCTACAGTATACCACAGGCATCATGAGTGAAGGCCACAGCTAGGAGAGAGGAAGGCTATGATGTTTCTGAGTCTAGCTCTTGGACTAGGAGCCCCTGTCTGTGCATAAATAGGTACTCAGATCAGCTGCTTCACTCACACAGCAGGGTCCCTACTGCTTCAGTTATGGGATTTGAGAAAAATGTATCTTGATCCGTCAAATGTCACCATCGCCAGAAGACATCTAAATTGTCTGAATCAGAGAAATGAACACAATATAAACACACACAAACATGCCTGGAATCCCAGCCCTGGCACTGGGTAGCCATGCCTTTCTGAAGCCTCTCCCCCTACCTCAGGTGGCAGAAGGATCTCAATGCTCTGACAGAGGTCAAGGCACCCGAGGCAGGCTTGACTTCATTCATGAGTGCTACTCCAACCTGACTCCATTTGCTGTCCTGTGTCATTGTTTGGGGAGTAGTCACTGTGGACATGTCACAGTTGTCCATTTCTCTGTCCTTGCAGTCCTAACAGAAACAGAGGACAGTTGCCATTCTGAAAGGGTCTGAGATCCACTGCAGTCCTTCAGAGCCAATCAACTTTAGAACTAATTGGCTTTCATTTGGCATAGAATATTTTGAGACTCAGTCTTTCTGTTTTAATGTGTATGTGTGTTTTGCCCACATGTACGTCTATGCACCATGTGCATGTCTAGCACCCTTTTAGGCTAAAAGAGGGTCTTAGATACCCTGTGGGAATTACAGACACTTGTGAACTGCTGTGAAGAGTGACAGGTATCAAACCTATGTCCAGTGGAAGTGCAGCGGGTGCTCTTAACCATCTCTCCAAGCCTCACTAAGTGCCATTTGGTTGTCCTTCTGTAAGAAATGATATGTGGGGGAAAAAAATAAAACCTGAAGGTCCTAATAACCTTGATGACAATATGAGAGTCAGTCTCTTTCCATGTGGGCTCATGAAGAGCCCAGCCCTAAAGTCTAGGAGACAGGCTCCAGAAGTGGTCAACAAAATTACAGCTAGGAAATAGCAACAAAATAATTTTGTGGCTGGGGGTCACCACAACATGTGGAACTGTTTCTAAAGGGTTGCAGCATTGGGAAGGTTGAGAACCACTACTCTTAACTATCAGCTCTGTGATAAGCTACATCCACTGTGAGCTGGGGATGAAAGACAGGGTTGTCCTGGATTTTTCCTGCATGGTTCATGTTGAACTTGGCATCCAGACAGCTAATGGCAGGAAATGAGACTGTAGCGGAGTTCTGACTTCTGACACCTGTCTTTGAAGCCGACCAAGAGCAATCATCTTTCTGGTAAGACAGCTCAAGGCATGACTCACCAAGCCACCAAACTGCTCAGGTAGCTCCAAGGTGCCATGTCCCTCAAGTCTAGCAAGAGGCAAGTTCAGGTTAATGTACTTAGGCTTGACCTCTAAATAGGAATGGCCACTGTGACCCATGACTTAGTTCTCCTTCTTTGGCTTGGTTCAGAACATCAATCAAGAGCCATCACCAGTATCTCCAGACGACTGGATTCATCACAGGACAACATCTTCACATAAAAACTTTGTGCGCCTTGAATCCTCTGCTCTGAGCCAGACACCATCCCAGCTAGGTGAAGACCCTGAGGACAAGCTCTCCATTCTCTGAGGCTCACCTTACAGACAACTGCATCTAATTCTCACGGTTTATTTGCCAGGCCCTGCTGGCAAGCCATGCTCTCCCCAAAAGACAGGAAGCTAGGAAGCTGGGTGGGAGAGTAGGGTGGGGCATGGGTTATTAAGATGTCTCTCCATGGTACATGTCAGGTGATCTTCTGGCAGGGTGAGTGCTATCCAGAGTAGCTCAGGAACGAGTGTGAAATATCACAGTGTTATGTCATCACACAACCTGTGATCAGATGCACAGGGATGTCTAGGCTGCTATCCAGTGGGGCAGTCTCAAGTGACAGAAGATTCTGATCCTCCTGTAAAAAGAGCCTGCGACATACAACCCCAGGCTCATGCAAGCATCTTTCAGTGTATTGAAGAGGGACTAACCCCTGTACTGAAGACCCAAATATCATTCCTCTCCAAAGATAGTCTAAGGGACTCCACAGGATGAGCAATGGAGCTTCCGAGAACGCAATCCAGACCCCTGAGGGGCAGGGGAAACACAGAATGCCCCCATGCCATCATGTGGCTCTTCCTTCCACACTTCTAAAGCAGCTGCATGGAAGCCCCAACTACCCCAGGACAAGGCCTGCCCTTTTGAGGCTCTCACTGCTCAGTGAGGCTTGCCAAACAGCAGCTGTAAGATCTAACCTAATGCTGTTAATCTGAGAGCCATGCACATTCCCAAGTCACACTAGATGAACTATGTAGTTATGGAAAGAACTCACTTCCACCTTGGAATTTAAGGAGGAAAAGATTCTGTAAGTGACTTGTAACAAGTTTGATATGGGCATAAATTCCCAGATCAGTCCAAGTTGACAAGTCCTTGGGCCCAAGTCATTGGTCATTCCCAAGTTTCAGTAACCTATGAGAAGATGTCTTTTCACCAGGCTTGGGGTCCAGGCAGGAGAGGACACTGAGGGCCTGTCCAGGAAGCTTCAACACTATAGCTGTGGCTTTCCCAACATGTTGACTCCAAGAGCTGCCCCAAGGTGCACTAGCCATTCATGCTGTGGCAGATGTTATGATAACCACACTTCTGAGACACTGGGGCACCTGGGACAGAGCAAGGCTAGCTTTTGCCTTGGGCACCCCAAGTCCCCTTGTACCTCTTTGCTGCATCTGTGCCAATCCAATTTTGGCTAGCAGAGGAGAAGCCGAGGTGTGCTGATTCCTGGAAAGCATCCATGCCCCTTGCCTGGGCAGACACCCGCAGTGACAGTTCTGTCAGTGGCTGTCCAAAAGGTGAATGGTTCTAGAAATGTGCTACTCCCAGGAGAAACATGGCTCAGCTTCCAGACTCTAAAAGAGCAATCTTGCCCACTGGGTAGTAGGGAATCCTCTACTCCTTCTGTAGGGTGCCAATAGGAATGGGGGAGATACTCCAGTTTTACCAGCCAGGGTCTGGCTTCAGCAGCAAATATTTATATTACACTCACATACCAAAACCAAATCACCCTTCTACAGTAAGGTACATAGCAGGAAGTCACTGAGGACGTACTATGTCCAGGCTAGAAGCCCACAGAAAGCCATAGCAAAGGCTCTGACCAACCTTGTAGAAGTCAGCTAACTCCTGTGAGGCTCACCTCTGCCAGTCAGATGTCTGAGTACAGAAGGTCTCAGGTCCATACAATTCAGTATTGCCAGGATGGATATGTGTGTGACAGTCTGAATGTTCAGAGAGGAACACAGTGGTCACTTTCAAGGGTGAGTGAGAGGGACTATCTGGGTCTTAGGCCATCTTTATAGTCCCTCCATCAATATTTTGTCAGGCCCCATCACATACAGGCTCACAGGCTATTGCCTCACTATCTCTAAGCACCTGGAGGTGAGTCCATCACAGTTCTCAAGGCCTTGCCTTCAGCCTGCCTGGGCTAGAACAGGTCACACATTCTGCCAGCCAGCCATAAGCTTCAAAACCCAGCTCTCCATGCATCAACTTGGCCTCTGTGTTATCAAGAATGGTTTTTCTTGTGGCTGTAACTAAATACCTGTGAAGAAGCAACCTGAGAAAAATGTATTCTGACTTGTTTACAGAGACACAGAAGGGAGGGTAGCAGACTCTAGCAGAGGGGCTAGCTGTGTGATATGGTCATTGCTTGCTCACATCTCAACCAACCAAAAAAACAGAGATGAAACAGGAAGTGGGGCTGCCCAGCCCCTAAGTCTATCTTCTTGAGCTAAAGCACTACCCAAACTTTCCAAATCAGCACCACCTCCAGCTTGGGATCAAGTGTTCAGACACACCGTCTTGTGTGGGTATCTTACATCAAGTCATAACAGCTGACTTTCCTTCCAAGGAGCTCAAATCACCTTCCTCCCAGTCCTACACCCACATCTGGACACCACGCAGCCATCAGTCACAACATTACAGCGCTCTACCCATCTCCTGTAACTTTCTCCCATCCTCTGCAACAACAGCCCCAGAGTTCCCTGGGCCCTGAACACTTGGCCTTGGGAGTGCTATGCTGAGCTGCACGACATCCTTGCCCTCCACACACATTCTTCTTTCTCATCTTCAAGACTCAGCTCAGCATCACCTCTTTCAAGAAGTCTTCCCTGACCCATATCCTTATCCCACTCTTCAAAGCACCCTGGAAACATCATCAGATGACCACCCTACAGCACATGGGGAAGCTGAGTCTTTCTCTCTCACTCCAGGACTCTCGGGGAAGGATCTCAACACTTGGAGCCTAGTGGTCTTTGAGTAATATTTGCCCAGTGAGTCAGGGGAGCTGTTTTCTGGAGCACACCCACATTAACCTGTAAAAGACTGATCCCCATCTTTTCCTGAGAGCAACTGCTGACAGAAGAATGGAGGAGGAACCCCAGAGCCCCAAGATTAAGCAGAAACATGGAGATTCTCTTTGAGAAGGAAGAGCCCAGATCAGTAGCAGTATTGTTTAGGGAGCTCAGCGTCATGTGCACACATCCAGTATTGGACTGGAAAGGAATCATGGTCCCTAATGGATCAAGTTTTCTAGTGGGAAACGTCCCCCTCGGCAGCTTCGAGACATCAGAGCTACAACCGCAAACTTAGCAGGTAAACACTACTGCCCGCTGCTTGGACCTGCTTCACAGAGAACTGCATTCCTGCATCCCACTCCCTCAGCCAGGGATACCAGCATTTCACACAGACTAATTAACAAATAGCAGAGCAATTAAATCACAGTGGCTGTGAACATGTGAGGGAGGCTCCATAGCTTCCCAGGGGCCTCGCGAGACTGTGTGACTCCTAAAGAGCAGGGAACGAACCTGGCTCCTGTTCTTATATCAGTCCTGAGTAGTCTACTTCAGCTTCCCCATGCTGGGAGGGCTTCAGACCCCCCCTCCCGCTCTGCCCTCAAAAGAACTGGGGAGCAATCCCCTAGTCATTCACCAGCTGTCTCCCCTCAGCCCCGGAGGGGCCCAGGTGCCCTGTCCAGTACCCTCTTCCTCACAGAGCTCCAGGCCTGAGGCTGCCTGCATCATCCCCACCATCCCTGGCATCATCTCCCCCTTGTGCTAAGGTGCCCATCTCTCCCCGGCCTCTTCCTTAGTCCCATTTGTCTACCAAGATCACCTACTGTGTTAATTTGAATAAAAATGGCCCCATAGGCTCAGAGGGAATGGCATTATTGGGTGACCTTGCCTTGTTAAAGGAGGGAGGTGGTTAACATCTCCTTGTTAAAGGAGATCTCAAATTCTTAATCAGGCCTGGTGTCTGTCTCTCTTCCTGCTGCCTGTGGATCCAGATGTAGAACTCTCAGCCCCTTCTCCAGCAGCACATCTGCATGCATGGTGCTGTTTCCGGTCATAATGGCAATGGATTGAACCACTGAACTGTAAGGCAGGCCCAGTTAAATGTTTTCCTTCATACAAGTTGCTGAGGTCATGGCGTCTCTTCACAGTCATAAAGCATGAACCTACCCTGGGGAATCTAGCAAGAAAGGCTCCATCTGCCCCACAACCTGTAGGCAAGCCCCAGAGGCAGCGGAAGACTTCTTTAAGGCTTCTTTAAGTGAGGACTTCTTTAAGGCTCTCGAGTTGGGTGCCTGACAGCCAGGGTCACCCTGGAATGGGTGATGGCATGGCCGAAGGAACCAGGAAGGATGGCCGCACTCACTGTGATTTCTGCCCACTCTCCTTCCCACATAGAGCCCACCAGAAGTTTTTACTACAGACAGCAGTTCTACTTGAATTGTTTTCAGTGAACTGGCCTTACAGATAAGCCTATGGTGATTGGTAACCCCACTTAAAGCAAGTAAGACCCTGAACACACCTGTACTATGAAAAGAAAAGGCTAGTGTAGACTAAAAGATGTCCCTGTGGCCAACAGGGCCTTATTTTCCTCAAAGCCATGTTTGAAACAGGCACACACAAGGATGCATACACATACACACATGCACACACACATGCACACACACACACATACGTACACATACACACACACACACACACACACACACACACACACACACACACACACACGGACTCACATATGCACTGACATGTGCCAACACAGCCACTCCACAGTTTCTGACAGAAAACCTGCTCTGCCCTTTTCACCCCTCCTTAGAGATGAGCTTCCACACAGGAGCCTGTACCTTCTACTTTGTCTGTGTTACAAGATAGGTTTTCTTTTGCAGGAAGTGGTCCCTGGTCTCTTAGTCACTGGATTCATGTGGTTTTCTTCCAAGGAATAGCAATAAATGAAGATAGTCATCCTGCCATCCTGGAGAGCCTTGGAAGCTTCCATGGTGCCTTGAGGTATCTAGATGGGAAATGCTGGCAAGGTGCAGGCAGGAGTGGGAGGGGCCGCCTATAAGAGAAGAGCCAGAAGGTGCCTCACAAGTCTTCATACCTGAATGGATTTATTCTTACCAGAATTATAGAGACTGTGACTTCACTGGAGCAATGGGTAAATGAGCCCTCTGTAAGAAGAGGTAATGGGTAGACTGAGCCCTGGGTCCCATCAGCTGAGCATGGCCAGAGTCCATAAGAGTCTGACTTGATATGTGAGGTACATCAAGCAGAATGAGTTTTCTGAATAACTCTGTGGGTAAGTTGAGTAGGCATGATTCATGAGTGGGATCTCTCTGTCAGAAACACAACCTACTTATGAGACAGTCTCTCTCTCTCTCTCTCTCTCTCTCTCTCTCTCTCTCTCTCTCTCTCTCTCTCTCTCTCTCTGCCTTGTCCTTCTTCCCTCCCTCCCTATTTTTTCAAGGTATCTGTACACCTCTTTAAAAGGCATGAGTCCCATATTTAACTGTAGAACATCCATATGATGCTCTACAATTCCAACTCATCCATCAGTTGGGTACACAGGACCAGGCAGGAGATGGCTTTCTGCTGCTTAGGTTGCCAGCTACCACTGGTGGTGCAGATGTCCAGGGCTGTTGTGGCAAAGCATCACACACAGGTGGATTAATATAGAAATACACACCTGTAGAGGCAGAAGCAGAAGCCAAGTCACTTTGAGGAGAGCCTTGCACATCTGTATGTTTATTTATTTATATAATGTGTATATAATGATTTGACAGGAATGGCCCCCATAGGCTCATCTATTTGAATACTTGGTTATTAGGGAGAGGTGCTACTTGGCAGGGATTAGGAGGTGTGGCCTTGTTGGAGGAAGTGTGTCACTGGAGATGGCCTTTTCAGCTCTAAACACTCAATCTAGGTGCAAGCTTTCTCTTCCTCTGCCTGCTGATATGGATCTAGAACTCTTGGCTACCTTTCCAGCACTATGTCTGCCTGCATGCCACCATGCTTCCCACCATGATGATGATGGGCTAAACCTCTGAGCCTGTCAGCCAGTCCAAATTAAATGTGTTCCTTTATAAGAATTGTTTATTATAGGCATGTCATCTTTTAACAGCAATAGAACATTGACTAAAGACTGTGTGTGTGTGTGTGTGTGTGTGTGTGTGTGTGTGTGTGTGTGTGTGTGTGTGTGAGAGAGAGAGAGAGAGAGAGAGGGAGAGAGAGAGAGAGAGAACACCACTGGAGTATGAAGACAACTGGAAACTTTCAGTGGTCATACTTCTCTCCTTTTATCCTGTGGTTCTCAGGAATTGAACTTAGGCAGCCAGCCTTGACAGCAATCACCCTTTCTCCCTGCTGAGTCATCTAGTCATTTGTCTTCCTTCTTACAGAGACACTAGTTATTTGTAAGGGCCTTCCCTAATCTCCCTTCAACCTGAGTTTTCCTGCAAAGATCTTTCCACATAGGTCCCATGCACAGGTTCCAGGAATTGGGGCACCAGCATAGTTTTAGAGAGACATAATTTAAGCCCTAGCATACAAGAATTATTTCAGAAGCAGCTGTCTCTCCATGGAGCCACCACTGAAACATGGGTGTGTGAGCATTTCTGAGAGAATGAGACAGAAAGTCCTTGGTCACCTGTGGCAGAAAGGAAGCAAGAGACAATAGCAATACATCTACAATGGTGGAGGCTATCTGTGTCAGCTGGTCTGGATTCTTTTCTGTACCACAGAGACATCCATCATAAGAAGCAAAACATAAAACAGCTCATGAAACTCCAGGCCAGTGTGGACTCAGGCAAAGGCCAATGTAGACCTTGACGAGCAGATGTCATCATAACTGAGTGCTGTGGGATTATGTTGTAAATATTTGTCCCTCCTAGTGGTTTAATAAAATGCTGATTGGCCAGAAGGCAGATGGGAAGTGTGAGCAGGATTCCTAAACTAAGAAAACTCTGGGAAGAGGAAGAACAGAGGTGCCAGCAGATGCAGAGGAAAGAAGCTGAAATTCTGCTCTGAGAAAAGGTACTGAGCCACTTGGCTAATCATGGGTTAGTTTAAAAGCTAAGGGTTAGCAAGTTTTATGTCAGGGCCATAGGTTGATCAGCGTGAAACTAATATATGTCATTGTGTGATTATTTGGAGCTAAGCAGAGGTGGGGCTGTGAGCAGGTCCAAACCTCGGGCTAGACTGGAAAGTACAGGCCAGAAACTTATTACGACTATGACTGGATGTGGCAGGCTGAGAGTTTGGAGAGCCATCAGTTATCATCATGAGCAATAGAAAGATTTGTCTGCAGCCCTTCGCAACATTGTCCAGGGAAAAGCATCCCCACCAAGCAGCAGCTGTGGCATTAAACACCTCTCCTTTCTACTGGGCATTTGGTTGTTACAAAGACCTAAAGCATTTCTTCCCTTGTAGAAGCATCAGCCATAGGTTATTACGAACTAGGTTGTCCTCTAAGGCTACTCCCTGACCTGACCTGTCACATGTGTCATCCACAGCAAGTAGAATGAGCACCTTGCAGGCCAGAGAACTTAAGAACATGAGCCACACAGGGGCCAGGCTGTGGCTATGTGAGTAAGAATGCTTAATTCAAATCTCTGCTAATCACATTTTTACAGGGGCCTGGGCAGTCAGCCTCACAACTTCACAATGGGAACACTGCCGTCATGGGAACACACTGAGAAATAAGAGAATACAGCAGTGCACCTGTGAGAAAGCCAGAATGAGTGGGGAGGACATTGGGACCACCACCACACAGTCACTCTTCCCATCCAAGCCTACGGACTGTCAGACAGGAGCCCCTCAGGCCTGCCTCTGCTCCCACTCCCTGCACTGTCACACAATAGCCCCTCTCACTGTCACACAGGAGACCGGCAGGCCTGCCTCTGCCCCTCCATGGACTTTCACACAGGATTCCCCGCAGGCCTGCCTCTACCCCCTACTTGTAGCACTTGCTGGTTTCTGTATAATGCATTTCAGTTCTCATCCCATCCCTCAGACAATACACCACATTAATTTCTTTCTGCTGCAAACACACTGAGGTTTTCTGATGGCCAAACTTCTCTCCAAAATGTGGTGTGTAGGTACAAGAATAAATGGGAGCCACAGTGCTGTGTCACTATCATGGGTTGGGGGGAATCCTTGTCAAACACACGGCCCCCCCCACCCACACACACCACTTCAGACCTGATCTTAGTGTCTGGCTGAGACACCAAGAATCTGTATTTAAAAGGCACCTGGGAGGGGCTGGGGAGATGGCTCAGATGTTAAAATAACTATTGCATAAGAATGAGTTCAATCTCAGCCCCTGGATACAAAAGCTGGGTGCTGGGAAGATAGAAAACTGGAAGATCCCTGTGGCTTGCTGAATAGCTAGTGTAGTACGAGGTTTCTGGCCCTGACTTTCAGGCCTAATCTCCAAGTGTAGGCCCACAGACTCACAGACCCACAGACCCGCAGACCCACAGACCCACAGAGACACACAGATGTTTACAATTGTTTTAGGCTGATCAGCCTCAGGCCCAGGCATATCACTTGCTAGCTCTCTACCCTTCATCTAACCCATGTCTCTTGTTCAGCCATGCGGCTCAGTACCTTTTCTTAGAGCAGCATGGTTGTCCTCTGCTTCCTCCGGCTTCTCTCTGGCGTTCTGCTCTGTGCTTCCTGTTCTCAGAGTTTTTCTTAGTCTCGTAGCCCCGCCCACACTTCCTGCCTGCCTTTGGCCAATCAGCACTTTTTATTAAACCGGTGGGTGGGACAATTATTTACCATGAAACAACACAATCCCCTACAGGCTAGCCAAACCTGTGAGCTCTGGGTTCAGTGAGAGACTCTACCTCAAAAAATAAGGTAGAGAGTAGCTGAGGAAAAGGCCCAGTGTTGATCTCTGGCCTCCACATGCATATGCATACGTGTTTACATGTACACACGTGCACAGAAGAAAGGAGGGGAGGAGACAAGATTGGAGGCCATCTGAAATCCCCAGATCTCGCCATGTCCAGGGATCATGGCTAGGTTCCCAACAGAAAAGAGACCCACCCACACCTGGGTTTCCCGAGTTCTGGTTCCTACTACATGTGTAGTCTGTAAAAGTACTACAAGCTGATGGCCTCAGTCGCCATCCAAGTGGGGTGATGGGGCTCAGGATGCAAAGATGCCCTGGTCATATGTAGGTCTATTATCTTTGCTGAACTGTGACAGTATCAGCCAGCCATCAGGAGCCACAGGGAGGGGCCAATGTGTGCCAGGGCCAGAGGGCTGTGAAACTGATGTGGGAGCAAATATTTATCTCAGCTACACTCTTAGCGAGCCCAGAGTACAAATAAGATTAGTGTGACACTTCAGATAAGTGCAAGTTCAAGTTCACCTGTTGCCCTGGGCCCTGTCTATGCTCTAGCTCCTGTTCACCTGCCTGCCCTTGGCTAAGGCTAGCACAGCAGTCAACCTCAGCACCCTCTTCTATGAATGAGGTCCAGCGAAGGAGAGGAAGTGCAGGCCTTGGGAGCAAAAGAGCTGGACCCTGGGAGTGGTCTGCAAGAAGGCACAGCAGAGAGGACCGTGGAGCATTCTCTCACACCCCTGGCTGTTGTTCAGGCTCTCCACCCACCTCCATCCTGAGCAGACACCTGAAGCCCTTCCCCTCTCTCTCTCTCTCTCTCTCTCTCTCTCTCTCTCTCTCTCTCTCTCTCTCTCTCTCTCTTCCTCAGTTCTCACTGCTGACACTTCAGTGGCCTGTGAACTGTGAACTCTGGCTTCCACCTCTCTCTACCCTAGCCCTCCATATCTCCTTGGGGGTTGTCATCAACTAACAACCGCCAGGCTGCACCTAAACACTCATGTGCTCATACACCCATTATAGGGTTTAATCTCCAACTCCAGTCTCCTGGAGTTCACTGTCTCCCAATCTCACCATATCCATTACCCACACCAAAGAGGGAGCCTAGACCCCCATACGCACCCACAAACCCTTTCTCTGATTTCTATGCCAAGCCAAGATCTCTCCATCACCTAATGTCCCTGGCAGGAATTGTGGGTTCTCTTCTCACCTCCCTACATCACATCCAAACTATGTTCCACTATCCCCAAAACATACTTGCCTCACATTTACTTTCTACCTATTGAGTCCACCTCACGTTTAACACTCACACAGACCACACTGAGTCCTCAGATGCTCTCTTATATCCACTCTTCACCCAGTTCCTCAACAAGGTGACATTTATCTCATAGCCAGGTGCTCTGACAACCTCAGCCACATCACCATATCAGCTCACCTATCTCCTAACATCCTGCATAGCTTCCAGGTCCCTTCTAGTAAAGTCAGGGCCCTCAAGCTGGCATGTCCTTCCTGGTCTGTCATGGACTCCACCCTAAGTCCCTCTGCTCTGGACCTCTTCTTCTGATTCCTTTCTCATAGATTCCTCAAGATCCCTCTGGCCTCTGCTTTGATCTCTCCACCTGAACATGGGGCAGACATTCTAAACCTCCTACCCCCAGTCAGCAAAGCTCACAGCTTAGTCGACAGTCCTGGGTGGCTGACTTAAATATCAGGAATGTCTGTAGGTGACTAAAGCCTTATAAATGGCATCACCTAATAGGTTCTTCTAAGACTATTTTCAACCATATAAACCCTCATTACACACACACACACACACACACAAACACACACACACAAACACACACACACACACAGAGAGAGAGAGAGAGAGAGAGAGAGAGAGAGAGAGAGTGCACATTGGCCATCCCCAGCCCTGGATTGGGGATTTGTGAATTGTGGTTTGTGTCAGGCACATGCTGAGCACATGCTCTGTGCACTGCCTTGCCAAGGGTCACTGAGCTCAGTGGAGGGGACTCCCTGTGTTACTAATGTCAATAGTGCCCTGTGGAGTTAACACACTGCTTCAGTAATTCCTAGTCTAGAAGGCCAGGCTTTGGCTTCTGATAGTCCCTTCTGGAGCCTAAGCCTGTGACCACTGCAAATGGAAAGAGGGAGCTGGCATCTGGATTGAGAGGTTTTCACCCCACAAAGCCCTTTGTCTGTATAAACATGACTGCAGCCATTTCCTTTTTGTACCATTGCAATTTGAACATGTAAATTAATTTGTGGGCTGCAAGAATAACTCAATAATGCCTAAGAGAGAAAGCCCAAGATGTTCTTGTAGAGGGAGAAGGCCCTAAGTGAAGGGTCACAGGCACCAGGAACTGTCCCAGGCCCTCAGGAGAGGTGGAGTGTGGGAGCTTAGAGACAGTAGCAAAGCCCAATGACGGGGACCATGGGCTAACCACAGGACTCCCGGTGGTGGGGAGAAGGACTCCTCATAGTGGGGAGGAGGAGGATTCCCCATATAGGGAAGAGGGCGACTCCCCATGGTGGGGAGGAGGGCATCTGTGACATAGCAGGGTGTGACTGACTGAAGCTCAAAAGTTTGTCTCCAGGATCTAGTGTCCACATCATGAACAAAAACTCTAGCCTTAGAAACCAGGAGACTCTTTCTGGTCCTAGATCTGCCACCAGCCACTGTGAGTCTAGACAGGCCTTGTGGGGACTATTGGGACCACTGATTCCTCTTCTTTCAGGGAAGTGGGTTGAACTGGAAGCCCACGAGTCACCTTTTAGCCCTGATACTCTACCCTCCTATGAGTCACTCCGGGGTTCCGGTGCTTTGTCACTGGGATTCTCCAGGGAAAAGAAAGAACAATTACCAGCCAGGGCACAGAGTTCACAGGGCATCCTGCTTCTGGAAGGATGCCTGATGACCTTCAGCGGAGGGGCAATGTGAGGCAGGGATTTTCCCCTATTTGGGATGAACACATCCTCTAACATGTGGCACCTGCCTTCAAATGGTGTTCTGCAAGGCTGGGCTCTGCCCCTAAACACAAAACCAAACAAACCCCAGGCTTGGCACTGCCAAAGCAATTCTCCAGATTCCTGGTCAAGTTGGGTCCTGTACACAGAGGACCAGGCTCACTAGGAACTTGACTTTGAGTCACCACCAGGGCTTCCAGAGTCTGTGATTCATAATCTTGTTATTTGGATAAAGAGTCACCAAACTTCCAGAACACTCCCTCTTCTACTTATAAGCCCCACCCCACACTTGGCAATTGGGAATCTTTTGTTTTGTCTAATAATACAGCCAACCCCAATCCCATGGACAGCCCAGAGAGGAGTACAGGTAACAGAGTACTTAATACAGTGGGCCAGATAAGCATGGCCATTATAATAGGCCCAGAATCAGGCTAACACTTACAGAAATAACACAAAGGGACTAGACAGATACCTCAACCGATAAAGTGCATGCGTGCATTCCCAACACAGGGATAGAGACAGATGGATCTCTGTGCTCACTGGCCTCATCTAATGTCTCATGAGAGACACTATCACAAAATAAAGGAGGATAATGCCTGAGGAACCACACCTGAGGTTGCTGTCTGGCCTCACATGTGTGTGCTCACTTACCTGTACCCACATGAATACACACACACACACACACACACACACACACACACACACACACACACACACACACACACACACGAAAGAGAGAGATACAGTTGAAAAAATAGGTAAAGAAGCTGAATTGGCAGAAAAGGAAAACAAATGTCCAATCAAAAGTTAACCATGTAATATATATAATGACCACAGGGATGCAGCATGTCTGCTAAGGGTGCTTGTGTGAGCAGACTGTGGGCTTGTGAGTCGTGCATTGGAGATGTTTGAAAACATCCACACAGCCCTACCATCAGCTCCAATAAGTACAACACAACCACAGTTGGTCCACTGGAGGGGCCGAGGGAGAGGATGGAAAGTTCAAGGTCGACTTGGACAACTTCATCAGAATCCTTCTCAGAAAAAAGGAGGTACTGAGCATGTAGCTTAGAAGTGAAGCACGGCGAGTCCATCAAACAACAATAAAAATAGCCCACAACACTTCCTTGACAAAACTAGCAAGCCTTTTTCTGCAGTGGCAAAGACACTAAATCAAAAGAGTGATCCAGACCGTGGAACATCACCCAGGTAGTAAAAAATGCTACTTACAAAGATTCTTTAAGGATACAGGAAATTCACATGTTATCAGCACTGGAAGGAGAGAATATGAAATTCTAATAAACTATAAGCACAACCTTCAAAAAAAATGTCCTGAGAAGCCTGGACAGAACTCATTAGTGGATCAGATTTTTCCATATGATTAGCTCTCTTACTTACTTTAGGTTTTACATTTTCAATATATTCTATAATAAGCTTGTGTTATTTTATAATTGTTAACATTGATCGGTTTTATTTGGTTGGGTTTTTTGTTGTTTGGTTGTTTGGTTTGTTGTGTGATTGGCTGGTTGGTTAGTTGGCTGATTAGCTGGCTAGTTGGTTGGTTGGTTGGTTGGTTGGTTGGTTGGTTGGTTGGTTGGTTGATTTATTCATATTGTTTGTTTATTGAGACAAAATCTTACTATGTAGCTCAGGTTGACACAGAATGCTTCATCTTTCTACCTCACTCTCCTGAGGATTTGGATTTCAAGTGACTGGCATCATATTTAACTCTAAAAAGTTCTTGTAAAACTATGACATTGGACTGGGTCTGTAGCTCAATTGCTAGAGTGCTTGTCTCACAGGCATAAAGTCCTGGATTTGACCCCCAGCACCACATACATCAGGTAAAGTAATGCATACTTTTAATCCCAGAATTCAGGAGATAGAGGCAAGAGAATAGAAGGTCAAGGTCATTTTCAGTTACTTAGGGAGTTTGAGGCCAGCCTGGCATTCACGAAACCCTGTCTCCAAAGATAAAGCTGTAATACTATGCACCAATTCTTAATTTTCTAAAACACTGATATCAAGTAGTATCCATGCAGTTAGTTATAAGGATATAAATTTCACAAGAGTTCAACCTTAGCATACATCCCTCAAAAGCTGGCAGTACTGGATACAGAAGACCTAAGCCAATCAACAACCTACTCTATCTACCTGATATACCTACATCCGTGTATTCCCTGACACAGCACACAGATCTGTCTACATGATTCCTGCTTCCAGACAGAAGCTCAGGGAAATCTCACTTCCAATGGGGATTCCAGTCCCCAACCCAATTTCTGAAGAGGAATATACATTCCACATTGTGTATCTATAAGTGGATGGGTAGGCTGACTGAAAGGATGGATAGACTGACAGATGGACAGATGGATGGACAGATGGCAAATAATAGCCCACAAATAGTTTTTTGCAGAATAAGCATGAGTAGCAATAAAAGGAAGCCAGGAGTGTTATGGGGATGGGCTAACCACTGAGCAACCCCTTGGTAGCGAGCTGGAAATGGACACCTTTGGGACTGGTTGGCCCTTCCAGGAGACCCCTGTTGGAGGGACACATTTTCCAACACATTCCCCCTTACACTACCTTACACTACCCTCCGGCTCCAGTCCAGCACTGTGCATACTTCATTCCAACAAGGACATAGGAACACTCCATTATGGTCAGACCTGCCTTCCTGAGGCCTTAAGGGCCTGTAAGACAGCTCCCTTGAGTGTCCTGGAGTGTCCCAAGCCCGACAGGTGACTCACTGAGCTGGTGTGCAGGAAGCTTGTGAAGAAAAAGTTCACCCAGAGACTCATGCCACAACTCAGCCTCACTGTAAACCACTTGTGGGACAGAAGGCATTGCCTCAGAGGCTGCTGTGCAGGTCCCTGCCACCATGGATGAGACTGTGCTGTCCCGAAGAGACAGGTTTCTGGCCCTCATGAAGGCCCTTGATTACAGTTCTGGCAAAAAGGACCCATTCATACCAGAACAGCAGCCAAGATTCACAGTCTGACCACAATGTGTTGAGACTATTATAAGAAGGCCATAAAGTTGCAGCTCATCTCCCATATAAACTTAGAAAGCAAGTGAGGGCACTTGCATCCTTCCTTACTAGACCAAACGAAGACACTGTTCCTCCAGCAATGGGACCTTCCTTCCACAAAACAGAAAATTTCAGGAAGTATTCTGAGCCCCTCAGCATAGAGAAGCAGGGAGAAAGAATGTCCCCCTCACTGCCACCCCATAAGTCTGTATTTTTTCAAAAAGATCAAGGACCAGTCCTTGGAAACTGAAGTGTTGTGGTCTGGCAGCTGAGGCAGTGAAGTAAAGGCTTTGGTTAGAGAGGAAGCACCTGAGAGTATGTCCGGATTGGAGGATGTGACATGCCTGCCATTGTCATCCCACAGCAAGAATGACTGCGCCTACCGTTCACATTCAGGCTGACACGAAGCATCTTCTTGTCCCTCATCTGGTGTTTTTGCAGACCACACTCCTTCCCACTCCAGCAGCCCTAAGTACCTTTCAGCCCTTTTCAAAGGACAAGACATCAAACATGAAGAAATGTTGAGTCAGAGCTGTGCCTGCTATCCACATGCTCATTTCAGTCATCCCTGAGGTAACCCAATGCGAAGGCATAGGCCACATTTGTCATGGCTGTAGTTTCCCATGTGTTCTCTCCAACAACACTGCTGCTGCTTTCCTTCAGAGTGCTTGAGAAGCCAAACCCTGAAAGGTGTAGAGAAACCCCATCTTTCTCAGTTTTGGGAATTCCTGAATCCTTCTTGGAAATCTTAGGAAGTGCCTTTGCATATGAAGAAGGCTTATAAAGAGGAGGGATGACCATGAGCTCTTACAAAGGCAGGAATATCATGTGTCCAATGGGGATATGAGCTTCTTTGTCATGTGTACACTGGTCGATGCTATAGTAGCAACAAGGCAGAAATACTATTCTATCCTCAGGGAAGCCTGGCTCTTGTGGAGGAGACCCCAGCAGGGTCTCACATTCCCATGAAAGCTCTCCAATATGTGTAGTATCTCCCTAGCAAGAATGAGACTCCTTGTTCCTATATAACATCCTTCCAACTATACCAAGATATGCTTCTAATTCAAACACAATGCTTGTGTCAATCCAAGACCTGGTGAGAAACTATAATTTAAAATTATAATAATGTGGGTCAGCTTTTCAGGACAATACAATCAAAGTCACCAGACTTTGATAACATCTACCTAGCACTCATATTTTGTCTATGGATATTAGAAGCAGAGGAATGCCTGGCCATGATACCTGGATGCAGTGGGAAAAGATGAAAATTCAGGAAATGCTTTCTGAGTCCTGGCTTTGTTGAGAAGATAGCAAGCGAGGATGTTAGACAAATGCTTTAGTCTTCCAAAGAACTCAAGCTTTGGATAAGACTAATAAAAAACCTCTCTCCCAGGGATGAGAGGCTTTAACAGAATAGTACCTGGGGGTTTCATCAAATGACTATGTAGTGCCCATCACAAGAGAACAGAGTGAGTCAATACTGCTGGGATGTACGGGCAAACTCCAGCAGAGACCTGGACAATGTGCTGTCTCTAAACGGAGCAAGTGTGAGAAGAAGCAGGTACCTTATGGAAGTCTGCAGACGCTGGCGCTTGTTGCTAGTGTCCTAGTGACTGTGTCTGAAGATGTAGTCTTCTGAGGAGTCTATGAGGCTGAGAAGCCGGAAAGCTTCAGCATTCCATAGTCTTCAGGGTCACAGTCCCCTCTGAGAAACACCCAGTACACAGCAAGCTCTCATTTGCCACTGTGGTATTGAGGGTTTCTTTCTGTCACAAGAGCAATTGCTGGTGTCTTTTTCCCCCCTAGGCAGCAGGTCTGCATGTCCAAATGAATGTTAGTAGCATCAACCCTCAGGTTCACTGGGACCCAGCAGTGCTTGCCCTGTGGCTGGGCCCATCAACACAATGAAATCTCCATGACTTGCAGTGTCTATCATTCTCCAACTTACCTGGAAGCAGGAGACATGGACAGACAAGGGCTTTCTAAGTCAGGTTAGCATGGGGGGGGGGGGGGATAATGCATTGGAAACCCCTTTTATTTATTTCCACTCTGAGTGGCCTTAGTTCCTTCTGCCCCAGAACTTTGGTCACCAAAACCCTAAGTGTGCCAGGCAACACTCTACCACTAGACCACATTTTGGGCTCTTGCCCTGTGTACAGTACCACCCAATCATGAAGCACTTGCTATGTCTGGGATGTTCTGGGAGTGAAATAACATCCCCTATCCTTCTAACGGGTCCGCAGGACAAAGCTACAGGCTAGGGAGAAAGCATGCTCACAGGGAGAAAGGATGGCAGATGCTTTCATGACAAAGCTGCCACCTCATTGTCCATTAACAGTTAACGCTCTCTGAGGAAAGGGATTGTTTCAGCTGACAGAACTCATGTTTTAGCAGACTGACTGCCCAGCACACCAAGGTTGCATTGAATGGATGCGTATTGTCAGTTTTGCAAATCATTGAGCCAGCAGAGAATACTGTGGCTATGGTTCATGGTCATAAAAGGAGAGCCATCTCAAACACGTCTGTTTAACCAAGGCAAGGGGAGGCAGGGAAGGAGAGGAACAGCTAAAGGTTATCAACAGTTGATAATTAGTGCGTGTCTTATGAAATGAGAAGGAAGCCCATTGAATGCTAACTCCCCATCATCAGAGTGAGAAGCCTGTCACCCTTTTCTTTCTTTCCTCCTGGAGGAGCCATACAGAATATCAGACTTAACCATTTAGGTGTTTCAGCTCTGTGTGTTAACCCATAAAAGAAATTGCACCAGCTCCCTGCCTGTCATCATTTAATAAATCAACAGGTCCATCTCAGTGGCCTAAAGCCTAATGGCATTTATGAGCGCTGGCAAAGTCGCTGGCCACTTAACCGAAGCAATTAAGCTGTGCCTCCCTCCCACGAGTATAGGAGATTGACTAGTTATAACTTATTCTTTTCCAATGCAACTGACAAAAAGGTAATATTCACAATTATAGATAATGCAGAATACTGGTATCAGAAACACTTCCTGTAGCCGCTCGTCTCCCATGGTGCACCTCTGAGATGGGATGGAGAGACACACACACACTCTAACACACACTCAGCTGTATTCTGCCTCAGAATCAGGCAGAACCGGGTACCTCAGCTTTCTTCTCAGAACAGGAGCTGGGCTATGGCTGTGCCCAGTCAAGAGTCCAGGATAAAGAAAACAGCTGCCTCATTGCCTAAAACCAGAAGACCAGCCTTTGGTTGCTTGCCTCTGAGTCACATGGTCCTGCAAGACACTGAATATGGGGTGACCCCAGAATTCTATAGGCGGAAAGAAGCAAGCATATAAGGATCCTATAATAGTCCAATGAATTCAAGAGTGGCGAGTCCAGGGCAGGCAAATGTTTTTAGAAATAGTTTAAGTCACTTAAATAAATTAAAGTTTGCTTGTATTTCTTAAATAAAAATGTTCACATTTTGCCAAGCAGTAATGGTGCATGTCTTTAATCCCAACACTTGGGAGGCAGAGGCAGATAGATCTCTGTGAGTTCTAGACCAGCCAGATCTACAGAGCAAGTTCCAGGATAGTCAGGACTTTACACAGAGAAACCCTGTCTTGAAATACAGACAGAATCCACATTTTAAATAAAATATAAAAACTGTCCTCAAAAGAATCAAGTGGAAATGTACCCTCTTTCACCCACACAGCCTCACTAAACACCAAGGTAGCATTTAAAACTCTGCCAGTTTGATGAAAGAATATTATCACTGCTGGGTTCTGTGTTTGTTTTCTGTCTCTAAGGATGGACCCCATGTCTGACACATGCCAGGAAGGTGACCTGAGCCCAGTCGATCCCAGTATTATCATTACTGCTTTGGTTGGGGTTTGCTCGCTACAAAGGTTAGCTTTCCTTACATCTCCACTAGTTTATTGTATTTTTCATTTTGTTACTTGCTAATTCAAATTTCAGGTATGTTTTAATACAAATTATTGTGTGTCCTCATCAAAACTGTGCTGAACATCAGCGTCACTTTGAGAGGCTCCGCGGCTAGTTGTGAGACTTGAGACTACAATGGTGGTGAGCTCACCTCCTCTCTTGGACTCAGCTCCCTTGCCACCCTTACCCCATCCCATCCATCCACCTCTCTGACTTGTTCTAAAAGATGGTGAGGAGATGACCAAGCACCTTGACCATCTGTTCCCATGGCCCGACAAAGGCTATTGAGGCTGGGGACGAAGATGAATTTCTGCCAGGCTCTTACCACAGCTCCTTAGCAAAAAAAAATTTCTTTTCTGCCCATTGCTTTCCTTTTCATGGTTCATGGGTGCTGCAATGTCTTTCTTCCCATGTGGTTCAAGAAGATGCCTATGATTTAGTTGGGGGTATGACTTAACCATGACACATCTCACATCTGAGAGAATTTTTTTTTAATCAAAGGACAATAAACACAGGAATAAAATGAGGAGTGTGTGCGGTCACATCTGCTGAGTCAGTGAGGTGTTTGGAGCATGTGAGTCTTAGTGCATGCAGTAAATGTGTAATTCTACACAAATGTTCGCCTGTGTGAGAGAGCAGCAGTGTGTTCATCTGTAAAAGGCTTCAAGTGTAAGTGTGTGCATGTAGGAATAGGAGTATGGATGTGTGCAAGAGAATAAGTGATGGTACATGTGAGTGTGAGGTGGACACAAGTGTGTGTGCTGTGGGAAAGTACAAATGACGATGCGTGTATACGTGCAAGAGCATCAAAGTGAGCATGCATGTGAGAGCACAAGTGAATTACACATGTAAGAGCTGAAGTATGTCCTTTTGAGAATAGTGCATATATAACAGAGTAAAAGAGCATGTGTGTATCATGTAAGACTACAACTGAGTGCTTGAGTGTGAATGTGAGAGTACAGTTGAGTGTGTATGTGTGTGAGTAGAGTGCATGTGTTGTGTTGTGTAGTTACTTGCTAAGAGGTGGGATATTACCTTTCAAATGGAAGAGGAAGGCTCATATGACTTGAGAAGGAAGTAAAACGTACAAGGCCACACTCAGTCTCACCAGCATCCCCATGCTCACATGGTATACCTAAGGGAGTTCCTGAAGCTTAGGAACTCACAAGGATTCTGTACAAGTTTTTGTTGCTACTTCATAACTGTAATTTTGCTACTGTTATTAACCTTGATGGAAACATCTGTATTGTCCAATGGTCTTAGGTGACCCCAGTAAAAGGGTTTGAGACCCACAGATTGAGAGTCACTGCTTTAGTGGCTTTGCTGAGCCTGTGGTAAGATATAGTCTTTCTGAAATAGGAGAGCTTGTGAGGATCTGAACGATTCAGACTCACACCCAGATAAAATGTTAAAGTACTCACAAGGAGACAGAGAAAGAGAAAGCAGTGATGAGTCTTGTCTGGGTTAGTGGATTATGGAGGGACAAATGAGAGGTGTGCCTATGTGCACGTGAAACCATGGATGAGTGCATTGTGTGTATTTGTGTGTTTCTGTGAGAGAGTAGCAGTGAGCCTACATCACATATAAATGTGTACTCTAAAATGCAAGTATATATGTATAGACGTGTATGCAAGAAACCATATGATGAGCGTGCGTGTGTTTGGCTGTGCTTTTTCTAAATACCTGTGAGAACTCTTTCAAGATTAATACTGCTTGCCCCAAAGTTCAGAGTAAGGTTTTCAGACCTGTGCTTGAGTGGAATGATCTAGCCTTGAGACACAATCTTGAGATCCTGGCTCACAGGAGGAGAGTTTGTGGTACCAGGATGGGGATGAATAGAGGACAGCAAAGCACTGTCAGCCATGGTGGTGAGACATGGCTAAGAACAGCCCCATTTTTACACTACCTCAGCCATCCTCTCGGCACAAATGGCCACAGTACACAAGTTCGCTCATCCTTAAGTTCATAGCCCTGAGCACCTATAGTCTTCCTTTTTGTGACTGCAAGGCTATTGGGTAGAGTAGCACAGCTGTCGGTTCAGAGGGAACCCTCCACTGAGGTGTTAGGGTCACCTTGCAGGTCTCATTCCAGAAGGTTCTTGGTCTTGTTAAATTCATCATGTCACTGGACCTGTGTTTCTTCTGTAACTCATCTAGACACTATAATCATCACTTCTACGATTCTGGGATTTGGCTTCTGTTGACTTATTCAAAGTCCCAATGACCTGGCAGAACAGAGTCTATTGTTATCATGTGTGGCAGAGCCAAGATACAACACGTACCTGGTATATGTCATCCTCTCGGCCCTGGAAGGAACAGACAGTGGTAGACTGGGACCATCCTGGAGGTATAGGAGCATTATTTCTTAGATATCACTCATGAAGCAGTGGTGCCCAGCGATATGACTTTTCTTGGGCTTGTAGTAGAACTTGGTGTTGATTGCATGGTGCTTGTTTTTTTATTTGTTGTTGTTGTGATTTTTTTTTACAGGTGTGCAGAATACAAGAAATAAAGTATCATAGGGATTACACAAAAGTTCTAGAATAAAGCCTTTGAGATCAGAAAATGAATAATAAAGTTGGATCTATACCAGGAACCTCTGATCAAACCATACATGGAATTTTGAGGAAGAAGCCCAAGTTACAATGGAAATTCCAAAAGTTAGATTTTTGGTGAGAAAACCTGCAGGCACAAAGTAAAACTGGCTCAGGAGATAGTCAGATACATGGCAAGCAGAAGGGCCAAAGGCCCAAGTGTTGTCAAGCCAATTGGAATCCACACGATTCCTCACATACCACAAATGCTAGACAAAGGCTTCAATAGTTAATGCTTGCCATGCTCTTTCAGTGTTGCTGTGGACAGCATTTCTCACTAGTCCCCCCCCCCCCCCCGTGTCTCCCTTTTGGAGTGAGACCATTTACTATCTGCTACTGTATATTGGAAGTATGTAACTTTATTTTTATTTTATAGGGATTCACAGCTAAGAAATTACCTCTGAAGTCTCAGAACAGTAATAGAACTCTTGGAACTTGGGAATTTTGCATTATGAGGTAGCCACGAGCCTTTGTGGGGAGAAGCAACAATATAATTTGAATCTGAGATAGCCCTGTAGGCTTATGTTTTGAATTCTGTCTCAAGCTTATGGTGGGCATTTTTTTTAAGCTGTGGAGATTTTAGGAACGGGGGCCTGGCTAACAGAGGCAGGCTAGTAGGGGCCAGCCTTTGTATGGTGCCTCTTAGTCCCAGCCATGGTCAGAGCTTCTGGCCCACCAAGATTTGAGGAGCCTGGTACATGTTCCTTTATGTCTCCTTGTTATTCTAGACTGAGAGTATGAAACCATGAGGCAAAATAAACCTGCTTTCCCTTTAAGTTGCTTCAATCAAGTATTTTGCCACAATAAAGTAAAAATGTAGCCTAGTGATCAGTGAGCCCAGCTCCAAAACGCCAATAGAGAGCGAGCATCCCAAATCAGTCCAATTCTGAGTGTTGGTTCTCCGCCTTGAGGGCGGGGGTAAATAATAGTCTTTTGCATCTGAGTTACAATGAATATTAAATAAATTGATGGTGCCAAGTGTTTAGAACTGCACCTTGGCCCCAGTGATCACAGCCCTGATGATGAAAATGATGTGATGAAGATGATGGTGATAAGATCGATGGTAATGACAATGACGGCAGTGACCAATGCGATATTCTCTACCCAATAATTATGGGGATGATGATGATAATGTAAGGATGAAGATGATGATGATGGTATGAAAAGCTCTACCCAGTGGTCATAATGATAATGAAAATGGCAATAACAGATTTTACCCTATGATGATGATGACGATGGCAACGATAATGTCAAGCTTTCCCAGTGATGATGGTGGTGGTGAGGACACAGGAGAAGAAAGAGCATGGTGACCACTATACAAGCTGAGTGCTTTACTTTCAGCTTCTCATCCAAAGTTCTTCCATCAATCACGGAAAAGAGCTGTTAGGGCACTTTGGTGAAAGGAAAGTATCTGTTCTTGGCTTGCTGCCTTTTTAATAGGCTAAAAATGTTAAAGGCAATAATTCTGAGGTCTTGGACAGGTTCCATCCTGGGTCAGTCACTTGGCTTCACCACCAATAAATTGCTCAAAAAGAGCAAAACAAATGAACATTATCCTGGTTAGTTTTTATTGTCAACTTGATACAACCCAAAGTCACCCAGGAAGAAAGAAACTCAGTGAAGAGTTCCTTGCTCAGACTGGCCTGTGAGCATCTGTGGGCGTTGTCTTGATCTCTAATGGATGTTGAAGGGCCCAGCCAACTGTGGGCAGTACCATCCCTCGGCAGGTGATCCTAGGCCATATAAGTAAGATAGCTGAGCATAAACCAGTGAATGAACCAGTAAGCAGCATCCTCCATGGTTTCTGCTTCAGTTCCTGCCCTGACACCCCCCAAGCATGGACTGTGACCTGGCAGTATAAGATAAAAGAAACTCTTTCTTCCTTGTGGTCATTTGAACATGATTGGCCCCCATAAGCTCCTAGGGAGGGGCACTATTAGGAGGCGTGGCTTTGTTGGGATATTTTTGGCCTTGTTATTGTACCCACATCGAGAGACTCCCAAAGACCACCAGGGAACCAGATTCCTATGAAAATACATGACGGTCAGTTTATTCCTTTTGAACAGGTTCAAACCCAGCCAAAATCCTGTGTTCCAACACAGCTGAGGGAATTCGACCCAGAGCTCAGGGGTGAAAGAGTTTTAATATATATATATATATTTTTAAAAATATGTATATTATATAAATATATATATTTACATATAATATATATTACATATATGTGTAAATAAAAAATATATATTACATATATATATATATAAGTGTGGGGTTACATGTTTTGGCATTTCAGGATTTGGTAAAGGGAGTATGAGGTATAGTGATTTGGAAAGCATTGATTAAACTTTCGGTGTAAAACCAAACTTTGATTCAATTGGCTGTCAGGCACATTCCTGAATTTTTCCTAGATTCTTCTTAGACCTGGACCCTGCCCTCAGGCACTAAATGGTCTTTCCCTGAGATAAAGTTTTGTAATGGTAAATCTAAGCTTTCACAGTTAGAGAAAGTATGTCACTGTGTGTGTGGGGGGGGGGGGGGCACTTTGAGGTTTTCTGTTTTCAAGATAATGCAGCCCATTTCCTGTTACCTTTTGATCAAGATGTAGTCAGAACCTTGTCTACCTGCACATCACCATACTCCCAGCAGTGATGATAATGGACTGAACCTCTGAAACTGTGAGCTGCCACCTCAGTTAAACGTATTCATTTCTAAGAGTTGCCATGGTCATGGGGTCTCTTCACAGCAGTAGAACCCTAACTCAGACCCCCCAAAGTTACTATGGCCATGGTGCTCGTCACAGTGATAGATATCAGAGCACATATGAAGAAAAATCCCTTCTACGGGAGTGTCCTACCCTCTTCCTTCTCATCTCCTTTCCACGGTGTGGAAATTTTCAAACAGAAACTCTGTTTTTGTTTTGGGAGGCAGGATTTCTCTGTGTAGCCCTGTCTGTCCTGAAACTCACTCTGCAGACCAGACTGGCATCAAACTCAGAAACCTACCTGCCTCTGCCTCCCAACCAAATGGGAATTTGATCTCAGGGAATCAGAGAAAGATGCTGTCACGTAGAGACTGGAATGCCAGAGGAAGCAGTGCCTTCTATCACACTCAGGAGAAACAGAACAGAGAGCACAGCACCCACATACAGATACATGCGCGCATGCATGCAAGTTTTACACATACATAAGCACACATGTGCTGGCACATGTATACATGTGCATGTACGTATTCAGTTTCCTTAAGATTTTTATGACTGAGCCCCCCTAGCCTATAAGGAGTGGGGTTTTGAATAAGAGCATGCCCTGAAAACAAGTGAAAGCCTCCCATGTGGAAGGTCTAGAGACACAAGATACAAACCTGAAGGCATCACAGACATGGCTTTCACACTGAGAAAACCTCTATTAAGATAATTAGTATCTGCCAAGCTCTGGGGCAGAGGGACCAAAGTATGCTGCCTTTACAGTGGAAATTTTTATTGTAGCAAGACTGGAGAAACTGCCCAATTCAAATGCATCAGTGTCTCATTCATCACTCTTCTTTCCTACCTTGATCATTTCTGAGGTGATACCCACTCCCCAAACGCCATCAGTTGCTACCAGAGTGCACAGCATCAGGTCATTTTCCAGATCATCTGTTCCCTAGGAAACAAGACATATGTGGGGCCCAGCACATCTTGCTTCAGCATTTTCACACCCAGACAGAATAGTGAGAGCTGGCACAGGACTCATGGCCATCCTCCAAGGCTGACAGATGGGTCAGATTTCCAAGAAACATTTTAGTGCAATGTGTCCAGCCAGATTCTCCCAGGTACCAGTGACCGGCTTCAGTCATAAAAAGAAAAAGGAAAGGCAGTTCTCTGTGGACATACCTACAAAGTTGGTGTCATTGAGCAACATCTGTATTCCAGGGGTTTTATGGTGAGCAAAGTGAATAATTCATGTAGGATGCCCACACAGCTATTAGTTATTCACATATAAATGGTGCTCCTTGAGGGCAAACTCCCACCAATTCACTTTAATCCCATTTGGAACTGCCTTAATACAGCCCAATTATTTGTCCAGTCTTAGAAATAGACAATGAAATAGATACCGATAGTCCTGTTGAAGAGATGAGCCATAGACTTGCTGGTAGTACAGTAAAGAAATAAGACAGTACATTGAAAGAACACTGAGTACTGGGTTTGGTGTGGCTGTCAGATAAAGGAAAAGGGTCTCCAAGGCAGACAAAGACATACAGAGCACTATAACAATGGCATGAACAGATGAAGTTTTGCATGATCCCTGTTAGACAGGACCATGGTGGCAGAGCTCTTGGCAGAAGTAATGGGGCCAGCCAGTGCCATACAGAGGTCTTGGTATAGCACCTATCATAAGGTACAAGCTTATCAGCAGCAACTGTCACTCCAGAGACTCAAATATCACCAATGGGCAAGGAGTGTCCCGGGGACAGTTCAGGCAATTGACTAAAACATACTTCACATTTTTGTTTGAAAATAAACCTTCCCTATTATTAGGGATGCCAGATCAAACTCTGGGTGTCAGGCAATTTCAGAGAAACAATTTTGCATGAGCATGTGCAATATTTTGTCACCATTATACTGAAAAAAATTAAATAGCTGTATACCTGAGGTTTTAATTTAGCTGGATATCTTTGATGGAAATAGACTCTTGCTCATAGTGAAAATGTATCACAAGAAACACACCTTTAGGATACTGGGAGTAAGGCACAAGAGCTTTTGATGGAAATTACTGCCAGTATTTGCCCTAAGACTCAAGACTCCATGCCTGCAGGATGAATGAGCTGACAACCTTCCGGAGGAGAGTCACACATCATGTGTAATTCCTCACTACAACACAGAGTATAACCACTCTGAAAGATGGAACCTAGGAAAACCCTCACAAATATGTGCAAAGATTTCTTCCAGTGTCCATCCTAATGATGTCCTACAGCTGTGAAGAAGCATAAATAATTAACTCACTACAAGACAGCATACAGAGAACCACAACAACCTTATTGTATGGTAGAAAAAGACACTCCCAAGAACACTATATGCTTATGAAGAAAAAATTTGTCACTGAGAAGAATGTTGCCTGGGATCTAGTTTATTGGCAGATTAGAAAAGTCTAGAAAGGACTGGAATTATAGCTAAGTTGGTAGCAGGGAACACATAACTGTCAGAAGGTCATTCTATCTGATGTTGAATGCATCACAGGGGCTAGGATAGAACTCGGTTGGTCAAGTGTTTGACTAGCATGCACAAAGCCCTAAATTCAGTCTCAGCACCACCAAACTGGACTTTGTGTTATGTGGTGATATTTTGATTGTGCTCTAACACATAAAGCTTGCCTGGAGATCAGAGGTCAGGGCTAGCAGATCAGAGGCCAGGCAATGGTGCACACACCTTTAATCCCAGCCCTTGGGATGAGGAAGCAGAAAAGATGGGGAGTTCAAAACCACCCCTGGGTTATATGCCATTGATCAAGTATAAAAGAAAAACAGATCCAGGCGGTGGAGCCTCAGGCCTTTAACCCAGTACTTGGGAGACACACACCTTTAATGCCAGCACTAGGGAGGTGGAGACAGTAAGTGAGATGGCTGGGCAGAGAGAGGAATATACAGAATGGCTCCATTCAAGATGACGAGTCCTAGATATAAGAGGTAGATGTAACTTGCTCCTTTGTCTTTCTGAACTTTCAGCATTCGCCTCTAAATCTGACTTTATGGAGATAGGACCTACCCCATTCAGCTTGAGGAACTGGCTGTGTGAAAATTGGCTGTGGTTTGTTCCCTGTCTCTCTGTTAGTTCAGTTTTTCTCCAAAATTAAGTCCAATTGGAATTTGAGCTACAGTGTTACACAAGTGTAGTCCAACCACTTGGGAGGTGGAAGCAGGAAGACCGAGTACAAGATCGTCTACTATACAGTGAGCTTGAGGCTATCCTGAGCTACATGAGATTCTGTTTTTAAAAAAAAATGTACAACAAGGAATATAACAGGGGACAAGAGACCAGAGTGAAGAAGGGGCACTCAGGAACCAATGGGCTAGTGTAGGAATTGTGGGAATGTGAGCTGAAGAACAGCATTATGACTGGGGGACAAGCTGTCAGGTCACATTCAAGACACATCTGTAAGAGTGACCAGGAAGATACACCCAGTCCTCACAAAAAGTTTTGTTGATGCCTAACCCAGCAACCTTTACAACCACAGTAGATCAAGACTATTTCTGTCTGCTCTCTACATTAGGAGAACAAGGTTTGAGAGAAGACGCAGTGGGTTCTAATAGATTTGCTATGAGTTAAGAAGGGATTATAACAGGCCACACAAAGGCATTTCTCAAAAAAGAAATAGGTGCAAAAGCCCTAGTATGCAGCCTGAGACACAGTTGTCATTGACATTGTATGATTGACAGTCACAAAGATTTTTTCAATACCCTTATAACAAAAACTAATGAGTGTAAGCTGATAGATATATTAGTTGGATTAATAAAACCATTCCACAGTGCATGCACATGTCAACCACCTAGCATATCATAAACATATATGCTATCTCAATACAAATTTAAAAATAAAATTACATAAGAACAGTCATTATTTTAGCTTTCAAGGTTCAAGTGTCCGGGCAAGCTATCTCACAGGTACAATAGTGACATAGGTGTTACGAGAGCAACTAACCACTTTCTAATTGGATTTAAGGCACACTTCGTAAGATAGAATTCATACCTGGAACTGTCACTGAGACCAAGAACCTGTGGTTAGACATGTCATAGGCTCTAAAAGAAGACCCAATGCTATTATTCCAATAAAGGGATAAAAACCAACTCCTAATAACATCATTATATCTATAGATTAGTGTGCTCTCAGCCCTTATCAGAGAAGCTTATAAGATAAATAAGAGATTTATCTCAGTTGGTACACTGCTTGCCCAGGATACATGAAGCCCTAGGTTCAATCCCCAGCTTCATATAAAACCAGACATTATTACACAGTTATAATCTTAGCACTCAGGAATAGAGGTAGAAGGGCCATCCTGGGCTACATAGTAAGTTTGATGCCAGCCTGGATTTTATTAGCACATAAGGGAAATAAAAAACATACATCTGTGTTGAGATCTGCGCAGCAGAAATGCGATGCTAAGTTGTAGCAACAAGTAAGTCTTACTATCCCTTGTGAGAAACATTCATCTTCTGAAGCCCCCATCTGTCAGTCACAAGCCACCATGGCCAAAAAGCTCAGGAGGAACCAGGTGTCCAGGCTGATCAGAGAGTCACCACCTTAAATGGGGCAGAGCTGAAGAGAGAACTCTGGGTTTTTTCCTCAAGGTGCAAATAAGTGCCATGGCCTGAGTGGCCCCAATGATGTCCTTAAATCATCTATGAGGCACTGCATAGATCATGAGGGAAGGCGAAGGGTACCAGTGCTACCTCATGGGAAGATGGGGATCTGGGTAAGCTGCACCACATTGCAGCTGCAAGAAGCGGGTTCAGCTCTTCCTGGTGGAAACAGAAAGAGGAGGATTTCACAGGAAAATACTAACAGATGTGTTCCAGAAGGACCAGATAGGAGCAGCCTAGCCAGAGGAGCATCTAAAGACACTGCAGGAGAAGTCTGTGCTTGACACCCCTCATTACCAACAGGGCTGGCTCATCACCTACACGGTAGCCAGAGAGGACAAGTTCCTCCACAAAGCCCAAGTAGAACATCATCAGGCTAAGGGATGGGTCTCTTGCTCCCATGGTGGTGAGGTCTTACCCACCACACATGCTAGAGGGACAGACCTCCGTCACAAACCTGGAACATTGCAGGCTAGGGCTACCCATGTCTGACCTCTTGAGAATTAGAGCCTCTGAGGTCGGGGAGCTGGGGTCCCAGCAAGAGGGTGCAAACGAGAGGTCCCCAGATCTCCAAATGTTCATCCTTGGCTCCTGGCAAGACTTCACAGTTATAAAAGGATCAGGGATCATGACCCAAGTGCATTTTTCTAACTGGGCATGTTGGTTTTACCTCATAACCTGAGCACTTGCAAGGCTGAGGTACAAGGATTGCCGTGAGTTCAAGGGTATCCTGGACCACACAGTGAGTTCCAGATCAGCCTAGGCTACCAAATAAGACACTGTCTTAAGTAGAAAAAAAAAGAGAGATGGCCTTTCTTATCTTATATTTACTTTATTTTATGAGTGTTGGGTGTGTGTGTATGTATGTGCACACACAAGCGTGATCACACAAATGTGCATCAGCAAGATACATGCACATGTCTGATGTCCATGGAGTTCAGGAAAGGGCATCAGATCTCCTAGAACTAGAGTTATGGATGGTTGCAAGCTGCTATGTGAGTGCTGAGAACAGAATCCAGGTCTTCTGCAAGAGCAGCAAGTGCCCCAAGATGGTCTTTCTACAAAGTCCAATTTATCAAATTTTAAGGACTGCCTGCAGTTACAAGCTTGCCTTTTAGGCTTTGGACCATTTTGCCATTTATAACATGATACTTCCTTCTAGTAAATAATAGATCTCTTTAATTCTGCCAAATTCTGAATAGAAAAAGATGCAGAGACACAGAAGGTAGCCTTGGCTGGCAGACACATTTCCTTGGAGAGTTAACTGTTCCAGTCTATAACCCAAGCCTGGGAACCACCAAAAGGACCAGACACTTGGGATGTGGAAGAAAAAAATCTAGTCCTGGAAAACACAAATGCACACACACACACACACACACACACACACACACACACACACACACACACAAACACAAACACACACACACACACACACAGAGAGAGAGAGAGAGAGAGAGAGAGAGAGAGAGAGAGAGAGATACAAATGCATAATGCAAGCAGGTCCTCCCAATCTCTGCCACCTCCAAGCCTGAGCCCCTCCCAGCCCTCTCCTGCCCCAACAGCATCACACAGGTCCTCCTGAGACCTGAAAGGCCAGGACAGCAGTCTCACCAAAATAGTCTGGTGCCCAAAGCATGAATCCAAACCCCCTTTCAAACACAGAAGGCCCTGGCTCAGGCCACTCCTTTCAGGCACTCCCTACTTCTCATGGAAGTCTATGGAATTTCTGTTGTGGGTAACTATTCTAATTTCTTAAACCAACAGTCAAATTTCCCCAATTAATTAGGTAATTTGTTTCTCCAAGAGCCCCCACCATGAGTTACCCATTAGATAAACACCTGATGCATTTAATATCTTCCGGTGGCATCCAGCTGACATGGCAAACACATAGTAACTGCACAAGGTCACAGGTTGGACTTCCACCCACTCTGCTGATGAGGAAGCTGAGGAAATAAACTGGAGCTATCTGGGTGATAAATCTGCCTTACGAGGCGCTACTGACCAGCAGATACTGCTGTTTTTCCATTGCCATCGTCCTCAATGCTGGGTTTATAGAAGAGGAGGCAGAAAGAAAGATGGTTGTGGAAATGTTCTGGTCAGTTGCCAGCAGCCCCTCACCCTTCTGACCCTCTGTGATGTGAGCACCCTGAAAGAACCATTTTAAAGTGGGTAGAACTGTAAGACTAGGACAGGGTGTGGGTATCACCATGCTTGTTTAAACCTTGAGAATTGTAATTCTGAGTCACGCTTCACCTTATTAATCTCAGGGTGGAGGCCCTTTCTTCAGAGGGAGTAGCTAGCTACATTCTCTGTGTGTGGTGTTTTCAAATTTGGATGCTAGAGACACTCTCTGGGAGCTGGATTAAACCTGAAGTTTTGGGATATGTCCTGATAACTACAGATGTTATGACATCTGAAAAACCACCTCATGTCTCCAGCCTGGTGTCCATTTTATAAGATTCAGTGACAACCAAGTATCCTATAAGGCTTTTATAAGGAATAACGGTCACAAACATAAAACACAGAAGCCAGAAATGATGCCCAAATACCCTAGCTGAATTCACCTTTCCAAAGCCCTCAGACACTGGCTCTGGGCCCTGGTACAGGTCAATTCACAATGTCACCTGCCACTGACCTTGACATCAGAGAAGGCCATACTGAGCATCAACACCCAGCATACTGGTGCATCACAGCATCACAGACAATGCCGCAGCTCATCCCTGCACAAAGATTAAAAAGCAAACAACAAACAAGCAAACCAACAAACAACCGCTTCTTCCCAGAAGCCACTGCTCATGCAATCTCTTAGAACTCAGTCACCACAGGAGTGGCTGATGAGAACCTGAGTGTCAACAACCATAGCTACTCCACCTGCCTCTGCTTCCAAATGAACTTTGAAAATGAGCTCCTGAAGCAGTTCCCAGGGGGACAGCCAGCGGAGGACACCTGATTTTTGGCCTTTGTGGCACAGGGAGGAGGGACTGCTCACTTTGGGACTGAATGGCCTCAGGTTGTGGTTTTTAATCCATCAAATAGGGCTGTGTGTAGGGCTGTTGCAAAGGATTAAGTAGATGCTATTTGTAAAGCTACCGGAGGTGCTCTGATGGGAAGCACACATGAACACAAAACTTGCCAATTAAGTCTCTCCCGGGAATAACAATGTGTGGTGACGTGTCTGTGGTAATCTATACTTAATTATGTAATTTTCTAATGCCCAGAAGGTGCACACAGGCACAGGCGTAGATGCGTGGCAGTCACTCTGTGAGGTCACTGGTCATTAACGTTTAATCATGTCCCATTAAAAAGCAAAGCCTCTTGTTTTGTGCTTCCCAATGCTTCCCAACAAGTACACTGGTGAGGTAATAAGTCACACAGGTCTGTGAAGAAATCAGTATCCTATCTGCTCACCCAGCCTCGCCACCCACTCCCAACAAGCATCTGCTAGGCCATCAGAAATGTGAGAGGTGTGTCCCCCATCTTGGCAGCTCTGATCCACACTGGAGAGATAAGGGCGGCAGGAGATGGTACATGATTATGTGTTGAATTGTGCAGTGCCTCCCTCTGAGTCGCTCAGGGGCAGTTCCCAAAACCAGCAGGGCTGGTAATGTTGGCCATCGCTGGGGGAAGGATGATCTTCCAAATGTTCATGAAGGGAAGAGCCCCTGACCCAGGGCTGTCCGTAGAGGGAACTCAACAGTAAGAGAACCCAGGAAGTTAATGTAGGCTCTGTGAGGGGAACTAGTTTGGCCACTTCTGGACTAAGGTTACTTGAGGTCAGTCACAACAGACAGAGTCAACCTGGAGACCAGGAAGCCTAGTAGGCTCCTGGCTCTTACTCCGCCAACAGAAGTTAAGTCCCAAAGTTAGACCTAGGAATGACCCAAATAACAGGAAACCGCCGTTGCACATCTTCCAACTCCATTGTCTTTAGTATGCCTAGTGAAAATGGCAGCAAGGCCACACCTTCACTGACTAGGTTTGCTCTGAAAACTGGAAACATAACATAGAAACTACTCTGGCTGAAAATGCAGCTCAAATCCACCAGCACCTCCCACCAGGACCACCGTTATCTAAAAGTAATGTTTATCAAATGCATTGTGTAATTCATTCTTTAAGAATTAAATACGTGTATCAACCCCTCATTCCCTCTCCAAGTCCTCCCAGACTGCCCCTGATACATTGCCCTCCCAGTTTCATATTTTCTTTCCATTAACCGCCGAGTCCAGTCACTGCTGTCCTTATGTGCATGGGTACATAGGCAACCTCCCAGGAGCCACTCCCCTGAAGACAGCTGACTCCCTCTTCCAGTGGTCTTCAATTGTCAAAGCTCCTCAGGTAGGGAGTCTTTTTTGTTTTTTTTTATTTTTCCTTCATTTTATTATTATTTTTTATTTTTAAAAATGTCATTTTTATCCATGTATCCCCCGCTTCCCCTCCCTTCCCTCCTCCCAATCCATCCCAGTCAGCCTTCAGCCTTCCCCTTCCCCATCTTGCCATCCCCTCCCAAAAGTCCCAAAGTGGGTCAGCCCAGTGTGGCACATCCATGGCTGAGCACTGGGCTGAGCTCCTGGTCCAGCTGAGAGCAGGGGAGGAGAGTCTTATGAACAAGGGGATGAGGAGAATTCCCACAGTGTGGCCGGCTGGAGCTCCGGGGTGAAACTTTCTAACCATGCTGGAACATTGGCTGGCTTGATCTAATGCTGGTCCTGTGCAGGAAACCACTGTCACTGAGTTCATGAGTGCAGAGCCAGGATTTGACTTTAGCTCCTTCCCAGTCTTGCCTTT
Organism: Phyllotis vaccarum; assembly: GCA_033318265.1. Classification (NCBI taxonomy): domain Eukaryota; kingdom Metazoa; phylum Chordata; class Mammalia; order Rodentia; family Cricetidae; genus Phyllotis; species Phyllotis vaccarum. The sequence continues at coordinate 74,607,707 of JARWLC010000014.1, read as the reverse complement.
CACCCTTTTCTGAAATGTTCCCTAAACCATGGGAGAGGAGTGTGATATAAATGACGCTTACTCATTCTCTGAACTTTAGTTCTTAAGAGTAAACTTTAGGATTTGTTTTTTCTTCCTACTGCTGTTATATACTGATGGCTGTGGTTCAAATTTGGGAATCAGGTGCTTGGGTATAAAAAAGAGCTGTCAGAGAAACTCCTCCTAGCAGATGCGTGCACCTGATCTCATCTCCAGCATGATAGCCTCCTAAGCCACATTCTCACTGTCATGGTGTCACTAAACACAAAGGGGAAAAAACCACTCATGAGCAATCACCAGAACAAACCCCTCTGGTTCTACCCTGTACATGACTGTAAGAAGAAACAGCCTCTTCACGGACACAAGTCAGAAAGAAAGCAGCTAAGTGGGCCTTCTCCAACACAGCTAGTGTCCTTCTAAGAAGAGGTTAGCACACTGATATGGGGTGTAGGCTACAGGAGGACTCAGACACTGCAAGAGGGAGGCCTCAGAGGATCCAGCCTGAGGCACTTCAATCTTGGGCTGTGAAGAGGCTCTAACAGATGGACACAGGAACCACAAGACCCTCACCTCCTCTACCCACCAGAAACCATTCTTTGTTCTCTGTCCACAGAAGAGACCCTGCACTGTCCACCTCATCTGGTAAATTGTCCTGGACATCCTCTGGGCTGCCTCTCACCTCCAGACATTGGTGCTTGTTCCCCTACCCCATTCTCTTCAATATCTCTCTAGCAGCTACAACTGTCTGTTCATTAACTTTTCAGTTTCCCCTTGGAAGGGAGAGGGGCTATGTCACTATTGAGTGACTGGTGCTTGGGGCCAGTTGATCAGTGGCCTCAGCACATGTTTGCCACATGAAAAATAAAACAGCAGTACTGTACCTTGGGAGCTGTGTGGTGTGGACCGTGTCTTTCTACTCACCCACCTCCAGGAGGGAAGGGCTCCCAGGAAGTCCCAGAGATAGAACTAAATGCTGGCACATCGTCTCAGTGTGTTACTTCTGGAAGATGCTATTATAGCTGGTTCAGGAATGAGGCTGGATACCCAAATGGAGACCATGACCATTCTGGTTCAGCAGCATTGACACAGAAGGACATGATACCAAGAACGGCCTGGAGTAAAATACGCAGCTCCCCAGAAGCTCTAGGCCCCCACACAGGTGCACATTCCAAGTGTGTGCCAACGATAACTGGCTAGCATGTTCCAGAATGCCAAGTCTAAGGATGAGAACATCCCCTTGCCACTGCTCCCCCCCCCCACCCGTCTATCTTTCTGTTCCTAAACATGGCAGGGCTCTAGTGTCCACTAGAAACCTGAGCTTTCCCAAACACTCCTGAGATAGCCTAGCATGGCAATGTGAGCCATTAAACCTGCAGTGTTAATGGATGTGCTAAGGGTGGTAATTACCACGGTCATTAATTCGTTAGTTAACTGACCTGAGGAATGCTATCTGGAAGTCTCAGGATGCAAAACAGTGGGTTAAGAAATGCTCAGAAAGCATCAGAAGCCTGCTACTTGACAGACTGATTCTCTAACACAATCTACTCCAGAGCCCCATAGGGAAGATCCCTAAAACTGGGAATCTGTGTCTGCAGACCGAAATGTTTCATCACCTTCAGTGAATTTCTCCTACTTTGCTTTCTGTTTCTGTGGTGAACTCCATGACCAAAAGCCACCTGGGAGGACAGGGCCCCTTTCAGCTTAGAGGTTATAGTATGCCTTTGAGGGAAGCCAGGGCTGGGAGTCAAGGCAAAAACCTGCGGGTAGGACTGGAATGGAGACTATGGGAGAACACTGCTTACTAGTTTGCTGCTCACAGTTTGCACAACCTGCTTTCTAACACAACCCAGGACCATCTACCCAAAGGTAGCATAGCAGCACATAGTAAGCTAGTACTCTCACATCAGCCTCATTGAGAAAAGCCCTACAGACTTGCCTCTAGGCTAATCTGAGGAAGGCATTTTCTCTTTTGATGTTTCTGCTTCTCAGATGACCCTAGATTGCGTCAAACTGACAAATAACTAGGTCCTTCAATTCATGCGGGTCCCACTCAGTAGCAAACAGACCCTAGGGCTTAACTGGCCATCAGCCTTTTCTCACTCAGACAGAAGTTTGAGGACCATGGGCTTGGGATCAGAGGATCCTGGACCCCCAGAGTTCCATCATTTGTTTTGTCTACCCTCCTGGGCTTGTGAACGTATGTCCAGTGGGGGGAGTGAAATAGGGAAGAGAAGCTACAATCCAGAATCCATTCCCAGTGGCTGCAGGTTTGTGATAGGGTTGATCACCACTCCTGTGGGAGGCTCCTGTGACTAGCTCCTGCCTCTGCATATGAGTCACTCCCTGTGTGCCACTTTCCTGACTTCATATGGAGTGTCCAGAGGGAAAGGGTTTGCAGAGCCTCCCAACTGACCAGGACGGAGGCAAATATTGAGTGGAACCTACTTATGAATACTTTAATGGAGCCCAGGCCCTGACCTGCATAATTAAGGCAGGGGTGCCTCTTTCGGTCTTGGTTTCCCATCAACAGAGCACACAGGGGAAGACATCCAAGGGGCAGTGTACTTGGATGAACTCCACAGCGGTTTGCAATGTCTGAAGTTCTCCAAGCTGCAGACAGGGAAGACCTCTATGACTGTCTGAAAAGATCTGAGTCCCCCTGTGTGAGTTATGCCTGCCTCTCAGCATTTACCATGGAGTCACCTCCAAACCCTGGGATGTGCCCTGGAAACAGATTTCTTTATCCTGCCTTGTCTCCAAAAGACCCTTCCCAGCTCCCAACCCCATCCAAGATGGAAATTGTATACATGTACATAGATCTCTCTGTAAGGCCAATGTGCTGGTGCAGAATGTCCAGAAAAGACATTTTAGCCTAAATGACACCAAAAGGAAAAGTTCTGGTTGATAAAAGTCAAAAAGATTCCTGGGCAGGAAATAAGATGTTTCACACCCTTGTGCCTTCCCACCTAATAGCCCAGCAAGGCACTTCTAGCCTCTGGCTGGGGACAAAGCTCTCAATTTCCCTGTGTGCTTTCATCCACATAGCATATCTGACCTTGCCTAGCTCTTTCAATAGCAGGTTTCCAGTATTTTACATGGTAAAGCAGCCATGAAAGACAGTGCTCTTGGGTGTCCCCATCTGTGCACAAGAAACCTGAAGACAGAGGGCTGGGAAGATGTGTAGTATCAGGTTTCTGGCCCGGACTTTCCGGCCTAACCTCAAGGTCTAGGCCCACAGACCAGCAGTCCCGCAGTCCTACAGAGACACACAGATGCTTCCAATAGTTTTAAGCTGATCAGCCTCAGGCCCAGGCCTATCACTTGCTAGCTCTCTACCCTTCATCTAACCCATGTCTCTTGTTCAGCCATGCTGCTCGGTACCTTATTTTAGAGCTTCCTCTGCATCCTGCAGCTTCTCTCTGGTCCTCTGTATGGCATTCTGTTCTCAGAGATTTTCTTAGTCTGGTAGCCCTGCCTACACTTCCTGCCTGCCTTTGGCCAATCAGCTCTTTTTATTAAACCAGTGGGTGGGACAATTATTTACCATGAAACAATACAATACCCCTACAAAGATGGCTATCAGTACTTGCCTTGCAGACATGTGGACCTGAGTTTGATCCCCAGAGCCCAAGTGAAAATACCAGGTTTCGAAGCACAATGCTTGAGAGGTAGACACAGAGATAGGATGGATCCCAAGGCCTAATTGGTGAGCTTCAGGCCAATGAGATTTCTGTTTCAAGGAAAGTGGACAGTGGACAGTGTTTCTGAAGATAACACCTGAGGTTGATCCCTGGTCTCCCACATACGTGTACATATGCACACATATGCACACGCATGCATACACTCATGCATTCACATGAACATGCATATGCATGAAAGTGTTAAACTATTAAAAATATTAACAAAATAAAATATAATAAAATAATTTTCAAAACATTACATCAAAGTTAGACAAGGCAACCCAACAAAAGGAAAAGAGTCTCAGAGACCTATTCTTTCATACATTCAGGAGTCCCACAAAAACACTAAGCTAAAAACTGTATGTGCAGAGAATCTAGTGAAAACCTGTGCAGACCCCTGTGGGTTCATACGAGCTTTGCTTAGCTGGTTTAGAGAACCTTGTTCTCATGGTATCCTCCATCCTTTCCGGCTTTCACACTCCTGCTTCTTCCAGCAGATTCCCTGAGCTCATAGGGGAGGGATTCAGAGCTGTGTGTTCCAAGATATCTCTCTCTCTCTCTCTCTCTCTCTCTCTCTCTCTCTCTCTCTCTCTCTCTCTCTCTCTCTCTCTCTCTCTCTCTCTTCCTCCTCCTCCTCCTCCCCTCCCCCCTCCATAATGTATGGCTGTGGTCCTCTGTACTATATCCCATCTGACAGAGGAGGAGGCTTCTCTGATGATAGCTGACTAGGGCACTGAGTACAGCAGAATGTCATTAGGGCTCATTTTCATCACTAGCTTTCTTTTATAAGACAAGTTAGCATTTGGTTTTACCTAGGTTTCTGGACTATCTCATTTCTGGTTCTTGGTCATCCAACAAATGTCAGGTATGAGTTCCATCTGAGAAAATCAGCCTTAAGAGAAATCAGTTGTTGGTTGGTTACTCCCACAAGCTTTGTGCCACCATGGCCCTAGCATATTTTGCAGGCAAGACAACATTGTAGATCAAAGAATTTGTGGCTTGGTTGGTGTTTATATTTCTCTTTTGGTAGCTAGCGGAGTACCTTCTCCACCAAAGACACTAGAATGTAGGAGTGCAGGTTCAAGGCAGGCACCAGCTCAGCTTCTCCACGTTCAATGAGCTTGTGGACAATGGGGCCTTGCTGTCAGTTTGTGAACAACAACCTGTTGTTTTTGCAACAGCCTGAGTTGTTTGAGGATTTCCATGGAATCCCTTTGACCAACAACTCAAATGGGCAAATGGGTGTAAGCCAGTACTGGAAGTTTCCTTCGGTGACAATAGATGGCCAGTTGAGCCTCTGTCTTCCTTATTGTTTGGAGATTTTATTAGAATCACTTTAATATGTTTTAGGATGCTTCCCTACACTAGGTCTCCATAGTACACCTCAAGTGCTTGAGGGTAGATCTCTCCTGAGCAGACATTCTCCAGTGTCGATCAGAAAGGGCTCCTAAGCTCCAATGAACTGTCTGTGTCACTCATTCAGTCCTTTACTCCAACACCAGGACCAGTCAGTCCCTCATAGAAAGTCTGAGTCCAACTCCTTCTTCTCCCGGCCCAGCATGCCATGTGGGGGCTGTTGGACTGTGGTAGAGTCTCAGATGTTTCTAGTCTCTACCTACTCTTATCCACAGTGACTACACTTGAGAATTTGCCAATTCTACTGGAGAGATAAGAATAAATGGTTCCGTCGTCAGAATTCCAGAATGTGGAGAGGAACAAAAATAAAGGGACAGTCCATTCTTGCTGACAGAACATTGTGATACGTGTCCACAGATTCTTCATAGGACACATGGGGCCATCTGGAGCTCAACACTGCACACGGGGTCACTTTAAACAGTGACATCAATCACTACAAAGAGCTCATCAATGTAAATGGCAGTAGCTAGACTACACAAAAGCTCTTGGCTTGCCCTGTGATAAGGATCCAAGAGGGAGAGCAGATGGGAAGACACAGCCAGGGATGAAGGTCAGCCTTGGATATCCACATCTAGTCTGAGAAGTGCACAGTCCAAGGTGTGTCTGTGAGGGTGTTTCCAGGCCAGTTAGATCTCAAGGCATATCCCTGGAGCTGGATTTTGCCTTTATGCCTTCCTGCCAAGTTCTCTCTGCTTCCATCCCATCAAGATGTGATTCACTGAAACCATGAGCAAAAGAAGTCTGTCCTCCTTTTTATGTAGATTACATCAGAGATTCTGTGGTGGCCTTGAAAGAAGAAATTAGCCTAACAGAGGGGTCAGATACCACACCACTGCATGCATCCGTGGTGACCGCAAAAGGCCACAGCAACATCTGTGAGTTATAGACATGTTATGGCAAGTAGGCAAATTCACCAAGCTAGAATCAGTGAGTGACTGGGTGGGTTACACTCTGAGGAGCCCTTAGCAGTAAGGATAGAGGGATGAAGACTTGAAGTAACTCAAAGGAGAAAATCCATTTTGCAAGTGACCCAGCACAGATGGCAGATTCCCCCACAGGATACACAGAGCATGCTGGGAGATGCTCACGTGACCAAGCCACCTCCTTTAAAGAACTGCTTTCCTGTTCTGCACGTTCTGCACCCCTATCCTCTCTACTGCTTATTCCCATCCTCCAAGGCCCAGCTCAGGGGCCTCTCTCTGTCCTCCAGGGAGATGCTCTTCCTTAAAGCTTGTAGAACCCCAGGAACTGTTCACTTCCTGAAGGATACTGGGTGTTATCCTAAAGCAGTGGTTCTCAACCTTCCTAATGCTACAACCCTTTATTAATACAGTTCTTCATGTTTTAGTGACCCCCCCCAACCATACATTAATTTTTATTGCTACTTTATAACTGCAATTTTGCTACTGTTATAAACCATAATGTAAATATCTATGTTTTCTAATGGTCTTAGGTGACTCCTGTGAAGGGTCATTTGACCCCCCCCCAGGGTAATCAAGACCCACAGGTTGAGAATCACTGTCATAAAGCAATGTGGGTCCCACTGGTACAAGTGAGCTAGATACCGTACCCACCCATCCCTCCCCTGAGAATCCAGAGCCCAGACACCCACCCACAGGCAGCAACGGAGATGCCATGAGAAGAGTAGTGAGGCCGATAGATTCAGTGAATACCAGTCCTCACCAGTTGCTCCAGCCTCTTCTCTGCCCCCATCCCCCCAGTCATCCCTGTCTCTATTGCTCTCTAAAATATGCCACCTGAAGGCAAAGAGATTCCAAAAAATACATATATATATACACCTTTGGAAAACTATCTGACTGAAAACAAAGAGTTAATTTTCAAAGCTCAGAAGCAAGGCTGATGGGAGAGCAGTGAGTGTGCTCTGGAAACACAGCATACCCTCCAAGGTCAAAGTCAGGTTGGTCATTAAAGAACAAATTAATCATGATGCCGCAGCTTGACATCTTGTGGCGCATTAGGAAACTTCTGAGGTGCTATAATTGTACAATCCAATACTAGAAGAACAGAATGAGAAGAAGTTTCGGTTCCTGAATCCGCCCTGGGCTGATGCCGGATATTTTTATAACTGACCAAATCCTGAAGTGCTGGAACTGTGATTCCTGCTTCTATCTACAGACCCAGGGGCAGTGAGCTCCAACCCCAGGTTCAAAGCTGCAGAAACAGGGTCTTTGCTAGCAGAGCCTAATATGTGCACATGGGAATCCACAAGCAGAGTCAGAATGTGGAACTAATGGAAAAAGGACTGGCATGACCCCAAAGATATCCCAACTCACATAAAGGGGAACAGGCATGTGCAGAAGAACCCAGAGTCCTCGGATGAACCAAGCTCCCAGCCTTGCCCCTTCCTGTGATGCCTCACTACTGCTCCCTTGAGCCTCAGTCTCCTACTCTGTGGGTCAGACAAAAACACACCTTCCTGGCCAAGCTCTCAGTAGATCTTGTGAGAAGTGATGTTTATCATCATTGGTACTTCAAGTCTACAAGTAGGATGACAGCCTGCCAAGAGATGCCATATCTGAGACCATGCACCTCATCCACCCATTAACCAGCACAGGGCATCCCATCACTCCAAAGCTGTGACCCCCTATCCTGGGACCCATGAGTTTGCATCTGAAGTGACAGTATGTGGATTTGGGCTCTGAATGTATAGAATACCTTGCCCAGGACACTTGGCCTTTGCTAATCCAAATCCCTGGGCTGCAGCTGCTGGTCTCCAGCAGCCTTCTACTTGTGTAGATGCCTTATTGCCTCCCCTTGGAGGCCCTGCCATACTTTGGTCTGTCTCAGAACTCCAGGTAGAACCACCATGTGGCCCAGCTTCTGACTCCTGCCAGGATTCCCAGGCATTGCATGTTCACCCACCTGCTGCAGACACCATCCTACCCATGATCCCCTCCATCTACTGCATGTGTGGTCTCCAAAATGAATCTATATGTGTCAGCACCTGCCATTTGCAGAACAGTGTGGCACTTGGGGCTGACCAGAGCACCAGCTCATACGCTCTCTTCACAACTGATATAGCCCATGTGCCATGTTCTCTGCTACCTCTGTTTCCTATTCCTTATCCTGGCTCTAAAAGCCCCTCCTCCATCTGCCTGATCCAGCCTGCCATACCACCCCACAGCCCTGTGCATCCTGAGAAAACTCTGGGTTCATGCTAATAGCCACGTGCTTCCAAAATGCACATCTTCATTAAGAGTTGTTGTTTGCTTTTTATCCTTCCCAACACACTTCAGTCCCCTAGACTTGACATTCAACTGTCATACTTCATAGCCCCAGTTTTCCCTGGCCACCCACAAGTCATATTGGGAGCCTTACTACATATCTGATATGCTGTTATATTCATTTACCCCATGATGAGCAAAAGAAGTTAGGGATACTCTGCAAAGGGAGCCTTTCATTTTTTTAAGTTCCTTTTGCTGGGTGTTTTGCCAGAGAAATGAGGAAAATAAGCAATAAAGAAACAAGCACAGAAAGATAAGGTATGTTAGTGGTGATGTGCCCCATGGGGAAAAAAATGAAGGATGAAGGAAATACACATCAGTCAGGCAATTGTTCCATTTTAAAACACTCCCTAAGGTCAAACCTGAGAACCAACTCATCAAGAAGAGCCAAGGCACCCCAAAGTACAGACAAAAAGAGGAATTCCAAGAATGGACCCAAAAATCAGCCAAGGACGCCTCTTTATGGCTGAGGGGGTAGGGTTCTGCATATTCCAGAATCCACATCTGCAGATTTGACCTGGAGGTGTATGCGGATTGGTAGACTGTAAGCAGATGATGTACATCTGAGATCTACAGACGTTGATGGTGAGATCTACAGACGTTGATGGTGAGATCTACAGACGTTGGTGTCCATGGGGATCCTGGGACCAATCCCCAGCAGATCTTAAGGCACCACTATAGGAAGACACTGTGGCCTGGTGAGGACAGCTTAACTACTCTTGGATCAGCTCCTACATGCATTTATTATTGCTGCTATAAGATGCCAATAGGAACTCACTATTTCAGAGTACAAATTAATTGTCATGCAGTCTCACAATCAAAAGTCCTCCATGGACCATGGTCAAGGTGTTGGGGCTATTTCTGCCCATTAGCTGCAGGATGGCATCTTTGCTCCCCACCCCAAAGTCACCTGCTAGCTACTCTTTATATTCTGTGATGTCTTATGCCTTCAAAGCGGTGAAATCTCTCTGGTACTTACACATTTTTTTGTTTTGTTTTTCTCTCTTTTTTTCTGAATGGCGTTTGGCTTTCAGTCCATGCTCACTGCCAGGGCATCCCTTCTGCCATGATTACCTGGTGAGCAGCCCTAACTACTCTTTGCCACACAGTGTAACACAGAGAATCAGGCTCAGCATCAGCCTCTTCCATTGGAATGTAGCTTGGCATCAGCAGCTGTCTGGAATCTTGGTATATAGGACTCCAGGACCTCCTATTCTTACATCGTTCACACCTTCAAAGCGGTACCACACAGACCATGTAGCTAAGTTCTGCTTCTCTGAAGACAGCAGAAGCCACATGCTTGTCTAGCTGACCCTTTCCCCTGACTCATTCAGTTATAATGCGACACTCTGCTACTCTGACAACCTGCCAAAGCCCCTTTTCCAGAGTTCTGTCTTCTGCCTCCTTAGAGCCTGTTTAGAACACAGTGAGAGTCCAAAGTAAAGGGTTTCTACCTCACCCTTGCAAATCAGAAAAATAATTGCTACTTGTGGTGGGGAGGGTGTGTCAAACTGGATCAGTGTGGTCCATGCACTGCTGGCTTGCTCTCTGGGCTCAGCCAAGCAAAACTCTGAGATGAAGCTGTATTGATAAGGAAGGAAACTGCCCAAGTGTAAGAACTTGGTTCACACTGCCTCCATGAGCCCATGAGGTTGACTCTATGCAGCCCATTGAATAGATAAGAAAACAGAACGAGAGATGAAGCCACAATAGAAATGGAGCTCCAATCCAAGTGTCCTTGTGATGCTGTGTCCCCAAGCTCCTGAGAGGGCAGCAGTTACCTAGGTAACTTGTGAAGGAAGGCCACACTCCACATCCATCACCTTCCTGATGGTTACTAAGGTGACAGCTGGGAAATGCACTCTCAGATAATATAGAGGCAGAAAAATTCATTATTCCTTTTAAGGGAAAAGAATCCTTGGTTATCACCCTTCCAGTTTGGCTGTTCCCCTGAAGGCTAAGCTTCCTCTCTCAGCTGTAATGTCCCCATCTGTGTGTGGGAGTCCACCACAGTCTCCCTTACCTTAAGACATTTCTTCAGGACAGTAATGCTGCAATGCTGCACAGGGGTGTGACTTAAGCCACTTTTCCATCACCTCCTTGGAGACTTGCACAAACAGCCTCAGGAGCTGCAGCAGGAAGGGCCAGATGGAGGAGGGCCTCCTTGGAGAAAGTGCCACTCACATCCGAGAACACAAGAGTGGGATGAGCAACTACCACCTCACCCAGTCCCCATACCCTTACCCTCTCTACTCCTAATGCATTTGAGAAAGGAAGCAGGTGGTGGTGTTGCAGGGTCAACAGTGTGGGAGCCAGCCAGCTAGCACAGCCTAGGATCAGCCTATGGACAGAAGCCATCACTGTGCTATGTGCTGGCTCATCCGGCGCACATTCCCAACAGCAGCTTATAGGCCTGCTGGTCCGGCATTGTATTTCAGACTCCTACAGGCTTTGAATGGGACAGATAGCAAAGCCGGGTATTGAGAAAAGCTGGCACACGAGACTCACATTGTCCTGGGGAAAAGTAGGCTTCCATGCTCAGACCTTCTAAACAGTCCTTGGCCTGAAGGTCACCCAGCAGTGTGACTAAGCCAAGGCAAGCATGGGTGAGCTATAAGTCTCCGGGAAATGAAAATCCCTTTGTTGTCCTGCCTGGAAGGTCACATGCTGCCATTTGAGATTGCCTAGACAAGCAGAGTATTCACCCCCACAAAGGTGACAGCACTGGGGACCCAAGTCAGCATGGCCAGCCAGCATCTACCAAGAATGCAGCATTGAGCAAAGGCACAGCATCCGATCACAGACAAATGCCATTGTGATCACAATGGCCTACAATAAAGAGGTGCTTGTTTGAAAGGCCACCAACCAAGCTAGCCTGGAAAAAAAATGGCTCTAGCAGAGTACTAGGCCCTTGACTTAGGCAGGGCTGCTGACCCTCAGCTTCTCCATGGTGGGTAAGGTATAGTGGGTCTCCTTGTGCAAGACACATGTGTTCTGCTGTGGCTGTGTACATGGACTTGACAAATGAGAACCTTTAGGCCAGGTGCCAGAAGACTGGTCACTATGTCCCTCAGCCAATCAATACACAGTCTTGTCTTGTGTGTGTGTGTGTGTGTGTGTGAGAGAGAGAGAGAGAGAGAGAGAGAGAGAGAGAGAGAGAGAGAGAGAGAGAGAGAGATGTTTACAGACACTTCATTGGATGCATATTGTTGCAACCCAGTCACCTAGCCTGAATGACCAATCAGATCTAATTCATCCATTTTGTCTATGACAGATCATGGACTTCTTGTGCGTAGAGGCACTTTAACTCTGCCGGGGCCATCAACAGCAAAAGCATTAAATAAAGGGCAAAATGCATTAACATTGGCACTACACAGACCTCAGCTGGTATGTATATCTACAGTGTGAGCAAAGTCAAGGAGTCGGGGCATCTGTTACTTTGTCCACCACAGTGAGGATCATATGTACCTGTGGCTGAAATTTTCCATCATTCTGCACTTGGAAATGACTTCAAAGATACTGCCAAGGATTGGTTTATGAAAATATATGTGAGCAAGTAGTTCATCTAGGACTTTGCCTCCCTGGCCTTGGGATGAAAGTGTGACTCCACTTGGTCACATGAATCCTCCTGATATTACAAATGTAAAGGAGCAGCCCTTCTGTCCCTCTATAGTCATGGGCTGTAACAACATGGGTGGTGTGTTCCTGGACCCACGTTTGGGGGAAGCCCAGGGAGAACAGATTGGTGTTTGCAAACCTGAACCAGCAATGCTGAAAATATGACAACTTTATATGAGACAGTTACACATGCTAGCAAATAGTCCTTCTTTGCTCAAGGAGAGCTTTTATCACCTAAAACCAAGACTTCTGATGACCTGTGTGGCAAATACCCACTATTTAGACAAGGATCCTTGCTCAAGAGATGGATGAAAGCTTGAATCAAATCATACCACAAGCTGAGCAGGTCTTCGGTCAAACCTACCGGACAGAGGAGCCACATCTTGGTGTTTCAGGTCTGCTTGGTAGACTGAGAAAGCATGCCTCCTCCCTAGGGACTGGTTGGCAAACGTCTGCCCTGAAGGTGGTGACAACTCAGAATTCAGATGTGATAGGCAGTACTGTGAAACCTGCAGGGGAGTTAGCCAAGTCCCGTAGAAAAAAGTCTAGACTAGCGCATCATGCTGCCCATGTCTTGGTCACTGTGACATTTGGGTTCTGGGAAGGGTTTTGAATCTCCTGCACATACAACACCTCACAAGCAGACTGCCTCTTCTAACTCTCAGATGCTCACGGTCATGTGTGGGAAAACAAACAGCTCTGCAAGGAATGTCTTCCAACTGACTTGCCTTCTGGGCGCTCTGTGGGTTGGTCGCTTGTCTTGTTGCTGTGACCAAATACCTGACAGAAGCGGTCCAAGGGAGAAAGCATTTATTTTGGGCACATGGTTGAAGGAATAGAATCCATCATGGTGGTGAAAACTCAAAGGCAAGAACACGAGGCAGCCAATCACACTCAGGAATCAGAGAGAAGGAAGTAGAGCCAGGATGATGCCTATCCTCAGTGGCTCAGGTCCTCCAGCAAAAGCCCCACATTAAGGCCAGGATCCAGCTAGAAACCTAGAGGTACAATAGGAGTATGCCACATCCAAACCACTGCATGAAGAGAGGTAGTCTTTCAGGAAGAATACAGTGCTTGACTCCTATACTGAATAGGAATAGTCTGCAAAGTATAAGCTTTCTTTCTCAGAGCCAAGTGACCATGTAAATGGCAGGTGACAGAGTTGGTAAAATATCTACTAGTAGCCAGAGTCCTACCTCCATCATAAAAATCTTTACCACCTCAGGGCTTCTGCATTTGGAAAACAACAGAATGTTCTGCACAACATATGACAGGGTTCTCCCTTTCACACATGTTTCCCAATTTTCCCATGAAACAGATCTGCATGCATTTGTCTGCCAGGGAGATAGTGTGGCCAAGTTAAGGGTAGGACTGACTGGGTACAGACAGCAATGTGTTAGGCTGGGGACCCAGCTCAGCCACAGACCATCTGTGCTGGGTCCCTAAACTCCCAGGGACTAGACTGGTCCATCTCTAGATCACAGGGAAGCGAGACTCAGACACCTCTTTAGCTTCTTCTAGCCCTGTGTAGGATGACACACAAGAAAATGCTGTCAAAGAGATCAGAGGGTTTGTGTTTTATTGTTACTTATCAGTGACTCTCCCTTTGAACTCTCTGGGAACAACTTGGCCATGAAGCTGAGATTCTACACCAAAAATTAGGGAAGGCCATCATAGAAATAAAAATCAAACCCATAGTAGGTGCCACCATACCATTACAATAGCTGCATCAAAGGTGGAGGATGACAAGTGTTGGCAAGGATGTGACAAAGCTCTTGTGCTATTGGTGGGAGAGAAACCAACTCAACCAATGTGGAAGAGCACAGAAGTACCTGCTGTAATCCTTCAGTCTCTCTTCTTGGCATATTTAAGAGACAACTGTCCTCCTGTGCCCACTGTGACACTATTCACTCATTCCAAGAAATAGAAACATGTGACTGTTGACAGATGAGAGAAAAACTAACATGCAGAACTTCCACACAACAGATTACTCACCAGTCAATGGATGAAATCCTGTCATTTGCAGCCACATTTTGCAGCCACATTGGTGGATGAAAAGGACATGAAGCTAAATGCAACATGCATAGCATAGAAATCCACCTTCCACACTCATGAAATTGAAAGTAGAATGGTGCTTACCAGAGCCTGGGAGAGAGAGGAGAGATGGAGAACTCATGCAATGAAGACTAAGTTTATTTAGATGAGAAGAAGACCTTGTGTGCATCAGCACGCAGGCATGCCAGCCGTTAATGACACTGCAGAACAGCAGAGGACGGAGAGGCAACCACTAAGGTTATAGAAATGCTTATTATCATGATTTGCTCCTCAGACGTATTAATGCACCAAAGCATCACATATTTTATGTACTCAAGTACGTAAAATAATGAAATAAACAGAATAGAAGCAAGCCACCCTCGTTGCTATCACCACAATTAACACATTCCCCTCCACCATTATCTCCATGACCTCATCAAAACTGGAAACTCCAGCTCCACCACCTCCCCTTAGCCAACCTCCCCCTCCATCACCACCTTCCTACAGCCAGTGCTTCTTCCGGGTAACCCTAAATATGGATGTCTCTTGCCATTCTGGAATGTGTTTTTGGGTAAAGAATGACTTGGATAGCCCATTGTTCCCACATGGACGCTTTAGAGAGCTTCTCCTTAGTGGGAATGGTCTAGATCAAGCACAACTCTATTCCAGGAACCATCAGGAAGGTTGTGTCAGGCCACTGGAAAATACTCAGACCTCCCAAGCTGAGCAGCTTTTATCTGAGAACCTAGCGTACCGCATGGAGGACAACCTCATCCTGCAGCCTATTTCTGCAGTGTGTCCTTGGGCCAGCACTCTCCTCTCAATCTTGTGCATTCCTCAGGCTTTGCCCTGTGCACCCCCATGTTTGCCTACCTCCAAGGCCTCCCTCCCTCCCCTCTTGGCTTTGTCTTAAGGGTTCCCAGAAGGTCAACTTCCCCTGCCCTCCCCCACCTCTCCAGTGGAAGGTAGGCACAGCCCCACTGATAACACATCCTCCAATGTTAGCACAGCTCCAAGGGGCAAAGAGCAGAGGCTTAGCCACCCAAACAACCCAGGGTGGGTAAACTCTGCACTAAAGATATTTAGAGCTAGAAACCTGCCAGGCTCATAGCCACTCAGTGAGAAGTGGAGATAAGCAGTAGGGTCCCAGCTACTGTAGGACCACCCCCCCCCCCCCCGTCCTGCATGGGGCTCTTTGTATCTCACAGCTGGCCCCAGGAAGGCCCCTTTATAGAGGGCCAAGGTTGTATTAAAGACTAAGGAAAAAATGTCTCTCAGCCCCCAAAAGTAAACCACTCATGAATGTGCAGCTTTGAGAATTTTACAGGGGGGATTTACTTCCTTCTTATCTCTACAGAGGAAGGCAAGGCAAAGCCTGGGTGGGCAGACAGGTGCCGAATTCCTCAGACCAGTGGAGGAGGGGGGCATAGCCTTTTCTCTGGCCAGTACTGGCTCAAGGCTACCATGCCATCCTGATGTGAGCCACTTCCCACCAACACCCTGGGCAGCAGGCAGTAAACAGGCAACAGGGTCTTTTGGAGCTAGAGTTAGAGCCAGAGTTACCTCCAACCCTCACACCTGCTGACTACAAGGTGTCACCCTTTGCTTCTGAGCCTCAAGTCCTCTGCTGTTCAGTGAGACAGCAATATGAACATCGTAAGACCTAAAATGAGACTCCATATATAACACAGCCAAAGAGTCAAGAACTTGGTTTCAAATCCTAAACTGTCCTTTAGTAGCCTGAGGCCAAGAGTACAGGATTGAAAAATATTCCAGGATGCAAGACCTTCCTGATGAAACCCCAAAGCCCAGGAAAGCTTATGTGAAGGTGCTGCTCCACATGAAATAGCATTTAAGCTTCCAAAATTCTATTTTGTCCTGTAGGGTAAAGATGATCTCCTCTAGGCTCAAGGAAGGAGAGTCTATAATGCTACCATCTCACTGGGATCCACCTCTCACAGGGCAGACAGGTGTTGAGGCAAGTACTTCTGAGTGTCCCTCCTTGATAACAAGAGTAGGTGTGTTCAGATTGCTGCTGTAATGGATGCTACACCCACCTCTCAACAAGAAGTAAACTTGAGGTCGTGGCATTTCTTTAGGGCTGATGGAAACATGAACGAATCAGTGGTGATAGTAGCTCATCCCTCTATAATAACACAAAAAGCCCACTGAATTACACACTGGTAAATGGTAAACAATCTCCATTGAAGAAACTTATATAAACCAAGAACTGGGGAGGTGGCTCAGTCAGTAAAGTGCCTCATACAAGAACTCAAGGACTTGAGTTCGAATCCAGAAGCCACACAAAAGAGCCAGGTGTGGTGGTACACATTGGCAAGTAATCTCAGTGCTGGAGAAGCAGACAGGAAGATCCCTGGGGTTCAATGGACAGTCATCCTAGCCTAAGTGGTGAGCTCCAGGCCAATGAGAGACCCTCCCTCAAAGAACTAGGTGAATGACACCTGGAACAGCTCCTGAGATACTCCACATACACACCAAACCATCATGTGCATCTGCATACACAGATGCACCCACATGCATGAATAGTCGTTAATTTATTAATTAAATAATTAATATAAATTAATAAAGGTCAAAACAATTTCAAGTCAGAGCATAAGCTTCAGTGTGGGAGGGTCTACTAGTTACCTAGCTTAAAGACTAAGTTAGCTTCCTGCACAGCTCTTTCTACACTTGTCGGTGTTTGCACATTTCCTTAGTGTCTGTTTCCCTACAGGTTTGGAGCTCTAGGCTCTCTGGAATGGCCCATTTGCTCATGCTGTGTCTCTCAGCTCCCTTAAGTCATGCTGGCTTAGTACACTCTGACAACAGTGAATGGTTAGTAAGTGGGTGGGCAGATGAAAGACTAGGTAGATGAATACAGGATAGACTGAGGCATTCCAGGATGAATGGTTGGTAAGAATATGAGTGAATGCGTGGGTAGGTGGGTGGAGGGATGGATGGATAGATGAAAGGTGGACGGATATGTAGGTGGATAAATGCAGGAATTATTTGTGGTGGTGAATGGAGGAGTGCATATATGGATAGGAGGGTGCTGATGAGTAGGGGTGTGGTTAGTAAGTGAATGGGTGAATGGCTGCATGTATGTATAAATATATGAAAAGATATATGAATGGATGGGCAGACAGATAGACACATGGATAGGTAAGGTAATGAATAGGAGAGAGAGTAGATGGACAGGTGGACAAATGGATGGATAGGTGAGTAAAAGGATGGGTGGATAGATGAATGGATGGATGGGTGGGCACATAGGAGGATATGTTGGGTGGGTGGATGAAGGATGGATGATTGGGAGCGTAGGAAGTGAGTAGAGGGAAGGATTAATGGAAACTGAGGAACTATGTCACTTCTCCCCCAAAGAACTTCACGATGATTCTCACATCCCAGGTCAGAAATGAAGATTAGGAATTAGCAGCTTTGGGAAACCGCCACTGCCTTCCAGGTTCCACACGGCCAATAAGTTGCTTCCCCCTTCTCACAGATCCTCGTATGGTAGGTGTGTGTCTGAGCTATGTGCGGAAATGGGCACTGTCTCCTAAAACACTCATCTCTTCCTCACAGTGGCATACACTCCTTTCTCCACTATAGAGGCAAGGACATGCTTTCAGGGTCCTCATATGAAAAAAGATGCCTGACTCCAGTAATCATCTCCTGTCCACCAAAGAGTGGATAAGAAGAAAGTGGAGGTGGAGAAGGAGGAGGAGGAGGGAACCAGAAAACAAACATAAGCCTCACCATGCGCTGGCAAAGTCATTGAGAGGAAGCTGGGTGAGCTCACAGCCTTGGAAGGGCAGAGTGGTCAGCAGTGAGTCAGGCCAACCAAGTTCTTTGTTATTTGTCTATAACGGTAGGCCAGTGTGTGGCTCGAAGCAGAACAAAGCAGTTCTGTGGAGCTGCTACCAAGCAGAGGACTGAGCTGGGAACAGTGCACTCATAAACAGAAGGGGAAATCCTCAAATTCTGGCTGGGGAGCAGGCAGAAGTGCAGGGTCATTACAGCACATGCCCATAATGGGATGCAAACAAAAGAGGGACATTCAGACCTATACAAGGGCAGAAGGCCGTATGAACCTTCTGCGAAACCATTTGGGGGAAGGCATTTGGAACTGAGAAGTACCTTCTGCCACCTTCCAGAGATTTATAGCTCCATGTACCTCTTAACTACACTCCCCAGTCCTGCCTTACATTCTGGCCTAGAGGCTGATGGGAGCCATCACTGGCCATCTTCATGTTGGATCAGTGTGCTCTTTCCTCTACACCTGTCCTAAGATACTATCCCCACAATCACTTTTCAGATGATGTACTGAGACCCAGACATCCATGAAGCCCCACCTTTTGCCACCATTTCTGTACTGAGAAGCCCACCTGGCAAAGTTCCTGTCATTAGAATTCAGTGGCTCCTGGTGGAGCAAATGTCCAGAAGCTTCTGAGGCCACCCAGTCCAGATCATATGTCTGCCTGGGAGAATGTTTTCTGCCCTAAGCCAACTCCTAGGCCAAGCAGGCATCCTGACATATAACCCAAGAAGGTTTTGTGAATTAAACCAAACCTTTGCATCCTTTTGCCTCTAAACGCGAAGCCTTTATGATTGGATTGTAAGCCCACAAAGGTCACTCTTTGTTGTTAATAGGACTGGATTTAGAATCACCTAGGACACACACTTCTGGGTGTGTCTGTGAGGATGTTTCCAGGGAGAATTAATGAAGAAGGAAGACCTATCCTAAATGGAGCACTGTCTTCCAATAGCAGCCCAGATATAAAGAGGCCTCAGGAAAAGCAACATACCTCTCTTCCATCCCACTGTGGCTATACTTTGTTTGCTATCAGACTGTAGTTTCTTCCGCCTTCCAGAAAGGAGTCAATGTCCCTGATTCTCCAGGTAGCTCTTGGCCTTCAGCATCAGATTAGGACTACCCAAACACCCTGCTTTGTAGACTGAGAAGCTCCTAAATTCTCAGCCTCTTCAGTGTACAGTAGCCATTCGTAGACTGCCAGTGTATCCCCTGCCATACAAGCTGCCCTTTTGTAATTTAAATACATATGATTGACTCTTGAGAAGCCTGCAAGTGCAACCTCTATTTGGAAACCCTCCTTAAGCAAGCAGATCCTGACTGGACAGGCCTAGACCCTACCCCTTACAGAGATGGATGCTTCATTCCAGGCTCTCAGTACCAGCTCACTCTGAAGGCTGCCAAGTGTGGAACAGGACAGAGGTGCCCACCTGGACATCAACCTTTGGTGATGCTGCCAGCGCCAAGAACTAGGAGTCACATTCATTGAGTAGATTCACTTTTCTTACTTGTCCTTATTACATTACCAACCCTGCCCCCACCCCCACCAGGGACATACAGGACAGCTTAAGAGGAGCAGTCACTAGAGGTAATCTTGCTTCACAGTTCAGAGTCCCCTGAGTGTGTTCCCTACCTCCCATCCACACCCATGGCTGGGACACATGCTGGCAACCTGACTCCCAAGGACACCTGCTACACTAGCTTTTCCTCAGTTGAACTCTCTCCAGCTCTGGCCCCTCTCCCCTGTCACCTGAGATTGACACTCATGGCTCTGGACTGTTATCTGCCATCCTCCTAACTGAATCAAGAAGGGACACTACCACCATATATGGATACATGTCAATAACTCAGAAAGGGCTCATAAGCCTCACTCACCCTTGATGTCCAAGGCAACATCAGTGACATGGCCAAGGAGGAGAGCTAGGCCTTGCCCCAGGGTACTGGAGAAGACATCATGACCATGACATGCTACTCTTTCAAGACATTTGATCTGGCTTTAAGCAAATTTGCTATCACCACACTGATGCCTTCTTAGAGATGGAAGAGTGTCACTTGCCAAAGATGAGAGTTTACCCGAGTTGTGCTACCTCACATAGGCTCTGTGGGGTTTAAGAGCAACCATACAGATAAGCAGGAACCTGTGAGTACTGCTCCTGGGTGCCAGGATTTCAAATAACAGTAGAGGATTCCTTCCTGTAGAGCCCCTCCTTGCTTCAGAGCTGGGGACACTGGTGAATGTAAGGGTCTGTAAGCATGTCTGTGGGGGATGGATTGGATTGATTGTTAATAGACAAACTCAGCCCCTTGTGAGCATGCCATTCCCTGGGTAGGTGGTCCTGGGCTGGAAGATCTACTTTATATGCTCTGTAATGGCACACATGTGTAAAGTTAATTAGAACTGAGGGTCTCTTGGGACCTAAAAGACCCTGCAGTCCATGAACAGTCTCCTCAGGCAAGCACAGGGACTCCTTCCCACCCGGCCTCACAGCTCAGATGGTGGTACTGTCCCCAGGGATGAGGGTCAGTTCTATTCTGCAGTGGTAGGGGAGAGCCAGTGAGATGCTCACCTTGTGTCTACTTGGAGTTGACTGGTTCACTCCTTGGGCCTCGGTGACATCCCACCTGCTACTTGGCTATGACCTCATTGGAACTGTATTCCTGCTCTGGCAACTTGAAAAGCTGAAGATGAGGAGTAGTGGGCAGCGCAAAGTGAACTGAAACCTCAGAGGATCTGGCTCCAAAACGGTCATGAATTTGCCCCCTTGCTGTTCTGCTCTGGAGGTAACTACTAAGTATCTAAAAATCTCAGAAGTAGGGGATGGGCTCTGGACACTATTTTTTATGGGAATTATTTCTAGGCCACTCAAAAAATTGTCGTCGTGTACAGCTTTTGCTGAGGGCAAGATTTAAGTGCCCATGAGATGTGACTATTGAATTATGGGTCTAGTTTTGTGTGCAGCCAGAGAGTCTAGCTCAGCCTCTGACAGTCATGCCATAGGCATGGCTTACAGGATATATCCATCGTTCCTGAGTGCACAGGCCACTAGTGTGACAAGCTAGGGGAGCATGATCTCGATACACTCCATGTTTGGATTGGACATCGCCCACAGGAGCCATCAGAGATACGTGGAGAGTGCTCAGAGGAAAGAGGCACCTACGAAAGGCAAGAAAATAGACAGAGCCAGTAGAATGTCCTGAGTGGCGATGAGTGAGGAGTCTTGGAGGGCCCTGAGGACACTTCCATTTAGAAGGTCTGAGGCCACCAAGATCCTTGACTAGGAATTTAGCTGGAACCCTTTTCTCATCCTGATGAATTAAGCTGCTTAAACAAACCCATACGGAGAACCACCATATAATAAAATCTGTCTGGTGGCACTCCAGGAAACCATGGACTGGAAAGCCCTGGGATATAACTAAGCTTTGGGAGGGGCTTTATTTCTTATGTGGGAGACCTCTGGGGTCACTAATACATATCCTCAGGGCATCACTCCTTGATACTTTATCAACATTAAAAAGAAGAAAGCAAACAATAAGTTGTAAATGATAGTTAAACTCTAACTGGTCAAACCAAATTCCACATTAGGTGTCCAGACCTATACATTTTGAAGATCAACTCTGAGGCTCAGATGCTTTAAAAAAAAAAAAAAAAAAAAAAGTTCAGAAGAAACAGGGAAAAAAATGTAAAAATGTAAAAACCCAGTCAGGTTAGTTGGCACAGCAAATGGCCCAGGCTGTGGACTTTGGAGTCCATTCCAGATGTGCTACATTTTATCTTCAATAATTTATTCACTTCATTTGTAAAAAAAATAATCACAATTTACACAAGTTATAAGATACCCAAAAAAGTAGCTTTTGGTTGTTGTAAGTCATTCTTGATCAACAATGACAATTTTTTGTTCTCACTTCATAGAAAATGATCATTTCACAATTTTAGGCTCTTAAGACTGCTTTTAAGTGGTATTTTAGTTTGCTTTTCTATTGCTGTGATAAGGGCATTCTGACCAAAAGTAGCTTGGTGAGGAAAAGGTTTATCTCAGTTTATACATCCAAATCACAGTCCATCACGGAGGAAAGTTGAAGCAGGATTCTGAAAGCTGACCAGCTTGCTATGGCATGCAGTCTTACCTCTGACCAGCGGACTCACTCACAATTGACGAGGTACAGAAGAAAGCATGAAGAAATGGTGCTTGCTGACTCATTCTCTCTCTCTCTCTCTCTCTCTCTCTCTCTCTCTCTCTCTCTCTCTCTCTCTCTCTCTCTCTCTCTCTCTCTCTCTCTCTCTCTCTCTCTCTCTCTGACTCAGGCTTAGCCATCTTCTTGATCAGCCTAAGATCACCCAGCCAGGGAATGGTACTGCCCACAGTGGGCTGGGCTCTCCTGCATCTATTAACATCTAACCTCCTACAGACATGGTCACAGACCCTCAATTGAAGCTTCTCCTGCCTAATAACTATAGGCTGTTAAGTTGACCATTAAGGCCAACAAGGACAAGTGGTAATATCTATGTCACTTATGGTCACATTATGCAAGATTTACTATTCGTTCATTCTTTGTCAGTATTATGGTTGTGTTTTCTCACTGCATGGATAGGTTAAGCTTCAGTGGTCCCCATTAAGCTGTTTATACTTTCTCCAAATTGCCAAATTATAAATGATATATAAGAAAAAGTTCAGTGTGTAACTTTTAATTATTTCCTTGGAATAAACTTCTATGGCAAGCTTATTATCAGGTCAAATGATTTAAACATTAAGAATCTTGATGAAAAGTAATAAAATTACTTCCAGAAAATGGCACCAATTTGCTCATAGCTAGATGGGAATGCCCACATTGCTGTTTCTGCCAGACACTGGTGTGATCTCATTGTCTGATGTCTGCCAGTTTGATTGCTGAAAAAAATCTTTTTATTATTGAAGGGTGAACATTTTGTTTTTACTACCCACTTGTTTGATTTCTGGTAAATGTCTGATAGCAATGTTCATTTTTCTCCTTGGATAGTCAACATTTTCTTATTGGATTGTGAGATCTCTTAAGAAGTTTTAAATTTTTTTTATCATTTGTGAATATTTGTCCAGTACATTATATTTTCATCTTAACTTAAAATACTATTTTATATTTCAAGTATTTTCATTTTAAAATGGATTTACGAAGAGTGCTTCTCTGGTTCTCTTTGCTGGGGAAAAAAAGAAAAAACTTGCAGGGCTAAGATCAGATAAGAAAGTTAGAGGTTTTCCCCTTTGATTTCTTCCCCTGTGGGATTATTTAATCAACATGATGTTAATTTTGCTGTGATATCCCAAGAAGAGGTCTAATATCTCTCCAAAGAGTAACCTGGTGCCCGGGCGCCATTTCAATAACCCATTCTTTCCCCTCTGATACAGAGTGTTCCTTTTGAAAGCATTGTTATTATGAAGCAATGAATCTGTTTTTTCAGTGTTGCAGGAATCCTAATGGATCTCATAATATAAACCCTGAGCCAGATATTGGGGCAAATACTAAAAGATCGGAGAGATGGAGGAACACGCCAAAGCCAGTTCTCACAACTACTGAATCCTCAGGCCCAAAGGGGTAGATTCTGTCTCCAGGCATCCTCAGATAGAATAGGAAAGTGATAGCAACCACAAGGCTGAAATAGAAGGGGGGGGGTGAACTCCTGTCTCCTCCCGCCCTATATTCCTCTCTGTCTAGCCATATCACTTCCTGCTTCAACCTTCCTACTTCTGGGATTAAAAGTGTGTGTGCTTCCCAAGTGCTGAGAGCAGAGGCATAGGATCCCAAGTGCTGGGATTAAAAGTATTTCCTTGGCTCTGTTTCTCTTTTGGATGGATTAATCACCTGTAGTCCAGGTTGTTCTTGAACTCACGGAGATCCAAATGGATCTCTGCCTACCAAGTGCTAAGATTAAAGGTGTCACCACTGCCTGACCTCTATGGCTAACTCTGTGGCTGGCTTTGTCCTCTGATCTTCAGGCAAGCTTTATTTGATACACAATATATCACCACACTTCAGTTTTCACTTTATTACATATATATGTATAATAAACCACACACACACATGGTTTAAACAAATATTTCCTTGATTTTAGTCCAGTAAAACAAATCATATTTTTTCCAAAAAAATGTTATTACCATCCTTTTAAAAATTTTTTCTAATTCAAATCCCATGGTTTTATGATGTATAAGCTTGACATACATCTAGATACTATATTGGTTGGCACTAAATTATGTTTTTAACTGTTACAAGCAAAAGTATACCTTTATGGCATTAAATATTTTCTTTTGAAAACATGGCCTATCATTCCATTTAATTAAATGGGGAAAAAACTGTGAGACCAACTTTGCATATTTCTTCAGGTTAGTGAATGCCATCTTTTCTTACCTTGGTTTTGTTGGTTGTTTGGTTGTTTTTTAGAGGCAATTTCTTACTCTGTTGCTCAAGCAGTTTTAAAATTCACTATGTATTTCATTTCAACAGCAAGGCAACCTCCCTGGGTGCTAGAATTAAAGGTGTGAGGCACCACACCCAACTCTCCCAGAGTTTCCAAGTCAGTGACTGCCAATACGTAAAATACTTACTGGTTAGTAGTTTTAAGTTGTGACTGATCAATTTAATACAAACTCCTGTAATGTAATCTGAAGTATTTTAAGTATTTTAAACTTGCTCTCTTGAACATCTACAAATTGTAATGATTTCATATCTTATTCATTATATATTTGTATTTTTCTTCTCAGATTGCATTTTCTAAGACTGATAACAATGTTTAAGTTTGGAGAAGTTCTTTCCTGCCCAAATGTGGTGGTTTAACTAGGAATAGCCTCTTGGATTCTTGTGTTTGATTGCTTGGCTCATAAAGAGTGCCTTATTGGAGGAAGTGTGTCACTGCGGGGACAGGCTTTATGGTCTCAAGTGCTCAAGCCCAGGCTCAGTGGCACACCATTCTTTTCCTGCTGCCTGTGAATCAAGATATAGAACTCTCAGCTCCTCCTCCAGCACCTTCTCTGCCTGCACACTGCCTTGTCACATCATGATAATGATGGACTAAACTTCTGAACTGTAAGCCACCCCAATTAAATGTTTTCCTTTATAAGAGTTGCCTTGGTCATGGGTCCCTTCACAGCAATAGAAAGTCTAAGAAATTATTGAGAGATTTCTGAACTCTTTTTTTTTTCTCAATGTTTGACGAAAGGTTTTAGTTTAAGGTAGATATTTACAAAATTAATAAAAACTTATTCTTAATTTGCTAAAACTTTTTAAAAATCATTGAGTGTGCTGGCTAGTCTTATGTAAACTTGACACAAGCTAAAGTCACTAGAGAGGAGAAAGTCTCAATTGAGAAAATGCTTTCATAAGATCCAGCTGCAGGCAGGCTTGTAAGGAATTGTATTAATCAGTGATTGATGTGGGATGGCCCAGTCAATTGTGAGCAGTCCCTCCCCAAGCTGGTACTCTTGGGCGATGTGAGAAAACAGGCTGATCAGACTTGCTTGAGGAGCAAGCCAGTAAGCAGCACCCTCCACAGCCCCTGCATCAGCTCCTGCTTCCAGGTTCCTGCCCTGCTTGAGTTTCTGTCCTGACTTCCTTTGATGATGATCAGTGATGCAGACATGTAAACCCATGAAATCTTCCCTCCCAAGTTGCTTTGGCCATGGGGTTTCATTGCAGCAATAGTGAGCTCGCTAAAACAAATGTCTTTAATTGTTTCCAAACAGTAGATCTATGGATTAACAATCCATCTGGACATTATTCTGCATGTTAGCTGACTTTCATTGCTTTCCTGACTCTTAGGCTAGCCATTCAAAATCTGTCAAAATGTAATCTGTAGACTGGAGAAAATCTTTGCTAGATACACACTTGACAGAGGATTGATACCTAGAATATACAAAGAACTAAAAATCTAAAAACAATTCCAGGTCATCTACGCTGTATAGTAAGCTCCAGCCAACCAAGGCTACATCGTGAGACCCTGTAACAAATTTAATAAAAAACCTACTGAGATGAGCAGCATTCAAAAAATAAATCACAAATGACCAATAAACAAGTGGAAAATGTCCAAGCTCCCCAACCTTACATACAAATCAAAACTGCATCAAGAGTCCGCCTTGCCCCAGTCAGAATGGCTGTCACTAAAAAAGCAACAAATTCTGGTGAGGATGTGGACAAAAGAAAATTGTTAGACAATGCTGGTGGAAGTGCAAGTTAGTCCAGCCACCGTGGAAATCTGAAATCTACCCAGCTGTGTTCACGCAAGCAACCCAGATCCCAACCACTCAGTGGATCACAGAGGCATGAAAGGAGGAGGGGAAGAAGGGGTTCCAAAGGAAAGAGAATGGAAAAAGAGGAGGTCATGGGGAATACATCATCAAAATACAACATAGAGAAGTACAAACTTGTCAAAGAATAATTGTTTTCAATTTCAAATACTTCTTCAAAACAAAAGAGTGAATCCTAAATATGGCCCATCTATACCACTCCTGAGTATTTAGCAAAGGACTCAAGCCAATATGTCAGGAGGATACCTACACACCCACGGTAACTGCACAGAAACAGAGATTCCTGTACATACATGTTTATTGTAGCAGTGCTCACAATGACTAAGCTATGGAGCCAACAACAAAGGAATGAATAAGAAAATGGGCTTTACACAGACAATGGAATTTTTCAGCCATCAAGAAGAGATATGTTGTTTGCAAGAAAATGGATACAGTTAAATGTTATCGCATTATGCAGGTTAAGCTGGTCTCAGAAATATAAACATCATATTTCTGTCTCATTTGTGGTTCCTAGATTTTGCATAGATCCATAAAATCACACGTGTTTATAAAAATGAAAGTAAAGGTAAAACCGAAGGCGAAGGGAACTAACAGGCGGTGGGGGTGGGGAGCAGAGGGAACATGAGGGAACAGTCTCAATGTGTAACGCACACCAATACATACTCATATAAAATTGTGATCGTGCAGCACAGCATTGTGAGCAATTAATAATGCAACTGCAATCTTCTGAAAAAGAAAATTTGTCAAAATGGACAGTAGACCATTATCCCTACTGCTGAGATACATCATCTGAGCCTGTCTGTTCTAAACCAGCCTCTCCTATGAGACAGAAATGCTGGCTGCCCCTGAGGCATGGTGTTCTTTGTTCTGTGGAGTTGGGTTACCTGGCATTGTGTTTACAGTTTAAAACACTCTTATATGCATCCTAAGTTGATATTTTCATCCTACTTGGTTTTGATTCATGGAAAAATTATGATAGCTTTGAAAAATGAACTGGAGTATTTACATAATGTGAAGATTTCTCTGGGAATGTAAAAGGATGATTCATTAAAATTACATGTGTCCTAGACCCGTTTTCTTGTTTTAAAGATAACTGTTGACAGTGTTTCAAGCTTTGTCCAATAATGCTTATCTTCCCACCTTACTGAGCTAGTTCTGTATATTCTTTATTTTTTAATTAATATATTTAAATTTTATTTTAATTATATATATATATATATATATATATATATATATATGTATGTATGGGTTTGTTCACCTGAGTGCAGGTTGTCTCCAGAATCCAGAAGAGGTTGTTGGGTCCCCTGAAGCAGGAGTCACAAACAGTTGTGAGTTATCCAGTGTAGGTTCTGGGACTCAAACTCCAGTCTTCTGCTACAAGAGCAAGCTTTCTTAATGCTGTGCCATCTCTCCAGCCTCTAATAATGTGTCTTAAATTAACATGGTGATTACACATGTTTATAGAGCACAGTGTGGCATTTCAATACATGTGTGTGGGGTTCTCTTTTACCAGCCTTCATTTTCCCAAGGACTAACCAAATCTCATCAAAGTCTACTACGATTGTATTTGCTCTCATATTTGTATTTTAATTGCTTAGTATCTGTCCTTAAATCTTATTTACACTTTCTATTTTCTCTTAATTATTACACTTTTGGGGTGTTTTTATTTTTTTCCAAGAAATATGTGGACTCATTTGGACATTCTTCTGGTTTCCAACATACTGATTTCTATACACCATGTTTTACTTTCAGATGCTGTCTTTGTGTGTGTCTCATGTGTTTGTATATGTGCTTGAGAATATATGTCCATGCAAGAACCCACAAAGAACGATGTCAGATCCCCAGGAATTGGAGTTACAGATAGTTGTAAACCACCATGTAAGTGCTGAGAATAGAACCCAAATCCTCGGCAAGAGCAACAAGTGCTGTCAGCTTCTGGGGGAGCTCTCCAACCAACTCCCCTCTTAACTTAAGTATTCCCGGTACAGTAACAAGGAATCTTAACACTATGCTTTTTCATGGCTGTTTTGACCACTCCTGTAAGAACTGGTATATAGGGTCTCAATGGCATAATAAAACAAATAAAATAAAAGATATTTTGATCCCCTGATGAATGCAAATCCTTGTCCCATGGTTTTTATTTCCAAGATGCTTGGGATAGAGGCCAAATGTTCTAGATTAGGTGGGTGCAGCACTGGAGCCAGATTCTGATGTCTGACCAATCCGGAGGAGAATAGAGGAAATAAGAGAGAAGACATGAGCATTGAGGACACTGTGTCTGAGCGTCAGCCATGGGGATGCTGAGAAAGGGCAACAGCTGAGCTGTCAGAGGCTTTGACTCCCAGGGCCAGTCCTGACACTCACAGGGAGCTCTGGCCAGTGCCAGGTGTGTGTGTGTGTGTGTGTGTGTGTGTGTGTGTGTGTGTGTGTGTGTATCTCCCTCCACCTTCCTTTCCACCTCTCCTCCTCCCCTCCTCCCCTTCTCCCATCTTCTTCTTTCTCCTCCTCTTCATCACCCTTATTACCCTTGACCTATCTTTATCTTGATAAACTAAAATCATCCAAAAACAGGACTTCCCAAGAAGGTCCAGTTTTAGACTCTAAATGAAGTGCTCTTAAGTTGTTAATTCCCAAACTGGGCTCATCACCATCTGCACAAAAAGATCCATGTTTAAACATGACAACATCTTCTGGTTACTACCAGAAGCTCAAGCCTCTGAGCCACCAGTAGCTGTTGTCCCAAGCTCTGCCAGGACCTGTTAGCTGCTTACTACCATTCATAGCTGCCATGTCACCCCTATAATATATCTTCCTAGGAACTATTTCCAAGAGAAGTGCACCTTGATGTCCATTTTTTAAAAATGTGTGTGTGTGTGTGTGTGTGTGTGTGTGTGTGTGTGTGCTTGCGTGCATGTGCTCCTGTTCACATGTGCCATGGCACACATGTTGAAGCCAGAAGACAACTTGGTGAAGTCAGTTCTCACTTTCCATCATGTGGGTCCCAGGGATCCAACTTAGATTGTCAAGCTTGGTAGCAAGTGCCTTTACCCACTGAACCTTCTAACTGGCCTCTTCGATGTCCTTTTTGGAACTTATGAGCAAGCCCCACAGTCCCTTCCCTGCCTACCAGTTTAGCACTCTGATTTTTCATGACTCTGTCTCAACCATTCCTGTAGAAGCTAATATGTATGGTTCCAATGACCTGAAACAGCAGGCACCATTTTGATCCCCTCACGAACACAACAATATGACCTCATGTTACTACTCCCTCTGAGCACTCTGACCTAGGAAATGTCACACGCTTCTCTGGGAGAGAATGAGAAGCCTGAGATCAAATGCATCACAACAGAAGCATGTGTCCCCTTAGAGCCCTTCCCACTCATAACTAATGTCAGGGGCTGATATCCTATACTCTCACATGAAATTAAGACAATCCATGGGATGCTGTCCACCAATGCCCCACATGGGCGGCCTAATAGTTTCTTTAAAACAATGTCACTGGGAAACATGGTTAGTTCAACAAGCTCAGAGGCTACAAGGCTTCAACTTGTTTGTGCATACAATAGAAGGAAAGATTGCAAACAGTTAGGAAAATATGACTAAATCACAGAGATGACTCAAAATCGATGGAAGCCATGCAGGATCAATAGACCGCTGCCTGGTGACAGCACTTGGCTGTGCAGATTTTCAGATTGTTCCAGGGTCCTTTCCTATTGAAGCTGCACAAAGCAGACTTGGGGGACAGTATGCCAGGGCTGCTATTTCCTTAAATGTCTAATTATATTCCTCATGTGTAGTTTTCTTTTTTCCCTTCATCCAACAGCAGAGTGCTCTGTTCCAGCCCCGTGCACAGAGGAGATGTCAATGCAGATCGCAGCATGGACAGCTGGGTAAATGCCAGCAGAGGTTACTCTGTGTCAACTAACAAGACTGTGAAGGAGCTGCTGGGACAGCCGCCTGCAAGAAGTCCAGGTCACCCAAAGGATCTCGCTCCAGGCTGTGACTAAATCACCCAGCTCCTGGTTGTGGACCAGGAACCACTGGACAGAGTCCCCTGTAAGACTGCAGTACACCCTGCAAAGCTGGGTTTCAAAGAAGAGAACCCCGGACTAAGCAGTGTGCCTTAGTTCTGGTGCTGACTCCACTGAGCTCTTTAATCCCTTTCCATCATGAAGCCTTGGGAGAAAAGGATCTTAGTATTTTTAACTTTTACAATTTCATTCTTGTGCATACAATAGAAGGAAAGATTGCAAACAGGGGATGGAAAAAGAGCTTGGTAGCTGAAAACTTGAGTTTAAATTCCCAGCAGCTATAAGAAAACCTGTCCACAGCCAGTGTTGTGGGAAGCCAAGACTGGGTGACTTCTGGAGCTTTCTGTCTGCCTGCCTGGCTGAAAACAGCAGGTTCCAGCTTCAGGAAAAGGCCCTATCTCAAGGGAATATAGTAGAGAATGACAGAACAGGACGTCTGATGCCTGATGCCTACTGCTAGTCTCTGTGCACATACATAGGTGCGGATACACACACATAGAGGGAAGGAGGGAGGGAGGGAGGGAGGGAGGGAGGGAGGGAGGGAGGGAGGAACTTATTTAGCTAAAATTACTGCAATTCATCTTTGTGTGATGGAACCAGGGGAATTCAAAGACACCAAATCATTTCTCAGATACCCTGAACAATTATAATCAAACAGTGTTAAACTCACCTAAATGGAATGTGCTATCAGTAAAGAAAACCCACTTACAGCACACGCTATATCCTGTCATTGATCCAATGCACGGAACAGAGGCAGGACATGGCCGTGGGTCTGCATTTGTTATTAATAGGAAAGCTAAATTTTTCAGGACAAAAATAACATTATCCTCTCAACTTAGAAAATGAAAATCTGTAAATAAAAGATATGCAGTTGCTAACTAGGAGTGAGGTATATCTGCTATGACCCTGCAAAAACGCCTGGCTCCTCAGAACTGAAATTATCTAGAAAGAAAAGGATGGGGCTGGGGTCATAGTCTATCCAAGAGTTCTGGGCCCACTGTCTAGAGCTCCTGAAGGTGGGGTATCATGGCTGTGTGGGCTAAGGGACACATGGCTGTATGGAATGACAAACAAGAGCACACTGGTACACTCTGCCAGCACAGCAAAGTGACAACACTGATCATGCCTTGTAACTCTTCAACACCAGGGCAAACATGATTCCAAATGCCACCAATGCTGCTGTCAGCACCTAAAGTGGCTGGAATGAAATGAGACCAGTGGTGAACCATGGTCCAAGCCCAGCTCACAGACTACTACCTATACTCTGGAGTAAGGGCTTATTCCTCTGAGCTTGCCTCCTTCCTACGGCAAAAAGAAGGTCTGCTGCATTGGTGGCTGTAGGGACCTTCAGGCCACAGACGATCTGGTCCTTAAAAAAAAAAAAAAAAAGAAAATAGAAAAGAAAACTTACTTTAAGCAATGGTTTCTGTTTAATTTACTTTTATGTCTACACATGCGCACATGTTCACACGTGTGTATACTTGTGCATGTATGTAAATGTTGGCGTGGAAACCAGAAGTCAACACTGGGAATCTTCTTCAGTCATTACCCACCTTCTTTTGTGAAGCACGGTCTCTAACTAAACTAGAACTCACCTGTTTGACTAGACTAGCTGGTCAGAGGGAACCCCGGAGAGCCTCCTGTCTCCATTCACCATCACCCATGGCTTTTTTGAATAGGTACTGGAAATTGAACTCAGGTTCTTGTGTGCCTGCAGAAATCATCTCACCAACTGAGCCATCTCCCCAGCCCTTGATGCTGGGGTTTTTTTTTGGGGGGGGGGTAATAACGTGCTGTATTGTGACTCTCAAGTGCCTATATTGAATTCCAACCAACAGAAACTCACAATGTAGCTGTGCTGGGAGACACAGTCTTCAAGATGTAATTAAGTAAAAACAAAATCATTTAAGTGAACTTAATCCACTCTGACAGCTTCCTCACAAGATGACATCAGGACATGGGCACACAAAGGGACAACAACCTGAGAGAATGTGAGGTTTTCGACTTCAATTCTGCTGTTGTAACCAACACTATGACCAAGTTAGGGAGAAGCTGACTTCCTCTTATACGTCCAGGTCACAATCTACCATTAAGAGAAGTCAGGGCAGGAAGTCAACATGGAAACCTGGAGGCAGAAACCATGAAGGAAGATTACTGACTAGATAGCTCTGTGTCTCACCCTCAGATGCTCTTACACAACCCAGGACTACCTGCCTAGGGATAGTGCTACTCACCATGCTGGGTCCTCCCACATCAACCACCAGTCAAGACAATGTCCCATGACATAGTGTCTTACCTAGTTAGATAAAACACCATGACAAAAATGAACTTGGGGGAAGAAAAGGATTGTTTTGCCTTACACTTCCAGGTAACAGTCCATTGCTGAAGGAAGGCAGCACAAGAACACAAGTAGGGCAGTAGCTGATGCAGAGGCCATGGAGGGAGGCTGCTCACTGGTTTTCTCTTCATGGCTTATTCAGTTTGCTTTCTTATAGCATCCTGGACCACCAGCCCAGAGGCAGTGCTTCCCACAGCGAGCTGGGCTCTCCCACATTAGCCGTAAATCAAGAGAATGCTCTATAGTTCTCAGTTCATCATGAAGAGAGGTTAGGGAAGGACTTCAAACCAGGACCTGAAGCAGAGACCATGGAGGATGCTGCTTATTAGCTTTCTCTCCATGGCTTGGTCAACCTTCTCTTCTCTTATAGAACCCAGGACCATCCACAGGGGGCTATGCCCTCCCATATCATTAAAAAATGCTCCATAGACATGCCCATGGAACAAAGAAATAAAAGCAATTCCTCAGGTGAAGTTCTCTCTTCCCAGGAGAATCTAGTCTGTGTCAAGTTAACAAAAACGAGCCAACACAGTAACACAGAGGGCCATGATCACCCTGAGGCACCAGCCACGGGGAATATTACATACTTTGTAATGTTTATATAGAATGATTACAAATGTTGGGCTGGGGAAAACCTGAGTTCTAGCCCCAGAATCATGTAAATAGCCAGTTATGATCATGTGCTCATGTAACTCCAGCACTAGGGAGATAGAAACAAATAGGGAAGGAAGGGAGCAAGAGAGGGAGGGAGGGAGGGAGGGAGGGAGGGAGGGAGGGAGGGAGGGAGAGAGAGAGAGAGAGAGAGAGAGAGAGAGAGAGAGAGAGAGAGAGAGAGAGAGAGAGAGAAAGAGAGAGAGAGAGAGAGAGAGAGAAAATATGGGTCCTCACTCAAAGTTCTTGTAAGGAAAGAGCGCTGGAGTATGTCCTATACTGGAAAGGCAGATGTCCCTGCCCCATGATCCAGCCCTTCTAGAAAATGAACAACTTGCAGTATGGGTAATGAGTCCCTAAGATCCCTCCCCCAAGGTGTGTCCTGGCCCTGGTGGACCTCAGAGAACCTGCTGCCACAACCAGCGGGTCCCACCCCTCCATCCTGCTACCAGCCCATGAGCTCAGCCTGTGCCGATAAGATCATAGCCCTCAGGTGGCCGTGCCAGGACCCAGGACTGCTCCCTGTGAAACACAAAGTTAATGAATGTGAGGCCTGCACAGCCTACAATGGGGTCATTCTCCCCAGCTGTGCATGAGCAGTTCCATGTAATATTTATAAATCGGATTACTGCTAAGCCCTGAAGGGAGGCTGGGCCTGGGGCCTTGCCCTGCTGACCCACTACATGAGTGAATGCAAAAGCACCCTCTTCAAGTAAGAAATATACCCAGCAGAGCCTCAGCCCTGGGAGAACCTCACCAAGCACCCAGCCCTCATGCCTTCCTGTGAACAAAAAGCCTCACATCCAACCACACTTACTCATAGGTAAAGACAACCCCTAATCCTTTTGCCTTCTACATGACAGTCAGGGGAGCTATAGAAAGTGTGAAAGACAAACCCATCATGGATCTCCTCAGCAGCCCAGGAGCCTGCCCCCTCACCCAGCAAATTCTAGTTAGACATTTGGGCAAGATATGAACCCAGGGTGAGTAGGGACCAGGAAGCAGATTAAAACCACCAAAAATGCATTTTAGGGGCTGGAGAGATGGTTCAATGGTTAAGAACACTGGATGCTCCTCCACAGGATCCACGTTTGATTCCCAGACCCACATGATGGCGCATAACCATCTTATTCCAATGCCCTCTTCCTGTCTCTGAGGGCAGTGTACACATGTGCTGTATAGAAAAGACACTCATATATGATATAAATTAATTAATTTAAGAAAATATTTAATGAATCTTGGTGGATAATTGGACAGCAAACCTATGCTGTGAGGATTAGCAAGAAACTAGGCTCTAAGGGCTTCTGGTCCTGTCCCAGCTGCCAATGAATATTGCTAGGCTCCAATAAAGCTTGCTTATGGATACAGAAATGTAGATTACACATAATTTCCATTTGTCCTGAAATGTCATTCTCCCTTTGATTTTTAAAAAAAATGCGTAAGCAGTTCCAAAGTCAATGGTCATGTAAATACAAGTGACCAAGGCCTATGGCATAGTGCAGTCAGTATTATGAACAATGAATGACAAGAGGCTGTTGCACTCTGTTCTTCTGATGCCCACCTTTGCAAACCATTTCTTACACTTTGAAGGGGGCCCTTGATTTGGGGCTATGCAGCTCAGAGAGACAGCAGATCTGTCCTACCCCTCTCTTCTTTCCCTTATCCCCTCACTTTAACCAATTAGCATTTTAATCTACGTTGTCAGGAATAACAACTTTGGCATTTCTATCTTGGAGCCATAATCAAGTATTCTGGGCTCTTCTCCTAGGCTGGCTGATTTTAAAAGAAAAGTAATGTTCTTAAATAATGAATACATTTATGTTATTGTGGGTATATAAAGAGGTCCCTGATCAGGGCCAAGCAGTGTGATGTCATTTCACCCTCCATGGGTCCCATGCTAATGTGTTGTGTCCTTCTTGGGGGGGGGGGGGGGCATTGTCACACTGATGCTAAGTAGACCCTCTCTTCTCATTCCCCAATCAGTGTTCAGTCTGTCCTACCTGCTGCCATAAGGTGTTCTTATGCCCTGTCTGCTTTTCCATGGTATTCTTGGTATGCCAAATTGCCATACCTTTTCTTTCTGGCTAAATAGGATGGTGACTTGGGACAGGTGGCAATATGCCCATCCTCAGAAGATAAGCCATGAGTCCTAGTCAGAGGATCTCAAATCCAGTAAGTAGAATCACCCACGAAATTTTTTGAAACCACAGATACCCAGCCACCTCCTCGTGCCTGTTGAACTTGAGCCCTTGTCTGTGACCTTGACATCCTTTTCTGTTAAGTTTTACTAAATTGGGAGCAGCAGGTTGATGCTTGCTATTGTGTCTCCTGCCTGACATGCCTTCTCACTGTCTTGTAGTAAGATGTAAGTTTATGGGTATGTTTTTCCCTCGGGATAAATTGAGAGACCTTCCACCCACTCTGATCAAACCTACATGACACCTGGAATAGTCATGAGATGACAGATTGGCAACCAAAAGGCTGTGAGGCCGAGGGTAACAGAACAGAGGGTAGAACGAGCATGCAGTGATGTCCTGGGCTTCTAAGCCAACACACCAATGGCCCTGGCTCCTACTAAGGGGATAGCAAGCACATTTTAGAACCAACTATCTGTGACTTTCAAGTTCTCCTATGAATGATTTTTTTATTAGAAAAAAAGGGTATTTCTGTTCCACACCTTTGAGTCTTGGCCACGGTCAAGTTTTGATACATAAGATCTTCTCAAAATCCTCCGGCTTCCTGTTCTCACTGAGCTGCTTCTTTCCAGATTAGCCTCTCTGACTTATTTCCTTCATTTATTATCTTTCTGAAATACATCCTCAAGTAACATTCTCGGAGAACGCCCATAGGAAGCAGACTGCCTTCTCCCTGTCTGTTGTCTTTGACTTTGGTGTGAG
Source organism: Phyllotis vaccarum (assembly GCA_033318265.1). Taxonomy (NCBI): domain Eukaryota; kingdom Metazoa; phylum Chordata; class Mammalia; order Rodentia; family Cricetidae; genus Phyllotis; species Phyllotis vaccarum. The sequence goes on along the minus strand of JARWLC010000014.1, from coordinate 74,571,704 downwards.
CGTTCATGGAAATGTTGCTACCGATCTGAATTCTACCCATTTGAGGTGGCCCAATTTGTCTCTAGCAAATTTCCAGCTATTTTATCCTTAATATTCTGAAGATTCAGAAACATGTCTAGAACTGAGTCTGTTACTTGGAAATTTGTGTCTCATCTTTAGATTTCCATATATTACTTTTTAATCAATTTCCTCTCAAAATATATCTTCAGGTATGGAGGTACATGCTCACTCACATCTACAGGTATGCATGTGTACACGTGAGTGTGGGTGTGGAGGTCAGAGGTTGATGTCAGGCATTTTCACTGTCATTTTAAGATCAGGCCTTGGTTGGCTTGGCTAATTTCAATTAGCTCCAGGAATCTACCTGATTCAACCAAACCCTGCCACCGGGGTTATAGATGTATGCCACCACATCTGGCTTTTACATGGATAAAAGTCCATGAGTTCAGATCCCCAGAGTGTACATCTGGGGAAATTCTGTCTACTACTGCTCTTGATGACCCATTTTCCTTACCATCATCCCTGCAATCCATTCCTTTACGTTTTTTATTTCCTTTGTGACCATTATGTCAACAGAATCTGATACAGGAGAGAGGTAAGACACAACAAACAGACCACATCCAGATATCATCAGCTTCTTCTCTTCAGTGAATAACACTTTACTTAGTTACTCCACTAGAATTTTATGGAGTTACATTTCATGTGGAAAGTGGATCAAAACCCTCCCTGCGACATAAATTATTGAAAACTGAACCTGACAGATCTCAGTGCCCTGTGTGAACTTGCAAGTTTGTTTGTGCCTGTGACCCATGGGCAGGCTGGACGGATCTTCCCCCACTGCCTGAAGCAACACCCTGCAAGGAAGCAGATCCCGCTCCACAGCAACCTCTGCCTAAAAAGGAAGGTAGCTACCCCACCCTCCCTCCATCTGATTGTTCTGAGGGCACCCCATCCCATCAATGAGCCCTCAGGAAGCCCTGTAAGGGCTTCCTCATCTCTTTGTTTCTCTCTCAATCCTGACTTGTGGGATTACCTCCCAGGTGAAGGACTTTCTCTAAAGTCTTCTCTCAGGCTCTGCTTTCAGTGATTGCTGGCATGTACTCCATAGAGTGCCTTCTCTGTGTAGCATTTTCTTCAAGGAACTGAGTTTTGGTGGTGAAGGAGAAAGCATCTGTGGATGATGGGGACAGAAGTCAAGCAGTCAAAGATACTGGTGTTAGTGGACAGGTCTAAGCCAGAAGCATTCAGGAAATTTGTTAGGGTGCCCCAGGATATACCCTAAAGAGGTGGGAAGGGAACAGTGATGGGTTTGCCAGAGAGAAAAACTTCTGGAGGAGGGTTTGTGGAGTAAGTGAGGCTAGCAGCCAATGAGTCATACTGGTCCAAAACCAAGGTATGGATAGGTCTTCCCACCCAGGTTCCCAGAACACAGAACTCCATAACTGCTCAGCTAGTTGGTACTAACCAACTGAGCAATTGTGGGCTTCTGAGATCAGACCAGATCCCATTTCCAAAGACTTGTAGCTCAGAGGAGGGATAAAAAAGCCTCCCAAATTGAGGATCAAGTGGGAAGTTTCTAGCATGGGAATGGGGAACCTAAGGTTTTGCAGCTTGACTACGTATTCCTCGATGTCCACATCCTTTCTGTTTTTCAGAAAGACCCCTTCACCCTACAGCACTGGCAGGGTGTTTGACAGAGGCTCTGGGGGCCACTGGGATTCCTGCATTGGAGTTAAACCACACACACTGTGAAATAGTAAGGAAGGAACCTCTTCCCACTGAGGTGTTTAAGAGTAGTTGAGATTAGATACAGTGATCAGGGAAGAGTCTCATGGTTGAATCCTAGTGGTTTTATAAGAGCAGAACACTCAATCATACAGTTCCTGTTACCTAACATCTGATGTCCCACACCACCTCAGGACTCTTCCAGCAAGAAGATCATGAGGCTCCTTGAGCCAGTATAACTGAGAGCTAAGGAGTCTCCTTACTCGACAGAGTTGCTCAGCTTTGGTAACAAGTCACAGTGATGGAAAGCAGGCTAAGCAACCTCAAACCCAAGGAGGACATCCATCAGCATCCTCTGAAGCTGTGTCTAAGCATGTGACCCCATGGGAGCTGTAGAAACAACACCATGCCATCTGCACTGCTGAATAGTGGCCACCATTCTCTCCTCCTCCAGCCCCTCTCTATTGCTGGGAAATGGCCACAGGTAGATCTTGGACATCATAGAATAGCTGCATGGTAATGATCCTGGTGCCTTTCACAACCTAATGAGACAGAGCCTCTGAACTCTTACCGTAAGAGAATGGCTTTGGCATTAATTTGAGAAGCATATCTGGGGCCTTTCAGCATTCCCCTGGGCAGAGAGAAGGCCAGAAGGGTGAGGGTCATTCTGAACAGGATTTCTGAGTAGCTGGCTCAGGCTAGAATAGGAAGAGGAGATGAGGAAGGTATATGTGAAGCCACGCCCAGGTCCAGGGTTTTCAAAAGGAAATTCCACCTTGGAACAGGACAAGAAAGGGAGAAAGAAAAGTGGACTTGAGGGATCTGAAGCTTGTGTCTCAGAAGACCTTTCTTCTTAGAACAGATCCCTCATGATGGAAGCAGATAGACACACCTCTGTGGTCATCAGCTCAGAGACCCAAGTTCCCTCCCTGAGAGTGAGCAAAACAGGCCTAGACATGAAGAGGCACAAGGCAATGTGAGATGGGCAGGGATGTGGACAGGAATAGCCATCCTGTCTCCAGAGACCATAAACCTAGCTTTCTGTCTGAAGAAGTGGGGCTATCAGCAACAAAATAGCTCTCAAAGTTCCTAATCCTCCATGGGTATGGTCAGAGCTTAAACCACAGGATGACAGGGAGCCTTGGATGTGGGAAGCTAGGCCTTACAAGCCTGCTGGATGTTTATGAACTCTGTAGATTGCCAACTAAGGAACAAATTCCCTATTGAATAGACTGGGACGGGCACAGCAGTGAAGGAAAAGGAGAACGTGCCATGGATGTGAACAGACAGCCGAGTGCTAAGCCAAATCATAGCACAGGCCACAGTGGTGGCACTATCAAGGCTGTAATCACCCCCTGTGTGTCCCACATGAGTATCAGGGAGACCTTCAAAGCAAGGCTGGATACCCACTGCAAGGCTGAAGAAGCTACTGTCCAGGCTAGGAACTAGCAGGCTATTTTTGGTCACAACTCATTTCCCTCTGGATTCTCCTATATTTTCTAAGAGCAAAGACGTGAAAAGTCCTGTGGGGGATCGGAGATGGTCCCAGCACATGCAACCCTATAATATGAACTAGTAACCACCATGTCCTAACACCTCTGTGTCTCACTGGCACTGCAGATGAAGGTGCAGACATGGAGGGCAAAGAACCATCTATTAGATATGGCTAAGGTCTCGGGGTCAGAGACAGTCAGTCCTCAGGGCAGGCAGAGTATCCAGCAGGCCATAGCCACCTGCTGGGAAAACCCAGGTCTCCAAAGACTTGTAGCATCCTTTACATTGTTATCATCACAAATCATTTTCAAGTTCAAATCTGCACTAAATTTTTCAACTGCAAACAGAAAGTCTGTAGTCCGGTAGTCGATCATTAAAATGCCCACTTGCTCAGCCTTGACATGGGGGGAGGGGCTTAGTCCTGCCTCAATTTGATATGCCAGACTTTGTTGACTCCCCAAGGGAGGCCTTATCCCCTTATGAGGAGTGGATGGGGGGATAAGACCGGGGTGGGGGGGGTGAGAGAGAAGGGAAGAGGGAGAACTGGAGTTGGTATGTAATGAAATGTGAAATGCAAAAAAAAAGTAAAAAAAAAATTCTGTCTGCTCTGAAACAATGGTAAGACTAATAATCAATGAGCATGTATCAAGGAAAGATTTGTGCTGGGCCAAGATAACAGCACAACAAAGTGAATGTTTGCATTCTTTAAGAATAGCATCTCATTTATAAAGTATGAGTAATAAAATCAATACTGCTGAAGTTGAGCCGCAGCGGCAGGGTGGAGCGTGTTCTCCCAGCCTTATGACAGGTGACCAGATAAGAATGCTCTGTATGCTTTCTTACTTTTAGAAGAGCAGTACCTTTTTAAAAAAAAATATTATGGATGAAGAGGAAATTTACAATTGCAAGCATGAGGGGATAACGTTCCTCACTGATGAGCCCCACATCTTAAGTGTATCCCAACCTAACAGTCAATAACTACACTGGTTAGTTGATAATCATCTTTCCTTAAAACCCATTAACTTAAGTGTGTAAACTAAAACTGGGTGGCCCAGGCACACCTATTTTTAAGTGAAGCATGGAGGAAAGTTTAAGGAGAACTTTCCCCTGGGCTAAGAACAGCGCCCTGATACTTTGGGAAAGAATGGCCACCAATGTCATTTCTGTATGGTGATGGGGAAGTCTGGAAAGGCAAATAGTTGAGGTCTCTTTGCCTCATGCTTTATGCTAAAGCCATGCACAAGGGTGGCCAAATGGCACAGCTAAGAAACTGCAAAGGCATGCACACAGACAGGGTAGGAGGCTGACCAGCAGGGAAACCTGGAGTAAGTCCCCAGAGACCTGCCACTGGTAACTCTCCACATGGGACTCTGGGTAAGGTCCCCTCTTGCAGTGGCTCCTGTTTGCCCCTCCTACTCAGAAGAACTGGCCCTCTGTCCTGTGCCTGAACTCTAGAGCTCTGGCATGCTGCACCTGGCCTGGCCTCAGGCCCCTCCTACCATGTCTGCTCCACCTACACCTGAGTGCTGTGTTGAGGTGCATTGGCTCAATGGCAAAGAGCATGATTCAGATTCATCTATAGAGGCCAGCCTGGTGGTGATTCCAATAGCTCTTTCCTAGGCTGACCAAGGGCCAACTCACTGCTGACACTCCACAGCACTCAGGAAGCAGCCCCTGCTGCCATGACCCGACACACTGCTTCCTTATGCAGAGTCACAGCTAGGCCAGGCATTTCAAGAGGTACCAGGTATCCCCCAGACTCACCCTTTTGAGACCCCTCCCCAACTGTCCCGCAGGGGGTTCTAAGCAGGGCTCAGTGATGGAACGCTGTCTTGGCAAGCCCACGGTGGGGCTGCCTGCCAAGTGCTCTCCCGGCAGCAGGGGTTGTTCTGCAGGAAGGAGGAAAAACGATTACAAATAAAAGCAGACGTCAGCTTTCTCTCCACAGCAGGATGAGGTCATTGCAAGCATGCGCTCCGCTTTCTCGGGTCTTTTCAGTCATTTGGAGTGGGTAGCACTGAATCCAAGGTGCACCTGTATGACATCTCCATACACACAGCAGTGCCCAGGGCCCTTGGGACTTCTGTGACTGGGACCCTCCGCAAGGACTGGCCATTTGAGACCTCACTGCAGTGGGCTGTCTAAATATAGTAGCTGCAAAGCAGCAGCGCTTTCTAGACCAGACACTTTCCTGACACGCAGATGCTGCCAGGAGCCACCTGCAGCCCTGCTACTGTCTTGAGCAGGCTCAACTCATGTTGCTCATCTGACAGTAATTTATGGGGTGGGTATTCACCAGAGCCGTTGATAACCCAGGGACCAGATCCTGTGAGCAGCCCCAGATTTCCCCAGAGAAAGCTTAGGCAAGTGCAGAAGAAGGGGCCTATATAGTCAACAGCAAAGATGTCATAGCAGAGAACATTCAGGGGAACAAAGCTTCAGGCAGTGAGAGCAAGTGGGTAGGGCATCTTGCTGCTTGTACTCAAAGAATTCAGAATGCAGACAAGTGTGGGCCAAGATGGACATGCAAATAACTAATATGTGGACAGACAAATGAGATATGTAGGTGGGTAAATAGATAATACATAGATCAGACAGACAGACAGACAGACAGACAGACAGACAGACAGACAGATAGATAGATAGATAGATAGATAGATAGATAGATAGATAGATAGATTATTGATAGATGAAAGAGAGTTCTTATGGATAAGAGAGATATGGTCACATATGTGCTGTAGACATGAGTGCCCACTCACATCCTACACTCATATGCACTTATAGTCAAGCACACATGCACATATGCTAGCATACTCAAATATGCACACTAATATGTTCACAGTCATGTGTACACTCATACATTCCTAAACACACATGTGCACATTTATATGAAGGCATCTGCACACACTAACACAGATTCAGACTCACAAAGAGCAGACAGAAGTCATGGAGCATCTTGGAGGCAACTTGCTTCACATGATTTGCCCAGGTCTGCCCTCCGTGTTTACATGTAGTACTGGCCTGATCACACACAGCAATGGAGAGAATGCCTCTTCTCCTGTAGACTGGAGCTGCTGTCCTGACCTTCAACCCACATTCAGTTTTGATTCAAGACTTTAGTAACAGGAACTTCCAAGATGGAAGTCAAATCAGTGTCAGAATAAAAATAAAGCTCTCCTCTAAGCCCTCCTAGGTGCTGTTCACTCCCACCCCGTTGTGCTTAGTACACACACTAAGGCAGCAGAGCCAGGGTGTGCCAGAGCCAACACTCCAGACAAGTTCCTAGAATATTGTCAGACTTTGGACAACTTCCAGAATATTCGTGGGTTTGATTCTGATCAAAGAGAAGAAATATTGGTATACTTGAGAGTACTGGATCCCAAGTTTTAGCTAACACACTGTCAATGCACATCACTGCCAAGTGTAGAAAGCCCACCACAGACACTACAGCAGAGAGAGATTCTTGTCCTTGCCTGGCAGATGGTGAAGGTCCCAAGAGACTGGAAAGCTTCCTCAAGTTGCATAGCACAGGTAAGCCAGTCTCTACTGATCCCCACTGAGGTGGGAATGCTCAGCCCTGCTATGATTGTCGGGATAGGCATATTAGGCAGTTCAGGTATCTATTGTGAGCCACGGAAGTTTCCATAGCTTCTTCCAGCTCATCATCTTCTCCTTGCTTTTTCTCAAGATGCTAGCTCTGGGATTGTATGAATCTTGATCAGGAGGGCATCCATAGTTGAGCAGCATGCACACATACCCCTCCTGTATAGAAACATTCCAGACCAAACTGAACTGCCCTCTCTGAAGGCATAAATTAGTGTTAGGCATTTCTGAGCCATTGTTGACTTGGTGCTTACGTGTGTTTCTGTGGGGTGAGTGAGAGCTACCTCAGAGTAGTCAGTGGGGACCACTGTTGTCAAGGTGGGAGGTGGGAAGGAGGAGTACTTTGAGAAGTCTCTGTAAACACAAAGGAGGGACCTCTGCCCAGCAGAGGGCAGCAACCAGGAGCAGGAATCATACTCTGGGCTTTGGCACCCCAGTTCAGGCTCTGGAGAGTCCATGGGTGCTAGTGTGGCATAGTCCTTGGCATTAGTCCGACACGTACCTGTCCTCAGCCCACATTGTGCCAGTCATGCTGAAGGCTGTGAAAATGGCAGACCTTGGTCAGCTACCTCAAGTGTTGGGCATGTGGACAGGATTCTGTGTATCCTCACATGCAAGGTGGCCACATGAGTCACAGAGAGCTAGAAGCAGAGGAGAAAGGTGAGATCCATGAGGGCCAACAAAATGAACAGAAAATATGTTTTCTCCCAAGACATGCCCAAGAGGGTCATTATCATAGGCAGTGTGACTAATGCATAAATGTAAATGGGGCCCATGTTGCAGCTAGAATTTACATAGAGTATATGTCTATGAGTGGTTTTTTATATTTTCAGTTTTATTGAGTTGAAACTGACAACTAAAGCTACATGGCCAAGGTACACTCAATGCTAGTAAGGTATTTTGATAATGAATGCACACATTCATGTGACACCACAATTAACATGACCATCAACTATATAATATATATATGATGACCACATCCGTTACAAGCCAGCAGATAACATCATGTTCACTACTGAAAAGTTAAAGGCCTTTCCCCAAAAACCAGGAACATGATGGGATGCCCACCCTCTCCTCTTCTGTTAGACGTGGCAGTAGAAATCTTACCCAAAGCAATTATGCAAGAAAAAAAAAATAAACAAAAGATGCATTTAAAGCTGAGCATTCCCAGGACTTAGAAGGCTGAATCACAGGAATCATGAATTCAAGGGTAGCCTGGGATATACAGAAAAACCTTAATTCAAAATCTTTTTAAAGAGGCATTTATACTGGAAAAGATGAGACACTGTCTCTATTTAAAGAAATAAGAAATATATAATGGTATATATTATACATATAAGTCCCAAGGCTCTGTAAAACAACAGCTAGAATAAGAAAAAGAAAAAAACCAGAAAGTTTCAAGATACACAAAGCAGTTTCACTACCATGAAAGCATCCAAAAATAACTAAGAAAATAACTTTGAATGTACTGTAACATTCAAAAAATATTTTGATAAATTTTACCTGATTGATTATCGACGCTCCATAACTTCCACTGGACTGAAATTTATCCTTGGAGCAAAATCCTGTCCCTTCCACCAATCCCCGGTCGCTGGCAGGCTGCTATTTATTCATTCTGCCTCTGTGGATGCCACTCCATTAGGTTCCAGTACACAGGGAACCATGCAGCCATTGATTTCCTGTGTCTCCTGTGTCCTCCTTGTTCAGAATGGCAAAATGTCCTTTTCATGGGCAAATAGATAGGATTAGATGCTTCTTCTCTTTTACCCATCTGCACCTGCAGACTGTTTACGTCTCCTGGCTACTGTGGATGAGATTTGCGGGATTTCTCATCCAAATACTGAGTTCAAAATGCCTATGCTATTTCCTGTAACAGCTACAGCTGCTTTCAGCCCCTCCAACAGGGAGTAAGTAAGTCTCTTCCCACACACACACTCCACTTCCATCACTTGGCCATCTCACTGTGGTCTTCCCGTGAGTTTCTATTATGATACATGTTGTTGTGCCTTTCTCATAGGCTGCTGGCCACATCTTCTTTAGGGAAAATATGAACTTATTGGTTCCTTTGCCCACTTCAGTTGGGTGCCATCTTGTCATTGGGCTGTATGGGTCCCCTTTCTATGCAGTTGCTTGCTAGTCTGATCTATCTACATCTGTCTGTTTTTATTTTTGTTACCTGTATTCAAGAAGTAGTATTCATAAAGCCTCCAGGACCAGTGCTAGGCAACTCAACCCTTGTTCTCTATTGATTTGTGGGGTTTTGGTTGTTATGTGTTATCCTCCCATCCATTTTGAGTTGATTTTATTGTGTGGTACTGGGGTTTGAACCAAGAGCCTTGTATATGCTGGGCAATCACTCTAGCACTGAGCTACATCCTAAGCAGGCCTTAAACTCATGATCCTCCTGCCTCTCAAGTAGCTGTAATTATAAGCCCACACCACCAGGCCTGGGTGAGCTGATTTTTGAGTATAGTGTAAAATAGGAATTTTAAGTCATTCTTTTGCAAGTGGGTACCAACTTTCTCCATTGCTCTTTCTAGAGCTGCCCCCTCCTTGTGTGTTCTTTGTACTAGTCACCTAGGCGTGGGATTTATCCTGAGCCCTGTGCCGGCACCGTGCTGCTCTGGTTACCATAGCTGTGTGATGGAGTTTGAAATCAGGATGTGTCAAGACTCCAGCTATGTGTTTCCTGCTCAAAACAGCTTTGCTTCCTGTAGGTACGTGCGGTTCTTTATGAATTTTAAGATTCTTCCTTCCATTTCTATGGAAAATCTTAGTGATATTTTAAGAGAGATTGTGTTGAATTTTACCTTAAGTAGTGATTGCCTTGTTAATTAATAAACTTTTTACTAATGTACATTAGTTATGCAAAATATTGGTTTTGTGGCATTTTCATATGTGTATGCTTTTGGCAAATAGCTGAACAAACCATACAAATGGCCAATAAATACACACAAAAATTGTGCATCTTCTTCAGCCATTGAAGAAATGACAATCAAATCTTCTTTGAGATTCCACCTCAGCAAAGATAAAATGACTATGCTCAAGATAGCAAACAGCAAATGCTGCTGAGGAGAACAGGACGTGGGGAGGAAGCATTGTACACTGTTGGCAGGAATGATAATTAGTCCAACTGCCATGGAAATGAGCATGTATGTTCTTTAAAATTATTTAAAATAGAATAACATGCTAGGGCTCTTGCCATATCATCCCTGGTTATACACCCTGAGTAATTCACTGATGCACCATTCACAATAGCAAAGCTATGGAATTGGCTTAAGTATACATCAGTGGATGAATGGATAAAGAAAATGTGATATATGTAAATATGTTTGTCGTGCATGTGTGCTTGTGTGTATACAATGGAATTTTACTTACCTACAAAGAAAAACAAAACTGGACTATCAAGATGACTCAGTTGGTAGAGATCCCTGCTACCAATCCTGATGCTCAGAGCTTTACCTCTATGAGCCATGTGAGAGGAGAGAACCAGTTCCCTAAGGCTTTCTTCTGACCTCCAAGTGTGCACTGTAGTGAACATGCCTGTGCACCCATAATAATAACAAGAAGGAGAAACTAAAATGAAAATAAAGAGGAAAGAACAAATTATGTCATATGCAAGAAAACAGATGGAACTGGAGGTCACAATGTTAAATGAAATGAGCCTAAAGACAAGTATCACATTTTCAGAATCAAGGTTTTTGGACGTATATGAAAGTCTAATAAGGGGCTATTTGAGAAGGGGGGGGGCGAGACTAAGGAGGGAGCTCTGAAAAACATTAAACCTTAAAGTCCTGACACACCGACTATCTTCCCATTCATTTGCCTCTTAAAAGTTCTTTTATCTGTTTTATAGTTTTCAATGTATATAGACAGTTTGCCTCCTTTAGTTGAATTGATTTCTACCAAATTGATGTAACATCCCTATTAATTTTATTTTTGGGTGGCTTCTTTTTAACTATATTTTGTATCCTGCAACTTTACTGAATTAATTTACTACAACAAACTGTGTCTTAGTATTTGAAATTTTCTGTATATAAGAACATGTCTTCCAAAATAGAAATAACTGTTTACAATTTAAATATTTTCAGTGGCTTTGCTTTGCCTCTTTTGTCTGGCTAAGATTCTTAGTACAATGTCAAATAGAAGCAAATAGAGTAAGTTTCCTTTTCTTGTTCCTGATCATAAGAGAAAATCTTTTAACTTTAACCAATAAATAGGATGTTTTCATATGCCCAGCTGTGAGCCTGCCATACATAGACTTTCTTGTGTTGAGGAATATTTCTATTATACTTCAGTTTTCACTATAAAAGGATGTTAAATTTTGTTAAATTTCTAGGTCTATTGAGTTTCTCATATGGTTTATTCGTGAATGTTGAACCATCTTTTCATTCCAAGGATAAATCCCAGTTTATCATAGTTATCCACTAATAGCTCTGTTGGTTTCAACTTGCTGTTTCATTGAATAATAATGTACAATATTTACTTGTAACTGTCTTTCATGAGGTATCTTCGTCTAGCTTCGGTACTGGGGTAATATTAGCCTTGTAAAATAAATTTGAACTTCATCTAATTTTTTTTTAAAAAAAAAAAAAGAGTTTACCAAGGAATAATATTCATTCTTCTCATAGTGCTTAGTCAAATTCACCTGCCAACTAATCAACTCCCTCGATTTTCTTCTTGGGAGGCGTTTGATTTCTGCTTCAGCCTATCTCATTACTGGTAGTACATTCAAATCTTCTATTTCTTTATGACTTAGTTTTTGTGAATTGCATGCATGTAGGAATCTGTCTACTTATTATGTAATCCAACTCATGAGCATATAGCTTTAAATAATGCTTTATGGTACTTTGTGTTAAGATATATCTCATAAGGAATGCTATAATCTCCCTGCTGACTATTCTGTGTGGGTCTGAGAAGAATGTATGTTCTTGTGCTGTTTGACAGTATCTTATGTGTAATATGAAATTTCCGGCCCAGACTTTCCAGCCTTGTCCCAAGGTTCAGACCCACTCACAGCCCTGCTGCTGTTTTGCCCCAAACAATCACACAAAGGCTTATATTAATTTTATGCTCATTGACCTGTGGCTCAGACATATTACTAGCTAGCTTTTACATCTTATCTCAATCTATTTCCACTAATCTGTTTAGCCATGTGGCTTAGTACCTTTTCTCAGAGCGGCATGGTTGTCTTCTTTCCTCTGCTTCTGCTGGTGTCTCTGCTGATGTCTCTCCTGGTGTCTCTGCTCTGCTCTTCCTGTTCTTCCCATTCCCAGATTTTTCTTAGTCTGGTTGTCCTGCCCATACTTCCTGTATGCCTTCTGGACAATCAGCTTTTTATTAAAACCAGTAAGAGTGACAAATCACACTACACTTATGTACATGTCTGTTTGGGCCATTTGTTCTATAATGTTATTGAAATCAGTTCCTTCTATTCTATCTTGATGAGATATCTGTTGAAAGTAGACTATTAAAATAATAATTATTATTATTATTTATTACATGTACTTCCTTCTTTCAATTATGTCATTTTTGACTTTAATATTTAGGCACTCAGAAGTATATATTTATTATTCTTTATTTTTACAAATTTACTCTTTTATCATTAAATATTTTTTCATTTCTCTTTTGGTTACTATTTGTAAGAAATACCTTTTCCATCCTTTCACTTCCAGACTATCTCTGTCTTTGAAGATGGATGAGTTTCTTGTAGTCAGCATATGGTTGGATATGAACTCTTACCCATATAGCTATGGTAGGAAAACTTAATCCATTTAGGCTGAAACTCTAATGACTTGACAGTTAATGGACTACTATTGAAATCATGTTATTTCCTGGATGATTTTTGGTTTGTTTTCCTTTGCCCCCCCCATATATGTGTGTGTGTGTTTCTTTAATATGAAACAAACGCTGCATAGTAATACATCTGAAATCTTGCTCTTATGTCTTTTAAGTGTCCCTTTTAAGATATATAGATATCTTTTCTGGTTACTTTTTAAATCCAACCAATTTAAAAAGTATTTCCAATAAGTTTATTTTCAGTCACATACAAAAAATATACTTTTTGTTTATCCCAAACCTTTAATTTTTCTGAGGTTACAAACTTCAAAGTATAAAATTGTATATGAATATAAAGATGTGGTTTGAAAGAAAATATACCCCTTAGGCTCAGATGTTTGACTACTGGGTTCCCAGCTGGTGCTGTTCAGTCAAGTTTAAGAGATATGACTTTGCCGCTTGGGGCAAGCTTTGAGCTGTCAAAGTCATGCATGATTTCCTCAAAATATTAACCATGAGTTTCTGTTCCAGCTACCATGTCTGTTACCTGCTGCCTCTGCTCTGCCATCAAGGTCTCTAACTCTTTAGAACCATAAACCTAAATAAACTCTTCTATGAGTTGCCATGGCCATGTTATTTTTTCCTAGTAGTAGAAAATGAATTAATGCAATACATCCATCAAAGAAAATATAGCCATTATCTTAGTTTCTTTCCCTGGTGCTGTGACAAACCCCTGACAAAGGTAACTTAATAGAGGAAGGGTGTACGTTGTCTCCAGCCCCAGGTTGCAGTCAATCACCATAGGAAGTTACAACGTAAGTAACTTGAGGAAGTTGGTCACATTGCATCTTCAGTTAAGACACTGAGAAAGATGAATGTATAATAATACTCACTGCATTTTCTCCATCTTACACAATCCAGGACCCTTTGCCCAGGTAACATAAACAAGATAATCCCCCAGGAATTTCTATAGGACCACCTACCAGGTGATTCTAGATTCTGTCAGCAAAATTAACAAAAACAACTCAGTTACTTTTAATATGTTGATACTTTTTTGATTTATTAGGTTTGTTTATAGAGCATGGGTAAAAGTTAACTTACAGGTATTGTAACTGTAATTCTTGTTTAATAGCTATTTTGTTATATGTAATTTTACTATGTTGAAATTGAAAACTTTTTTTTTTTTGATTAGACAGAAAAGGGGAGGTGATGTGGGAATGACTTTCTGTATGCTGTGAATATCAATCTTTAAATAAAGGAGCTGTTTTGGCCCATGACAAGCACCATAGAAAAAGTAGGAGGGGAAATCACAGCATAGGTAGGAGAAGCAGGGCAGAGTCAGAAAAATCGAGCCAGCTGCCCCCCCCCAAAAAAATGTAAAAAACACAGGTGAGCCATGGGCCATGTGGCAGACAGATTAATGAAAATGGGTTGATTTAAGATGTAAGAACAAGCTAGCAATGTGCCTAAGCCATAGTCCAGACAACATGAAGTTAATATAAGTGTCAAAATCATTTTGGGGAGCCTGAGCTGCTAAAGGGTCTAGGGCTACAGGTCTGTGGGTCTGAACCTCTGGCAGCCTGAGACCAAAAAACTTCATTGTAACATACAGGTAAACTTACAGGGTGGTCACAAAGCAGATACATCTATGCAAAATCCCACCCCATCATGAAAGATGACCTTGTGACCACTGCATCATGCAGTATCCACTTCCACTTAGCAAGTTAATTTTCCATTTTCTGTACTTTGGTCTTTTAACATTTTGCCTTTAAAAATATTAAGACATCACCATTGCAGTTTTATTCTAAATTTGGATTTAAATTTCCTTTCATCAATACATTTCATATAGTCATCAGTTTTATGTTAGTTAACCATACCTTTTTGTTTTCATTGAAGTAGTTGCTTTGTATTTCTCATTAGGTAGGTCTAGTGGTGATAAATGCCCTTAGGCTTTGAGAAAATCTTTATCGCCCCTTAATGTCTGAAAGAAAACTTTGCCAGAGGAAAATCCTGTTGAATGTCAGGAGTTCACTGTTGTTGTTTCTGCATTTTGAATGTCATTCCCTCTCTCCTGACAAAATGAGTTTCTCATTAAAAAAATCCCACTGACAGTCTAATTAATATTCTCTGGTTTGTGACATGCTACTTTTCTCTTGTTACTTTCAGAATTATCTTTATTTTTGACTGTTATAATTTGATTATAATGTGTTTCAGTTCAAAATCTCTCTAAATTAAATCTGTCTGAAGCCTCGAGCTTCATAGGTCTAAACATCTGTAGCTTTCCCTGGCTTCTGGGAAATTTTCAGTCATTCTCTTGAGGTTTCTGCCTGTGGTAGTTGGAACCCCCATAGGCTCATGTATTTAAATGCTTGGTCATGAAAGAGTAGCACTCTTTGAAAAGATTAGAAGGATTTGAAGATATGACCTTTTCAGAGGAAGTATGTCACTGTTTCAAAAGCCCATGCCAAGCCCAGTGTCTTTTTCTTTGACTACAAATTAGATTGCAACTCTCAGCTACTACTTCAGTACCATGGCTGCCAGGCCTACCACCATGCTCCCCATCATGATGATAATGGACTAAACCTTTGAAATTGTAAGCAAGTCTCTAAGTGTTCTCTTGTAAGAGTTGTCATGGTTGCTTCTGATCTACAGCTGACTGAGAGGTGAATGGCACCCTGATCCTCAGGCCAAGAGGAGACCATGGTCTCCAAACCCCAGCCTGGGGACATTGTCCCCTGCACCCCAACCACACCCAGCTCCCCCCTAAATCAAAGAAAGCTGGGAGAGCCCCCCCCCAAGCCCAATCCCCAGAAAAACACAGCTGGAGGAATATCCCATGAGCCACACCTCACCCACACTGCAATATGCATCATCACACACCGACAACTGGAGACTCTGAAGCCTACTAGTCCACATCTGACTAAGAGCTGGCTAAAACCCAACTAAGAGTGACCCCTGTGACAACTGGAGACAGACAGATCCTTGGCTACAGTCAACTAAGAACCGATTAAGAGCAGCCCCTGCAATTATCAGAGACACTCAGTGCCCAGGATCACAACTGACTAAGAGTCAACCAAGAGCTAACTAAGAGTGAACCCAGGAAGCGAAGGGCAGATGCCAGTGCAAGAATACATATAACAATATAAAGAACAACAAGACACCACCAGAAGATGCTGGTCGTTCTACAACATCAAGACCTGAGCATAACAATGAAGAAGAAGCAGAAGGAAATGATCTTTAAAATGACTTTATAAAGATAATAGAAGCTTTAAAAGAGGATTTTAAAAAAAACTCCCTTAAAGAAATAGAAGAAAATACAAACAAAAAATTGGAAGAAAAGAACAAATTCCTGAAAGAAAATGAAGAAAACCAACATGTGAAAGAAACATTCCAGAAATTAAAAATTGAAGTAGAAGCAATAAAGAAGGCACAAACTGAGGCAAAGCTGGAAATAGAAAAACTGAAGAAAAAAAACAGAACCACAGATGCAAGCATAACCAACAGAATGCAAGAGATGGAAGAGAAAATCTCTGGAGTGGAAGATTCAAAAGTGGAAATAGATACGTCAGTGAAAGAAAACACTAAAACCAAAAAAATCATAACACAAAACATCCAGGAAATCTGGGATACCATGAAAAGACCAAACCTGAGAATAATTGGAATCAAAGAAAGAAAGGGCACAGAAAATATATTCAAAAAAAAAATCATAGAAGAAAACTTTCCCAACCTAAAAAAGAAAATGCCTACAAAGATACAAGAAGCTTAGAGAACACCAAATAGGCTAAACCCCCCAAAAAAGTCTGATCACCACATAATAATCAAGCCACTAAACCTACAGAACAAAGGAAAAATACTAAGAGCTGCATAGGAAAAAGGCCAAATTACCTACAAAGGCAAACCCATTGGAATAACATCCGAATATTCAATGGAAACAATGAAAGGAAGAAGGTCCTTATCAGATGTTATACAGACACTAAAAGAGCATGGCTGCCAACCTAGACTACTATACCCAGCAAAACTGTCAATCACTGTAAGTGGAGTAAACAAGATATTTCATGACAAAACAAGATTTAAACAATACCTATCCACAAATCCAGCCCTACATAAAGCACTAGAGGGAAAACTACAACCTAAGGAAATGAGATACACCCATGAAACCACAAACAATTGATAATGCCACCGGGGGAAAAAAAAAACTCAAAGAAAGAAAATATACACAAACTATCACCAAAATAATAGGAAACAATAACCATTTTCATTAATATCCCTTAATATCAATGGACTCACTTCACCTATAAAAAGACACCCTAACACAATGGATACAAAACCAGAATCTATCCTTCTGCTGCATACAAGAAACACACCTCAACATCAAAGACAGACACAGGCTCAGAGTAAAGGGTTGGGAAAAGACTTTCCAATCAAAGGTCCTAATAAACAAGCTGGTGTAGCCACCCTAATATCTAATAAAATAGACTTCAAACTGAAATCAATCAAAAGAGACCAGGACATACATTACTTATTAATCTCAGAAAAAATCCACCAAGATGAAGTCTCAATCCTGAATATTTATACTCCCAACACAAGGGCACCTATATATGTAAAAGAAACACTACTAAGCTAAAACTTCACATCAAACACCACGCATTAATAGTGGGAGACTTCAGTACCCCACTTTCACCCTTGGATAAGTCAACCAGACAGAAATTCAACAGAGAAATAAGGGATCTAATAGGTGTTATCACCCAAATGGTCTTAATCGATATATACAGAACCTTCCACCCAAACACAAAGTTATATACATATTTCTCAGCACCCCATGGAACTTTCTCTAAAGCTGACCACATATTCAGTCATAAAGCAAGTATCATTGATAGAAATGAAAAAATGGGAATAACTTCTTATATTATATCAGACCACCATTGTCTAAAGGTAGAGTTCAACAACAACAAACATCACAGAAAGTTGACAAATTCATGGAAGCTGAACACCTCTCAATTGAACCACCCCTGGGTCAAGGAAGAAGTTAAGAAAGAAATCAAAGACTTCCTAGAATTCAATGAAAATGAATCCGCAACATACCCAAACTTATGAGACACAATGAAAGCAGTGTTAAGAGGAAAACTCATAGCACTAAATGCCTATAGGAAAAACCTGGAGAAATCTCACACAAGAGACCTAACAGCACAGCTGAAGACTTTAGAACAATTAGAAGCAAACTCTCCTAGAAGGAGAAGATGGCAGGAAATAATCAAACTTAGGGCTGAAATCAATACAATTGAAACAAAGAGAACAAGACAAAGAATCAATGAATAGAGTTGGTTCTTTGAGAAAATCAACAAGATAGATAAACCCTTATCTAAACTAGCAGAGAATCCAAATTAACAGAATCAGAAATGAAAAGGGGACATAACAAGAGACACACAGAAAATCTAGAGAATTATCAAGTCATACTTTGAAAATCTATACTCCACTAAAATGGAAAGCCTAAAAGAAATAGGCAGCTTTCTAGACAGGTACCACTTACCAAAATTAAATCAAGATCAGATTAAAGACCTAAACAGACCTGTACCCCCAAAGGAAATTAAAACTGTTATTAAAAGTCTCCCAGTAAAAAAAGCCCAGGACCAGACAGTTTCAGTGCAGAATTCTACCAGACATTCAAAGAACTAATACCAATGCTCCTCAAACTGTTCCATACAATAAAAACTGAAGGAACATTGCCAAACTCTTTTTTTGAGGCCACAATCACCCTGATTCCCAAGTCACTCAAAGATGCAACAAAGAAAGAGAATTACAGTCCATTCTCCCTCATGAACGTTATGCAAAATTACTCAACAAAATTCCGGCAAACTGAATCCAACAACATATCAAAAAAAAATCATCCACCCCATCAAGTAGGCTTCATCCAAGAGATGCAGGTGTGGTTCAGCATACAAAAAACTGTGAGTGTCATCCATCATATAAACAAACTGAAAGAAAAAAAATGATCATCTCATTAGACGCTGAAAAACGCCTTTTACAAAATCCAACACTCCTTCATGATAAAAGTCCTGGAGAGATCAGGAATACAGAGAAAATACCTAGATATAATAAAGGTGATATACAGCAAGCTGACAGCCAACATCAAACTAAATGGAGAAACACTCAAAGCAATTCCACTAAAATCAGGAACAAGACAAGGCTGTCCTCTCTCTCCTTATCTATTCAATATAGTTCTAAAGCAATAAGAGAACAAAACTAGATTAAGGGGATACAAATTGGAAAGGAAGAAGTCAAACTATCTCTATTTGCAGATGATATGATCGTATACATAAGTCATCCCCAAGTTCTAGCAGGGAACTCATACAGCTGATAAACACCTTCAGCAAGGTAGTAGGGTACAAGATTAATTTTAAAAAATTAATAGCATCCTATACACTAAGGATAAAAGGGTTGAAAAGAAATCAGGGAAACATCACTCTTTACAATAGCTGTAAATAGCATTAAATATCTTGGTGTAACTCTAACCGAAGAAGTACCAGACCTGTTTGACAAAAACTTTAAGTCATTGGAGAAAGAAATTGAAAACGATATCAGAAAATGGAAAGATCTCCCATGCTCCTGGATAGGTAGGATCAACATGGTAAAAATGGCAATTTGGCCAAAAGCAATCTATAGATTCAATGCAATCCCCATCAAAATCCCAACACAATTTTTTACAGATCTTGAAAGAACAATACTCAACTTCATATGGAATAACAGGAAAACCAGGATTGTCAAAACAATCCTGATCAATAAAAGAATTTCAAGAGTCCCCAACTTCAAGCTATACTGTAGAGCTACAGTAATAAAAATAGCCTGGTACTGGCATAATAACAGGCATGTGGATCAATGGAATCGAATTGAAGACCCCAACCTTAACCCACACACTCCTATGAACACCTGATTTTTGACAAAGTGGCCGAAAATATTAGATGGAAAAAAGATAGTATCTTCAACAAATAGTGTTGACATAGCTGGGTGGCAGTATGTAGAAGAATGTAAATAGATCCAAACCTATCACCCTGCACAAAACTCAAGTTACAGACTCAACATAAGCCCAGCTACACTGAACTTGATAGAAAAGAAAAGTAGGAGATACCCTCCAAAGCATTGGCAAAGGTGACCACTTCCTAAATATAACACCAGTAGCACAGGCACTAAGAACAACAATCAATAAGTGGAACCTCCTGAAACTGAGAAGCTTCTATAAGGCAAAGGACACAGTCAATAAGACAAAATGACAGCCTAAAGAATGGGAGAAGATCTTCACCAACCCTACATCTGACAGAGGACTGATCTCAAAAATACATAGAGAGCTCAAGAAACTAGAGCCCCAAAACCTAAATAACCCAATTAAAAATGGGGTTCAGAGCTAAAAAGGGAATTCTCAATAGAAGAATTACAAATGGCTGAAAGGCACTTAAAATTGCTCAATATCTACAGCCATCAGAAAAATGCAAATCAAAACAACTTTGAGATACCACCTTATACCTCTCAGAATGGCTAAGATTAAAAACACAGATGACAGCCTATACAGGAGAGGATGCAGAGTAAGTGGTGGGAGTGTAAACTTGTACAGCCACTCTGGAATGCAGTATGGCGGTTCCTTAGAAAACTGGGAATCAATCTCCCCAAAGATCCAGCAATACCATTATTGGACATATACACAAAGGATGCACATTCTTACTCCAAGGGCATTAGCTCAACTATGTTCATAGCAGCATTATTTGTAATAGCAAGGACCTAGAAATAACCTAGATTCCCCTCAAATGAAGAACGAATTAACAGACTGTGGTCCATCTACACAATGGAGTACTACTCAACAGTAAAAAAGAAAAAAATTGCAGGCAAATGGATAGATTGGAGAATGTCCTCCTGGGTGAGGTATCACAAGCCCAAAGAGATAGGCATGGGATGTACTCACTCATAAGTGGATTTTAGACAAAAGCAAAAAAACAAAAAATACCCAACCTGCAAATCACAAGCCCTGGACAGCAGCTTGGGATCAGAAGGAACTTAAGAGAGACATCCAGAGACATCCCCTAGGAAGAGAAAACAGAGAAGATCACCTTAGAAAATTGGGATCATAACAGGTTACAACCAAAAAGAGATGGGAACATATCATGAGAGAAGGAGATGGTTGAGTGAGAGGAGCAACAAAGAGGGAGAAAAGTGATGGACATCTTGACAGAGGAAGCCAGTGTGGGTCTGGAAAGAGACTGGGTGCTGGGGAAACCTCCAAGAACTCACAGAACGTCTCTGGCTAGGTCTCCAACCAATAGTGGAGGGGGTGCCTAAACAGGACTTACCCTATAATCAAATGAATAATCTCCCTAAGTGTCATCACAGAACCTACATCCAACAATGAATAGGGGTGGAGGCAGAGATCCATGGCTGAGCACTGATTGACTGGGCAGAGCTCCTGGTCCAGCTGAGAGCGGGAGAAGAGAGTCTGTCTGTATGAGCAAGGGTATAGGGATTATGAGGAAAATTCCCACAGTGATGGCTGGCTGGAGCTCTGGAGAGCTCACTGAATCAAGAACAGCCACTGGAGAACCATTGGGGAAAAGAGCTAGGCCCTCCAAGGGAGGGAACTGTAAATTGGCATGGGCAGTGTAATGAACCTCGAGGGGTGGGATCAGAATGTGTTCCTGTGTGTGGGCCAGCACCTCAGAGCCCATTCCCTGCAGCAGAACACCCAACCCAGTCTTGATATTGGGATGAGGGAGTCGGACTTGCCTGGAATTGATGTGCCAGGCTGAACTGACCCACCTTGGGATTTCTTGCCCTTTGTGGGGAAGGGATGGGGGGGGGGGGTTGGGGGAGGAGGCTGACTTTGAAGAATTGGGAGGAGGGAAGGGAGGAGGATCAGGGGGAAATATGGATAAAAAGACATTTTTATAAAAAGTAAATAAAATGAACATACAGGAAAAAAAAGAGTTGTCATGGTCACAGTGCCTCTTCACAGCAATAAAACACTGACTAGGACACTACTCCATCTTTACGCCCACCCCTCCCCTCCCCCTCCGTTTCTCTCATCTCCTACTGAGATTGTTATAATGGGCATATTGGTTCATTCAGTGGTTTCCCACTCATTTAAGACCTTCTTACTCTTTTCATTTGTGTTCTATTCTCCTCTCACTAGATAATTTTTAAAAGTCATTCATAGACTGTGTTTAATTTTATTGCGACTGCCATCAATGCTGGTTTGTTATTTAATTCATCCTACTCTTCCATCTTTGAGATTTCTGATTGTCTATAAACTCTAGCCCTCTGCTTCATCTTTCATATTATCTGTATATCCTTTTCCTGATTTCATTGAACTGTATATCTCTTTTTTCTCATATTTCTGAGCTTTCATAACATAATTATTTTTATACCCTTATAGTTAATTCATATATTTCAATTTATTAGTGGTCAGTCACATAAAAGTATGATTCTCCTGGATGATATCACAGTTCCTTGATTTTTTTTTTATATTTCTTGTGCCTCACATTGATGTCTGAGCACTGGATGGAGCAGTCGCCTCTGTAAACCTTAGAGATGGTGCCAATGTCATTCATTTGAGTACAAGGGTGAAGTATGGCAGCTGTGATTCCAGGGAGCACAAAGTTACCGTCTTTTTCTGCTTCATCAGTTAAGGTCAATGATAGTGAAGGCTGTAGGATTCTAAATAGCCAAAGCTGAAGTGTTTACAGTGATGATGATATGGTAGCAAGGCCATTAAGGTCTTAAGTGTAAAAGCTGATGGGTCCTCCTGCTCTCCTTGTCTTTGTTAGGGATATTCTAGACATTGATACCCCTTTTGGTCTTGCATGGCCCACAAACTGCTCTGGTACTCCAGGTCCTCAAGTGTAGGTTTCAGAATAGTCATCTAACAGAAGCCTTGTACTCTATGCGTTGCAGGATTCTTGTGACATCTAGATCTTACAGTAAGGGTTCCCTTTCTAGGCATAAGTATGTGAATGCTTTTCACTAAGCTAAAGGCTGGAATTCTGGGATGTGCCCAAACATACTGACACCACAGGGTTGAACACATTACTGAATCATCCCTGATTGTTAAGTGGACTGAGTTGAGTCACCATAGAAGAAACATGGGTCTTCATAATGATAGCACACAATTGTCACTCAGAATCTGAAGGTAAGAAACAGCAGACTATAATCTCAGGTCCCTACAGTGTAACATCAGTATTGTGATGAAGGCCTTGGAGGCAAAGAAAAGAGCCTTTATGTCACAGAAAGAAATGTCACTGTGCCTTGAAATAAGGCCCCAGAGATGACAGGGTACAGTAATGAGTGGTGCCATGGGGTAAGAACACAGCACAAAGGTAACTCTAGCTCCTTTCATAGTTAGGTCTGCTACATCCCAGGGCCAGGAACCAAAAGGAAGTGACAGTAAGACCCCATGAATGGCATCGAATAGCTGTGACTTAACCCTGACATTAGCACAGCCACAGGGCAACATGGCTGTAGCAGACAGATCAGAGTAGGGGTAAAGTTGATACAGTTATCATGATTCAGATAGTGGGGGATAGCGGCCATAATCCTCAGGGTCTGTGAATGCAGCAGCCCCAGAGGCTGGTGTGAGGTATTCATTCTGAGAGAGAACTGAGACATGGCCCCTGAGTAGCTCTGTTTGTAGGCTCCACATCCATGATAATGGCTGGGGACACCTGTAATAAGGGCACTCCTGTAGGAAGACTCCCTCTGAAAGGACCCTTTCTGTATCCAAGCTACTGCCAACTAGGGATGAGTCGGAGTATGCAAAGACCATTTTCACCCTTTTCTTTGCAGTAAAACTCAGTTTCTTTACCCTGAAAGTCTCTGAAATTCCCATGCCATTCACAGATTGTCCACAGCTATTTTATTAGCATATGATGTGTGTCAGTTATGGGGCAAAGAAATATTGGGAACTTCCAGTCCCCTAGCTTTCTGATGCCACTCTCAAAGATGGTTTTAGGGCCACTGAAATGGCCCAGAAAAAAATTTGTTTGTCACACAAAGGGAAGCCTTTGCCCTTTAACATTTGCTTCCAAAATATGTTATTACAACCCTGGATTCTCTTAACCCTGAAATGTCCTCAATATCTCCCTATCAGGCTCACATCTGAATAAATATTATGTTTCCCCGGAAGTTACTAGAACATGCCTGAAACTTGCTTCTGCTTTGTGAACATCTCCACAGTGCTAACACGGCAGGCAATCAAAGAACCCTCCTGGTAGGAAAAGCTATTCACACTCTGCCCATACTGGAAGCCAGAGCAAAGTACTGCGGGGATACAGGCCAGAGAGCAGAAGGCTGGGGTGGAGTCTAGAGGAACCTGTGAAAGTTGGTGTCACAATGGTTGACTGGACAACCGGCAAGGGATGGCTGAATAAAACATCTGAGCAACACTGAGATAAGTTGCAAGTGGCCTATCAACTGCTGGTCTCACAGGCTCAGAGGAGCAACCCAGCCCTCAGAGTACAAGGCTTTACTTGAACTCTGGCACATCTCGACCTCTGCTCAGAAGAATCAGATCAATATCTGGAAGGGAGCTGCTCGAGATAAAGATGCAACATCAGAACCCTCCCTCCCCTATTGCATCCCTGTGAGTGTGGTCTCAATCTACAGGTGGAATCTAATCCCTTTTGTGAGCTGTCTTTGGAAGAAGGGGTAAAGGGCAGCCGAGTGCCCGCCATGTCTGTATCTGCCCTTGGTGATTGACAGTACCAAGCAGGGATGTAGAGTCTCGTATAAGTTCATGCTGTGAAACCTCTGTACAGTCACGGCACTGGCTTTGGTGGAGACCACCAGGAAAACTCCACTTAACCTGAGAGACACTAGCAGTGGGTGGAGGGCTGTGTGTGTAACCTTAACGAGATAGCTGTTGTTCAATGAAAGTGAAGAGTGAGGTTTATGCCCTGTAAAGGAACTTGGTCAGGGCCCAGCTGAGCCCCGAAGCACCATGGTACTTGTTGATGTAACTTACTTCCCTTTAGTTACACCCTCATCACACCGCACCCATACCTCATATGCCCACTGAGTGAGCAGTGAGGAGAGCTGCATACGGAGGGAGGGAGGGAAGGAGGGAGGGAGGGAGGGAGGGACGGACGGACGGAGGGACGGAGGGACGGAGGGACGGAGGGACGGAGGGATGGAGGGAGGGAGTACAATCTGCTGAGCAAGCTTGTCACTCCCACCAACCCAGAGCAGCAGTAGCGTAGGAGCCTGTCACCCAGCCAAAGGGCCTGACAATTAAGCAGAGGTAGCTGTGGGAGACGCAGAAAGACCACTCACTGGATCCCTAGGCCTGCCTGGCTTAGCCTCAAAGAAACCCTCCAGGAAACCTGAAAGTCTTCCAACCAAGGAGAAGTCTGATTCCAGCTGGAGAGGGTTCTTGGTGTGGGGTGCCCCAAACAGGGCCTCCGTCAGGTTCAGCGGGCTTCATGCTCCTAAGTATTCCACTCCCTGGAGGTGAGAAGAAGGGACAGGAGGTGGTAGGGATGCAGCCCAGACAGGGCAAGAAGCTGTCACAAAAGATAGAGCAGCTGCTTCAACAGGGACACCTACATCCTCACACAGTTCAGAACCAGGGTCCCAGAATCCTCTGCATAAACTCTTTTGAAGGCTGGCAGTGTCTCTTGGTTTCCAGGGTGCTGCCAGGGTGCTATATTCAGAGGTGGAGTTGTGTTGAGGAAGATCCAGTCTGGCCTCTTTCTAGAGTTATAGGGATGGCCTGGGCTTCCACCCTCCTCCTGCTTTCAGACTGATGCCCTTCCCCAGCACCCCTTGGCTCCAGTTCAAGAGCAAGGGCTGCTGATGTGCAAGTGGAGAGGGGACACTGAGCACCAGAGGCTCACAAGTTAATCATTAACAGCTTCTGGGCCCAAGGAGAGCCACAGCCCTGCGGGCCCAGAGCGTTTAAGGAAGTAGCAAGGGGGAGCCCCAACCCCAGTAACCCTTGCAGAAAAGCTTCTCCTGGGAACAGCCAGGCCTATGCACGTTCCTTGCTCCCTGAGCAAAGCAGGAATAACAGTGAAGCAGGAGAGAATGCCACAGCCTGGGACAACTTCCTGATTGGTGCCTTCTCCAGTTGTCATGCTGCCCAGCACAACTGACCCCTATCCTGATTGCATAGTCAGTCCTGACAAGTAGATCCCCATCCCAGGCACTATTGGATCTCTGCCTACCATGAGCATGGTGAAGAAATCAAACCTCCTCCTGCTGCTTTCTTGTGTGCCCAGGAAACACAAGCATTTAGTCTGCACAATGTTGCCAGGGAAAAAATAAGGACTAGCCCTGAATGAGACACACTTGACTTTGCTCTTGAGAGGAGGAGTCTAGGTAGACTCCTATCCTACATCCTGCATCACCCAGTTGCCTGAGCAGCCCTGATACGACTGGAAGAAGGGGCATGCCTTGGTTTTCAGATGCCCTGAGATGTTTCCAGGTCCAAGGAAATCCCATGGGCAAAGGGACCTCCAGTCTTGGTGAAGGGAAAAGGTAGCCCTGGCCTCTAGTTCTCAGCCTTCTCTGGTTAGTGGTCTGGCCCCCACTTGGTCTACTGAACATGAGACAGAACCCAAGCCCAGAGTTCTCAGCCTTCTTTTGTGTCTGTTCTTCCAGCAACATCATGTTATCCTCTCCCATCTCAGTGTTGACCAGTCCTCAAGGAAAGTTCATTTCTGGGCCACCTCAAGATACCTCTTCTATTTCCCAAAAGACTGTGGGGACACACATGGCAGTGCTGCATGTTTTCTATCCCACTGTTGAAGCACAGGTGAGCTGCATGAGACTAAAATGAAGGAACTGTTGTGTACTTACATAAAGCCACCACACCTGCCCCACTCCACCATGGTACAGATAAAAGTACACGGTCCTCAAATACATGTGGCTGTAGAAGGTACCAGCTCTGAGTGGACCTTGGTGGTTTCCTCATATGCCTTGTCAGCCTGTGGAGCAAAGGTGCTGCTCTGAGGAGTTCACACAGAAAAGGTGACCAAGAAAGGGCTCCAGGAACCATTATGCCCATACTTGGCTGCACTTCAAAATCAAGGTGGGAGATAGAATGAGATGTGGTTATTTCTGGCCCTGCCATAACTAGTCCCTACATAGAGCATGGTGAGGACAGGTTAGCTGGGATCTGTGAGCTGTGGTCAGAGCTCATTGACCCACTGTCAAGGTGAAGCACCCAGAGAATAAAAATAAACAATGCATGTCAAAACTTAAGGGAATTGGAGAGGCAGAGAAGATGCATCTGAAGGTGTGTCTGTCCACTTCCATCTCCTCAATCATGTGATAGATGGTTGCTCAACTTCCTCCTCATCCTCATCCAAGCAGCTGATGTTACTGGGACCGTGAAGGACTACAGAGGGCAACAGAGAAAATGTCAGCACAGCTGGATGCCTTGTCCAACAAAACAAACATACCACTGGATACCAACCCAGACCCTAACCAAGTTGTCTGGGTGCATCTGAGCACACACACACACACACACACACACACACACACACACACACACACACACACACACACACACCATTTTAGCATAAACAGCTCAGCATCAGTACAGTCGGGGGGAGGGGGGGAGATGTTGGCTCATGAAGCAATGCTAGCTCTAAGACTGTACTTCTCAACCTTCCTAACCTTGCAACTCTTTAATACTATTTCTCATGTTATGGTGACGCCCAACCATAAAGTTAATTTTGTTGCTCCTTCATAACCATAATTTTGCTACTTCTATGAATCATAATGTAAATATCTGTGTTTTCCAATGGTCTTAGACAACCTCTATGAAAGGGTTGCTAGACTCTCAAAGGTGTTGTGACCTACAGTTAAGAACTTGTGCTCTAAGACGTCTGTGACCTATTGGCAGGGGACAGGGAGGGAGAGGATGCCACTAATCTTACAAGTGAAAAAAGAGCCAACTCTTCAAAGTCAGGAACTGGTTCCAAATGAAGCAAGACCAGGCAGGCAAAACTCTGAAGTTAATGCAGAAGCCAGAATGCTAGATCTGTTAGAAAGGACACGAATGAGCAAGGCATTTCTAAAAGCAAAGCTGGTAAGAAGGAGCAGGATGATGCCTCCAAAGGGCAGGCTATGAGACTGGCACTTGGCCCTCAGTGGCCATGTGGCTGAGGTCCAGTGCTTTACCTTGCTGGGGAACCAAGTGGAACATATTCACAGGGCTAAGTGGTATAGAATTCAACATATGTATCCATGGTGGGTGTGTCCCTACAGATGAGGCCACCCTTCTATCAGTCTTCACCCTGAATTGAACACCCTGAAGCCTTCTGTTCTGTATGAAACATGGTCTGCAACAGTGAATTTTATATGTTCAAACAACCAGGAATGACAGCCACTGAGTCCAGAAAGGGGGAGGTGTCTAGCTGCATCTGAGTACAGTGCGGACTTGATATCCCAGGGTCCAGATGGGTGCAGCAGTGTGCCAAGAAATGAAAGTTGCTTTTTCTCTCACTGAGAGTGTTGGTGTACAGCATAGCATGTTTCCAAACAGACCCACACATGAATGCTTAGAGGATCCTACTGCCTAAGCTACTACTGTGGAATCTACAAAGCACTCAAAATAAACTAAAGACCAAACATCCAGTTAGCGAGTGCACAAAGAAACTGAACGAACAGTTCTTGATAAAAAGTACGAATGAGCAGTAAACACATGAGGAAGTGTTCAACATCCTTAGCCATCAAGGAAACACAAAGTCGAATTACACTGTGATTCCATCTGACCCCAGGCAGATTGGCTATCGTGGAGCAAACAACGAAAGCAGGTGAGGATGTGGGAAAAGAGGAAGCCTGTTCACCGCTGGTGGGAATGTAAACTAACGCAGTCTCGACGGAAATCAGTACAGAGGATCTTTAAGACACCAAGTGGAGAACCATCACATGACCAGCTATACCATGCCTGCGTACCTGAAAGACTCCAGGTGAGAATACCACAAAGACTCCTTTTTCACACTGACTGCGGCACAAATTGCAGTAGCCTAGAGCAAAATCAGCCTAGGTATCCAGCAATAAACAAATGGGTAAAGACAATGTGACATATATATGTATTACAATATTCAGACATAAAAACTGAAATTATGTCATATTGCATATTGTTTTAAATTTATCAAAACTTTATTATAAAGAACTTAATAATAAAAATATCATGCAATGAAATTAACCATATCCAAAATTTATACATTTCAATGAACTTCTATATTTAGAATAGCCATTCTGAAGCTGTGGAACTTCCCACTACATTTTACAATTTCACTCTCATGTGAATGTATGGATGGATGGGTGGGCAGGTGGGTGAGTGGTTGGATGGGTGGATGGATGGATGGGTGGGTGGGTGGATGGATAGATGGGTGGGTGGGTGGGTGGATGGATGGGTGGGTGGGTGGGTGGGTGGATGGATGTGGGTGGGTAGGTGGGTGGGTGAGTGGGTGGTTGGATGGATGGATCGATGGGTGGATGGATGGATGGGTGGATTGGTGGGTGGGTGATATAAATACATTTGCGTATATACAGATTAAGACATGAAAGTTCAAAGAGAGCTACTTGGGAGGTGGAAGGGGACTATTGGGGATGGGGGAGGTCAAGAAAAGATAATAGTAAGTATGTGATAAGTACATTATATAAAAATATGAAAATGTCATGAGTACTATGAGTTATGAACTGTGAACATAATTAGATAATATATGCTGATAATAAATGAATAAAATAGTACAAGTACTGTTTGGCTTCAAATCTGAAATATTCCCAAAGGCCACATAATGTAGCTAAATCCTCAAATAACAGGGTCCCCAAGAGATGGAAGCCTGATTGCACTAATCACTAGTGTGCTCTCTCTCTCTCTCTCTCTCTCTCTCTCTCTCTCTCTCTCTCTCTCTCTCTCTCTCTCTCTCTCTCTCTCTCTCTCAAGTAAAAGCAACTTCCTTTGCCATGAACACTGGCACTATGCTGCCACAGGCTCCATAAACTGAAACCACAAGCCAAAGCCAAGTTTCCCACCTTTAAAGAGTCCCCTCAGTATTTTGGCACAGGATAGAAAGCTGGCTGATGCAGGTATTCCATAACCAATCATTTTAAGGAACAAATGCTCCTCCAGATAGAAGCGCTTTGTCACATCACCATGTCATGTGTCCACCCTGTTTGGACCTGCCTGAACCTGGCTGAAGCACACTGAAACATGTAAGATAAAGTCCAAGATCTCCCCATGGATAGCTGGTAACAACCCCCAATAAATTCTATTTGTTTGATAAGAAAGGGGACAGAGGGTAGAGAAACTGTGGAGCCACAGAGTAGACATGGGGCTTACTCCTGGGAGGAAAGAATGTCTGCTAGGAGACATCCAGTTCTCAACTGCATTGCTGGTGTCTGGGAAGCCCTGCTGGTGCAGATCAGAGCTGAGCCCATGGGCCATGAAGTGCTCTGACTACTCAAAGCCCCCATATCTGCAAGCAACTACATATGAACTTTGCCTGAGTTCAGGGAAGGCAGCCCCAAGTAAACAGGGCCATTTGCCAAGTGGAGTTCCTGCCCTTTGTATATTTAGTCATGAACAGAGGTAAGATTTCCTCTTTGACAGCAGATACACTTGCATCAACAGGCTACTGTAGAGGGAGAGGGTCCCTAAAAAAAAAAAAATCTGATGCTAGAGCCACAACTGAATAGGGTCCGACTTCCCTTGAGTAGCAGGACCCCATGACAACCAAAGCCCCTTTCTCCCAGCAGTGAATTCAGCACTGGGGGACCCAAGACTGCCAGAGCCTTGCTGATCAGAACATACAACCTGCTGAACCTGTTTTCTGAGCTTTGTGCAGACAGCTGTTATCTGGAGACAGGAAGCAAGACCTACTAGCCTTCGAAGAAGGCTAAGCACACAGCTCTCTATGGTGCCTGTGCTGCAGCTGGAACAGACAGGGTAACAAGGGAACATCTTTGAAGCAGACTCCTGTGACACACAGGGATGAGTGCCTAAGACAGACCCATAATCCTAAACCACAGGATAAAAGGAGATCTATTGGCTTCAGGTGCCAATTTGGTGTTCTCAACCCAAAAGATGTTCGACCCAGGACTTTCTTCTGTAGTTTACTGAACCAATCTTGGCAAACTTATCTGTCAAATGCAATCTTGAGAATGAGAAGGGTCACTCTAAGGGACTGACTCCAGAAGCTTACAGAGGCAACAAGGAAAGAGGTCCATAAACCAAATCAGTATTCTTAAAAGATTCTTACTTGGTGCTTATGCTATATATTGTTTTTAAATGTCACTATTACTTCTTTCTTAAGACATTTTATTTTATTTTACTTTACTTTATTATTCTACGTGTGTTTGCCTGCAGGTATGTACATGCACTGTGTGTGTGCAGTGCTTGCAATGGCCAGAAGAGGGTGACATATCCTGTGGAACTGGAGTTACAGACGGCTCTGAGTTGCTATATGGGTACTTGCAATCAAACCCAGATCCTCTATGAGAGCAGCAAGCCCCCCTAACTGCTAATCCATTTCTCTACCCATCACCTAGTTTTTCCCCAGCATTTGCTAGGACTGCCATGGAATCATATAAGTTTATAGGTCAGAGCCTAGCATGGAGAACACAATGTATTTGCTAATATACTATTCCCTAATTCAGGTCATCTAGCATCAAGTCTTTATGATAATAAACAGTCCAGAAAATAGCCAAAGTTACTTTATTTTCAAATCTAGGGTCCCTGGGATCAGCTCTTTGAAACAAAGTTTTGTGGCATCCTGAATCCCAGTTTGCAGTTCCAGCTTCTTCAATATGAAGTACTGGGCACAGCCTTAGCAGTGAGATCTGGTCGAGTACTGCAGGCAGGTCAGGAACACTGCTTTGTGAGAACGAGACAGTGTTTATCAGAGGAAGGTGTGAACAAACAAACACAGGAGTGAGTAGGCCTTCAGTTCTGTCTCTCTTCCCTCATCAAAGCTTTAATGTTTTCATTTATTTGTTTTCCAAGACAGGGTCTCACTATGTAGCCCTGGCTGTCTGAGAACTCACTATGTAGACCAAGCTGGCCTCAAACTTACAGAGATCCACCTGCCTCTGTCTCTTAAGTGACGAGATTGAAGGTGTGCATCAACACACAGGGCTTTTATTTATAGATATTATCTCACGTATTCCCACAACCATGTGGGGTTCAAGCCACAAGTAAATGTGGAGTACTAAGGCACCTGCTTGTTGGTGAGGACATGAAGAGGAGTTAAGAATGGCTGGCCAGGTTCTAGAGAGCAGGGAACGCAGCTCTGTCTTCATCCTGAGTCCAAATCAGAGTTCCTAGAAAGAAATAGAATGTGAGGGTCACCAAAAGCCACAAGGCAGCCCCAGTAGGCATGTCTTAAAAGCCTTTGGCCCTGTTCCCTTTACCAAATAAAAAAGAGTTGCCGTGTGGAGAACTAGCTTTTGAAGTCCCAGCAAAACTGGGAGCCTTGGGCTTCTCCAAGTAGGAACGGGCATTGCCACATCATGCTCAGACACACAGCCCATCTCTGCCAGTCCAGGCCAAGGTAGTAAACGTGAAGAAACACTCACGCTTCTCTGGCCTAAGTGGCAAAGCAGCACCTTGTTCAGGCCAACACCGTGTGGAAAAATGGGTGATCATCTTCCACTGAACCCTTACTGGTGAGGCTTTGGAGACATCACTGCAAGTCCTTCAAGCATCTTTAAACCATTCCTGTACCTACAGGGACAAGGGGGAAGGGGACTAGAGTATAAATGGCACATAAGCCCCTCCTCTGGGAGAACAAAGCCTTGGTACCTTCCAAGCCTAAATTCCAGGGAGACTTCCCCTTCCCAGTGCAGCCCATGGAAGCCCATTGATCTGCAGGTCCATGCCTGGAAACAAAACCTGACTAAAGACAGAGAGCTTTCCACACTGCAGGAAGTCAGTAGCCAGCTACCAATGGCTAACATCTGCCTCTCTGCAAACCCTTCTCCTTCGGATACTGGCACAATCTTTTCCTTTATCTCCAAGACCATATGTCCCTGGTCACCAGCCAGGCAGGGTCTCCATGGAGCTCAGAGACCCATTCGAGGACTCTGGGTAAATGATCAGGCCCAAGGCTTTCATTTTCATGAGAGGAAACTCAGGCCCAGCAGAGACATGGGACACCCAGCCCAAGGGACCCTGCTCTGGAAAACCACACACATCCATCAAAGTCCATGTGGTAAGAGCTCTGCTCATATGATTCGCTGTCCACTGTCATCATGATCAGCCACCAAGTTCCCTAGGCCTCTCTCCTGCAGTTCTCAGCTGAGAATAGGCATGGTGATGTCAGCTGACATGATCCAGCTCACAGTGTTTACACACAGTGATGATTAATTCCAAGTGTTAGGTGTGTGTCATGCACAGATTAGCAGAGTTCCCTTACCTGGCTCAGAGATACCGTAGCTGGAAAACACCCAGACCTAGGCAGAAGACAGCAAACAGTAAGAATTCTTCAGGGGCAAGAGCCCCGAAATCTGCTGCCCAGAAACAAAGAAAAGCATAGACTGGTTTATAGAGAACTGCTATCCTGAGACAGTGCTCTGACCATGGCTTGAGAGCCATAGAAGGTCAACAAAATATGGCATTGTCCCAAGGAAGAGGAAGCTGAGCAGCGTCTATGCCCACACTCACCTGTCCTAGGCCAGGGCTTCTCTGGAAATGAATCCCTGGCCAGTCAGTCTAAAATCTAGGAAATCCAGAGCTCCTGGGTGGGTATCAGATGGATTGAAGTGGGCTGTGCCGGGATGCCCACAAGGAGCCTCCAACTTCAAATGCAGTCTCAGAGCAATAGCCTCAGCTAATGCCACCTTGTTTCAGTAACAGGGAAACTGAGGCCCAGTGGTGTGAATGTAAGTTCCTTAGGATCCCAAGCAAGGGGTCTCAGTCTAGAGGAAATTAGGCCAAGGAAATCTGCCAAGCTAGAGACTGTGTTCCTCTCCCCCAGGGCTGTATTCTCCACCTGAACATGACAATTCCCTCTCATGACTCACAAATCCATCAGTGGATTTAATGGCTGTGCCCATTCCTGAAGGTCGGAGAACATTAGAAAGGACATCGGGACACTTGCAGACTGAATTTTCACTGTAACTTTTATTACACATGAAAACTTCAATAATTATAGAAAGAAAACAAACCACTTCTGAGGGCAAGGACCAAGACAGCTTCTCCAGCCCTCACAGAATATTACACACTGAAAGTCTAGCTATCCTAAGGACAAGGTACAAACTGCCACCTGGTCCAGGGCCACCACCAAAGTTCATGTGGTGAGAGCTCGGCACCAAGGAGCAAACCTCCTTATCTTTCTGGCAAGCCCTTTTCCTGATATCGTTCACAATGTCTCTCACTTTTGACCTAGAGCCTGAAAAGCCATCTAGACATGGTCTCAAGAACTGAACTCAGGTCTCCATAGAAATCCAAATACAAAGGTCACAGCAGCACAATCTACAATAGCCAAAACTGCCACCAACACAAACGGGGCTGATCTTGATCGGGGACTGTGCGCTCAACAGGGGACCGTTCCGTTGTAGAAAGTGATACCACAGTGGTGGCCTGGAGTACAGCGTGCTACTTGAGAGGAGGTGAGTACAGCCCACATGAGGTCCTGCTCCATTTGTGATTTGTGCAGAGCAGGACATTGGGGTGGACAAAAGAAATACGTGCTTGCGCAGGGTCAGGGTGGTACGGAGAAGAGTCACAACTAAAGGTAATCCGCCAAGGACTGAGACACGGCTCAGTCAGTAAACTGCCCACCAAGCAAGGCCAAAAACCTGAGTTCTATCTCCAGACCCCATGTTAAAAAGCTCTGCTGTGGTATGTGCTTGGAACCCCAATTCTGTGGAGGCAAAAACAAGCAGATTCCTAGGGTTTGCTAGCTAACCAGCGTTAACTAATCAGTGAACTCCAAGTCAATCAAAGACTGGGTTGTCTCAAAAGGGGGGGGGGTGCTGGAGGAAGACCTCTTGAGGTTTCCTCTGATCTCCACGTATACCACCTGTGCATGCACACAGTGCACCTATATACAAAATTAACAGATACATATATGTGCAAAAATAACTTTCTAAAGCTAGCTGTACTTATCCCTGAAGATGGTAAGCACTGTTGAATTCTATACTTTTTATAAAAATAAAACTTATAGTTAGTGAATTATATCTCAACAGCTTATTATTTTTCCCCCTGGGGGAGTCAGAAAGCTTGCAATTGACTCCAACACTGGACTTAGAAAATCCAAGCTAGCACAATCCAAGTAAGGAAAGCAGGCTCCCTGCCACCCATCCTCCTAACAGAGAGCCCTTGGCCCTGGGAAGTACTCCTTCCTCACACACAGAGTCATCTTTCCTTGAAATTTGGTCCTCCTTACAGAACCCAGAGCATATCTGCACTCCCCAGCATCAGGATGCTGCTCTAGGGACATCAGCATCAGGATGCTGCTTTAGGGCCTCACTGCACAAGGACAGGGCTGAAATGAGACTTTCTGAATGCCAGCTGGGTGATTCTCCCAGGAAAGCAGGTAGCCACACCTCCAACTTTCCCTGTTAGTCTGCGGTCTCAGGCTGTCTCGGAAAGAAAATTCCATGACAAGAGGGCCAGCCCACCAGCTGTCACTATGCAGCCCAGGGGCCACCACATTCCCAGAACCTGCCAAAGAACTCTGCCTTGGGGACATGAACTCTGGTTCCCCAACTATCTTCCATGAGCAAATGTGTTGAAGAGGCCTCCAAAGGACATACTCAGAACTGCCAGGCTCTTGGAACTAAACAAAGTACTAATGTGCTGTAACCCCCTCTGGGGACAATAAAAACCATCATACAATTAGCAAATATTGCAAATGCTTCAAAAACTTAAACAAATGCCTGGCACAGTGGCACCTACCTGTCACCCAGCACTTGAGTAAGGCAAAAGAACTTTGAGATGAAGATGAGATTGTCCTATTATATAGAGTTGGAAGTTTTCATAAAAATTGTGAGAGGCCACTTCAACTTTCCATTGAGGATGTTCTCCAAGAACTTGCAAGTTCCAGCTTTGGTATTTTTTAAAGATTATATTGTTGCTATTTTGTTATTATTGATTTTATTATCAGTTTTTTTTTAAGTTATGTGCTGTATGAATGTGTGAGCAGGTAAGGTGCCCACAGAGACCATAGGAGTCAGCTCTCCCTGGAACCGGAACTACAGGCAGTGGTGAGCCATCTGCTATGGAATCTGGGAATCAAATTTGGGTCTTCTGCAAAAGCAGTATGTGATCTTAAGCACTGAATAATCTTTCCAGCTCATAAAAATCTTAGTATATTTATTTCATGTGTATGGACATTTGTTTAGATGTATGTATGTGCATTATATGTGTGCAGTGCACAGAGAGGCCAAAAAAAGATGGACCCCCAGATGTTTGTTAGCCACAATAATGAGTGGATGCTGGGAACTCAATTGGAGTCTTCTTCAAAAACAAAAAGCATTCTTAACCCTCACTGAGTCATCTCCCTAGCACAGACTTAGGTATGTTTAAGTTACTCCAGAACTTCCCCTGCAAAACAACAAAATAAAAAAATAAAAAATGCTTAATTGATGGTTGATGTGGGAGGGTCTAACTCACTGTGTATGGTGCCACTCCTGGGCTGGTGGTCCTAGATATTACAACAGGAGACTGAGCAATCTGGGGGAGCAAGCCAGTAAAAGACACCTCTCATGGCCTCTGTACCATTTCCTGCCTTCAAGTTCCTGCCTTGAACTCCTGCCCTGCCATTTCTGGGTGACCTATAGGCTGAAATTAATCTTTTCCTCCCCGAGTTGCTTTGGTTTATCACAGCAAAAGAAGCCCTAACTATAAGAAGTAAGACCTGATGGGGAGACAGAGTGCAACCTGCCACCAGTAACTCCTGGACAACCCCTCCACTACTGGTGATTTCCCTCTCAGACACCAGAGCTCCTTAATACCAAGACAGTGAGTCTTCTTTCTGGTGACCCATCAGAAGCACCTAGAAAATTACAAATTATCCCCGCCCCAGAAAAATCAAACCATCATTTCCAGAAGTAATGTGGGCAGAGGCAATCTTCTAGAATATTCCAGAGGGTTTAAAGTGCAACCAAGATGAAAAAACCTAGTGGCCCAGCATGGGTCCTTATACCTCAAAGATCTAACATCTTTTGGTACGTTTGGTTTGTTTTGGTTTTTTTTTTTTTTTTTTTTTTTTTTTTTACCATTTTGAAAGATTCTCTACCCAAAGCACAAGTGAAGATGACTACAGCTGGGCTAACATCCAGTGGCTGGTGGCTCTAATCCTAGTCCAGATATGCCCAATTAGGTGCCCAGTTGTACAGAATACCAAGGCTCCATGTGAGAAGGTGTTGGGGTAGAGCACATAGTAGGACAGAAAGAGCCTTGGGAAGAGTCAGAGTGTACTAGAAGGTTCTCAGAGACCCCCCATCCCCTGAGTGGAGTGCTTTTTGGCAATGACTCAGACATAGCCAGGCACCACCAAACCTAATGTGGAGATCAGCACCCCTCATAGCCTAACCAGCATGCAGCAATTCCCTCCCCTTGCCTGCAAAACAGAGGCTGCAAAAGAAGGAATCTGACCCTGCCTGGGGCCCAGGTTCTGTTGCCCAGAACTTTGCTTCTTGCAGTTCCTTCCAGCTCCCTCTACTACCTGCTGCTCAGCCCAAGCCTCCCTTAGGCAGGCCTTGATGTCTCAGAACTTACACTAAGGTTCTGCTCACAGTTTCCCACTTACGTTTGGCAAACAGTGCCTCACTAGGTCTGGCTTCCAACTTACCATCAACAGAGACCCACACTGCCACACATAGGAGCCAGCAGTCCTTGGCTAAGGGGACAGTAATAAATAATTCCAGGGACGTTGACACCATGAAACACTCCAGATTCTAACCCAAGATATAGCCAGCCTGAGAGAAGAGTGGGGACATATTCAAAGACAAACTGCTCCTAGTCACTTGCCTGCTGGTCACCTCACCAGTGGACTGGATTCTTCTCCATCTTCCTGTGACTTGATGCCTCCAAGTGCTGGATCCCCCGAAGATGTGCCAGCAGCTGCTGCTGACCATGCATGGAGGCTCTATTAAAGCCCCATTCCCCAGTGGCATGACTTAGGTCATCATGGGGGGCAGGGCACTGAGCTGGATGGTTATTCCAGCAAACAGCTCTTCTGGGAAAGAATTACCTGCAGCTGTCCCCAGGGTATCCAGTCAGCAAGAGGCATCAGAAGTGAGACAGCAGAAGAAGAAGAATGCCCTCTCTCCTCAAGAAAGGATGGGTACAAGACATCGCTGAAGCAAGCACCTTCAAAGAAGACGTTATGAGGCCCTGGGTGCCAGCCCCACACACATTCTTTCTTGTTCCAGGTATGAATAGCAAATAAAATGATACACATTTCGGTCCTTGTGTGTGACTTGTATGTGTGTGTGTGGGGGGGGTGCCGATAGAGGCCAGAGACCAGCATCAGATATCAGATATCCTTAGTTGTTCTCCATCTTACTTGTTGAGGCAAAAAGTTGGAGCTCACTGGTTCAGCAAGCCTGACTAGCCAGCAAGTTCCAGAGTGTTCTCTGTCTCCTACCTCCTCCCTGCCTGCCTGCCAGCAATAAGCCCAACTTTACCTGGCTTCTGCATGGGTACTGAGGATCCGGACTTGAGTCTTAGTGGATATACCACAAGCACTTTCCTGGCTTGCTCATTCATGTAAAATGGCTGTTGCAATGACATTAATTCACACGTGTATCTGCTCACCTGGTTACATTTCTTGTCCTGAGATCACTTCAGATTGACTCTCTGTGCCCGTTTTAAGGTTATAACATGACTTCTGACTGTATAGTCCCTGGCATATAGTACCTTTGTACCCTTCCTCCACCCGGCCCCTGGTAAACACCATTCTGTCCTCTGTTGCTGTGAATTCAGCTAATTTAGATTCTGCATCCATTGCTCTTCTGCTGCTGTGATAAAACACCATGACCAAAGCAACTTATAGAAGGAAGGGTTTATATGGACTCATGGTTCTGTCGCAGCAGGTAACTGTGGGAAGAGGCAACAGTCACGTAGCAGGAATCCCTGAGTGCACCTCTCCTCAAGCAGGAAGGAGAGAGAGCTAATAAGAAATGACTCCATTCTTGAAACTCTAAGAACCTGCCTCTAGTGACATACTTCCTCCAATAAGCTCACCTCTCCAGTGCCTCCCCCACATAGATGCCACCAACTGGGGACCAAGTATTCAAATGTCAAAGCTTCTAGGGTGCATTCTCATTCATACCACTACATCTAGATGGGACCTCAGTGTCCTTCAGTGTCTGGCCTTCTTCCCTCGGCATAGCCTCCTCTAGTCTTATCTATATTCTTGGAAACACTGGGCCTTTTCTTCTCTCTTAAAGGGTTTAACAGCCCACTGTGTGTACATACCAAACTGTATCCATTCATTCCTTTATGAACATCCAGGTGCTTCCATATCCTAGCAGTATAAACAGTGCTGGGATAAGCCTGTCAGGGCATATACTGACTTCATTTCCCAGTAGTGGGGTTGTTGAGCCATTAGGGTAGTTCTAGTTTGGGTCTCTAAGAAGTTTCCATCATGGCTGCACAGCTGACATTCTTCTCAGTAATGATACAGAGAAAACCTGGAAATGTGACAGTCTGTTCTCCACCATTACTTCCCAGTTAGCAAGTGCCTCTGGATCTTGGATAAGCACTCTGCCCAGAAAATGGACCAGATAGAGATCTGATCACATGACATGAGTTGGGACCACACACCCAAGCTGCAAATATACTCAACAATAGCTTATCATCCCTGGAGGTCTGATCTATTTCTGGAAGAAAACCAAACCTCAGATGCCCCCAAAGGAGATCAAACTTTCAAGGCAAATCCATTAACAGGGCCTTAGCTAGGTAGTGACTGCAACAGTGGGCGCTAGCCTGTGCCATTGGAGGGGGATGAAGCCCTCAGCTGAACATGGGTGCTGCTGCTAAGAAGGGACAGGAAGGTCCTAGTACTGACTCCAAGCAGAGCAAAGGGATCTACTCCACCCAATCAGAAAAAAGGAAGAAAAATTACCCATACAGATTGTACTATAAAGTCCATTGGTTCTGTGTGAATGCAGCTGCCCAAATTTATACCAGCTTTATGATACATGACGATGATGCCCTCTGGCTCCCTGGCATGACCTCTCTCCTTGGTCACCTCAGCTATTTCTCCCAGCACAGGATGGGCCTTGAGTTTGCAGCAAATGGAGTTGGCATAACCTCAGCATGCTGCAGGAGTTCAGTAGACTAAATGGTTATATGAATAAGTGATAGCAGTTATATCAGTGGGCAAACAGGCTTCTAGACACACAGAAATGTGTCTTTCTCCAAGCCCATGGGATGGTTGAAAGGAGCCAACATAGGGCCAGAGAGGGGTCTCTGGTCTGGGTGGGCACGGTCTTACCCTGACCCACCTCCATCCCTTCCAGGCTCAGGCCAGACAAACTTTGCTCTCCTGTAAATGATCAGCAACCCATAGCAGACAACTGGTTGCCTCCTGGTGTTTTCTGGAGGTACCAAACACACACTTCTTCCCCTTTTCCCCTCTGATGAGTCAGAAATGCCAAGGCTTCCTGGGCTGTCTGCAGCCATGCCGAGTTCCCAGGCTGGATGGCCTCCTCTTACAGCAGCCCTCTGAGTTCTTTGTGTCCGTTTGGATTTCTCATCTTTGCTCTCTGAATGGTGATTTATCTGGCTTTCAGAACAGAACACTGAAAGGCCTAATAGAGCATGTGGCTTCTGGGCTGTTTCGATTTATAAATATTTTAATAGGGTTCTTATTCCTTCACAGCACATCTCCCACAAACCTTTATACCAGGATCAAATGCCACATTTCCTTCTAATGAAACAATGGAATTTTTCCCTTCTCCATCTTAAGAGAGAGAGAGAAGAGAAAAGGGGGAAAATTGTCACATTGTAAATACCCCAAAAAGCATGTCGTAGTCACACCAGCTCCCCGATGCTCTGATGTCAGGAACACTCCATTGGTCCTTGCAGATCACTGTTCCTACCCAACCCTGAGGTAACAGCTAACAGCCGGACATCCTTTACTTTAAATTAGCTTATTTTTATTTTTCTCTTCTCTGCTGCTTAGGCTGAACCTCTGGCCATGTGCATGCTAGTTAAGTGTCTCAGCACTGAGCTATAGCTCGGGCTGTTGTTAGAATTTTTGAGATAGAATCTTACTGATCTTGGACTCACTTCGTAGCTCAGGCTAGCCCTGAACTTGCCACCCTCCTATCTCATCCTCTCCAGTAGCTGGGATTAGAGATATGTACCACAAGCCTTAACCTAACTAAAGTTCTTAACGAGTGTCTTATTCAATAAGTCAGATGATTGGACATTTAACAATCCAAACGTGAGAAGGCAAAAGGCCAAATTAGACAGCAATGCCACAGTTAAGTCTAGAATACCCCAAGCCCATTGGTAGGCCACACCACAGTTAGAGAAGACACTGAACTGTGCTGCAGTGTCAAGGCTGGAAGCAAGGGGTCCAGGCAAGTGAGGTGAGGTGCTGTCTTTGATAATGCTAGCCTTGCATCCACACCTGTTTGCATTGGCCCATTTCCCTTTCCACATGCACTCACTCATAACAGATATGGGTTAGGTTTGCAGCTCTTTGCATAAGAGTTTTGGGTTATCTTTGACCTAACACCTGCTTTTCTCACTCAGTCCTCCTCCTGTTCAGTATCCAGCACCTTAGGGAAAAATCAAAAATTAAATTAAAACTCGCCCAGGAAATCTCTTCAACAATCCCAGGCTATAGCCATAAAAGCTCAGAGAGAAGGTCCATCCTCTCTAGGAGCTCAGATAGTCACTATTCTAAAGATTATGACTCTCACATGCCTTTCTTGCCTGTATAATGGAGATGGAGTTGAAATGTGGAAATACACAGTATATTAACCAGATGGTTAAGCATAAGAATAAGTGGTGTCTGTCCTTGAGTACTGTAATAGTAAAGTGTATTGCTGCCCTTAGAGTCATGGTGCTGGGAGCCAAAAGATGACAGCAGAGTTGAACTGTTGCCCAGATGCAATTACTGATTAGAATTGATTATTTATACAAAGAAAGGCGACTGATTGGGTTGACCAATAGTTGTCATATTGCAGCAAATTTGGACAAAAGTGCTATAATTGTTCAAGAGACCATTTGCCTCACAGAAACAGAAATGGAACATGGGGGTCCAAGGACCCCTCTGGCTGCAACCTCGTGGACTTGATGTTGATGTGGCCCTGGCTTCTCATTTTCCCCCTCCCAGTAGGTGTAACTGGCCCTGCTCAACACCTTGAGGTGTGAAGAAGCAACCTTCAAAAGTCATGCTTGTGCAGTTGCTTCTCCAAGCCAGGCCATAAAACCACAGGCTCATTTAAACACACAGTAAACTAATGGGAAATGGCATGTGACTAAATATTTGAAAGCTATTTCCGTGCCTTATTTGATTTGCCTAATTACGTGTTTTACTGCCTTCTTTATGGAACTGTTGCCTGAGGTATGTGAAGCCTTTATACCTGCTTCATTTGATTCATTAATAGTTGAATCAAAACGCTGCGCGATCACATTGGCATGCAGTTTTAAGACTGCTTCCAAGTCCCTTCCTTCCGTGGTCAAATTCTAAGACCCATAGATGGGCATTCACAACCAATCTAATACAAAGGGTGTCCCGACCACTCTGTCACCTCCCACACACATCCCTTCTCCACCAGGCCAAATAAAACAAAACAAAACTAGGGTATAAATATGTCAGGATGAGAAAGAAAAACATGTACACAACATTCAAACATCGTCTGCCAATGTGAAGAAACAAGAGAATCCGAGACAATCACACGCATACTTGGCCTGCTCTCATGGTCCAGTGAATGCCGGGGTTACCATGGTGGGAGGGAGCAGGGGAGCATCCCCGAGGGCAGGCTTTGTCTGGGTGCTACTCAAACAGAGAGCTGGATTCAGTCTGAGGGTCTGTGTACTTTGGGGCAAGCCACCTCACACTGAAAAGGCCAGGGGAGAAGTGTGGAGTTTGGCTTCCTCTCATACCTTTGGGTCTCTCTTGACATCCTGCCCTCCCCCATCAAGATGCCTTCCAGGATCCTCTTCAGCCCTCCCATCTGTGGAAACATAGCCCTGAGCCCTCTCCAGGGATCAAGCCACTGAGGAGTCTCCCCTCTCTGTGAAGAGGCTGCTGGTAGAAACAGCCAGCTCCCTCAGACAGTGCCAGTTTATGAGAGTCCTCACTGGGGAAGGAAATAGCTGGACAGTGTCTGGACACTTGGACTTTCCGGAAGTTCAAGTCTTAGATGTGAAGAGTTAAGCTGAAAGTTAGTGAACACAGCTCTTGGAGGGAGATGCTGCCTTCCAGGGCAGAGAAAGGAACTGAACTATGGGTCTCATTGGGCCCCTAGGACAGAGACCAAACTAAGAATCCAGCCACATTCAGTTTCCTGTCATTTGACTGTCATGATGGCTGATGTGCACCCCTCTGGTATTACTACCCAGAAGACTCAATGCCCTCTGGAAACAAGTGGTTATGGTTCTACTGATCTTGTGTGGGACTCGGACATCACCAGAACCACTATGTATAAAGGAGTCCTATGCCTCAGAG
The DNA here is from genome assembly GCA_033318265.1 of Phyllotis vaccarum. Classification (NCBI taxonomy): domain Eukaryota; kingdom Metazoa; phylum Chordata; class Mammalia; order Rodentia; family Cricetidae; genus Phyllotis; species Phyllotis vaccarum. Next base: position 74,528,475 of record JARWLC010000014.1, on the reverse strand, counting down.
TATTAACCTGATCTACATCTAGGACAGTCTACGTAGTGAGACTCTCTCTCTCTCAAAGGGAAAAAAAGTAAGAAGCTGCTTTCTAAAGGGCTGTCTCTTTGTAAGGATCAGACCACCAAGATACATGGTGAATTCCCAATGGCTTATCTTATTTGCTACTCAAAAGAGTATGGGAAATACAGGAAGGAGATTTTTTTTAAGTAATTCAATTTGGTTGGATGTCATTTTTAGCCAAGCTAAAGAATTGGCCTCTTAAAAATCAATTGGTTTCTCCTATGTTGAGCTGCCTTTGGCCTCACACATTTGCCCCAGTGAAATCAAATGTCAGTGGTGGTGTCTAAGGTTGTTATTATCTATTGGGTTCCTTACTTTATCTTTGCTGGGTTCCTCTCTAAATAGAAACCACTGACATGTGTTATACTGATAAGAAACATTCCTTGACTGATCAATACTTATTGAACATCATCTTAGCTGGGGACTTACGAAGATGAAATACCAATACCCTAAAGGCTCTTCTAGAAGTGAGTAGATGTGTTGATAACAGCCTAGATGTCCGAATGCAAGTACCAACTCCCCAGCACAAAATATGGATAGAAGAAACAGCACAGGCTATTGGTTAATTTCCCATAGCATCACAAGCTAGAAGTCTGGGGAGCACAAATTATGACAGCTAGAGATGAACAGGCTTTGGAGAGCTGGAGGCCATCTTCAGGGAAGCTCTGTATGGACTTCAGAAGTACACACATAATGCACCAAGAGTGATCCCTGCCCAAGTGTCTATGGGAAAGGCAGAGGTTCTATAAGAATAACCAGGTGTTCCACCTTCAAAGGTCAGGGATGGGGAGGAAAGTCTAGAATCTTTCCTCTTGAAGTTAATCTAAAGCTTTGAATAAAGTTCCCTGTAGTCAGAAATATCTCTGTCCCACCTGGCCAGTCCTGCAGCCATTTTGTCCCAAATAATCACACAAAGGTTTGTATTAATTACAAAATGTTTGGCCTATGGCTCAGGCTTATTACTTGACAACTCTTGCTCTTAAATTAACCCATGACTCTTATCCATGTTTAGCTGTGTGGCTTGGTACCTATTTCTCAGTGAAGCATTTTTATCTTCCTTCCTCTGCCTCTGGTTGGCATCTCTCTCTGCCTTTCCTCTCTATTCTGGTTGCCCCACCTCTACTTCCTGCCTGCCTTCTGACCAATCAGCATTTTATTAAACAAAAACGAGTGAAAAATATTTACAGCATTATTCCAGAGTTCTTAGCTGTTCTTAGAGTCTTTATTCTTCTACTATATCAACCCGAAGCCAAACAAAAGCCTTCCAGATCTAATCCTGATCCTCTGATTGGGAATATTTCTGGCAATCACTCAACAACAGCTATGAAATGTACATGATTTTCCACTTTACCCTACACTAGGGATGCTGGGGACCCAATGAGATCCCAATGGGAAGGAACTCTGAAAACTTGTCAAGTAGGGCCAAGGTTTCTGGTAATTCTTGAGATAGGGTGCCATCCCGGATACCAAAAGAATGCTAGGGGCAGCTTAGTCCTTCAAACAAAGCAAATGTCACAAGCAAGTCACATGCTTTTAACCTCCACTCTATGAGACTCCTGTTTAAAGCTGCCTATTGTGCATAGACCAAACACACAGGCCAAGATGAAGCATGTTCCAGGATAGTAAAACACCCAGTTCCCAGCATGTAGGACACCAGCTTCCAGACTCAAATGCAGAAGCAATTTACCTTGAGGGGAGACGGCACAAAGACTCAGCCCTGCACAGTCATGACATCTGCTTAGATAGACATGTCACCTGAACCTTTTACACCAATAATCTGAAAATAAAACTGAACTCTGCCAAAGCTGCAGCAGGATGATGGAGAAAGAAGAAGCACCTTAGCCACCAGGGACAGTCACCAGGTTCACTGTCTACTTTCTATACAAGCAGGTATATGACACATGGAAGCCTGGCCATGCCCCCTTATAAGAGGTAACAACCAAAGGCAATGGGACTGATGTGCAGGCCACTGAGGAACCCTCAGCAAGAGCCTGTCTATGAGGCTGTGGCAGAGAGCTGTGATGGTGAATCTCAGTTGTCAACAATAAGACGGAGACTCACATGGAAGATGGGTCTCTGAGCATGCCTATAGGGAATGATTTTGATTACCAGGTTAATAAGGTAAGAAGACCTGCCATAGGTGGGACCATTCCCTGGGCTTCAGTGGTGCATTGCATAAAACTGAGTAAGTGAGCCTTACAGCAGGTTTCATCTCTTTCTCCTTCCTGAGTGAAAATACAGTGTGACCAGGCACCTCATGTTCCTGCCACCAGCACTTCCCTTATGTGATGGGCAGTGCCTCAAACTAAATTTTAAAAAAAAAAAAAAAAAAAAAAAAAAAAAAAAAAAAAAAAAAAACCTCTCCTTTAAGCTGTTTTTGCCATAGCATTTTATCCCACAACAGGAAAATGAACTAGAAGCCATGTCTAAAAAGACCTCTCCTTTGTAAGTCACCAGGCCTGTCTAGACCAACCACAGAGAGGCTGGAGCCCTGGAATAGGATGGCCTCTGAGAACAGCAGGAAGATAGCTCCATTCATGGTTTAAAAACAATCACAAAAACTAATCTTGAACATGTCTAGTCCTGAACCCTGAGTGTCTGCCCATTACTAGGCACACAGTATTTTTCTTGGAAGCACTCTTACATCAGACTAGGAAGGGAGGAAGCTGAGGGTCAGAGACACACAGACCACTCAGTCCTTGGTGCTTTTGGGTGAGCACATGTTCTTTGTGAGAAGGTATACCCCTTCCAGGCAAGAATATACAAACTCTGTTCCAGTTTCCTTGATAGAATTGCATGTGTTGGTAAACTAACATGTAATTCGGGTACAGCTGAAAGAGATGTCCAACACTGCAAGAAAATTCTACTAACCTGAGCTCTAGGTGACATGTGGCTTCAGGCCTGGAGACCATCTCCGGGAAAGACTGTCAAAAATAAAGAGCTGAACCCACAAAGAAATGGAATCCCATGGCCATTGAAGGAGGGGACCACATGGATGCAAGACAAAAAGAATAGAAACCCTCTCCTTGGAGAAAACTCCTAAGTCCAAGCTGCCCTCTATGGCATTTCACCTACTATTTACCAACCAGCGCCAGCCCTAGGCCTCTGGTGACCATTCTGACATGACTCCTGGGGTTGGTACCCAACTCCAAAGTGCCACACACAGCCTCTGCTGAAAGTGTATCTATATGGAGAGAACAACCACTTTCAGCCAGCAGGATCCTTGGCAAAATCCCTTGCCTCAGGGGAAAGCCAGAGCAGCCCATCTGGTTGTCTAGTTGCCCAAAGCCCCTGAAGATGTTAGGGCGTGGGAACATTACAGGGCAGGAAGCCTGTTGATGGAGTCAAAACTTCACAGCTTGGCTAACAATGGACAACTCAAATGTTTGTTGAGCATCCTTGATTTCCCCTTTGGGCTGTTTCCTACCTCTTGACATACCCAGACCCTCCCCCTCACCTCACCGTATATACTCACCTGGCTCCTTCTGGTAGCTCTCTTTCTCCGAACTACATCAGGCCTGAACCACCGTCTCTGCTGTCTTAGCTCTCAGCTTCACTATGAAGAAGGAAAGTCAGGTCTCACGACAGTAAAAATGGAAACTTATCCTTCAAAGGTGAGAGAAGATCGGTCCCTTGAGCTCATTGTCTGCTCTGGGCTCCAGCTGTACCTTGTAGCTGTAACACAACTCCTGGCAACAGCTGGTTCTGGCATGGGGATCAGGCTGCTCAGGACATGGCCTATGAGGTAAGAAAGGTGCTGCATAGTCCTCTGTGTCCAGAAGGAAAGGAGATCAGGGCGTGGTTCTCCTCCTCTAAAATGTGGCTGCGGCCTGGGTCAGTTGCTTCTCCAGAGGTTAGGATCACAGCTTCTTAGACTGAGCACTGGAAGAGCTACCAGTAGGGAGCCCTTAGCTTCAGACCCTAATTTTACAAGTGAAAACTTCAAAGAGACAGGGTATAAAGGACTAGCGGGAGCCCCTTCTTGTCACACACAGATCCAAGCCTCTCTCTCCACAATATCATATCAGAGATCTCCAGGGAATCCCTTCCCTTAGCCAGGGTTCTAGAAAGACTAGCTGTCCTAATGTCTTCTCTGATGCTGTGATAAACAACCACGACCAAAATCAACACGGAGAATCAAGGGCTTATTTGCTTTATCCTTCCACATGACAGTGCTTCAGAGGGGAAGTTAAGGCAGGAACCTAAAAGCAGAAACCGAAGCAGAGGCTGTGGAGGGTGCTGCTTACTGGCCTGCTCCCCAAGATTTCCTCAGCCTGTTTTCTTATAGAACCCAAGACCACCAGCCCAGGATTGGGACTGTCTACAACAGGGTGGGTTTTCCTATATCAATCATCAATCAAGAAAATGCACCACAGTCTTGTCCACAGGCCAATCTGATGGACGCAAAATGCTTCATTTGAGACTTTCTCTTACCACATATGTCTAGGTTTGATTAAAATGCTGACAAAAAATCCAACCAGCACACTAGGAATCCACATTCTAACTAATACAGATTCCAGACCCAATGGGGAGCCACGATAACTCCGGAGCCAGTGCGTGGGCTCAACAGCCTGGAACCTCAGTGGGATTAGGGGCCGTGGAACAGGTCTCCAGGACACTCCACAACAGCCACTCCCAGGCCAGAGGAATATAGGTGCCCCTCCCATATGGAGTTGACCCTACACCTGGCACAGCAGCATCCAGGGCTTCTTGCTCTCTTTGTTGGACAGAAGATGCCCTGATGATGTAATGCTCTACTGCTTGCCCTGTCTGGCAAGGGGGCTCTGGCCAGAGAGGGTCAAAGCAAGTAGTGAGGCTCCCCAGAATGAGACAGAAGGTTAAATGGGCTGTTTCTCCTCAATATGAAGGTATTGAAGGACATCCAAAGATAGAAACCCCATTCCACTCCCACCTCCAACCCCCCGCAGCATCTGAGCACCTAGATCTGCAGTTACACTGGACAAAGCAGATTGTCATAGCTTCCTGCCCTTTCCCCCAACCTTCTGGCTTTTGCTATAGTGCTTCAAACCTCCTGGTCCATGTACTCCCTCATCCACACACTGGCCCCTCACTGCACCTCATCACTGCTCTCTAGAAAAAGTAAGAAACTCATCAAGCTTACTTCCAGGCTTTTGCTCTGTCCTCGGAAGCCATGTGTGTTGTTCCATTCCAGGATCAGCCATAAAAGAGAGTCTCCAGGGTACCCAGGAGCATCTTCATGGGATCAGGGAACATCCCCAGTCCAGATGAAACCTGCAGCCAGGTGCCCCCCCTCCTCCAGGTCTTGGGGATTCCCATCAAGAGAGTCAGCAAAGCAGAAACTCTGATTTGATTGTTTGGGAGCAAGGCCCCATAGCTGTTGGCTGGCATTTTTTTTTTCAAATCTCCCCAGGTGATTCTAATGTGCAGGCTTAATGTATTACCTTTCCCAAGGGCATGTGCGCTTCAGTAGCTCTGAGATTGGAGGAATGGCAGAGGCGTGGTGGACTTCCAAAGCTGCTATAGTAGAGAAATGCCCAGACCAGAGTCAGAAGAACTGGGTCTTACATCCTTGGTCTTCTGGGTCATGAGGCCACCTGCCCACACCAAGTTCCTCTTTCCAAGTCACAAATGTAGCTGATAGGCCTATAATGGATCAGAAACCACTAGAGATTATAAAAATCCACAGATCTGAGGCCTATTTGGACCCAAGAGGAAACACCCATGGCTTACACTGAGGTGTAGGGACCAGCAGATGCCACTGAAGAACAAGAGGAAATGGACACTGTGTCACTCAGCCATGTGACTCTCTGACAGTTAACCCAGAAGCTGCTTCCTAGCCATGGCATATCTTCTTACCTGGGGGATTTTCCTCTCCCCTAGCTGTCACCCCAAAGAACAAAATGGAGCGGCCAAAACTCTATTTGCCAAAACTAAAAAAAAAAAAAAATCAGGAAAAAAAATGGAACTATCTGGATGATTGGATGGAGTGAGATGGTACAGAGCTGTTGGAAGGATGAGATGAACCGGGAGAGAAAGCAGTAAGAAAAAAGTGGCCAGCCCTGCCAAAGAGTGGGAGTGCAGGCCGGGCCTGCACTAAGATCCTTGGCTCAAACTCGGGAGGAAAGGAAGGCTTTGGAGAAAAGACAGGTGGAGTCAAGAGCAGGATGAACCAAAGAGCTTAGCCCTGTATCCAGATCCCTCCAACTGGAGACTGTGGAATTTCCCAAACCTGGTAGGCCAAAGCTGAAGGCAGAGTGAGGACGCCATCTAGTGGCAGGGGCCAGAAGGGGGAAGGGGCATGCCCAGAACTGCACCTGGGGGTTGGGGGCAGACATAAAAGCTGGCCAGTCCTTAGAATGGAGCAAAGAAAGGTGGGTGGAAAGACAGAAGAAGTGTGTGAAGGATGCAAATGCCCAGCAGGAAGAATGGCTGAGCCTAGACAAATAAGAAGTAACCCCTGAGAGTTAAGGAGATAGCTGGCCCCGCCAGGCAGAGGCTGGGCTTTGGAACTTCTTGCAAGCACAGGGAGGGGCCCCAATGGTCTGGAGGGGAAAGGCAAAGAGAGGGAGCCATCTGGTGTCTGGAGGAGGAAGGCAGTGGGTGTCTGGTGTCTCAGAAGTGGGGAGTGGGTGGAGGGAATGAGGGCAGAGGACAGCAGCCTCACTTATTCTTCCCAACCCCCCATGGCTAGGCTTATAAGCTTGTTTTTAAGACAACAAATATGAACAGTGATTGCTTTTTATCCAAGCATATCTGTAGCCTGGAGCAGGAAGCAAGCTGCCCATAGGTACAAGGTTAAAAGAAAAAAGAAAAAAAAATAAAAATAAAAAACAGGGCTTAGAATGAATATTTTCTTATAAAGATCCTCCCTGTCTCCAGGAAGGCCAGCCCTTACCAAGATCTCTCTGGAACTAACATCCCTTGTCCCTAGAGATGGAGTAGGGGTGGGCAATAGGCCAGGCAATAGTCACTCTCCTTTCCCACAGCCTAGAGGGAGCTGATCATGTCTGGGCACTCCAAAGCCAGCTGTGCCCACATGGAACTCTGGCAGCTTAAGGGTTTGTTTCCAAACCACATCCACCCATCCCATATGATTTTGAGGAGAGCTGTCTATAGGTGCAGGATCCTCGCACCAGTCTTTACTCAAAGATATCAAGAAAAGAGTGCTAGCCAGCATGCCCAGAGAGTGAGAAAAGATCCAGGATGTTCAGATTGTGTCTGGCCTAGCCAATCCCAGTGATATGACAGCCACATGCCATGTGGACCTACCCTCCTACAATCAAGAACAGCAGCTCTCTTTTGTATCTATTTTTCCTGGGAGCATGCACACAAGGAACACAGGCTGAGTGCCTGGCTCCCCACTTGGCCTACATGAAGCTGGGAGCACTTCCCACCAGGGATTTGCATTTGTTCTTCACAAATCAAAGGACAGAAAATCCAGAGCTGTTGGGTAGGAGAGCTTGTGTCGACCTCTACCCACCCCGGGATAGTGAGGTTCTCCCCATTCTGCCTGCTGAGACTCACAGAAGACAGTAGCAAACACCTTTCCCCCTCACCAACCCCAACACAACCAAGTTTCTAAGCAAAAGGAACTGCTGGAAGACTCCATTGTTTGAGGATTGAGCTTCAGGCTTACTGGACATCTCCCGAACACTGGGACAAGATCAAGAGAGAGAGGCTGGTCCCACGGGGTAACATTAAAGGACTGGTATCCATTCCACATGAATAGCTCACCCCCATTGCCCATTCTAGAGGAATCATTGCCTGTGAGTAGGATGGGGGAAGGGCCAGAGCAGAAGCCTATAGTCCATTAAAACTAGGAGTTCCATATTTTATTTCTCTGCTTTAGCTAAGGCTTGTCTTGAGATTTTTCTTTTTCTGAAAGGAGAGAGGGATGAACACTCAAATACTGACCTCTAGCCTGCCCTCTTCTCAGATCCCCTCTATAGTCAGAACACTGTCCCCTAGGTCCCTAACACCCTCAGTCTGCAGCCTCTACAGCTGGTCATCTTCTGTCCTTGAAGACTAGATTGCAAAGCTCCAGTGTAAAGCCAGCTGTGCTGAGGAACCTGAATTCCACATTGAACTTATCCCAGCCCTGCATTTTGCTGGGATTGATTGTGGGGGTGGTGCATTATGTAGCCTTGCCCACTCCCAGTTGCCCCGGGGCACAATGGCCTCCACCCACCAAGCACACACCAGCCTGGCCTCCTCCCATCCCTACCCTGCACCATCCTGCAGTCCACACTGTACCTGCCCCTCAGCTCAGAAGCACCCATCTGCAGAGGTTTGCCTATAATGCATTCATTGAGATACAATGAAGGACAGTATTTTCAAGTTTCCCTAAGGCACTTAAAACAGCAATGCCACTTGTGATTACCCTCTACCCAAAGATGCTAAATATTCAGGAGACACTCAGGGTGAGCTTTTTTCACAACCCAGTGACATCTAGTCTGTACACTCACATCTGGAGGTGGGGAGTTAAACAGAGAGGCAGGTTTGCCCTCAAACAATTGAGAGAATGTTTGATGGTTGAAGCTTGGAGGGGGGCATTTGGACTGTCCTTTAAAAACTTATGTTGGCTCTCACCAAAGCATCTACCATTCTAGAAGACCTAAGGGGGAAGCAACCATGCACACAAAGCCGGCAGTACGGGGTATTATTCCAATAAACATGCCTTCTCCCTCCCGCCCACCTTTACCTTAGCAAAGACCTTTTTTTCTTTTAAAAACAAAACAAAACAAAACAAAAAACTGGAAGCCTTCAGGTGAAGATAAAGCCACAGCAGCAAGAGGGGGGGAAATGTAGTCTTTCTCAGGGTTAACATCAGAAGACAAGCTTGTGCGGCTTGGCCAATCAGATGCGCCCCTGCCAGCTATAATATAGTGCGAAAGGCAGCCTGTCTCACAAGCTCTCCAGCCTTGCTACCATTTAAAATCAGGCTCTTTTTGTCTTTTAATTGCTGTCTCGAGCCCCAACTCCGATGTGTTCCGTTACCAGCGACCGGCAGCCTGCCATCGCAGCCCCTGTCTGGGTGGCGATCGGAGACAAGTCCCCTGCAGCAGCAGCAGGCAAGGTTATATAGGAAGAGAAAGAGCCAGGCAGCGCCAGAGGGAACGAACGAGCCGAGCGAGGAAGGGAGAGTCGAGCGCAAGGAGGAGCGCACACGCACACACCCGCGCGTACCCGCTCGCGCACAGACCGCGCGGGGACAGCTCACAAGTCCTCGGGTTCCGTGGACGAGATGCTGCTGCTAGCGAGATGTTTTCTGGTGGTCCTCGCTTCCTGGCTACTGGTGTGCCCCGGGCTGGCGTGCGGGCCCGGCAGGGGGTTTGGAAAGAGGCGACACCCCAAAAAGCTGACCCCTTTAGCCTACAAGCAGTTTATCCCCAACGTAGCCGAGAAGACCCTAGGGGCCAGCGGCAGATACGAAGGGAAGATCACAAGAAACTCCGAGCGATTTAAGGAACTCACCCCCAATTACAACCCCGACATCATATTTAAGGATGAGGAAAACACGGGAGCAGACCGGCTGATGACTCAGGTAGAGACCCATTGCGGGTGGGAAATGGGCTCCTTCCCCTGGGGGTTGCGTGTGACCAAGCAGTCAGCCCTGCTCTGTTTGCTCTTTGGGCAGGTAGGAAGGCGGCTTGGCCCTCTCCTTCCCCACCCACCTGCCCACCTAGCACTCCTCTTCCGGGAGGAGAAAGGAGGTGAAGGGTCCAGCAGGAAGTTTAGGGTTTGGGTGGAGTGGGGCACCAGAAGATGGGGTTCGTTATGTCTCTCATTTAATTAGTCTCCTGGGATGGCCTCCTCTATCTGTCTCTATTCAAGCCTGTAACTTGGAGAGACCTTCACTCTGGGGGGTGTCTGCCCTTTCTAAGCAGGGACAGAAAATGGAGGGAGTAGGGATGCCCATATACACTTCAAGGAGCCTCCAGGTCATTGCAAACGTATCCTGGAACATTCCAGCTCCTACCTTTTCCCTTTCTGTGTTTTTCTCCCAAGACCACCCCTACCCTTTACCCCCAACACCACCCAAGAACTCTAACTGGAAAAGCCAGGGGGCAGTTCTGACAAAAGGCAGAAGCTCCAGAGGCGCTCTCTCCCTGGGCTTGCCCCCACTGTACGCAGCCTGACTGCTATTCCACAATTGTGCCGGTCAGAGGGAATGTATTGATATTTCTTTAAGGATGCTCCTCTGTTCTCCAGAGCCCACGGTACCTTAGGGGAGGGACTTGGAACTTGCTAGCTTTGCAATCGCTTTAATTTTCAACCTGCTTGCATAAGAATTAGAAGCGAATAAATATTAGCAGCAGCTAGGGTGAATGGACACAGAGGGCAAAGCAAAACATTATCCTCTCTCCCATCCCACCTCCTTTGAGATTTCTAGGCTGCCAATCTCCCAGCCAAATCAAGACTTTCTGAAACTCCATGCCCGTATGACTGAAGCTGGAAATGGGTTTCCTTGCAAATATAGGTCAGCATCCTTTTTACTGCCCTATTAAAATATTCAAGTCCTACCTTTAGGGCTAGGTGCGCCCAGCGGCTGGCGGAGCAGCGCTGGCGGGGCGCAAAAGCAGGGGGCGGGGGCTGGAGAGCGAGCGTGGAGCTGCCTGCGACGCGTCGCGCAGCTCCCACCCCGTACCTGCTGGCTGAGGAGCCTGGGAGACTAGCCTTTGGGCGGCGGGTCAGAGCTGGAGCAAAGCGGTGTCTTGGAGGCTGAGGACCGGGCCATTCTCTCCCCCATCTCCCTCATCTGCTCCCGACCACCTTAAATCTGGACCGCGAGTGTGGGCGCGCGCGCGCGCGCGGAAGCCGGCAAGCTGCGCGAGCCTCAGTTAACTCAGCGCCGGCCGCAGGGCGCCGGGCTGGTGCAGCTGGCAGGAGCGAGTTCTCCCGCCAGCCTCGAGCGTTTATCCCCCGGTTACCCTGCCCCTCCCGGCATTGGGGGGTGCGTCTCAGGGTGAAGAGGTCCTAGGGAACCGGTGAGGAAGGAGATCATGCTAAAGCAAAGAGGCCTGACTAGGGCACGCAAGGTCCCTCAGCTCGGGTGGGTCTGCCTAGGGGTCCTAGGCGGACTCCCCTGCTCAGAGCGCCGGGCTTCTGCATGCTGCAGAGCTGCGAGGTCGCCGAGTCGTGCGGCGCGCAGCAGACGCCTTTCAGCTCCACTTACTCCTGGGTTATCGATCCCGCGGCTAGGGTTTCAGCGCGCACGGGGCTGGGCTCTGGCGGCTGGTCCCTGACTCTTGCACGCGCTGAGCGCTGGGCTCATTCCCATCGGCGCGCAGGCAGGGGCTGAGCTGGGAGGAGTCGCAAAGCAGGGAGCAACCTGGACTGCAACCCTTCTGCTGCCTTCTTGGTCCCTGGAGCCTTAGCGACCAAAACGGAGACCCCCAACTATGTCCCTTCCCTCATTCCGATCCTCCCTGCCCCGAACCCAAGGCCCAGCAACCCTACAACCGGTCACTATCGCTGTTGCCGCCGCCGCGTGCGCGCGCGAGCAGCATTTGAACTTCTGACCTTCTGTCAAGTTCCTTCAGACGGACGAAATGAAAACAAATACTTTTTCCCTTGGGCAGTGGCTATTCTGGTTCCCAAGACAAAAAGAAAGGGTAGAGACAGCAAAAGTGGGGGTGGGGAAAGCCAGGCCAGGACCTTCTCACCCATCCCGCAATGACCGCCCCCCCCACCCCCCAATGAGGATGACTGTAAAGGTGGCTGTCTGGGAAGTACCTCCTTGGTACAACCCTGGCCAGTTAAGAGAGAATGGGAAGGAAGGAGGCGGCCAGACGCCTAGGCTAGAGGTGAAGGAGTGAAGGCGGAGAATCTTGGACTCGGGATTTGAGCATTCTCCTGGGAACCTGCCATCGGCCAGCTCCTCTTTAACCAACCACCTGATTCGGTGCCCCTCTCTTCAGTCTCGCCTGCCTCCCAGTCTGTCTCTCTAAAGCGACTGAGCCCAATTCCCTCAACCATGGCAGGATCGTCCCCAGCGGAACTTTCAGAGCAGTTCTGGATCGCAGGAGCTCCTGGTTAATATTAACTCCAGAGAGGGAAGCGCAGACAGACACTCTCCTTGCTCAGGCCAGGCCCGGGAGAGTGCCAGGCTGTTGTGCCTGCGGCCAGGGGGCTGGGGTGGGAGGCCAGCCGCGAGGGGCCTGATCTGCAGGCTCTGCTGGGTGAAGGGGGGGGGGGAGCACCACCTGAGGAACCTGGTTGAATAGATTTCCAACGTGTTTAGGGACTAGCCCGGAAAAGGAGTCCAGGTGTGGGTTTGAAGAGTGGTTTTCTGCTTTCAAGAGGGTGGTCTGTCCGCGCCCCAGTTTGGGGAAGAACGGAATGAGGAGTGTTTAGAGAGCAGTCTCTTGAAGTGGGACACCGCCTCCCTCACAATGTGGGAAGCCCACTTTTGGAGGTGACAGTCCCTGCTTACTATGCGCTCATGCTGTGCAGACCCAGGAGATGGGCTAGAGGCCTAGGAACAACTTGGCCTCGGCAGACACAAAGCCGGGCCCCAGTGACCCTGCTGGGCTTCACGGTGGCTGCACAGAGTCGGGCTTGATTAGCGGCACACGACCCAATGAATTAATAACCGGGCTGAGCTTCCCGGTTTTGCCTGCGACATTCCCTCCCAGCGCGGGCGGGGGAGAGCCCTGCATCTGCGTGCAGAACCGCACTGGGCCTGGTGCGGGGGAGGGCTCTGGGGCAACGGGTGCTAACTTAGGTGGCAATCGGCATTGGCCTGTCCAGGTCGACGCCCTGGATCATCCGGAAGTTCTTTGCCTGGGGTCCTCCGTGTCTGCTCTTGTGGCGCTGGCACAGCTCAGGGTGTCCCGCTCCGAGCTTGGCCCTGCTGCGGGAAGCTTTTTAAAGCCACATCGCCAACTTCCCCCTAGTGAGAGAAGGGAGCGGGGTGGAGTGCAGGTAGGAATGAAGGAGGAGATAAGCTGTGCATACCGTGATGTGCGCCTGCGCGCACTGACTTAGAATCTCAGTTCTAAACTGACCCGGGTTTACTTATTGATTTTTGTGTAAAACACGTTCAGTCCCTAAGATGACCTCACTCCAACTCTGTTCTAAAGAAAGCCGCTGGCAGGCCCCAGAAACCTGACTGAGTGGACCTGTTGTTACTACACCCCTCCTATCTGTTGTGCGTTTAACTCTACAATCATATTTCTGGGCTTTACTGCTTCCAGATATACATAACTCATCTTTGTCTGCAGCCCTCCTGGCTACAGTTAGAGCCTATCATCCCATCCCTGTAACCTGTCCGAAGTCCTCTCAGCCTGGGGGATCATGGGTGATTAGCCCTACTCACTGTAGAAATCAATTTGAAACTATTCTTGCCTCCACTGAGGGCCAAGTCTCTGGGTACTGGGCCCTTCACCATTTTGTCTCCAGTCAAAAACCACCAATCTGCATGCTACCATCAGCAACCTAAACTTCCAGGCAGTGAGTTAGTGCCCAGAGATAAACACTTAACTCAGCTCCCTCCCTTTCCTTACATCCTTTCCTTAATGTGGGCCAAGAGTGCCCCCACTATCCCAAGTTCCACTTTGCCCTGCAAGGGAGAAGGAGGAGTAACAGAGGTTTCACCCTAGACCCTTCTTGGGCAGGGCTCAGGAGCTTTGGATCTTCCTGGCTCCCCATCCCCCAACCTTTCCCACCCCACCCCCACCCACTTCTTAAATTTGCTCTTCAAACTTGCCGGACACCATTCTGTTCAGAGCCAAGAAAACAAGAGGGGAGGAAGAGAACGGGTCAAAGAAAACAGGCATACAATCAGGCCCCAGACAAGCCTGGCAGAGAGGAGCTCCTTGGAGGAAAGAATGTGGCTGCCTGGACCAAGAATGTTTGTCTTCTGGCCCTGCCTATGCTGGACATCAGCATTCACCTGCTTGCACGTCTTTGGGCCACCGCCCCCCCACCCCCAGCATTGCTGTGGCTTTCCTCAGGCCAAGCAAACATAGGAAAGACCCAGCCTCCATGGCTCCCAATCCTTAAAGTGCATCAGATGTTCAGCCTCACCAAAGAGATGCTCCTGGAGTCTCACCCAAGTAAAAACTGCTATTCTTCCTGGGGCCACTGTAAGTTTCTGGGTTGAAGACAGGGTCTCAGATGGTTCCCTGGAGAACACGACCCTCCAGCATCTGCTATGCCCCCACCCACCTTATTCACACAATCCCTGGGTCCTGGGCCCGTGGTAGGTAGAGAAACAACCAAGTAAGGTATCTGTCACTTAGGATTCCCCCTTCTTCCTACAGAGATGCAAAGACAAGCTAAATGCCTTGGCCATCTCTGTGATGAACCAGTGGCCAGGAGTGAAGCTGCGTGTGACTGAGGGCTGGGATGAGGATGGCCATCATTCAGAGGAGTCTCTTCACTATGAGGGCCGAGCAGTGGACATCACCACATCTGACCGTGACCGCAGCAAGTATGGCATGCTAGCTCGCCTGGCTGTGGAGGCCGGCTTCGACTGGGTCTACTATGAATCCAAAGCACACATCCACTGCTCCGTGAAAGCCGGTAAGCAAGCCTCCCCACTCCCACCGCCTTTCCCCACCACCCTCCCCACCAGAAAGTCTAGAAGAAAAAGGAGGTGAAAGCTATGAAAATAGGTAGATTCCTGTTGTAGAAAAATAATCTATGACATCCCACCACCCCACCGCCAGCCAGGTACCTCTGCAACCTTGTATCTGGCCAGCATCTCTACATGGCCTGGATTCCTAGGCTGTGTGGTTTCCAGAGCCCCCTGCTTCAGGTAGTAGAGACAGAGGTGTCCAAGAGGATTGTGGAAGGGAGTTTTAAGACTCTCATAGTAATTCCTGGTTTAGCCAGAACTCGCCTGCATTTTCCCTCTTTTAGAGCTTAACCTACTGACAGCAACCCCCCCACAACACACACACACACACACACACACACACACACACACACACACACACACACACACACACACACACACACGCAAAAAGGTCTGTCCAGGGCATAAACCCAGGTACTGGCTCCTCCCCGCTGGGCTCCTGTGGATTCAAAACTAACTTAACTTACTCGCTAAGCTTGTGGGGAAAGGCCTGGTGGGAGGCAATAAACTGTGTACTTCCAACTTAAGGAGGTGGCAAGCCCAGAAGCATCCGTTCTTATTAGGAGCCCAGCTGAGATGCAGAAAGCCCCTGGCTAGACTGTGGAAAAGAAGGCGGTACCCGATACTCAGGCACAGCGGCTGTCCCCAGCCGGTGCAAGGCCGAGTTCCCTGGGCCTGCAATGCCACACTCTGTTGCCGAGAGGAACAGCTAAGGAGGGAGGCAGACAGCCAGCACACGTGCAGTAGCCTCTAGGGACTGTGTTCTCTGGCAGGACAGCTCACAGTGACTTTCCGTAGAATTCTGCGCCCCCCATACACACACAGCACCCCCCCACCGCTCCCCCGCTTTCCAAACTTCCAAAAGTGTATTCTAACGACACACGTTAGTTGGAAATAATTTAAACATCAAGAAACGCTGAATAGGTAGAGAAAAGCGTGGTTCTGGCAACAATAACTGGCTAGGATGCGCAGGAGCCCTCCTCCTGCGGGCGCTCCTCTCAGGCCAGGGTGAGAAACACAGGTGGCAGAGTGTCCCAGACCCTGAGGAGGCTCTTCCCTGGACCTCAAGTCCGAGCTGAACACGCAAGGCCTCCCTGTCACCCCGGTTCACGGAATCCCTCTGGCGGGAGTCCCTAGGGCATCTCCTCCCAAATGAGCAGCGGTAATCCGGCCCCGAGGGTCTCGCAGGCAGTGCAGACCCCGGCCGTGCAGGGCAGCTCATTGGCATTCTGCGCACGCGGGCTGGGACGCCGCGCCTTGTGTGTCAAGCGGGGTCGTGCGACTCGACGACTCCGGCTCGCTAGAGCCCCGGGTCGCATTCCGGGGGGCTATGGAGTGCTTCCAACCGCCAGTCCCGCACTTCATGCCCCAGAAACCGATGAGAAGATTAAAAGCCTTCTGTAATTCCGGCAGGAAGATTCTTTCTGGCAATCTCTATTTGCCAAAAGCATGATCCTGGAGATTGGAATGCAAAGAAGACTGGGACCTCCCAACCCCTCCTCCCTGGCCCCCTGCGCTCCTCCCCATCCCCAATTATTGTCCTCCCGGACAGTGAGCTTCCAAGAGCTACAGAGGGCTGGCTAAAACGGGTAGTCAAGGGGCCTTGAGAACCCGCGCTTCCAGCGCTCTGAGCAGGCCTGGCCATTTAAAATTCAAATACACATCTCGAGTGCTTGGAAGAGAGGCCGGGCTGTGCAAATAGTGCCTTGTGAGGCCCGGGCTTCTGGAGAGTCCCTCTGTGTGAACTGCACGAGGGGGAGGGGGATTGCACCTGAGCAAATAGGGAGGGGGCGGCCAGCGAGCTGGAGAGTGAGCTGAGAATGGGGAGGAGGGAGAAATGGAAGTGTCCCCTCTTCCAGAGCTGTCTCCTATTTAGCCCACAAATCACAATGACAATACCAGGCTCTTTATTGGATTTTAATTAGAAAATCCGCGCAAGTCTTGGGCTTTCACACCTCGGGCAAACCTCTGGAATGTTTGTCCAGTTGCTACAACGACTACAGCTATTTTTCGCTCCCCGCCCCCTGGCCATCCACTGACCAACACTAAGGCCCTCACTGGGGAAGCAGGAGGCGGGGGGGGGGGGCTGGGTTTCTCGGGCGCAGCCTCCTTGCACCACGCACTGGGAGGCGCCTCGCCCTGCTACCGGGGCGTGAGAGAGGAGGGTGCGCCCGGCGCCCGTGCGAGCTCAAGGAGGCATGGATGCTTCCTAAGGAATCCAAGTGGAGAGTAAATAACCTTCTGGGTTCGCGGCGAGGCTGGGTGCAAGTGAGGGGGATGGGACCGGGGACAGTAGAAAGATTGGGAATGTCCCCAGCCTCCTGCAGGAGAAGCCAGATAACTTCCATTCCTCCTCCCACACACTCCCCACCTCGCACGGGTGCAATCTTGAAGGGTCGTTCAGGAATGCGCCTGCGTCTGAATTTAGCCACTGGGGCAATGGGATTGCTAGCGCAGGGCGGTCTACGCTAGACCAGTCTGGCTCCACAACACCCCCGCCCCGCCCCCCACTTCCCGCCACCACGCGCGCCCCTGATCAAGCCAAGTGGGGCACGACTGAGCACCGCTACGCACACACGCACGCACGTAAACATACTGGGAGTACCTGTCTCCTTAGGCACTCAACACCCCCTCTTTTTTCTCTCCTCCCCGCAGAGAACTCCGTGGCGGCCAAATCAGGGGGTTGCTTCCCGGGATCCGCCACAGTGCACCTGGAGCAGGGTGGCACCAAGCGGGTGAAGGACCTGCGTCCAGGAGACCGCGTGTTGGCAGCTGACGACCAGGGCCGGTTGCTATACAGCGACTTCCTCACCTTCCTGGACCGCGACGAAGGCGCCAAGAAGGTCTTTTACGTGATCGAGACGCGGGAGCCGCGCGAACGCCTGCTGCTCACCGCTGCGCACCTGCTCTTCGTGGCGCCGCACAACGACTCTGCAGCTGCTGGACCCGCACCCGGACCGAGCGCGCTCTTCGCCAGCCGCGTGCGACCCGGCCAGCGTGTGTACGTGGTGGCCGAACGCGGCGGGGACCGCCGGCTGCTGCCGGCCGCAGTGCACAGCGTGACGCTGCGTGAGGAGGCCGCGGGCGCATATGCGCCGCTCACGGCGCACGGCACCATCCTCATCAACCGGGTGCTCGCCTCGTGCTATGCCGTCATCGAGGAGCACGGCTGGGCGCACCGGGCCTTCGCGCCCTTCCGCTTGGCGCACGCGCTCCTGGCCGCGCTGTCGCCCGCCCGCACGGACGCCGGGGGTGGGGGCAACGACCCCGCACCCCAATCCGCAGCGGAGGCGAGAGGCTCAGACCCAGCCTCGGGCATCCACTGGTATTCGCAGCTGCTCTACCAAATTGGCACCTGGCTGTTGGACAGCGAGACCTTGCATCCCTTGGGAATGGCAGTCAAGTCCAGCTGAAGTCGGAGGGGACTGGGCAGGGGGTGTGGGGGCGGGCGGGGCGGGGAGCGACTGCGAGATAAGCAACCGAAGCTGGAAAGCGCACGGAAGGAGACTTTTAATTATAAGAATAATTAATAATAATAATAATAAGTAGGACAGTCCAAAGTAGACTATAAGGAAGCAAAGACCCCGGGAGTTCTGTTGTTGTGTTTAGTTTATATATATATTTTTGAATTTTTTTGTTATTGTCTTATTTGGGTTATTTTTTCTCCTCTCCTGGCTATTTATTTGTTTGGTATGAATAGATGTTTTAAATAATATGAATGGACCTTCAAGAGCCTTAACTAGTTTGTGTCTTGGATAATTTATTATCGTGTGGACTGTACTCACAGGGGGGGAAAGTTATTTTGTGAGGCCAAGCAACCTGCTGAGAGTCTATTTTTCTACACTCCCTTGTCCTACGCATCAGAAGGCAAAACTCCGCATTCCTCATCTGCTATGCTCCTGCTTTTCGGCAAGTGTAAACTAAAACATGCTCCATGGGGGTCCACAAATTATATTTTTATACACAGAATTGTAAATTAGATTTTTGAGAGATCAATACTTAACTGAATGACGTTTCTTTTTTTGAAATAGTGTAAAATATGAAAATATATTATTTTAATTTAACTATTTTCCAATGTAACAGCTGTCTTCTGTACTGCCTTCATGGTTTGTATTTGCTTTGTATCTGCCACTTTGGTCATGTTCTTGGAAACCAAGACTGTTAACGCACACATACACACTTTTTTTTTTTTTTGGACAAACTGGAAAAACTCTGTTATTTTTAACTTCAAAGAATTTATTAGAAAATAATATTTTTTAAAAACGCACATAGCGGTGAGCCCACGAGGATGGAACCTGTAGTTTGTACAGAGAAAAAAAGGATGTTTTTGCATTAATAAACTGAGAAATAACTGCTGTAAATTTACTAAAATGTATTTTTGAATATTTTGTAATAGTTTTATAGAAATAAAGTGTGCCACGCACCCAGTGGTTAGTAGATATTTCCTGAGAACTCCTGTTGCAGCCCTTTTTATTTTAATTTTTGGCTTCATTTTCTGGAAAATCTGGAGTCCCAGACTCTGTTAAATTGTAATGCTTCTTCTGTGAATTCAGACCAATGGCTTAGGAAACCAAAGTCAACAGGACAAATCTCTGTCTGCTCCTCACTGGAGAGACCTCAGTCCTGTGCTTGCTATGCAAAGCTATGTCCACACTCTCCAGAGTTGGTGATGTTTGGGGGACAGTCTTCCCCCAACCCCATTTCTTCATCAGCAAAACCTTTGTAGGCGGAGAAGAGAGGGTCGGGATGTGCAGCCTCCTTTGCATGGTAATCTGGTGGCTTTCTCTGACTTTGTGGCTCAGATCTAGTCAGGGTCTCACAGGAGCTTAGTTCTTTCAACCCTCCTAGCATGGTCCTTGGAATAACTTGTCCATCTGGGTCTGGCAGGCTGCCTGCTAGAGGGTAGTTGCTGCCAGGATTCTCTGGCCACTTTAGTATCTCTTGGTCCATGTCTATCTGGAACAATGTGCCTGTAGTTTATTCTAGGGCTCAAGTCATTGCCAGTGTTAGCTAGGTTTGGTTAGAGGATCCCTTCAGTTTACTGATGCCCAGCAGTGTGTTGAAGAGGACTCTGACCCTGACCCTGGTCAGGGCCCAGGCCTAGGCTCATTCTTGGTTCTTTAGTGTATCAAAAATAAGTCCTACTCTGTGACATGGGGAGGAGCTTTGATCAGATGGAGGGGTCTCTGGGCAGATGGAATCAGTGCAAACTGGCCCTGGTTTACAAATTGCACTAAGTGAAGCTTCCAACTGCCTTTCAGGTTAGACTCCCAAGGAGAGGCCTTTGTGGGTGCCTACAGCTCTAAGAAGCTTCTTGGTGAGAGCCTAACCTCAGAGGTTTGCCCAGGAGGCTGTGCCCAGTATGGTAGCCTCAGGCCAGAGATTTGCCTTTACTTGCTTCCACAAGGCCAACTCTTCAGACAGAAGCAGGCCTTGGTTTCTCTCCACAAAAGACCAATCTTTGGTCTCATAGGTGGTAAACAGTTTCAAAGGTGGTGTTGCCAATGCCTCTTGCAACTGGCCATTGGTTCATTTCTATTCTTTTCTGATCAATCCTTCAAAGACAAACCAGAAAGACTGTGCAAACCAACACCCTGCCTGTGCAGAGCAGCCTGACCCATGTGGTAGTCAGTCTGGTAGGAGCTGGACATCCACCCAACCCAATAGTTTGTCATAGCCTAAGAGGAATTCTGGAAACAAGGGAACTGTGAAATATTAAATTCCAATCAGTGCCCTTACCTGGAGGGCCAGGGGGCACAGTCCTGCTGCCCACCTCCCAGGCTCCTCGGTCCTTTGAAAGATCTTTCTATGGGCATGAAAGTATTATGTAGAAATGACAAATAGAGGTCATGAAAAGAGTATAGGCTACCTGCCATAGCAGGGCACCATGTCTCTCTTCAGGATTGGTGCTATCAGGAATTTGTGCAAAATGTATTGTGGTAACTTATTGCCATCTCCCTATATGCAAGTGCTTATCAGAAAAAACTGCATCAGAATGTTCTCAAAGCTGCTATCTTTGTGCTATATGGTTTTAACAATTGAAGAAATGACAGAGACTTCCTACCATGTCGGTTATGTGGCAGAATTCCTATCCTGTACTGTCACACACGTACTTCCTGTCTCTCCACAAGAGCAAGCTGCAAAAGTGAAAGAAAAACACCATTGAGAGGTTGGGTGTCACTCTCTCAATGGATGGATTGAGTCGAACTGTGGGAATTTCTCCTGTGCAGAAAGGCATGTGACTCAGCTGCTGATAGGGCAGCAGAGTGAGCCTTCCCATAGGGTGGCAGAATGGTCCTCCCTGGGGGAATCCCTCTGTTGTTAGTGTCACACTCAAATGGGAAATGCTTGAGAATGCCAGGTGACTGTAAGGTTTAGCCAGAAAGCACCAAAGTACCTGCCAGGGACCGAAGCTGGCATGTACTCAGCCTTCAGGTCTTCTGGGTTCCCTACTAGGCTAACCTTCTCTGTGGGTGCTCAGGGATTTGTTCTGCACATGACTCAACAAATCACAAGCTGCCTCTTGGGTCTCTGCTTTGCTCAAGCATTCTGCTGACAATACATTCAAAGACAGAGGTAGCAAGCTGTGGCCCTGGGGCAAATCGAGACCAATGCCTACTTCCACATAACTTACGAGCTGAAATTGTTTTTAGCACCTTTAAATGTCTTAAGCAAAGAATCTAAAGGTTGATATTTCACGGCATCTGAAAACTTTGAAACTCACAGCTGAGTGCCCATCAGGAAAGTTTCACTGAGACCCACAGCCTCCTTCCTTCCTGTGTGACAGAGCTTCTGGATACAGAGAAGATGGTGAGGCTTGTGAGCCCTGGACAAGGCTGTTTCTAGTCCTCTTTGTAGGATCCAAATGGGCTGAGGAGACAGTCTCCAGGAACCAAGCATGATCCCAGCTTCACCCACATAAAAGGCCTGGCAGTAACACTAGCCTGTGGTCCCAGCAATACGGTGATGAGACAGGAGAATCCAGAGACTTGCTAGCCAGCTTAGCATGGACAGTCAGGGAGCTTTTGAATTAATTAAAAGCCAAAATTGGTACTATAAAGATGGCTCAGCAATTAAGAGCACTGGCTGCCCTTCCAAAGGACAGGTTCAATTCCCAGCACACACATGGTAGCTCACAACTGTGTATAACTCCACTTCTGGGGGATCTGACACCTTCACACCAAAGCACATAAAATAAGATTAAGTACACTTACTTTTAAAAAATTTGGCTTGGGGATCTAAGGACACAGACCAGGATTCAGTGGCCTGCTCCCAACAGAAATAAGGGTGTCCTTCACTAGAATTCACAGGACTGTGCACAATGCTTTCCTTCCTGAGATCAAGAGAAGGTTTAGGTAAGAGGGTTTAGGTCCAGGTCAGTGGCAGTCACCCCACCTGGTGGTGAAGCAGCAAAGCTGAATGTCAATCAAAGATGTGCTTGGTCAGAGAGAATAGCTCCAGCCCAGAGCCACCACCTCCCAAAAGAAACTTTCCAAATCACACCTAAAATCAGAGCCTGGGATTAGGAGGGAAATAGCTGATTCTCCTAGAGCTTGATTCTCAAGAAAATGCATTACTGGGCTGGAGAGATGGCTCCAGTTAAGAGCACTGACTGTTCTTCCGGAGGTCCTGAGTTTAATTCCCGAAACTACAGGGTGGCTACAACCACCTATAATGAGATCTGATGCCCTCTTCTGACCTGTAGGGAGAACACTGTATAAATAATAAACACATCTGGAAGGGGGAATGCATTACCAATACACATTATAAGTGCTGTGCCCATTGGAAGGAGGCATGCCTTTGGCATGGAGTTTACTGCCATTGTTCACTTTGGTGTTCAGGGTGGGGGCAGCCATGTCTTCACATGGGAAGATGGTTTAACCTTAGCAGGCTAAGGAGTCCATAGCAGAAGAAATTATAATACAACACAAATCAAAGAAAAAAACTACCTCCACCCAAAACGAATTTCTCAACTGAGTCTGTGTGCATGGTGAGGACCTGTGTATAGCTTTTCCAGAGAAATGACCCCCTTGACTCAGCCTCATTACAGCTGAAAAATTGCCTCCAGTGGGCCTAAGAACAGTTCAAAGGCTGCCTTTTAGATTCCCACAGCCCCAAGGCTATCCTCGAAAGGAATCTCAAGCCCATGTTACTGTCTGTCTACCAAGTCCATGGGGTTTCCACTGTCAGCTGTACTGATGCCACCCATCTCTGGCTAAGAGGACAGATCAGGCAGCCAGGTCGGGGCATGGGACCCAGGAGAATGACAACAATCACCTGAACAGTTGACGTCATTAGAACAAATAGAATCAGAGGTTCTTAGAAGCCATGATGGGGAATAAACAGAGGAAGGTACCTAACATTGACAATGGTTTTCACACGCACATGATTGACTAATCAAATTATTTTGTATGTGGCATATGTGTATGTACACATATATGTTTGTGTTCAGTGTGTATGTGGAGGCCAAGGTCAAAGTTAGGTACCTTGCTTTATTTGTTCTTCATCTGTGCCTTTTAGGAATCTCCAAGTCTACCACGAAAAATTCCATGGTCAGCTGCCATTAGCCCTATCAGCACCATCGACACCTACAGAGATAGGCTGTCCAGAGGCAGTTCTGGAGGGATGTGGGTGGTCCCATGTCTCTTTGTAAGTTTATAAAACTGACTTTATGGGATCCTCAAGCAGAGACTGGGTGACCCCAGCTCTCCTCTGGACATAAGTGTTAAAGATGCTGGTTGCAGAAGAATTGGCCCTAGGCCTTTTACACGTCATCTCCTTTTGCTGACTCTCATTTGAACCAGGAGCATGAGGCATGGGTGAGGGTGTGCTCTTCATTTTCTAGGTGTTGTGAACTCCATGTGGTCCAGCACTGCTAGGAGGGAAAGGAGACCCAAGTTGTGACAGCACTCTTCCCTGCGTGGAGGCCGCGCGCCCTCTGGTGGCCAAGTTAGGAGAAAGTCTTGTGGACACAACTGGATGGCCTAGGAGCAGGCACTTACACTTAGACATATACTTACACATAAGTAAAAATTAAAAAATGAAAAAACACATTAGGAGCACTGTACTGATTCTGCTCTGTAACAGTGGACATGGGGGTTCTTGTCTGTCCAGCAATCTGGGCACTTGGTAGGTTCGGGTCTGTCTGAGGTAAGTTGGGCTGTGAATGATGAAGGCCAGGTAGGAGAAAGACACCACTTCCTCACAGGATTTCAATATCTAGAAGGGTCTTGCACTGTTTTAGTTTCATTTTGTAACTGTGGTAAAAAAAAAAATCTCTGACAAAAAGCAACTGGCGTAAAAGTGTTTTCGTTCACAGGCTGCAGTCCATTATTGAGGGAAGTCAGGGCAGGAACTTGAAGCAAAACCCAAAGAGAATGCTGATTGCTAGCTTGATCCCTGACTCATGCTTATCTAGTCTTCACATGCACTCAGGAGCTCTGATCCCAAGAAGAGTGTTGCCCTCAGTGAGCTGGGCCACCGAGAAACAAACATGGAGAAAGGTGCAAGGTCACGCTAGCCATGAAGAGAAGCAAGGAGAAAAGGTCTAATCTAGAAATGGAAGTACCCTGCTGTCCAAGGGTAGGGGGCAGAGATGTCCACACAACTATAACGTTTTCAGGCATTCATGGAGGGCCAAAGCTACTACACCTGTGCATCTGCCAACCCTTGCCCTCCTGAAGCTCCTCTCCAAGACAGTGGGACTCTGTCTGCCCTTTGCTTTTATGCCAATGGAGACCCATGTGGATACGAGAATGCAGAGTTACACAGAGGGCTCGGGAAAGGCATGCCCAGACACCATGGGTGAAGCCCACAACTCTACTCACTCTCAGCCACATCAGATCCAGCATCTGCCTTCAGCATCAAGATCCCAAAGTTGAGCTAAGAGTACTCAGGACCCAGCAAGTAAGAGCAGTCACTGGTGTGGGTGGCCAGTGCTGCCAAGAGGGAGGGAGGGGCTGCCATCTCAACCTCTCCAGCTCCAGCAGAAAGCATTTGTGAGAGTCAGGAGAGGACAGATGAGGAGATGAAGGGCAGCCAGCAGCCTGGGATGCTGGATCCAGAATGTTATCCCATCGCATGAGATGGTCTCTTGAGGAGACTCAGTCCTGACTGGGTAGCAACCTGAGATCCACCCTAGGAAAGACCTAGTGTGGGGTTAAGGCTGCCTAGACCAGTAGGAATTTCTGTCCAATGATACTCAGGACCCCCTTACACACGCCACAGTGGCAGATGCTCCCTGTGACTTGTGTCCTGCTCTTGGGTCCTGCAAGCAGGAGTCGGCCTCTTGTCCCTCTTGGTGTTTGTTTTGTGTGTGTGAGTGTTGTGCCTGCATGTGTGTCTGTGCACCACATGCACACAGTGCCTGCAGAGACTAGAAGAGGGTATCATATCCCCTAGAACTTGAGTTGCAGACAAGTGTAGACCCTCTTGTGGGTGCTGGGAATTGAATCTGAATTCTCTGGAAGAGCAGTCCCTGCTCTTAATGGTTGATTCATCTCTCAAGCCCTCCTCTCTTGCTTTCTAATAACTTTTATTGAAAGGGGGGAAATGTAACAGGTGCCCACTTTATGCTGGAATCTTCCATGGGGCAGCTGTCACCACCAAGCCCCATATAGCTCCATCTTCTAGAGTGACACAAGTACACACACTCAGAGACCAAGCATGGAAATGCACAGCTCCCTGGCTCTGGCATTCTGTTCTCTTGCTTGGGTGACAAACTACTTCACAACCTCCCAGGGGATTGCAGGAACAGCCCTCTTTATACTTTGTATTTTGAAATAATATTTCTTTTGGTGACCTCCATTGTTCTTGAATTTATTCTGTAACTCAACCCAGGTTTTAGGCATATGTTTCAGATTTAATAAAAACCAGTCATAAATATCAGAGAGATCTACACACAGTCAATCCAGGAGGATCAGAGAGTGGTGATTTACACCTTTAATCCCAGCACAGGGAATATTTGGGAGTTGTGACCTATCACCTTAATCCCAGCAGATCTGAGTTTGAGGCCAGCTTGGTTTACAGAGGGAGTTCCAGGCTCCCAGGCAGGCAGTGGTGGTGTCATGCCTTTAATCTTAACCCGGGTGTGAAACAACTGGGCAAAGAGGGTATTTAAGGCAGGCACAGAAAGACAGATTAAGGCAGTAGAAGCCATGATGAGCGAGGCTGAGGAAACTGAAAGACAGCTGGGTGAGATCTGACTGTGGTGTTTCCTCTCTGATATCTCAGCCTTTCCCTGAGATCCGGCTCTGAGTTTCCTTTATTCATGTAACACCAGGTAGGCCTTGAACTTGGCAATCTTTCTGCTTCAGGCTCTTCATCTGGGTTTGCAGGCCTGCTGTACTGCCAGGCTCATTCACTAGGGTCTATTAAATGCATAGAATATATGAGAGAGAGAGAGATTTTATATCATAAAATAATGTATTTTTAGAAATAAGGGGTTTTTTTGTTTTTTGTTTTTTGTTTTTTTGTCAAAAACCATCTAGGCCTCTGTTGCATTGTGTCTGCTTCTGGGAGTCATGCCTCAGAGATGATGACTGTAGGTGATTGCTGATGATCAGGTTGGCGTCTATAGAAGGCTGGGGTGGTCAACATATCTTTATATCTTAGTAATAAGTAAAGCGTGCCACATTTGTCCACTACTCCCTTTGTGGGCATTCCCTATAGTTTGTGACACATTTCTCTCAAAACTGGAATCATCCTTTCCAGCCCCATTGCCACTTCTCAACTAAGTTTATGTGATATCATGATTCATCTATTGTCACTTTGTCACAGGGTGACTTCCTTCTCAAAACACTTCCTTCCTGGAGGCTGAGGAGATGGTTCTTCAGTAAGGTACTTCCCACAAGTTTGGATTCCCAGAAATGGCATAAAAGGTTAGGCCCGGGCTAGGGAGATGGTTCAGTGGATAAAACATTTACACAGAAAGTCTGATAATCAGTTTAAATCCCAGCACTCACATAAAAAACAGACAAGGGCAACAATTAACTATAATTCCAGGAGGCAGAGACAGGAAATCCATTGGGCATGCTAACCACACTGGCCCACATCAACAAGCCCCAGGTTCAGCAAGAGATCCTGCCTCAACAAAAAGTGGAGACTGCTCCAGGAAGACCCCTGATGTCAACTTTTGGCCTCCATGTGCATGCATCCACGTGTGTGCATACAGAGGTGAACACCAACAAACACATATACACGTGAAAAAATGAGTTTGCATATGGCGTGCACTTGATTCCAATGATGGAAAGCTGTGAGGCAAAAAAAACGAATGAATCATTGTGGTGAATCCAGCCAACCAAGCATGCGGGGAGGGGGGGGGAGAAGGCGGGGAGCCCAGACCATTGAGAGACCGACACTATTTCAAACAAAAGATAAAAGGATCCTGAGGAATGATACTCTGACCTTCATATGCACATGTGCACACATATATACAATTGCTCTCTGTCCTGGTCTGCCTTCCATTGCTATAATAAAACATTAAGACCAAAATCAATTTGGGGAGGAGAGGGTTTATTTGGTTTACACTTCTACACCACAGTCCATCACTGAAGAGACCCAGTGCAGGAACCTGGAGACAGGAACTGGATGGAGAGGGCATGGAGGAACATTGCTTACTGGCTTGCTCTCTATGGCTCACTCAGCGTGCTTCTTTATACCCAGGGTGGTAACACCCATAGTGGGTTAGACCCTCCCACAATTGATCAAAGGAATGCCCTCACAGACTTACCTACAGGCCAGTCTGATGGAGGCAATTCCTCAGTTGAGCTTCCCCTTCCCAGGAAGGACTCTCTGCTTTGTGTTGACGAGTGAAACAAAACCACCAACACCCACACAGAGAGAAACTTCCTTGTCAAAGGGCCAGCAAGAGAAGAAAAAGAAGACAGTGGGAAAGGACTTACCCTTTCAAACCGTGTGTGTGAAGATGTCATCGTGAAACCCACTATTTTTTATGCTAACTTAAATATTAATTACAAAAGTCAAGTTCAGGAGCTGTAGATGGCTCAGTGGTTAAGAGTACTTTATTCTCTTCCAGGGGACCCAAGTTCAGTTCCCAGCACCCGTATCAGGCAGCTATCAACCATCTGTAACTCCAGTTCCAGGGGATCTGAAGCCTCTGGCCTCTGGACACCTGTACTCATGTGCACACAGCCACATCAGACACACATTCTTTTAAAAGCGCATATTGCTCTTGCAAGAGCCTCAGTTCAATTTCTAGGTGCCATGTTCTGCAGCCTACAGCCACCTGTAACTATAGCTCCAGGGGGGTCTGATGCTTCTCATGATATCATAGTGAAACCCAGTGGGCACCCACACACATCTGTGTATGCGCATGGATATGCACACATAATTTTTTAAAGTATTTTTAAAAGTAAACTACCTATAGGATTTATGTAACTTTTAATTTTTTAAAAGGAAGAAATGCTCTCCTGCAGTCATCCTAAGCCCAGCTCCTCAGCTATCCACAGGCAAGCCAGACCCACAAGTCCTTGGACCCAGGTCAAGTCATGCTTGCCTGCTGTTTCAATGACTGTAGCCTCCGCCTCCCTCCTGGGCCATAATGCCTTCCAAACATCTGCTAATGCAGAGACTCCCTGAACTGGAAATGTTCTGAATGGTGTCTACAATGGCAGGTCATTTCCAGGTGGCTGTCAACTTGCTTTGCTAAAATCTACCAAAGAAGCCTCTGCCCACCGCAGGGACAGCCCTATAAATAGACACTTTCATCAGACCAGAGTGGGGATTCCTTCTTGCTCTGTGGGCTGCACTGTGGACACAGTCATGAAAACATGAGTTTGCATGCCTCCATCTACAGCAGTGTTAGAATTTCGTTTTACCTGAACGCGCTCACTCGAGAATACATTGTAGGTTGAATGTATCCCCCCATCCTCCCCCACCTTCTTCTTTCTCACCCCGCCCGTTTGTAGACAACTTCACTTCTACTTCCTGTAATAAATACATACACAATGTTATGTATAGATAATCTAGGAAGGAAACATGATATTCATCTTTCTGTAACTAACTTCATTCACTTATTTGATAATCTCCAGTTATGTCCATTTTCCTGCAGATGACATGCTTTCATTCTTCTTTGTAAAAAAAAGATTTTGTGTGTGTGTGTGACATTCTTTCTGTACATTTTAAATTTGATTTATTAATTTAGTTTGTTTGGGGGCACGTACTTGTCAGAGTGAATGTGTGAAAATCAGAGTTCACTTTTGGGGAGCTGGTGTGTGTGGGATCCCTCCAGGGATTAAATTCAGATCATCAGGTTTGTCTATAAGCACCCTTACCTGTGGAGCCATCCCGATGTTCCTCATAGAGACACATTCCCATTTCTCTGCTGTTGGACACTTAGCTTTACTTCACAACTTAGCTATGATGCTGTAATACATATCAATGTGCCACAGCAACATTTTGAAGGAACATCCTCCTCTTGGGCCCTTTTTGTCTGAGCAGTAGTCATATTAGCCATGTGGTAAGCAGAGGTAGGTGTTCTCTCCTGTTCTAGTGGAAAACAGGCATTCAATCCACCAGGATTCCTAAGAACCATGGTGGCTCCTGAGAGGTTGACACCTTTTCCAGGCATTGGCGTCCCTCCAGCTATGAATGTCCTCAGGAGAGTCTTCAACCAACGAAAGATGGCTTACTCAACACTGGAAGCCTGTCACTGAGTCGCCACTTCAACTACACTCTATCAGCTTCTGCAGCTTCACCATGACCTAAACAGAGTGGAGGAGCCCCCTCTGGGTCAGACAGCGTCTAGAGGGAAAGCTGAGGCTGGTTTAAACTCTCCAACGTGACTGCACATCAGCAACATGGCTGTTTCACTTTCTTATCGCTAGTGTGCTCAGTGGAGCAGCACTTTCAATTTCCTTGCAGAGGTTTCCTGGGCACTCAGAACTTGGTTATCCACTCAGTACAAGAGGCCTTGCTTTAGGCTGACCTCAGCCTTCTTAGCTGAGGTTTGATTTAACCCGAAAGGCTCATCCTTACATTGGGAATCTAGAAGCTACTAAATGTTAGTAATTCATAACTACTTGCTTGTTAGTAATTGGCCAGATTTCAATATTGTTGTCTCAGAATATGACAAAGTCAAGGCCAGAGAGATGGCTTAGCTTTTCCACCAAGACAGATGACTTGAATTCAACTACCAGGAACCACACAGTAAAAGGAGATAATAGGCTCCCCAAGTTGTCCTCTGACCTCCACATTCATGCCATAGCATGGGCATGCACACACACACACACACACACACACACACACACACACACACGCACACGCACACGCACAGATAAATAAAGTCATAATGGACAGAACCACGAAACAGCAGTGGTAATGGACTCCTGTATGCAAGACACCACAGAAAGTCCAACACCTGTAAAGAAAGTTCTGAGGTGGCTGGTGTTTTATGACTCTGCTCTCTCCATCCTTCTGGCTTCAAGCATGGAGTCCCTTGGGACAAAAAAAAAAAAAAAAAAAAAAAAATGGACTTACTTTGGTCTGGGAAGATGGCTCAGTCAGTAGGGTGCTTTCTATGCAAACATAAGGACCTGAGCTAGATCCTTGTTACCCACATAAAAGGGGCATCTTCCTGTAATCCCAATCCTAGGGAGGCAGAGACAGAAGGACTCCTGGGCTCACTGGCAGTCAGCTTGAGCTTCAGGGCCACTGAGAGATCTTGTCTCAAAAGACAAGGTGAGAAGTGTAGTGGCTTCTAAGAGGCCCAGAAATTAACCCAGCCTCAGCCAGTGAAAACTGGAGATAACTAGTGCCTTAAAACATGTGCTCCTAAGCACTTTCCCATAAGCCAACCTGGGGCCTGCCTGAGGCCTTGAATAATGCAGAGTCCAGATACAAGATACAAAGTCCAGATTCCTAGCCCAGCCTGGAAACTGCAAATACCAGAAAAATCAAAGCCTGGGTAAGGGGAAGATCTGGGGGAAAAAAGGTTTTCCCCTCCACAATAAGATTGAACTTGCTTGTTTCAATTTATTCCCAGAGACTGACTAATTGCTTCCACACCATCTTGCCCCCCTTCCCCCAAGGGGAAAAGCAAGACCCTGAGGATGACCCTGCCCCCGAGTTTGCCCTCCACAATACACACATACACACACACACACAGACAGACACACACACATAGAAAAGAATGAACCTACTTTAAAGTGCACCGAGTTCAGCACCCAAGCCATCTCACATCATGGTAGCTCTGGGTCCCGTCAAACTCCATTTTGAAGCCTCTAGATGGGCTGGAGAGATGGCACAGTGGTTAAGAGCACTGGCTGCTCTTCCAGAGGACCTGAGTTCAACTCCTAGCATCCACGTGGTGGCTCAAAACCATCTGTAATGAGTTCTGGTGCCCTCTTCTGGCCGCAGGCAGAATATTGTATATTTAACACGTAAATAAATCTTTAAAAATGGTAAGAGGAAAAAAGAAAACCTAGGGGGAGGGAGAAGAAGACTCTAGACTTCTTGAAAGTTCCTGCATTGCAAAGTATGTCTTGGCTAGTTCCTGGGCTTGTTCAACACAATGCCAGTTCCTAATGTCCCAGACCTGTCTCACTCTACCCAGTTCTGAAGTGCAAGGCATATGGCAGCTCTGATCCATCAGGCTGTATCAGCCTTGGCATCTATCCATTTTTATCCTGAGATATTTATAGAAAATGGTCCCCAGTCAATCTTCCAAGACAAAGTATTTAATCAAAAAGACCCTTTTTAGGTTAGAGAAATTGTTTTAAAAATACTTTGGCCCTGTCTACAAATATGTTAGATGGAGGGTGGGGAAAGTGGAGACTTTTTGTCAGAAGAAGCTTTTGTCTAGGTGACTTGCCAGAGCCAGCCCCAGGCACCTGCAGACACCCTAGAATGTTTCTACCACAAAGTATCCACTAGCTGCTCACTGTTGTCAAAAACACCATACACAACTCCTTTAGTCTCTGGCAGAGTCCCCAGAAGACTTCTGGTAGCTCCTGCCTGTGACCTCTACACTCATGAGGGTCAGAAAGCCCTTGGGAGTTCTCCAGCAGTGACCTCAGCCAGGCTTTCTCCCTATTACACAGAGTTGGACCTGCTGGTGACCACAGGGGCTCTGGGTGATGTGAGAGGGGAGGGCTGTGTAAGCATGTGCATACCTATCATCTGGTGTGTGAAAGTGCTTGCATGTAGATGTGTGAATATAAGTGTGACTGTGTGTGCCTTTGAATATGTGCTATTTTGTATGTAGTATGTGCCACTGTGAGATCATATGCATATAGGAGACAGAGATGGAGCAAGGGGAAAGCATGCCAGCAGAAGTGACAACCAAATCCTCCCTGGGGAGTGGCCCTGAGTGGTGCTGGCCATGAAGGGTCCCTGTCCAGGGCTGCCCTGTGACACCAGAGGGTGTGAAGCCTAGTCAGTCAGGGGATTGGGCAAAACCACACAAGATCAGCTGCAGTAAGTGTTCCCTCTCCCCACTGCCAGAGGGCCTTGTTTGTAGTTCACACTCTCCTCTCCAGCTTCTTCCACAGATGGTCACATAGTGAGCAGGAAAGGGGCCACTTCTCCTTTGGGTCTTTCATCCTTATCACTAGAAAAAGGTCTTTACTAGCTGCCGGCTCTACAAGCAATCGCCAGAACCTTTGGCCAGACTGGCTTTTCTGCATAGGCAGAAAGGAGCCTGAAAAGAGAGCAATGGTTCTCAACCTTTGGGTCACATCCTCCTTGACAGTTGAATGACTTTTTCACAGGGTTTACATATCATATATCCTGCATATCAGATATTTACATTATGGTTCATAACAGTAGCAAACTACAATTATGAAGTGGCAATGAAATACGTTTATGGTTGGGGGAAGGTTGAGAGCCACTGTGCTAGAGTGTCATGAACTGGACATAAAGTGTCATCCCAAAGCATGGAAGGCTTGCTGGTGAGCTGGGGTTGATGCTGAGAGATCAGGTCTGAGGCCACTATGCTTTGATTTTGAAAGCCTCCAATCTAAGGCGACGTGACAAGTGTGTGTGGCTGCCACCTGACAGCTTTGGTAAGTAATTTTTCTCTGGATGGAGCTGCCTTCCACAGTGAAGCTAGAAACGAGGATATGGGGGCTTACATGAAGGGAATAGTTTACTGGGTGCTGTCCTTGAAGCCATATTTTTCAGAGCTCCTCTGTGCCTTGGCTTCCTGGCTGTCACAAGGGAGGTGACTCTTTCCCAGACCACCACAGTCAGCCATGATGCTCTCTCTGCCTCACAGACTGCCAGCCATGGGCTGAAACCCTGAGACCATAAACCAAAATCAAACCCACCTCCTGTAGATGGCTTATTCCAGGAATTTGTCACAGCAGAAAAGACAGATGAATCCAAGGCACTGAGTTTGTTAATGAGTTACTCCAATAATGAATATTAGTTAATATCAATAATGAGTAGTAACTGAGCAGGAGGTGGCACCTGGCTTCAGGAACAATGTCACTGGGGAAGCAAAGGGTATTCCCATGCCTGCCATCCCTGCTTTCTCCTTATCCCTCCCTCCAGGTATATAGAAGCACTAAGAAACATTGAGCTTCAGACTGCTGAGCTCCCTGGAAGAAGCAGAGGCCAGTTGAGCTGACTAAAAGAGGCTGAGAGCAACGAAGTCACCTGAAAGGGGCACTCTGCAACCTGTTGAGCTCCTGCAAGCTGTACAGTGAACCCGAGGCTCCTCATTTTTGTAAGCTCTCACCCACTCAGGCTGGTGATGCAGCTGTCTTTGCATCATTTCTGCTCCTGTATGTAACCCTTCACCCACCCATACGCCTGGAAGTGACCCGAAAAAATGCATTGGTTTATCAATGGACTTTGGCCGTGTCTTAGTTTGTTTTTAATTGCTTTGATAAAACACCACAATCAAAAGCAACTTGAGAAGAAAAGTGTTAATTTGGCTTCCAGCTTCCAGCCCATCTTCGGGGGAAGCTGGAACAGGAACACAGAGGCAGGAATGGAAGCAGGGACTGTGGAGGAGTGATGCTTACCAGCTTGCTCAGCCCACTTTCTTATGCCACCCAGCCCATTAATTAAGAAAATATCCCATAGACTTGCCCACAGGCAATCTGATGTGGGCATTTTTCAATTGAGGTTCTTTTTCCCAGATAACTCTAGCTTGTGTCAGGTTGCTTTAAAAAAAAATAAAGGAAGGAAGAAAGGAAAAAAGAAAGAAAGAAAAAAGAAAAATCACTAGCCAAGACAGGTGGAATCTGAATTTTGGTCTGTTTTTGATTCTCCCTGGAACATGTTTTACAACATCCTCTCTCATAGTCCTAAGAGCTGACACCTTGATTTCAGATGTCCTGTCTTCAGGATTAGAATACTAGTTTCTGATTAAATACCAAGCTACAGTGCTTCATTTCAACAGCTCTAGGATGCTGTAATGATTTGTGTGTACTGTCAACTTGACTGGATTGAGATGCATCTAGTCATGTCTGTGAGAATGTCTCCAGATAAGCTTAATGGAGGAGTGAAGACCTACCCTAAAGGCAGACAGCACTGTCCCTGGGCAACAACTCCAAACAGTAAGGGCAGAAGGTAGGAAGTAACCAGCAAGCTGCCCCGGGCCCCCATTGCCCAGCTAACTCAGCTCTAGCTTCACTCTTGCCATCATGGTCCTGATGGACCACACTCTCAAACTGAGAGCCTCTTCTTACCTTCAGCTACTTTTATCAGATATTGCACCACAGCAATTAGAAGAAATGCCACAAGAACACAGCTTGCCCCTTTACTACCCGGTTGATGTTCTTCCCTAGTGTGCCCCTATGTGGCCCTACATGGATGGCATGCACTAACCTCTCTCTCCCAGTTTCGGCGACAGCTGTCATGTCATCTACTATACTATGAGGACATTCTGTGACCACTGAGTGGACCCCCCTCCCTTACCAGCAAGAAACTATAGGAGTAATTTAAGCGGCTTTGGGAACCACAAAGGACACTCTTTGCATGTTTTATCACCAGCACTCATGGGCCCATGAGGACCAAGGAGTATAGTCAGAAGTTTCTCTGTCCTGGCCAGCTGGTCCTGAGCCACATAGTCCCAAATTATGTCACGTGTGGCTCAGGCATATTATTGACTAGCTCTTTCACTTAGATTAACTCATAATTCTTATCTATGTTTAGCCATGTGGCTTGGTACCTTTGTCAGTGCAACATTCTCATCTTCTGTCCACTGAGTCTGGCAGATGACTCTGCTATACTCTTCATTCTCCCAGAATTCTCCTCTTCTGATCACCCTGCCTATACTTCCTGTCTGCCTAGCTTTTGGCCATCAGCATTTTATTAAACCATTTTATTAAACCATTTTATTTTATTTACAGTGATAAATATTTACAATGTACAAGAGCATAGTCCCATAGGAAAGGGGTTTCTGATCTTTGGTTTCCAAACGTGTTGTTTCCCCAGTATGAGCAATACATTTCTCATCGTTTGTTTCCTGCACTGTTACAGTTACTCTGACACATTGGTTGGCAACTAGACCCAGTGATCTGAAAGGTATCTTTATCTATCCAGGTCCCAACTTTCTTGTGCACTCCGCACACAACACAATGTCCTACCTACTGACATGTCTGTGAATTTTGATAACACCTTTTCATCACATTTTTTTTCCATACCCCTGAGCCTTGTTTCCAACATGAATTCTAGTCTTTAACATTTAATCCTAATAGTATCTCAGGAACAGGCAGGCCCTCCAACAGCTTCACCCTCAATGGCTTAAGGATGTAAAACATTTAAGGTCTGCACAGATTTTCCCGAGCTCAGCCATGTAGCCACCAGTCACTATAGCTAGGGTGCAGGGGAAGTGTCCACTGGTCTAGATGGCAGAGCTTGGTGATGCTCACATGTTGCCACCTGTGCAGACATGCTAGTTTATTTGTTGGAGGCTTCAACTAGTTTCCAGAGGAAGGCTTTGGAGAGCAGACAATGCATGGAAGGTCAGTGTCTCTACTGATGCTCCTCTGAAGGCCAGTGCATGAAACTGTAAGGCTGATATCGAATCCAGAATGTTGGAAAGTGAAAGATCTGCTTTGAAAAGCCATTGACACTGATCAGCAATGGTCTGAGAGATTAGGCTGTGAATAAAGCTATAGGGACAGGGGTTGCCCCAATTTTAGAGCCCACATCATGATACCACCTGCCCATGACATGACATATCATGACAACACAGCATTAGTGCTTGAATGTTGGGTTTTATAGTAAGAAGTTTCTGTCCTAGACTAGCCTCAAGATTCAGATCAGCAGTCCCAAACAGACCACCTATGGCTTCTTGGTCCCAAATAATCACACAAAAAGCTTACATTAATTATATGTTGTTTGGCCTATGGCTCAGGCATATTGCTTGCTAGCTCTTACAACTTAACCCATTTCTATTCATCTATGCCTTGGCACAAGTCTCGTGGCTTACCCAAGTTCCTTAACATCTTGCTCTCCCAGCAGCTCACCGCATCTTTATCTGACTCCGCCCTTTTCCCTTTATTTATGCTGATTTCTCACCTACTTCTAAGATGCTTTGCCATCTTATTTCCTTTATTAACCATAATAAAACACATTTACAGCTTACACAAAGACATCCCACATCAGGGTTCATTTTGTTTTACTCTGGTCTTGTATGTTTAGAGTATGTAATATTTCTTTTCTTTTTCTTTTTTTTTTTTTTTTAAACTGAGGTTCAATTGACTTTGCCTTCTCAGAAGAGACTTTGAACTTGGACTTTCAATGTTGGTGCTATTAAACATGATGGTGGGGACTCGAGATGATGGACTGAACACATTCTGCCTTAGAAAGTGCTCATGGGCCTCTCGAGGTGCCAGAGGTGAAAGGCTATAGTTTAAGATGTGTTTGGGTATCTAGTTGATAGGGTGTGGATTTGTGAGAGGATAGAGATGCCTGGCTTTTGTAAAGAACATTTTGGAGTGTGTCGGAACAAGCAAGGGCTTGTTCAAACACTGACCTGACCTGGATGCATGACATGATGGCACACAAGTAGGAGAAAATGGCCTAGCAGGAAGCAAGTCACAGGAAGCATGTCCATGAGATTCATCTCATCCTGGTTCCTCCCTGTAATCCTCTCTCTGCTCCTGGCTGCCATGAGTTAACATGCTTCTACTTCTTTCTTCCAGAACGGAGGGACCCAGGAGAAATGATTCCTACTTTTGCTTCTGTCAGGTTCTGTGATCACAGATATGGAGGAGAAAATATGTCTGGCATCAAAGCCCAATCTTTGGGTAATCATCTTACATTTAATTCATATACTGACTTGAAAATTGACAAGATCATGCTATTTTTTAGGAAAACTAATCAGGAACACGAAGCTCCCACCTACTCATTTGCTCTCACCCATTTTAGGTTTTTTGGCTCCTCTGAGAATTTCATATTTTTTATTCTTTTTGTTATTTGTTAAATTTCTTTCATGTTACCATTAGCAAGTTAAAATTTTTACAGGTGAGGGCCACAGAATTTTTTTTTCCATACTAATTTGATCTTTAGCTACCTTGGATTATTTTTCTAGGTGATCTTGACACATTATCATGTGACTTGCAAATAGCAGCTTTTATTACTCAGGGTTCTAGTGACTTTATGTGCTAATGACTCCAGACTATTGAGTAGCATTGGCAACAACTGTCCTGGCTGTTCCTAGTTTGGTAAAGACATCCACTCAACAAGGCAGCCTGAATTTTACATCTGAAGACTCATTTTACCATATTAAGAAAGAATTTCTCCATTTCTATCTCTCTGAATGCAATGAAGGAATGGGTACTGAGAGTTGGCAGTTTTTCAAAATTTTATGAGTAATTAATAGATTTCCTGATATGGAACCACCTGATATTTATGGTGTAAACTATGTTTTTGTCAATGTCATATTTCTTTCCTGTAGTGCTGATACACACAGGTGTTTATGGTGCATTTTGGGGACCTCTGAGAGGTCACTGTCACATGTCCTTCTCAATCACTTTGAGACTGTCTCAGACTAGCCAGCCACCAGCCAGAGAGCTTCACAAACTCACTTAGCTCTACCACCCCCACCACTGCCTTCACATTCAGCTTTTTATGTATATGCTGGGAATCCAAACTCAGGTCCTCATGCTTCCACAAAAAGCACTTACCAACTCAGCCATCTCCCTGCCCAATTTCGTATTTCTCCATGTAGTATTTGGTTTCAGGTATTTTCTTTATGTTTCTGTTGCACTGATAATCAGAATAGTAATGATGAAACTGCTTTGTGTGGACACAGAATGGAGCATGGCTGTATCTTGGGTGCTAAAAGCTTATCATGTTGCTGCTCCCACAGAGAATACTTTAAGCTAGATATCTCCTGCACACATCTGCAAAGCTGGCTTTGATAACTTTATTCCCAAGATAACACAAATGGCCATGAGCACAAAAGAACATTGTTTTAATGCAAATCAAATCAGAATGCAAATCAAAACTACTAATATCACTGAATACCTGATAGGACAGCTATCACAAAGATATAAAACAAATGCTAGTGATAAGCAGAAGATGGAAGCCCTGGACTCCACTGATGGGACTAAGATGATATAGTCTCTACAGAGACCAAGATGGTGGCTTTTCAAAACTAAATAGAGTCATCATATGATCTAGCATTCATTTCTGAATACACAGCCAAAATAAACTGAATGCAGGATTTAAAGACATTTAAATGTTCATGTTCACATCTTCACAGTATCAAGGTATAAGCTAACAATATGTTCAACACATGGACAGAGAAGCAAAGTGTGGTCCACCAGCAGACTACGAAGGAATTTCTACAAGAGCTGCATGAACAGTCCTGAGGACAAAAATGTCACAAAAGGAAGACTCCTGCATGACTCCATAGTCATAAAATCCATACAGAGTAGAATGGCAGCTACCGGGAGTCAGGTGTTCAGTGGGTTTAGAGCCCAAGTTGCCCAGGATGAAAAGGATTCTCCACCATATAAGGACTGCACAGGGTGTGAGGCAATACCTGTCATGCGTATGTACTTCCTCTTCTTTTTCTTAATCGGCTTATGGCCCACTTTGATTTTTTGAGGAACAGGATCTTAACTATTAGAATATTCTCTTCTTGACTAAGTCCAAGGGTTCCTGCACTTGGTAGCAGTAGTAGAAAACATGGTAAAAGTCAAGCTATCATTCCTTAGCCACGACTAGAAGCTGAGAATACTCAGGTTCTCCCCAGAGCACGGTGGATCTCCTTTTGAGTAGTCTACCCTGAAGGCTAAAGGAACTCTATTTTACAGGTGGCTCACCAGCAGGACCAGTTATGACCACACTCTAGGAATATGTTTGAAATGGATCTCTGGTCTCATCCTCCAGCCAATACTTGGATACACAGGCCTTTATGTACCTAGGGCTGGGTCGATGGCCAAAATGTAAGAATGATCTACAACTGGGCTGTGTGGGATGTAAGGCTCAACAGTGCCTCCTTCCTGCTCAAGTAACTGGAGCTTCCTGAAGTCCCTTCCTATTGATTGTCAGCACACAGCCTTGGCCTGATGGACAAGGTGCAGGCCGACAAAACTTAGCTGAATGTGTACCTGTCTTATCCTCACTCATAGCCACTAGCTGCTGAAGGTCTGGGTCAGGCGTGACATGCACTCCCTTCTCAAGAAAGTCAAGGTAAGAGAACTATTGTGCTGAACCGAGATGACCCAGGCCAGTTAGAAGTCTGGCCTATGGGACACAACACTGGCTTTCTTTCTTTGAACAGTACCCAGAAGCAGGAAAGCTTTTCGATACCTTTACGATTTCTCAAAACAGACTGGGAATACAAGATCTGCATGGAACAAAGCCAGCAGATGGAAGGGGGGGTGGGGTGGAACAAGATGGTGCTCTGGCTGATGCCTTCATGTCTAGGCTCTTGAGAGTACAGTGGCAGAATACCCATTTCTTCCAAGTTTTAACAA
Organism: Phyllotis vaccarum; assembly: GCA_033318265.1. NCBI lineage: Eukaryota > Metazoa > Chordata > Mammalia > Rodentia > Cricetidae > Phyllotis > Phyllotis vaccarum. The sequence goes on along the minus strand of JARWLC010000014.1, from coordinate 74,488,947 downwards.
TTAGCTGTGAATATATTAGTAGAGATGAACTTCCTGACCTTAGCAACATCCTGTCATTGTTTGGTCAGTTCAAGGTCTTAAAACCCAAAGACAGTGAAGACCAGTTAGCCGATTCCATGGTTCCACTAAAGAAACAGCTATATTACAGCTTTGGGCTGTGTTGGGGGACAGCTCTTCCCAATTCTACCCATCCAGGACCAGTCACACCCAGAGTACTTTGTGGAGCAGACAGACGCAAGAGGAAATGAACACTTCAGAGTCAGGAGAACTTCTAGTATTTTATTGACAGAATTTTTGATTACAGTACAGCTCAAACACATTTTTTTTTTGCTATGAAATCACACAAATGATACACACAAGAATACATTTTCTTTTCACCCACGTCACTACTATTTTTCACATATACAGCCTGCAAGAGTTCCCAAGTAGTTAATGCCAAGGAAAACTGAAGTAAAGGATGGCAGTGTCACTCATATGGGAAGAGCACGTGACTGGCAGAAACAGTGAGGCCAGAAGAAAGCAAGGCGGTGTCTCGTGGTTTCTAAGCAGCCAGCGCACTTCCAGCAACATAGGCCGCACTCCAAGCTGCCTGCACAGCAGGGAGGCGCACACACAATACAGGACGACGAGGGCCATATCAGCAAGGGCAGTATAAGGGCCACACGGCCACCACTTCCAAGCGAATGAGAGCACGCTACCACTAACACTGACCCACGCCCTGGGTCCTGCAAAGGTAGAGGGGTAAAAAACAGAGAGGGGTGGTTAATGACATGCAGACCACAGCTGAGAGGCACTGGCATCTTTTAGGCCCAGAGTCAAACTGCAAAATAACAAGCAAAAAGTCAGGCTCTCCAATTCAGGGTCTGGAGGAGCAAATCCCAAGGAAAGACCTGTTGAGGCAAAAGGGTTAGAGAAACTGGAGATGTGGCCCTGGTGCAGACACCGACAATGTCCCCTCCTGTCAGAAGGGGCTTGGCTCGCGTGAGTGTCAGTGGCCACTGCAAGTGTGAAAAGCATGGAGGTGGAGCATGGAGGTGGAGGGGAGAGAGAGCATGCCAACAGGAGACTCACTGGGAGGGGAGGGGACAGTGACAACCCTTCAGGTGTGAATGAGAGGGAAGAAGGAAGCAGAAGGAAAGGGAGGCAGCCAGAGCCACAGCCAGGGCAGGGGAGTGGGAGAACACAACATCAAACACTCTTAAAGCAAAGAAAGCCACGCTCCATCACTGCTGGACCTGAAAATTAAAACTGTGAAATTAAAGCCTAGGAGGGAAATCCTCACAGAGGACACAGCTCTGGATCCCACATCTGTGAAATGTAAACGAGCGGTTATCTGCTCCTGGGGGGGGGGGCAGTCAGTGTGGGGTGCAACATGCTGTCTACAATGTGTGTGTTCTAAGACAACAGTGCAGAATCAAAAGGTGTTAGTCCCAAACCAGCCTCCGCTGCATATGTCCTTAAAATGAAAAGTAGTTTAGCAGAAAGTCATGTAAGAAGATCAAGAGGTCTACTGTCTAGAGCACATTAAACTTCCAACCACAGAACACAGTAACATGCACCTGCCCATCCCACAGGGACTTGTGAGACAAAAATTACACAAGGTTCTCTCTAAATCACCTACATTTCCCCACAAACCTTTCAAATCAGTAAAACTTAACCAGGGAGAACACTTATAACCTCTCCCTACGGTAGGTCTAAGAGACAAGGAGAGAGCTTCACAGTGAAAGTGCCTGTCCTTCCAGCCTGTCCTACCAACACAGAAAAAGTCAGATGACCAGTAGTTTCTAGGAAAGTCAGGTGAGGTGCATTAACAAGTGGTCCTTCCTGACACCTGATACCAGCAGGAGGTATACCTGGGATCCAATATGAATCAGTGGATTACTCTAGTTCCAGTACACAAAGCCATGGGTTTGTGTACCTAAGAAGTTAAGCATTTTAAATTTTAAATGACAAAAACTAAATAGGTTGCAAAAAACCTTACATAAAATCCTTAGGATTTAAAAAGTTAAGGCTAACTGCCTTTTTTAAGTTTATATTTAAGAATGTAAAAATAACACTTCACAGATTTCAAAATACCCAAACCATCCTTACAATAGTAAACATGGTAAAGTATCTAAGACTCTCCCATAACTGAGCTAAGCTTCTAGTGGCTTCCTCTGTGGGGAGGGGTCTTGTTCTTGTCCACCCTGTTCCCCAGTAGTTAGATCTTTTGCAGATCACCTCAAGGTACAGTCTCACATGGCCAACACCTTTCCCACTAGCTCTCCCAGGCCTCTTCTCCTCTGAGCCACAAAAACAAGTGGGCCTGAGAGTGAGGATGCAAAGCCAAAGCTGGGTCCAACAAGCAGGAGGCAGGGATTAAAGCTGATTCTCAGCAAGGGAAACAGCAAACAACAGAACCACCCCTTGTGGCCCACAGCTCTGGCACAGGGACATACTTCCATTTTGTCTTGGGTCAGAGGACACAGAAAAGAGCCTCAGAACACCCAATGATGACCAAGAACAATACTTAGCTACTGTACAGACCTCTTGGGCTAGTGCCTCTATGTCACTAGGACCATCTTCGACTAGTATCAGCCAATGGACTATATCAAGCTTACCTTCCCAATATTGCCACAAGGAAATAAAAGACAGACAAAACAAAACAAAAACAAAACAAAACAAAACAAAACAAAACAAAAAAACCAAAAAAGACAGAAGACAGATATTGTCCTTATGCCTAGTCCTCCAAGAAAGGCCCTTCACCTAGCCTATTCCACTCTAAGAATTTTCTCATGTGCCCATCTGTGGGTCCCAACACCCGAGTGAAAGCCCACCGTTGGGGTCCCATCAGAAGTGTACATCACTGACATTCCCACTCTTGAGACTCTCTCCTCGCCCACCAGATGACTGTCCAGGCCTCCCTTCCATGCCTTTTAGGTTCCCTGCCAGCTTCCATGAGCAGCAAAGTCTTCTTCTACCTGCTTCAGGCAGAACGCTACTTGGGGGAAAAAATAACCCCTGGGTGCAGGCAGGACCCAAGCTCCATTCTGATTCAGACAACCATCCTGGACCTTTGCACATCACATGAGAACTACCCAGATGAAGATGGTTATGGAAAACCCACCTCCCACCCAATACAACCATGCTCCTCCACAGCAAGGCATGGGCGCAGGACCTGCACAAGAAGCTGCCTATTTAAATCGGGTAGGGACCAGGGTGGGAGTTTACCTCAGAATCTCTTTTGGAAAAGAAAAGGCGAGATTTCCCCCCTCAAAAAGAGTATCAATATAAGGATTTAACAAATGTGGCCAAGCCAAGGGCAACACAAGGTTATATTGAGTAAGCAGCTAAGTGAACTCACAATCATTACAGCACAAAATAAACAAAGCAAAGAAAGGGAAAGCCATTTGTCCCCTCCCCCACTCTCCACCTCAGGATAGATGCGAGAGAGTCATTTCTTCAACCTTCTGGAACTTGGGAACAAATAATACACAGATGAAGGTTAATGTATTGACTTACTACCATCTTTATGAAAATCGAATGTACACACAACAATTATGAAAGTGTCTCCATTAAACTTTGATAAGACAACAAAAAAGAACTAACAAATAGCTAAGATGTTGCTGTTTGAGTTGAAAGCATTTCCAATAACGTTTTAATCTTAAAAGGTCCATATTTACATTGTATGCTAATGTGTCTTCTTCTCATTTTAAATGCATGATAAAGAAAGAACAGAGATAATGGTTGCAGCAGATCTTCCATGGTCTGAGTTCGGGTGGTAGTCTGACTTCACTGTGAGAAGTGCACTGCAAAGAGGAACATTCTTTCTAATTCTGCTTCTTTCCTTCTGTGCTTCCCTTCACAGAAGCTAAGCCTTTAAGATGGGCCTGCCTGCTCTGACAGTCCACTCCAGGTGGATATGTACCAAGGCCAGAGTGAGTGGCTGTTGTTCTAAGCAGTGCTTGGAGCTGGTCTCCCAGGACACTGCAATAAGACAAAGCTAGCTCATGTGTGTAGACAGTTAAGGAACATACATGCTCCTGGGTACCTCATCTCACTCAAAGCGGCTGAGGCCTGAGGTGAGCAGTGGTGCTGATGAGGATGTTTCCTTACTGACTTCAATGTATCAGTGCCTACTTTTCAGATAAAAATGTAGATTTGAGTTTTAAAGGCCCAGCACTCAAAACTATTTAAGAAAGAAGTTCTTAAACTCCTTTTATTGCGTCCTAACTCTCAACCTCCTACATGGCTTCTATCCCGTCCCACTAGGGTTAAGATATTTCCAAACTATCAATTTAGCGAATATCTAGCAGTAACCCCTGCGTCTAAGAAAAACGAGTGAGCACGGCAGTGGGGAGAGCACTTAGATGGGTTGGGGCCATGCCTGGTGAAGGTCCATGGGGCTGACCCTCAGTGTACCTGCCAGTGCTAAGGCAGTGGCTTTGTGCTCAGAGGTGGCACTACAGCTACAAGGTCTTCTATCAATGCCTTGCCTCAATTGCCTGGAAACCCAAAAAATATTACATTGCCCCAGAGCTCCTTGCCAACACATAATGTCATCTCAGAATTGGGCCTGAAATACCATTCTCGAGTTGTTAATATTGGCAACTTAATTGAAAATGTAATGTAAAATTTCAGCTGTGGAAGCCAGGTACTTCAAATCCTGCACCTACTCCTCATTACCCAACGACCATGACAACAGACTTCTATCTCCCTCAGATCTATTAAGATGTGAAGATAAAATTACAGGTATAAAATATAACAAAAAAGTCCTGAGTGTGTCCTAGTGTCGTTGCCTATTTTAGAGTATGTACCAAACACTGAAGCATCGTTCATGGGGGAAACAAAATAAGGCACTGTGTTCGGTGTCTTCCCAGCATGGACTTCCATGGGATGCTTTGTAGAAAGCAAGTCTCACCTGCTGAACTGACCAAAATGACTAATGTGGACAGACACACTTATCTTGGGCAGCATCAGCCCTGCTGAGAAATTCCTCCCTCACACGTGTGATAAAAGGGCCCTGAAGGGCAGTGAGGCAATCCAAGCAGTAACAGCACACACCACAGAGCAAGGGCATCTAAAAAGCAGAGAGGCCCAAGTAGGTCTGACCACCCTTCAAGCTGTGCCTCAACCTGTGCGAGGAAACTGGGCCAAGAGGACTGCCTTTGGGGGTGACAGTCAAGGGCCCTGGAGCTCCCTGTACTTGCTTAGCTAGCGCGGTGCCCACCTGAGAGTTTCTGCTCAAACAGGCAGCACTTTGGAGGTATTTACAAGAAGCAGAATTGCCACTTCCATGGCACTGTTCCCAGCCACCCATCACACACCCTGGCTTTCCAGGGCAGATGAGTGTCAATCATAATCACCCGAATTTTTACCTATGTTTTACCAGAGCCTGTGAGGCTTTCTGAGACCACTCCAGTTCAGCCTGGGTGAGAACTCTTTTCTAGCCTGTACTGAAGATAAGTGCAACCATTATCAAATATTCTTTGCTATGGAAAAGTCCTTGGAATTTGACCTGGTAACATTCTTTCCTGAATCTAAGACTGTGACCAATCACACAGTAGGATCACAAAGAACAAGGTCTACATGCATTGTAAGCACTTGGAAACAAAAGAACACGAGAACAGAGTTCTTGTGGACAACAAAATTCAAAGCAATCTAACACCAGACTCCAATCCCATGTCCACCAGTTAACTCTTTCCTGGAATCACCCTGTGGCTGGCTGGTTGGCGAACAGGCAAGTTGGCAAACTCCAAACTGGAGAGACCTACACTTCTGGGGATCCTGTGCCGATCTATAGCTTCCTTGAAGAAATTCCACAGTGTGTGCAGCATGAAGTCAGATTTTCCCATCCAAGATCACTCCACTATGAGGGCCACATTTATATGGGACAGGTCAATCATGTGCCTGTGGAAATTTGAACAGATAGTTAACACCAACAACTCACCAAGGTGCACAGAAGTGAAGCAGAGCCTGATGAGCAAAACCTAAGGTGTAAGATTCCAAGCAGAAGGGGCCTTCTCCAGAAAACAAAAGCAGGTTACAGAAAAGATATGTAGCTATGTTCTACATCTCTGTACAGCACAGCACAGCACAACACCCTCCTCCACCCCCACCCCATCCCAGTCACCAGCTATAGAACACAGAGGCTACCTGTGGAATTTCTGCTGAAATGCTAGCGCGTGGGCTGGCTCCTTGAACTTTGCTATGGCTTTCCGTTGCTGGGGAAGCATCTGTAAACTCTAGGGGAAGAAAACAATTAATGCCTACTGTGACACAGAACATGAGCAATTACATATAATAAACTGCTATACAGAATAGCAAATAAGGCTGTCACCTAGAACATGAAAACAAGTTACTTATCCTTCTTTGCCTCTCTGGACACCTGTGCAAAACAATGCTGCTGATTAGCTGCGGGAAAACACATCTACCCTTCATTACGATACTTAGACTCCCTTAGCCAAGCCACACCAGCCTCCCACACTCTGAAACTAGCATGGGCGCCCATGGGTAAAACTCATTCCCTGTGCCTTTCTGAAGTAGCTTTTGATGGTGTTCTCACCCATCTAAAGAATGGCACTCATTCCTGGTTTATCATATGGTGGGGTGGGGGTGACATGGGACACACAACAAATTCACCAAAAGTCCACTCTAGATGGGGGACGCTGTGCATGGATGGCACATTGAACCCCCAGAGCTTTGGAGTTTTTCAGTTTTACATTTCTACAGATAGAGCAAACCTGGCTCTCAAGTGAGAACTCTGACAAATGCTGCATGCCAAGAAATGGCAAAGCAGGGATCCTAATTCAAGGCAGGCCCCAGAGCCTGCTACCTCACTGCTCTGGCCATTTCAATCTAGTTCACAGAACTAACAAGTATGCTGATACAGAAAATGAGAATCTGGCCAAAAGCAGGAAATCAGATTTGTTATCACTATGTTACAGCTCACACCAGTTCTGGCCTTCATAGTCACTGAGCCACATGGGGAAGAGTGACTTTTTGTTCTTAGATATTAGAGGTTCATGGGGTAAAAACTTAATTTTCCTCTCAAAATAATTTCAGGCAAAGCCTAGCAAACATTTGTTCAAGCAGAGGGGCCTTGAAGTTACAATGAACGTTCTTTCTCTAAGCTTTGAGCTGGCTCTGCTCTCAGAACAAAATGGCTTTCTGACTCACAGGTCTCAACTAGCTACTCTTCTCCACCAGGATACTTACACCTCATGCACCTCTTGCTCCACCTTTTACCAGTCTCCTTTGGTCTAGAAGACCTTATAAAGTATTAGGCAATAGCATGCTAGAGATCAGTAGTTTCTATGGAATCACTGCCCCACCAAACACAACTCTCAGGTCTGACAGGCACTAAGGTATTGTTTACCATCATTCTCTAATAAAAGGCTTAAAAGAACAAGTATCCTCTTGGTAAACACCAGTACAAAGAAAGTGAGCACTAGGTGGTACCATACCTAAAGTACATCGACCCTACATCTCATCATTTCATTCCAGAACACCAAGGTAGAAATCCCCAAAGACAGAAAAAAAATATAGTTTCTTCTCAAAGCAGGATAACAGTGCTGAAGATCAAGTTCAGTCACTTAATGCCATTTCTTTGTTATCTGTATTTAAACCAGTCAAAGTAATCAAAGACTCTTGAAACCACATTTCTATCACATAAAAATAAATTTAAAATTGAGCACACATGTGTGTGCATACATGTACACAAGGGGTGCCCAAGAAGGCCAGTTCTGTCAAATGTTTACAGACAGCTATGAGTTACCTCATGTGAGTGCTGGGAATTGAACACTAGTTCTCTTGAAGAGCAATACATACTCTTAACTGCTGAGTCATTGCTCCAGCCCGAGTCACTTCTTTATCCATTAAATACTACCAAGCTTTGTTTTGATTGGTTGGTGCATGCCTTTAGTCCCAGCACTCAGACCCAGACTGGTCTACAAAGTGAGTTCCAGAACAGCCCGGGCTACACAGAGAAAGTCTGTGTGTGTTTGGGGAGGGAAGGAGAGAGGGAAAGGGAAGGAAGGAGGGAGGGAGAGAGAAAGAGAGGGAGATATGTAGAGAAAGAGGGAGAGGAAGGGAAAGATAGAGGGAGAGGAGAGGGAGGGAGGGAGGGAGAGAGAAAGAAGCAGTAATTTCATAAATGTTGAGCTTAAAATTTTACATAATCTTACTCAAAACCATCTTACTGGCCTAAGACCAGTAGGAGCCAATATTCTGCTTCCAGAATTTATAGACCTTGGCCCATCAATCCCTCAGGGACTTCAGGAGTGGCACACATAGCACTGAAGCTTCCAATTCATCTAAAGTTAGGCATGTTACTGACATAACCTAGAAAACTCTCCACTGGCTTTCAGACCTTCCTCTCCAACACATGCTATTTATCAATAGCACCAGCATTTCTACTGCTGGAAATTTGAGACAGCCACAATAAACTTTATTTAAAACACAATTATTCTGATTGTTTTCAGAACACACAAAAAAGTGGCAGATAAAAGGAGAAAGCCACTTAAGAGGTACAAAATCACAAAGTACAAAATTCAGTGTATGAGACAGGTAAGACAGGGGTCACATTGTTTCAACTAATTATCTCCAGGCAGACTGTGAGTCCCAGTCAACATGTCTCCTGGGGTTCATTGGAGTGAAGAGAATAATCACTACTGCCTATGCTGAAGCCAGGGTACATGGAAAGACTATGGCTGCCCTCACAGGGCAGAAATTCTGAGAACTGAGACTCCTCACAAGACCTGATTATAAACACCAGCCTTTATTCAGCAAGTACCTGAGGCCATGGTGTCTAACACTGGACCAGGCTCTGGTGTTGGAATCAGGGCTATCTGGGCCATTATGTGACCCAGAACTTTCAACTATTAGTTATTTTGACTCTCTGGTTACAATAATCACATGTTAATACATCTATTATTCTGTTATTACTTCTGTTCCCGAAAATAACCCATACTCCTATCAACTACCCAGAAAGCATCTATTGCCTTTTTAGACAGTTTCAATACATACCCCAGCCAGCCTCAAACTCATGCTCCATCTGTATGAGTGTCTCAGGGCTGGGATCACAGGTGTACGCCACTACAGTAGCTAAAACTATCCTTAAAGATGGAGTGTTACCAACAGCTGGCAAAAGTGGGAGTCAAAGTCTGGAGGTTAACCTCTGAATAATAACACTAGACTAAATGTAACGGTCTCTCTAAGAATCCCATAATGAAGGTGGCTATCATCAAATATATCTAAACACTAGGCTCAGTTTTAAAAGGCTTTCTCTTCTACTCACTTTAAGACTTCTTAATAATAAACAGACACATGTCTGTTTGAGGCAGGATCTTTCTTGCTATGTAACCCTGGCTGGCCCGGAACTTGCTATGTAGACTAGACTGGCCTAAAACTCACAGAGTTTGCCTCTGCTTCTCAAATGCTGGGATTAAAGGCCCGATTCACTACACCTAGCTGTATATGGAGATCTAAAACACCTTAGTCAAGAACTAAAGTAAAAGAAGTCCCTTTGTTCTGCTCAGAAATGTAACATTCTCTGAGTAACCTGTATGCCTGACTCTGAATCACCTGAGGGGAGAATGCCAGGCAAACTAGAGTAGACATGGAATGGTGTTTGTCTCCATCCTTCATATCAGCCATTTTAAAGGGCATGACAATAAAATGGAAGTTACTACTGCATCTGTACTGTAAATGCTAAAATGAGCACAGAGTTGTGAATATATGAGACAGCTTCAGAAAATTAGACAAGGTGGCTACTTGAAATTTTGAGAAATTATCACAAATAAAATGTGATTTGATACAAAAAGTATAGGTATGTGTACACATGTGAATTTCAGGGCAGATTTCAAAGGATAGTATGTTCTACTAAATTATTCACTTCTTAAACTTTGTAAATAAGAATGTGAACTCAGTCTGAGGCACCTTTCCTCTAAAGTACCATCTTAATACAATATAACCCACAATATCCACTGTGCCGTATGACACAGTAGTTTTATTTGGAGAGATGACCCACTGGCATAATCACCACCTGCAGGTGACCCACCTGGATTGGGCCCACAGACATCAGCAGGCTCTTCAGCTGGGCATCAGTGGTAGATGAGGACAGTCCTTCCACGGACACCACACAGGGCTGTGGCTTGCACTCCACCACTCGAAGGTTCTGCTTATTTGGCATTAGGCGCCCTCGACCCATGGGACCCGCCACTCCTCGGCCTCGTCCATGCATGATGGCCTGGCAATGACAAAAAAAGATGCATTGTTATCTGAATGGATCCTTCCTGTAGTGGCTAATAAAGTACAGGGTCCAAGAGGACATGCTGTAAGCCATAGAATCTTCTGTGTGTTAATCTACCACTAGAGGGTAGCCTAATAGCTAACAGGAGCAACACCAAGCAGCCAGGGGAAGGAGGCTAAGATGGAAGTCCCACAGTTCTGTAGCTATAATAGAGAGGAATTACGGTGTTGCTTTCGTTCATGATACAAACACTGCAAGGATACAGACAGTGGCTACAATTAACACAGGGAAGGGTCCGAACTGCGCCAAACAGGCCAGTGGACACATGGCATACACTGTGCTAAATCTCCAACATTAACAGTGAGTCATATGCAGCTTCTGGGATCCAACTCAAATAGGCAAAGCTTATATTTATCCTCCTCAAGCCTCTAAAACAGGACCTCATCTAGCCATGTGTGAAAATCACCCCCAGAGCTTTTATACACACACCAATCTGCCAGAAAAAGGATCCCCAAAGCACCATCTTTCAAAGCTACCCAAGTGTCAGAACTACAATGAAGAAGGGCCTTTACAAAGATATAGCTGGTATTTCTAGCATTTTTAACTGGTAAGACAATTTAAAGAAACTACCTAATTCTGAGTTATCTAGTCAGAAGTGCAGAGACAGTGGAACCAAAGCATAATGGACCTCACCCACGGAGTCATCTACAGGCAGCTGTCTGACTAGAGGTACACTGGACCCCACTCATGTCCTATCCTAATTCTGTCCCAGTGTTTGTTTAAAAGGAGCAACCCACCACATCCTGCCACCTCCTAAGGCAGAAAGCCAGAGTTGGTGCCTAGGATATACGTGGGCATCACAGTTATGGGAACCTAGAGGTACACAACTAGAGGTTCATCTCAGAAGGCCACTACTACTGCTGTGAGACAGGCTGCGGAGAAGTGAAGGGTCAGTTCCAGGATGCACACAGGAGACAAGCCAAAAGTGAATTAACCAGTCTTCTGCTTTCCTCACAGAAAGTCCAATATAAATACTTTGGTACAAATTTCAACCAGATACCAGGTTTTATCATAACTGTCTTATAAAAGTCTCACAATAGCTCTAACAAGTGAGAAACACCACTGGCCACTGAAAGGGCGAGGAGCAGGCAAAGCACCTCTATCTAGCTCACCTGCAAGTAATTTGCTAAAGTTATATTCTTTATACAGGTCTGAAAGGAAATGTAGCCTGGAACAGTCTGTGAGATCAACCACTTTATTCCTGGACTTATCACCAATGTGTGCACATCTGCCTGCTGCAGCAGCATTACCTACTGGCTCCTATCTCATTAAGAGTGTGAGAAAGCACACACAAGGTAAATGGAACACTGCATGAGCAGACACTACATCTGAAGGGGGCAGAGCCAGCACCAGTCTCCTTCTGCCTGGCCTCACCTGCACCTCAGACATGTGCTACCACTGTAGGGAAGACTTTATGTTCATCTGCTTTTCAAAATTAGAAGACTGCCTTTCCCCCAGAAGCTGAGGTATAATGATACATGTCACTTCTCTGCTTGCAACATGACTGGAACGGCCTCCTCGAGAAGGGCTAAGGGCCTCTCATCTAGCAGGCTGGGCTCAGAGATGACCTTCATTCCCCTTCACACCTCCACAGGGCCTTTGTCTCTAGTCTTTGAATGAGGGGTAATTATAGAGAGAGAGCACAGTTCTCCATTAGGGACATCCCTGGTGTCACATGAGTGGAAGGAGCACAGGTGCCCAATACTGTCTGCACTTTGCACTTGTAGCACTGAGTAAAGGACTGGAGGAAAAGGCTTTCTAAACCAGGACTAAAAAAACAATGACTCATTTACTGATGTGAATATTAGCAAATGCCAGAAAAACCACCTAAGGCCAACTTCTCTCAACCAGTGGCCTGGAAACCTATAGGGGGCAGGGCCCTTCCACTCCAGTACCTTCTTGGCTGGGTGAATCCCTTGGATGCTTTTGATCCCTGGAGGAATAGCCGGGTACATGTGGGGCCCCACAGGCAGGTGCTGGGGCTGCTGAGGAGCCCCCTTGGTCAGTGTCACCTTGCGAGTAGGCTGCTGTCTCATGTCCGGAGGCTGGGGAAGCCGCTGGGGCTGGTTCTCTGTGTGAGAAAAGCCATCGCTCTCTCCTCCCTGCTGAAATCAACAAGGCAGCAGACGGATCAGTGTCTGCCCACCATTCTGGCCAAGTACTGGCACCCATGGTCAGTGCTGACCTTGAGGCAGAACCTTTCAGACATAAATAACACCAAATCTGCCTCTTTCCTGAAGTCAGTAGGGAAACTTCTCATTGGGCAGTGGTTAAAGTTTTAAATACAGCATTTTTAAAATTTAAGACACTGTTTTCTTTTAAATGAATATATCCCTTTAAAGGAGTTGCAATAAACAAAAGTACTGTTTACTTTGTACTAGTTAAATTATAAAATTACTTCTTTTTTAATTGCCAAGAACACTTTTGTTGACAACTGACAGTGTGCATAAGCAGTGGTCTTAAAACTTTATAGTTGCTATTGAAATCCACCACAAACGGGGAAGCTAACTGGTTCTAAGCATCTGTTGCAGAAGACCCCCACCTGAGGATATGTTCCACCAGCAGCTTTCCACAGTGAGTGAATACCAGAGAAGTAGCACGTGTGCCTGGCTAAGAGCTTTGGAAACATCTACAACCTGTGTTTTGCCCCACCCCCCAATCTGAGTCTATTGTACTACCAAGCAGCAGCAAAAAGATAGTCTGTGGGTGAGGCCTATGGGCAATCTGCAGTTTTCAGCAGTGTTTCCAAGGAGGACTGATGGGTGAGACAAAGAACAGATGAAAAGAATTCTACCCTGCCATGTTATGCAATCTTAGAAATAAATTCTGGGCCTTGAAAAGTATCACTAAACTTGTACGTACATCAAGTGATGGTTGGTAACCTTCCCACACAGGCTGCGCAGCCATGAGAGTAATGGATATAATTTAACAAATTACTTCAAGAGGTATAGTCTATATCCACCTCCAGTTCCCACTCTGCTGTAGCTGGACTGCAGTTAATCCCCACCAAAGCCATGCTGAAGCTTAACTGTCAGTGCAGTCCTATGAAAGGCCATAAAGCCCTTAAAGTGTTTTGGTTACAAGGGCTGCACCCTCATGAGATGATTAATGCCTCCTTCAGGTAAGAAGGGGAACAGGAAACCCATGTTCTGGCTCACTCTCGGAGCCAGTTAACATGGTGACCACAAAGCCACCAACATCAAAAAGAAAAGACACCTACTAAAGAGCATCCCTCAGAAACATACACATAAAACACAAACAAAAAACCAAAACCATGTTCATCAAGATGCTAGCTGATTCACTCTAGCAAGACAGAAAAAGCATCTCACACTACAGCCAAGTATAATTCAATTCCTTAATAACTAGTGTACCATAACATGATCCAGCTGTGGATAGCTAGACCCCAGCCTGAGGGGCACTGGCCTTAAAACAGTCTACCCCACCCACCTTACCCCCACACACCCAGGGAGGGCAGGCAGGTCATTTAAAACATTTTACCATGGAAATTCTTCAGTATGTAAAAAAAGAGATAATCTAACACTTTTTAAATATTTTGGAAAATGTAAGCACTTAAAATAGGCCTTTCCTGCCTGGATGCATCTCCTGCTCCTCAAGGACAAAAGCTTCTGAGGGCTCTCCACAGATAGAAGGCAACAGCCGGACTTTTTAAGAGCCATGGTCCTAATAAGGACCTTATAGGACAGTTTTCACTGAATGGAAGGTTAATTCTGGACAAATGTGTGTGCTTTCTACAACTGTGACTCCCACCTAAGTTTGAGACACAGCAAGGCCTCACCCATCAAGAGACCCATGCACCACTCCACACTTTCTTTCACCCTGGATAGTGAACAATGAGTTGCCAGGGTCTGTGGCAACTCTTTTCTTTCAGCTCTCCCCATAAGCTAAGTAGTAAAATTTGTTTTGCACATGGGCCAGAACCTTTGGCCACACACGTACAACACCTAAGACACCACCCAGAGGTGAAAGCCTCACACACTTTCACTTCACAGCTGTGATGGCACCTCCTTTTGTGGCTCAGGCTAACCCAGAACCTGTGGTGATCCTCCTGTGTCAACCTTCCCACTGCTAAGATTACATAACTTGTTCTCAAACAGATTAGTTTAATTAAGCTGTAACTTTTAATAAAAGTCATTCTAAGCACTCAAGGCTTAAATATAATCAAACAAATTATTTCCTTTTTAAAAGAAATGAACACTTTTTTCCCAAACAGAACAAATACTATATTTGTACAATGAAAAGCTAATTCTAGGGAAAGAATGGTCACCAGGTATGCTAACAGGCCATTGCCAGGAACAATTTATATCTACAGTAATGCACATTAACAAACCTGAGAGTAAAGCCAAACTAAACGGACCCTATATCAGTAAGCTTGCTGTAACCTGTAAACCAGTTCAGGTGTACACTAAAAAAACCCTGTAATTATTAGTCCAAAGTCACATGAGGTTTAAAATATTGCTGCTTCATCTTAGAAATCTATTGCTGAGATGTAAGCAAAGTCAGTAAGCGACGACACTCCCGTGTAATAGCAAGTCTGCAGGAATAGCAGTCTTTCCAGGCGGCATAGGCATACTAGAACTTCTGGCCCAGCAGTCTCTGAAAAGTTGTGCCCTTCTTCACCCTATATAGAAACATACTGTTGGAATTGTTCTAAAATGACTGCCCTTTAATGAATACAATAAAAATGTCTCTTTAGACTAGTATTTGGTTTTCAAAATACCTTTCTGAATTAAGTTAGCTCAGGGAATACTTTTTATCAGCTTAATCTTATAAAAAAAAAATGAGGTTTGTGGCCATCGACATTAGCAGGACAAATTTATTTATAACAAATGGTTTAAATGTACAGATAAAATGCCCACTGATACTGTCAGGGCTTCTTGCAATTTGACAGATCAAATCTTATTTTCATTCTTTAAAGACCATGAAGAAGTGGTATCGCTGAGTTGCATTCACTAGCAGGCAAATTGATTAATCCCTCTACACAGAACCTCAGTCCTTGATTACACCTATCAGGCGTTAAGCAGCATTATTCTGGAGTGACAACACTTGACAAATTCCCCAATCATTTTCCTCAGCCTTTGTGGCCCTGCTAGCTTGTATTAACCCTGATGAAAAATTAATTTTCCTTATCTTCTTCTAAACCCCAAAATCCAAATCCGCCAAACTGGCAACTCCTTCTGTAAAGGTATTATAAAAACCTCTAAAAGATTAATTGCATGTCTTCAGGTGACATTAAATTAATTTCTGTACTCATGACAGACATTTGATACTCAGCACTGAAAGGACAGATAACATTGTCAGGACACACAGAAGGACAGTGGCATGGTGTCCCAGGGCAGCCTCTTATGAATTCTCTTTCTGATAAGGCCACACTTCACTGTCACCAGTACTGTGGATGATGATGCAGCCACAGCCCTTGCCGCACAGGTTTCTATTAAGAACAACAATGCAAGCCTATCCCAGCAATCTCTAGGAGGCTGGCTCAGGATCAGCACAATAAATACACAAATATGTGCAGAACTTACTGTCTCACTGAAGACTGCTGGACTACAGGAGAGGCTGGACAGAAATTTGCCAGCCATAACCTATGCCCTGGGTGCTGGGTTGGCCATGGGAACACCTTACATCTGCAGTGTCCTTTTCTCTGTCATTAGGCATACTCACACACTGGAAACAGAAATCTGGAATATTACTCCAAGAGGACAACTACAAACCAAATCTAAGAGGTGAAAGCCACTTGAATAGCCAGACAGACCTAACTACTGGGCTTCACTTCCTGAGGGAAGTGAATGTGTTCTGCTTTATCATATGAGAATGCGGCAGTTATTTATAAGTGCTTACTTATAATGTAATAATCTTCCATTCTGAAACTAGTTATGTATGAGGAAATCTTTTTTTTTGGGGGGGGGGGGGTAACAAAATGGGACAGAACAACACCAAAGTCTTGAGTCTCTGAGGAGAAACAACAAGGTCCAAGGCAGATGGCACAAATCTACCAAGTGAACATGGAAACATACAAGGAGTAAGGCTCTGGGCCCTCTGAAATACGGAGGCTTCCTAGGCAGTGGGGCTGTGAACTGGTTTTTCCAACTGAGAGGTGAGGCTTCAGGGGCCTCCAACAGGCAGCTCTGTCCTGCGGGTGCCTTCCTAGTGCAAACCTGTTAACTCCTGTCCCACTCATGTCAACAACCATCTCCTGAAACTCTCTCCACAGTACTGTCCTCTATACCTGCAAAGACCACTGTCCCAGTCAGTTCTACCTTGACCTTTACCTCCCTCCTCCTGAGTCATCTCTGCATTACCATGCTGCCCTACAAAGCTAGCTTCTGCCAGATCCAGGCAGGGCAAAGTTCTGTCCCCTGAATAACAATTTCAAACTAGCAAGTGTGACAGATCAAAGTTCAAAGATCCAAACAGCAGGCTGACAAGATGGTTCAGTGGATAGGGGTGTAAGATGCTAAACCTGATGACCTAAATTCTATGTCTCGGAACCACATGATGGAAAAAGCCAACTCCCACAAGTCTTCTGACTTTCACACGTAAACTGTGGTATACCCTATCACCAGAATAAATGATTGTGAGCATTTTTAAAATTCAAAAGCAGCAAACAGACCTTACAACACAATCCTATTTTGCAAACAAATGAAAAAGGATGGGGGAGGGGGAGACGGAGGAGGTTAAAAGGATTAACAGTAAAGATCAATGTTATCCTGGGCTCTGCTCCTGTTTTGCTCATTTCCTAGTATTACATACAAGGCTGGGGAACAACTGCCCTGCTCATTCTCAGACATTCCAGAAAGACTATGTCTACTCCACCTCTGCTTTGAAATAAGAAACCTAATTAATTACGCAGGTATCTTCAGCTTCATAGTTTCTCAAGTTTCTCATAGCTTCTTCTATACTGGCTAGTTTTGTGTGTCAACTTGATACACCCTAGAGTCATCAGAGGAAGGAGCCTCAGCTGAGGAAATGTCTCCAAAAGATCCAGCTGGAAGGCATTTTCTCAATTAGTGATCAATGAGGGAGGGCCCAGCCCATGGTGGGTGGTGTCCTCTCTGGACTGTTAGTACTAGGTTCTGTAAGAAGGTAGGCTAAGCAAGCCATGAGAAACAAGCCAGTAAGCAGCTCCTGCCTCCAGGATCCTGCCATTTGAGTTCCTGTTCTGACTCCCTCCAGTGATGAACAGTAATGCTAAAGTGTAAGTCAAATATACTCCCCCCAACTTGCTTTTTGGTCATGGTGTTTCAACACAGCAATAAAAATCCTAACGAAGACACCCTCGAAACTGTCCTAAGTTCTAGTGACAAACAGCCCAGAGCTCTAGCTCAAGGAAGCAGGCAGGACAGAGCACAGAGCACGTGCAGAAGCACTGGGCAGGCTCCCAGAACAGATATGGCACCTCCGTGGAACAAGAAGGGGATGTAGCAATTCTACATCAGCCCATGACCAAAGACAGGTGCTTAACTCTGTCAGACTGGTGCTTCCCAAAGTGACAGAAGATTTGAGAAATAAAATGTTTCTATTCATCTCAACCCTACTATCCTTCTGTGTATTATGTTTAAAATAGAGCTCAAACCCAATCTGTAAAGATAAATTTTAAAAACCTCCAGTTTTATATTTTTCTTGTTTTTTCCCCCCTTAAACCAGCAAGATAAAAGTGAGAATATTAGCTCACCAGAACTTTGAAGTGGCTCCCACTTCTTTAAGAAATAAGACCCAAACAGCCTAGGCAGGGCCCATCTCAAACTCACTTACTCTCTGTATTCAACCCAATGCCCTTCCTTCAGTCAGGAACTGTCAGTTACACGTACCCCACCCACTCCAAACACATACCTAGAAGACTCACTCCTTTCCCCTGCATTCTTCTCCACTCAGAAGCCATTTCTTCAGGTCTCCCTGCTATGTTACTCATCCCACTTCACTTCTGCTTATACCTGCTATTACACACAGAGCCCGCAGAGGGCTCAGTTTACTGTGAAGCTCCACAAAGGCAGACCTAATTCTGTTTGCAGCTCAAACACTAATGCCTAGTGCTTCAGTTCATGTCCCATCTGCTGTGACAAGTGAGACTATAGCTGCTCTGCAAACTCTGACCAGACCTCACTGTGGACACCAATACCATACATGCCCTTCCTCTCTGAGTAACTGGGGAAGCCAGAAGGCCTCACCAATACACACCAATACCAGAATCCAGAGACCATGGCATGAAAGGCAAGCCTCAGATAGCTTCCTCTTCCATTAAGTGTCCTATATCCTGGCTAGTACCACCGAGGTCTTGGCCAGCCCCGAGATATAGAAGGAACTCACTTTAAATACTATGGTAGGCAATGGTGGTACGTGCCTTTAACCCCAGCTCTTGGGAGGCAGAGGTAGGTGGACTTATGAGTTCAAGGCCAGCTTAAACTACAGAGTGAGTTCCAGGACAGCCAGGGTTACACAGAAAAACCTTGTCTTAAAAAACAAAAACAAATACTCCCCAAATCCCTTAAATATATTTAATTTCTCTTCTGACCACCAAATAACTATAACAAAATGCAGTTTAAAAAACATACATATCTATATATTGCTGCCAATAATCTTTTAAGAAATACGCATCCTCAATAAAATCCAGCAGGTGCAGCAGTGCTTTAATAATCACTCTCTTTGCAACACTCAGAGAAAGGCACAAATATTTATTAAGGACAATGATGTATTAACCACTGACGGCCATCGTTAAAGGTGTGCTTGGTTCCCAATCTGTGGTGTTCCTGTAAGGTGACAGGTCGTTGAGAAGTGCTCCAGTTATACTTTTCCCTTCAAGCATAATATGAAGCTATATTGGGAGTGAGAATACTGTGACCCAGTAGCTAGGGAAACTAAAAGCAAAACACAGTGGTAACCAGGTCAATATGATGGTAATGGAGGGTCACAAGAATCTCATCTGAGATTCCTGTCATGAATCCTTCCTGCTTTCCTGTAACTGCAAGTGATCTCAGGAGATGCTAGAGATAAAAACATGGGAAGTGGGACTCCACAATGCATCTTCCAGAAGGTCACTGTCTATGATGAAGTAAAATTTAGTAGTGATACAACTGTTTTGGGGTCACTCACATCCTTGTAAATTCCTCTACACTCTGTAAACTCAATCGTTCACCAAGTTGGACTTGGTGAAAACCTACTTTGGCTGCCACTGGGATCCATGTCTCCCCAGGAAGTATTAATGCAACAGTCCAAGAGATTTAGGAACCTCTGCCCCTTTCTCTGTCTGCCTCTCTGCCTAGCTGCTAGCAGACAAGCAGGCCTTCTCTGCCATGATGTATTGTGTCAATCAGCCTTGAAGAGGTGAGGCTTAGAAACAAACTATGGACAGAAGCCTTTGACCTGGTGAGACAGGCATAGTCCTCTATTACTTCACCTCATCACATCAATGGAAAGCTGATGATCACAGCAGCCTCTGGCACCTGTGCTCCAAGGAACTGAAGCCTTATATAGTACCTCCACCAGAGCCACACAGAAAAAGGCCAAGACACATCAAACAAGCTTGAGCACAGGAACTAAGCATACATGCAAAGAACAATGTTGAGTTGTCAATGGACACAGAAGCCAGCAAGAAGAAGCTCTCTCTTATTTAAATACCAGCAGTGACAGTTCACTGAAATATCAAAACCCCACACACCTAACCTGATGTTAGGTAAATGAGGGTAAAGACAAGGCAATCACTAAGAGTAGGACAGCTGAGAGATACACAAGGCATGCTGGAACTGGCCACATCAGACTGCCTTATGGAGAGAAGCAAGTATAAGAAGTGAGGCACTCACACAGAGCTCCATCCCAACTACAACTTACAGATGCAATGGGAGAAGCCAGCTGCAGGAAAGACTTGGCAAACATGGTTTCACCCAAGTCATCAAAACTAAGCTCAGAAATATAGGACAAGTTTCCTGCACAGTTACACCAAGGACAGGCTACTTCTGTGGGCAACCTGCCACAGAAACAACTGAAACTTATCAGGAGGAAGCAAAAGACAAATGTAAATTACAGCACAGGCCACAAAATTTCTGGCTTTGATCTTTAAAATGTCAAGGGCAAGGAACACAAGGGTCAAGGGACTGCTTCAGACTAACAGGAGACCAGAAACCAAATACATGACTCTGAGTGAGAACCCAAGCCAGGCTGACGCATTAAAGCATGCAGCTGCAGTCTCTAGTGCCTCTGGTCTAAAGGACACTGTGCCTCCAACCTTCCCATAAGCCATCTGAGGAAGAGAAAGTGATCGATGATGCATTCATTGACATTGAAAGAGAGATGGGATGTGTAGGGAGATTATGCTGTTCCATTGTAAATAATTGTCCCCATTTATGAGTTTAATAAAAAGCATTGATTGTCTAAAGGCAGACAGGAAGTGTGGGCGGGGCTACCAGACTAAGAAGACTCTAGGAACAGGCAGAATGGAGCAGAATGCCAGAGGGAAGCCAGAAGAAACAGAGGACAACTATGCTGCTCTGAGAAAAGGTACCGAGCTGCATGGCTGAACAGGATAAGAGTCATGGGTTAGATTAAGGGTAAAGAGTTAGCAAGTTATATGCCTGGGCCTTAGGCCGATCAGCCTAAAACTAATGTAAGCATCTGTGTGTCTCTGTGGGTCTGCGGGCCTAAACCTTGAGGCTAGGCCTGAAAGTCCCGGCCAGAAACCTCTTACTACAAATGGCAGCCCAACGTGGGTAAAATATAATCACATAAAGCTTAAAAAATGGTCTAGAGCCCAAAGCAGCTTCTGAGTTGTGTGTCTCACGTGAGCTGTGGTACAGACTCCCTGGTGAGGTGTGTGAGCTTGGGCTAAAATAGAGGGCTTTTGGAGTGCAGTTTAAGGTGTAAAATGACTGGTTCCTGAAGTCTCACAGGAGCCTAGAGGTAAGCAAAATATTGTAAATGATGTATTTAAGGTTTCTGTTCATAAAGACAAAAGGGAACAGAATCAAAGATGGCTTCTTAGTGTCAATGTTTTCTTGGATCAGCTCTGTTCGCTGGAGGCAAGCAGAGGCTTGGCTTTTTTAAGAGAAACTTCCTGATTCAGCCTTAGAGGCAAAACACTTGTGAGTTTTTTAAGAGGCTCTGCTGCCTAATACTTAAATGGAGTTAATGAGCAGCAGATGGCAAAGCTTTACTTGGTGATTATACGGACCCTAAAATTCCCCAGAGTACCTGGGCTAAAAAGTTAAATTCTATGAAATTAGACTAGGAGGAGCTGGGTAGAGCCATCCATCCACCCTACCAACCTTTAATCCTTAGCCAAGGACCTTGGCAGATTAAAGGTGTGTTTAGAAACAGAAAGAAATAGAAGAACCTGGGTGGAGTCAATCACCAAACAAAGGTGTGGTCAGAGAAAGAAAAAGTTAAGAAATATACAGTGAAGACAGTTTTTTTTTTTTTTTTAAAAAAAAGTCTAAATGGTTTAGAGTGTGTTGAAAATATATGTACATAGGCTTAGAGAAAGAAAAGAAAAGGTAAAGACGGAAAATACAAAGAATGTTTGAATACTGTATACTATTGTCTTATCTTTAAGCTTCTTGACTGAAAATGACTTAGTAAAAGCTGCTAAAAGACAGTTGATTATAAATGCTGTTGGATTAATTCAACCCATATATTTTGTAAATGAGTTTACTTTAAAATTGAAATACAAAGACATGCTACTTTGGAGAAGAGATTTTCTTTTTATTTTCACAGAAAATGAGAAGTTGTGGATTTATTCCTGGATAGTGAACATAAAGTTTGATAGAGGAAGACCCCCTGAAAAATCTCCAATGGAAATGAATGGCCCAGATGATTCAGCATTTCAGAGCACCTCTGTTGGAAGTTTCTCAAGCTCTATATCCAGAACAATTTCAAGGAGACTGGCTGAGATGACCCAGCCTTAGAGACTACTCCACTAAAGACTTGTGCTTAATCCTACATTTTTCTTTGGATTCCCATGAGATTGTCAGCGTCCCCATTCAGCAGGAAGTAGCCTACAGAACGACGCCCACATTCCCAAAACATGGATTATGGATGTTTGTGTTTACAGTGTTGTTTATAATTTGTTATAGATAAGTGAGGAAAAGAATAATAGATTTGGAGTTCTTTTTGTTTTAAAAAGAGGAAAGGGGTTATGCAGGGAGATTATGTTGTTCCATTGTAAATAATGTTTCCTGCCTATGAGTTTAATAAATAGGGCTGATTGTCCAAAGGCAGACAGGAAGTGTGGGCGGGGCTACCAGACTAAGAAGACTCTAGGAACAGGCAGAACAGAGCAGAATGCCAGAGAGAAGCCAGAAGAAGCAGAGGACAACTATCCTGCTCTGAGAAAAGGTACTCAGCCCCATGGCTGAACAGGATAAGAGTCATGGGTTAGATTAAGGGTACAGAGTTAGCAAGTTACATGCCTGGGCCTTAGACCAATCAGTCTAAACTATTGTAAGCATCTGTGTATCTCTGCGGGTCTGTGGATCTATGGGCCTAAACCTTGAGGCTAGGCCTGAAAGTCCGGGCCAGAAACCTCATACTACAGGGATGAGGGGAACAAATACAGGACGATGTTAGCATTTGCTGAATGTGGTAGAGCGGCAAGACCTCAGAACTTCTCTTTCACTGAAGATGTAGCAAAACAAAGTTCATCCCATGGTCCGCATGGAGAAGGACCCGTGCACGGCCTAAGAGGAGGTCTAATCATGACAAAAAGCATGGGGGAAGAGACAGACAAATTCACCCAACTTCCAAAGCAAGCGCCTACAAATAAACTGGGACCTTGAAAAAAAGCAGGAATCTGACAGCCTTTAAACCCACATACAAAAAAGCCACAGCAAAACAGCTGGCTTTCCTGCTGGGGGTCCTGCATTTTCCCACTTCTCCATGTGCCCACAAAAACAACAACTGTCTATTTCATTTGCTGTCAAATTTCTACCTGTTTGCCTAACACTAAACTGTTCTTTCTTTCTTCAACCAAAGGACAGTGTTGTGTTGGGATGTTTACTGAGGAATAGCCATATTGACCACACTTCACACTCTTCCAAACTCCTGAAAGGAAACCTGGCCCCTATTTTAATGGTAGGCAAGGGAGTTCAATCAAGCCAAGCGAGCAAGGTCACTCAGAGTTGAACTGGATGCTATCTCCCATGGGTCAGGTGAGGCTGTAGAGCTTTTCCCAGGCACACACTTGCTGGAATTGTTTGTTTCTGTGTTAATAAGAAAGAATGACTGACGGCTCCAGTAGTTCACAGTAAATAAAGCTTTTCTATTTTCTACCTTAGCTTTTATATTAAACACAGTTAGATGTGTGGCCCTACTGCTTTGTTGTGTAGCACTAAGTGGGTCACATGACCTCCTTGAGACTCAGTTGGCTTCCTTGTGTAATGAGACTGTAACTCTGCCTGCCTCATGGGCTGTGGCACATGCTCGACCCTGAACAAACAGAAACCATTGCAAATGCCAACAGACCTCTTCAGAGCCTCAGGAACACCTACATCTGACAGCAGTTTTCTTCTAGACCTCATCCCAGCAACCGGATTAAGCCCATTTATAGGTAGAAAACTGAGATTCGGAAGAGGAAAAAAAGTTACTTAGTGTCCCAAAAGCAGCCAAAACAGTCAACTACCCAAACGTGGGTTTTCTGCACTCAAAGCCGGAAAGCTTCTGTGTGTCACATGGCCACACAAGAAAGTTAGCTTATGACCCTAGAGAAGAAGAGCATCAAGCCGTGTGGTATGAAAATAAGTTCCAAAGCAGCCGACACCAGATACGATGCCAATGACAAGATGGTACAAAATGCACCATCTTCCTCTAGCAATAACTGAACAGTGACCCAGCCATCACAACTACACAAGAAACAGTATCAAGAAGTCTTTAGGAATATTTCCTGCTACCACAATGCAATAGTGTTAATAAAGAGGAGTCAAATAATAAAGATAACCAATGCACAACAACTAGAAATTACTCTAAGACAATGAAAATGAGCCTTAAAGGTAGTAACATAATTTAAAGACAAGGCTAAAACCTACTGTCATAGGCAGAGGTTCTCCATCTTTCACAAAATCCAGTTTGTTTGTGTTTGTTTGTTTTTTTTTTTTAATCCTAAGAAAGCCAGGAATGGTGGCATCCCCTTTAACTCTAGCATCAGGTGGTATAGACAAGAACATCAGGAATTCAAACTACACAGCAAATTCAGGGCTGCATGAGACTGTCTCAAAAGATAAAACATGTGAAGATCAATTATTTGATTTTTAAATGAACAATGGAAGACAAGAGACACCCACTGTCATTCACAGTAGCCTTACAGGTTGTAAGTCATTCACAGAAGCCCAAGGAAGTTCAGACATCCCCACTGATATGAGATACAAGAACAGCTGGCTGCAGCTGAGCACAGAGACAAGTTCTTGAGCAGCGTCAAGGAGTCCATATCCTGGCTAGAGAATAACCACCTGAAGGAAGAGACTATTGGATACTTTAGATTTAGTTATATAAATTCTGAGTTAGACAATAGTAAAGGAGGTAGCTCTAAAGAAAGCCTGTGCTCACTTCTGTCCTATAATAAAACTTTCTCCGATGGTTTGCACTAAAAATACAAGTAACATTATGTAGGCTGAGCACAATGCAGTTATTTATTTAAAAATACACACAAAACAATAAAACAATGGTTCTTAGCATGTGGGTCTTGACTCCTTGGGAGGTAGGTCAAACAACCCTTTCATAGGGGTCACTTAAGACTAAAAGAAAACACAGATTCATTACCATTCACTATAGCAGCAAAATTACAGTTATGAAGTTGTAACGAAATAATTTTATGGTTGAGGGGTCACAGCATTAAGAAGACTGAGAACCACTAGGAAGGTTGAGCTAAAGAGAAAGAAGCCATGGATTTGAAAGACAGCAAAGGGAAGGGGAAAATGATATATTAATTTCAAACAATGAAATATATATATACTGAAATATACACACACATATATGTGTACATATGTGTACACATATGCAAACATTATGTATGTATAGTTATAGATATATCTTCCCAACGGGATATGTGGGTACAAGTCTTCAATCCAAGAAATGGAGGAAGCAGAGGCAAGAGAATTACAAGTTTGAGGCCACCCAGAGAAACAGTAAGAAACTACCTTTAAAAAAATAAAAAGGAATCAAAAAGGAAATACACTAGGGTTTCCTTAAGAAACTTTTTAAGTTATATATTATACTTTTACCCTATTAGACGTCAATAGCTCCTAGCAAAATGGAATTTAAACTACAATGAAACATCATAATTCAAGCTTTGAACTGGAAAACTAAAACATACAGCTAACATTCCACACAGATGCTGTAGTGGTTTGAAAGAAAATGACCTCCAAAGGAAGTGGTTATTAGGTATGGCTTTGTTGGAGAAGGTGAGATCTCATGTATGCTCAAGCCACATCCTATGTCTCAGACCACTGAGTCAAGATGTAAGAAATCTCAGCTCCTTCTCCAGCACCAGGTCTGCCTGAATGCTGCCTTGCTTCCTATCATGAGGATAATGGACTAAACCTGAACAGTGAGCAAGCCATCCCAATTAAATGTCTTCCTTTTACCTCTTTACTCTTTACCTTTTACTGTCTCTTTAGAGTAATATAATCCCTAAGACAAATGCCATGTTACAAGCTTGTCCTCCCACACTCCCAGGTAGCTCAAATGTGATTGATGCCTGGCTCTGTGCAGACTCTTAGAGGTGGAGCACAAGCACGGGCCTGAGCCCTAGAATGATGCCAGTGCAAGGACAACTGTAACTGATACCTAATAGCAACTAAGGGTAATGATCAAAGTCAAATAAATGTAATGGCACTTAGTGCTGGGACACATGGCTGCTTACTTTTTGCACTGTCCTAATTAGGCACATTTTCCAACTAACCCAAAACTATGTAATCTCTTAAAAATAGTTCCTCTCCACTCTGCGCACGCGTGCGTGCGTGTGCGTGTGTGTGTGTGTGTGCGTGTGTGTGTGTAGGGGTGGGGTGGGGTGGGGTGGGAAACTATTTACCAAAGGTAAAAGCAAACTCTATCAAAGACTCTCAGGTTAGTTAAAGCTGCCAACACAAAATTAGAAGAGCTGTTGTGCTGTAGAATAATCCTGCAAACAGTGAATTTTTGTCTCTCATATTGGTTTAATAAAAAGCTGATGGGCCAATAGCCAGACAGGAAGTATAGGTGAGGTGACCAAACTAAAGATATTGTGATGAATAAGGGCAGGGCCAAGAGTGAGGGGACCAAACTAAAGATATTGTGATGAATAAGAACAGGGCCAGGAGTCACCAGCAGAGAGAGCAAGATGGGCATGTCATACTAAGAAAGGGTACCAAGACACATGGCAAAGCATAGATAAAAAATATGGGTTAATTTAAGTGTAAGAGTATCAAGCCTGAGCTACCAGCCAAGCATTTATAATTCATATTCAGCCTTTGAGTCAGTCATTTGGGAACTGGCAGCCAGGACAGGAAAAGTCTACCTACATTGTTGGAAATGCTTGTTGGTACTGAATCAAAAAAGATAGGTTAAAACCTGTTCCAAAACACTTGATTGGTGGCTACCTAAGTGGAAAATTTCAAAAACTTTTCCTATTTGTTATAAAATTAGGCAACATGATTAGAGTAAGATAAGTAATAAATTACGTATTAAATATGACTTAATATGAAGAAACAGATAATTTTAAACAAATAGTTTTTTTCTTTGAAAGGAAGTACACTTTTCTAGTTTAAATGCTGCTCTTTGCGGGTAGATACCTAACCTTTACTGTCAACCTTCACAAGGGCAGAGGGTCCACAGCTCGTCACACCAGTGGATCTTCTCTTGAGCATTTAACTCAACAAAACAGACTAACACCTCAAGTATTAAATAAGGCCCAAAGCTAAGAAGCCATGGTACAACCACATGAGCATTTAATGTGCCAAATACAGCAGATTTGCTGATCAGCATCTGAATCACAAACATATGAGGAAAACACTAATATAAATAGAATTATAGATGCTCACTGAGTATTCTACATATGTAATTTTACTCAATGTCCATACACCATGTAGGAGAAATTCTGTTTTTGACTTCAGGTATTCAACTAACTGACAAACAAATCACAGGGCACCTCACGTCCCTTAGGGCACTACTCTCCTCCATAGATGGAGTTATAGGGTATTTTCCTTACTGGTATACAAATTTTGTGCCTGTAGTCAATACTAGAGTTGGTTTATTCTAAAAGCTCATGCTCACAGGGTTCCTGTTTACCAATTTACAATGTAAAACATATATAACACTTGCTTTAGAATTCACTGTAATTAAGGCAACAGAGATGAATCCTGCACAAAGATCATACAACTGGGAGAAAGCAAGTATCCAGCACTCTCTTCATGAAGACTATGTGCAGGAACTTGCTTTTCTAGAGTGCTGAACTTACCATGGTATAGTGCAAACTGCACTTCCTGTTTCTCACTGAAAACCACCATAAAGGAGTGCTCCACTTTTCAAACAACATGGTAAAATGACACATTTCAAGGTAGAATTTCTCTTTAAAATACAGTAGGGGAAAGGGTCTTGAAATAGGTTTAACAGTCCATGATGCTTGAAAGAGAGTCCATTCCCATCTGATGACACAAGCTCACTGACCCCACAGCTATAAACAACTATCATGTGTATAGGTAATCTTATTTCTACAACCAACTTGAAGTTCAGGTTTGTTAGATTATGATAAATTTGTTTATTACACTGTTATTTAAAAAAGAAGCTAAAACTGAGAAAGGTGTAGCAGAATGCCACAATGGGCATTCACTAGACTCAAGAAAGCGGAGACAATATGGGTTCAGACAGAAGCAGATTTTGAATGACAGTCCTCATATCAACCTTGATGTTTACCTAATCTACATGACTCTACCAGAGGTCAGGTTCACTCCTTTTGTGGAGACTAAAACCTTCTAGGAAAAACAAATTTACAAAGGAAAGCATAAAATTTGTCAACTTACCGCTCCAGACAACTTAATCACCCTAACCTTGGAGCTGACATGTGGCCCATCTCCACCACCTCCACTGTTGGCCCTGTGCATGACAGTCCTCTTCACCCCTGTCTTGGTGTCCTGAGGCCGGCCCTGGAGGGACGTAACTCTGGCTGCCTGTGGGGAGTGAGGGGCCTCCTCCATGTCCATAGGTTTGACCTGGAGAACTTTGTGTGGCAGCTGTCGCAGATGCTTCAGTGGTCTCACATGCTGTCCTTGATGTTGCATGTTAGTGCCAGGCGGGGCAAAGTTTACTGCCTTGGGCTGAACATTAGCAAGGGTAACATCTTGATTTTTAACAAGAAGTCTGGTTTTCACATTCTGCCTGCACTGTGCCCCTGGAAAGGGCAACAGTGGATTACCATTTGTAGGTGACGGTGTGGCTGCCAGCTCCTCTTGCTCCACAGGGGTCTGTGGGCCATAGATCTGCTGTTGCTGCTGTTGCTGCTGCTGCTGTTGCTGCTGCTGCTGTTGTTGCTGCTGCTGCTGCTGTGCAAGTCTTTCCAGTAACTCTTTCTTTCTGGCCCCAGCCTGCTGCTGCCTTCGTAACTCCTTCTGCTTCAGAATTTCTTCTCTCAGGCGCTTCTGCTCTTCTATCTTTAAGCGGTACAACCTTGTCTCTTCATCTTCATCAGGGAACTAAAATGGAAAACACAGTTCACTTTACAGGGAAGGATGGCCATTTCAAACCTTTCAATTTAGTATTTGAAAGAGCCATTCAAAAATCTTAACAAGAAGTGTAACTCTTTCTCTAGGGAGGGGGAAAATTATACAGATAACCTAATTTGGAAAATCTTATCAGAATATTAAAAATGAAATAATGTAAATTCCCACTCATTTACAAGTTTGAAACCAATTAAAGTATTCATTTAAGATATCAAAATATATTTCGAATGGGAATGGCAACAGTCATGAGTCCCTGCTGTCACTGGGGTTTTATCTGGCTCTTCCCTGACAAACTAACAAAAGGTGGGGTGTAAATGACCTGAAAGGCCCTGATTAGAACTATTGATTTTTTGTACAGAATTTTCAGCCTGATCTCAAACTCATTTGTCACAGAATAATTGGTTATAATGAACAGCACAAGTCAATCTTTCTGACCTTGAACTCAAGCACCCTCCTCAGAATCAAAATGCTGCCAATCGCAGTATTGAATATTAATGATAAGTGGATACTCTGAATATCCCAAACTCAAACTACACTAAAAGTCTATGGCGAGGATTCCTTTCAAAAGTCCATTAAATTTTTTACTGAAGAATCCAATGAAGAAAGCCTATAACTTAAAAATAATGTTCTTTAAAATTATCTAACCATAGTCTTTAAAGAAGAATAAGATTCAACCAATCTGGAATTCATCTAATTACAAATCTTGCTTATCTTGCATAAATCTCAAGAATTAGAACTGTAAAACAAGCACAGAACTGGAGACTTGAGTAGGTGCCCAGTGGACTTCTTGGCATGGGTACATTTCAAACAAAAGCAAAGGAAGGTGAGTGAGAGACTTGTTACTCAAGAGGCCTGAGTAAGAAACCCGCAATCGAACAGCAAAAGATGTAGGAGAAGAGTGCAAATGCACCATTTACTAACTCAGAAACAATTCGTCAGCATTTGTTTCCCAAGCAGTCAAGAAAGGGTTAAAATGGGTTCAGAGATGTAGATAAAAATACTTTACATGTATTCCTTACTGAAACAATACCAACTAAATGAATGTAAATCATTAAGCCACTTTTAGCTGAGCAAAATAAATACATTTCTCTAAAAGAAGAAAATGCAAGCTTGGTTCCACTTATGTATACCAAAAAAACTAAAACAAATTAAGGCATTCAATTTGTATCCCTGAAACCTGTCAGTTTTCTATTTTACTTTTATACATTATCTGCCCATGGCAAATTTACAGAAGAATTCATAGTAAAGGAATAAACACTGCCATTATCTAAGAAATGCATATGTAAACCAGTCTGAACATGTATACAAGTCACAAGGTCACTATATAAATGAAAGGCACTAACAAATTTTTGGCAAAAGAACCATTGTTTATTATTTGGAGTCTGTGTGCTAGGATTGAACATAAGGCCTTGTGAATGCTGGACAAATGCTCTACCACTGTTATATGGAGATATATATATCCCTAACCTCTAACCTCTTCGTTACTTTTTTTTTTTTTTTTTTTTTAAGTCTGAGTAGAATCTAAGTTGCCCAGACTGGCCTTGAAACATTGATTTTCCTGGCTCAGCCTTTGGAGTAGCTGAGATTATAAGAGTAAGACCCAGCTCACAAAGAACTCTTTATAAACCACTCCATTCCAGTCCATAGTTCCACAGTTTTCTTTCATACAATGATTATGAAACCCACAATCACCCTTTTAATGAGTTCATTAAATGACAGCCAAACATTCTGAATTCATAATTTTGATGTGCACAATTAAAACTATCATAATCATTTATCAGAAGAAAATAATAACAAAAACCTAATTAAAAAATTAAAAGTGCAAACTGGTTTTTAAAAAGAATGAATTCCTTAAATTCTTACTTAAAGAAATGCCCCATGCTATCATTACATTGAACACTATAATAGTTAATTAGCCAACTGGGCAAGTGCTTTGTTACATTCAACATGAATTTTACTGGTGCTCACATAACTCCCTGTAGTTGTCTGTGCCCAGCTCCTAGGTATCCTCTACCTTATTTCATCCTCATTTAAGAGGTAAGAAAGCTGAGGCTTGTGAGGGGCCAAGGACACTGAAATTGTAGACAATGAAAAAATATTGATCCATGTTTATTACTTCACACCCATTTTAAGTTACCAAATATAAGTAAGGTCACAACCACCTGGTTGTACAGTTTATCAGTATAGAGCACATTTGTTCTTGTAAGAACTATTTATAAACTGCCTTGAGCCAAAATGGCAGAGGTGAGTGGTTATACTGGTCTAATTTTTGGAATTTGGGTTGCCTTAAAGAAAAGTACTGCTAAACCTGGATATACGGTGATTCTATATAATAAAGGAATAAGTGTACAAATATTTAAAATTTTAGTATCATAAGCCAGTGAGAATGTCAGAATACCCATGCATACACCAGGTAATGAAGATACAAGCTACTGAGGGTGCTCTGAACTAAGCTACATTTCCCAGCAGTAAGTATATTTTATGAACTAAAGGCTAAAAGAAGAATCTACTGGGGGAATAAGTGGGCAGACTGCCTAGATGAGTGAACTAAGCAGAACATACTGACAGTCAGCGTCCCTGTTACAGAACAAACATGTCCCAGTAAGAGAGGGTCCTACCTCTGGCTCTGCTTTTGTTTCTTCCTTAGGTTGAGCTCCAGGGCTAAGTGGCTTGACTTTTGCATCAGTTTTTCCCTGTGAGCTCCTAGAAGCCACCACAGCCCTGCAGGGTGAGGATGTATTGACAATGGGCTTCACCTGAGCTGCAGGTGTGGAGGAGCATCGATTACCACTCATTTCCAATACATGTGAAGGTGCTATGGGGAGTTCCCGAAGATTACTGTTTCTGGGAGCGGTGGGTTGCATCTGCTGCATAGGCCTTTTGCTTATACTTTGAGATGCTGCATTCTGTCAAAAGGAAACACAAGTTTATTAGTGAGTAAAACAGGAGGGATCACTGTCATCAATAACCTCTTCTGAGAGATATATCCCTTATTCTGGCAAATACAAATGTGTGGTGTACCCTGATGCTTAGGACTCAGTTCCATAAAGACACAGCTTTTACTTATAAAAGTCAAATACAGTGACTTTTCAATATATGGACCAACATTTTTAACAGAATTCCGGACCCTAACAACAACACCAAAACCTCAAGGACACAAATTTAGCAATGGCATATTGTGTCTACCTCACCTAAGTTTAAAATGGAACAGGAGAACCTGAGCCACATTTCAGTCTTATAAAAAGCATTCTGGAAGAGAAAGGTGCCAAAAAGTTCTATCACTGGAAGAGTCTCAATTACTTTCCCTGGACACAGCTGGGAAAGAACCCATACATCAAAGGATATAGATGGCTGAATCAGGAAGGAACTGAGTTGCTGCCATTCCCTTAACAAGGAAACCACACATGCCTCTCCCCTACCTAGAAATCCCCTTAATGCTTTCATCCAAGTCATATTAAGATATAGAGGCAAGGTTAGAAAATCAGGTTCAAAGAAGCAACAAGAGGATAAAAGTATAAGACTGCTGGGCAGGAACTGTTAGCAATATTATGTTTGTTCCTGAGAAAGAAAGTAATGTTAGTTACTAGTAGGGGATAAGGCAATGGCAGCTTCATTTTACTCTCACAGCAACCTATCACCTCACCTCCAATCCCTTTCAATGCATGACAAGACCACATTTGCTGACAGTATGTAAAATGTACCACCACAAACCAATGCAAGTTAATTTCCCACAACTGAATGTAAGCTCTTGTTCAGAACTCAGAGACAGAAAGAGAACCTAATCAAAAGTTAAACTCTTGCACTGGTAGAATGACTACCATTCAATGGTACTAACTACTACAGAAAACCCAAATGCATGAAAGAAGTAAATATTAACATAGCCTTTAAGAATCAAAAAACGATTAAGTTACTATCTATAGGTTAAATTTTTTTCAAAGTGCTCTAAAAAAATAATTATGGTTTTATTTTGGAAAATATGTTGCATATTTATTAATTTTAAAAAAACAGCTGGAAAATGATCTACCTCAGGAACTGTAAGTTAAGCCACATTGGTACTCACATGCCGTAGCCCTTGGCGTGGGGTGCATTGCATCCGACTGCTGTTGGGCTGAGGCTGAGCAGTCTGCACATGTGGCCTGAACTGCGGCTGAGACATGGGCATCAGAGGAGGGGGAGGGGCGGAAAGGTGGTGGTGATGCTGGTGCTGCTGTGGCTGATGCTGTGGGGGAGGCTGATGTTGTGGGGGAGGCTGGTGTGGAGGCTGGAGGGGAGGCTGAAGGGGTGGCTGGTGCTGGTGATGCTGGGGCTGCTGCTGGGGCTGCTGAGGCTGAGGCTGAGGTTGATGAGGTGGCGGCAACGGAGGATGCAAGGGTCCCTTCATTCCAAAAGAAGGAGAAACAACAGCTTACAAACAGATGTGTTAAGCAGATTTCATCCCAATGGTTTCCTTAAAAACCTCAGCATAAGAAGACTCATGTGGAGAAATAGCATCATAAATGCAGCAATCGGCTGGCGGCATTACTTTGTGTACCTAAAACATATGTGCTGTCATAAAAGGCACAGCATGCTCACATGGTACAGTGAAGACAGTCCATTAGACTAGAAAGACTATAATGACTATATTACCCAAGGAAAAAAGTATGTAGACAAGAGCATACTGCTTTCCTACTAAAAGACAGACCCACATGGTCATGTCAAGTGCTGCTTGGTAATGGAATTATTTAATTTCTTTAAATTCACCTATATTCTAATATTTCTACAAAAGGTGGTAAAGTGTTTCCATTTTTTAACCCTATTTAAACACTGACAATAATTACCCTCTGTTTTTAGCTTAAATACATACTTTTTAATTTTTTAAATTTATCTAGTGCTTGACTGGCTGTGTGTATAATAAGGGAGTATATGTGTACCAACATGAACATGTGCCACAATACACACTGGAGGTCAGAGGACAACTTGCTAGAGTTGGTTCTTCCCTTCCACCATGTGAGTTCCAGGGGTCAAACTCAGGTGATCAGGCTTGGTAGCAGGCTAAGTTATCTTTGCAAGCCTAGATATGCTATTTGGTAACTGAATTATGTGTATGGCTATTTTTGTGAATGAATATCTATGTACCATGGGTATGTCTGGTACCACACTGCCGCAAGAGGAAAGACTATGGATCTCCTGGAACTGGAGTTATAGGTGGTTAAGAGCCACCATGTGGGTGCTGAGGACTGTATTGTGTCCTCTGAAAAGCACCAAGGCTCTTTATGACAGCCATCTCTCCAGCCCTAGGCACACACTCTTATATTCCCTATGCATCTGAACAGTTGGTTTGTACTATTTGTACTATTACCAACTCCCTCTCTGGTAGACAATGTCTCCCAAATGCTGGGATTAAGAAATGCCACTTTAAAACCTTATGTAACTTGAAAGTAAGGGTTAAAAAACAGAAAAATATACCAGGTAGGAAAAAAGACAGAAATACTAGTACTAGCCAGTTAAACACCCTACCAGCAGAGGGCGCCCAAACCTATCACATGCAGAGTGAGAAGCTGTACTGTTTCTCCCCACCAAGGCCTTTCCCCTCTATAGCTGGAACATGATTGGGGGAAGGGGGGGCGTGGGGCCCAAGTACTATACAAGATAAGCCAATGTAGCATCAGGACATACTTAATGGCAGGTACAGTAGTTTAATGTTAGTCATCCTTTAAAATCCCAAGGTTAACAAAGTTCAGTTTCAGAAAAATGAGAACCGCTTTTCATATTCACTAGTATTTAAAAAATAATACTGTTAAGAAAGCTAGTTGTAACAAACAGTATACTTAAGACTAACCACATGTTAGCAAAAACAAAACCTGAAACTTCCTTTCATGAAACAAAGTATTAGCACCACACAGATAAGAGTTTCCCTCAAACTGGCTCATGTACATACCTGAAGGTTAGGCTGTGCATGTGTAGGCAGGAAAGGCTGTCCTGGGCTGGGTAGGAACGGCTGTCTAGGAGGAATGAAAGGCCTGGCAGTTGCTGACCCCGGCTGGCTGAAGTGCAGGATCCCTACTGGGCCTGGGGGCTGTAGGGCTGGTCTTACAGGCCTCTCTCTAGGGAACACTGGCTGCTGTCCTTGCTGATTAAATGCTGGTCCAGGCTGAGTGAATGGTAAGGGACTCTGAGTGGGGACAGGATGACTGCTGTTCAGGAGCGTAGGAGGAGGTGGCGGTGGAGGACTTCGCTGTTCCAAGAAAAGATGACTGGGGAACCTTGGTTCACCTGAAACTGCATAATAACAACACATTAACTTCAAATTAGAAAAACCACACACTTCACAGATAAGCATTTTCAGGAACCACTCCATATTCTCAAATGTTAGGAGCATATTTTATAAATAATTCTAGATTTATCTCTCTCAGAATGGCTTTATTGGTCATTTTCTAGAAACACTTCCTTCCTTCATTGTACAAGACTATCATATTTCAGAACCAGTTAATTTTAGCCACTGAAATGATGGGTAGAATCACTTTGACACATCTCCCAGCAGACATTAAATTGTTTGAGCAGTTAGCCACTGGCCCACCATTCAATGCAGCTTCTGTCACTTCATCTTGTGCCCATCACACCCCTCATGTATACCTCCCAAGAAGAAAGGGTCTCTTTCTTGAGGTGGCGGTGGGGCTCTCCACTGGTCCTGGAGAGGAAGTCGAGGTGGCTGGTTAAAACTGTTAGGAACAGGTCCAGGTGTGTGCTGTGGAAACTCTGGGGGGCCCTAAAGAACAATAGTAAACAAGATGAAAAAAAATATGTAGTTTTCAGAATAGACACATAGTTCCAAGCTTAACAATATAACTCATCTCTCTCTCTCTCTCTCTCTCTCTCTCTCTCTCTCTCTCTCTCTCTCTCTCTCTCTCTCTCTCTCTCTCTCTCTCTCTCTCAAAAAAAAAAAAGATTTATTATTATTTATACAGTGGTTTGCCTGTATGTATGCCTGCTGGCCAGAAGGGGAAACCAGATCTCATTGCAGATGGTTGCGAGCCACCATGTGGTTGCTGGGAATTGAACTCAGGACCATAGGAAGAGCATCCAGTACCTCTGAGCCATCTCTCCAATTCCCATAACTCATTTCTTATGGTCAGTCTCCTTTTTGTTGTCTCTCTACATATGCACATAGATAAAAATGCCTTTGTGAAAATGTAAATGAGGTTATAAATCAAGTGATTTTGCCATAATAAATCAGTCACAAAATAGTCAAGAATCAAAATGCAACATCAAGAAATTAATCCAGGAT
Source organism: Phyllotis vaccarum (assembly GCA_033318265.1). NCBI lineage: Eukaryota > Metazoa > Chordata > Mammalia > Rodentia > Cricetidae > Phyllotis > Phyllotis vaccarum. Next base: position 74,452,703 of record JARWLC010000014.1, on the reverse strand, counting down.
TTCAACATTACTAGAAAGCTGTTGTAGAGTATTACTTTAACTATGTCAAGGCATGTTATATTTGTTTCACCTTGCCTGCCTAAGGCACCAGACTGGTCTAATAAAAAACTGAATGGTCAATACCTAGGCAGGAGAGGAATAGGCAGGGCTTGTGGGCAGAGAGAATATGTAGGAAGGAAAACCTAGGCAAGAGAAAGAGAAGGAGAAATAGAACAAGGGAGAAAGAGAGGGACACCCCTGGGCCTAGAAGGCAGGCAGCTACCAGCTGGCCAGATACAAAAAGCAGGAAAGACAGACAGAGGGGAAGAAAAAAGGGCAAAACACCCTAAGGCAAAATATAGACAAAGAGAAACAGGTTAAGTTAGAAGGGCTAGTAGTACACGCGTAAGAGATAAAGCCGAGCATTCATTACTAAAGTCTGTGTCTTGATCTGGGAGCTGGTTGGTGACCTAAAATAAAGTATGTTACAGAGAGCACAGCAGTGCCCCCAGGCCTACTCAAAACTATTCAACTATTGACCCCCATATTTCCATGAATACAAAACAAATGTCTATTTTGAACACTCATTGCATTTGTTTGTCAAAGATGCTATTTTGTTATTTACTTAAAATAACCCTAAGCTACAGTCATAAAGCAAATTTACTTCCAAAGAAGACAAAAGTTCAATTTGTATCTTAACAAAAATTAGAATCCTCTGAGGTAACAGAAAAATGTGAATGTTTTAAGAAATCAAATTATATGGCTATAGAGATGGTTTGATGGTTAAGAACATTGGCTGCTTTTCCAGAGGGCCTGGGTTCAATTCCCAGCAAGCACATGGGAGGCTCACAGTTGTCTGTAACCTCAGTTTCAAGAGCCCTGAAACTCTCACAAGGGCATACATGCAGGCAAAACCCCCAGGCTTATGAAACAAAGAAAATAAAGTGTTTAAAAAAAGAAAAAAAAAATCAAACTACTAAAGAGAAGTAATATACAGCTGACTCCCTTGGATAAGACAAGTTAAACTTGGGATGGCTCAGTGGTTGAGCATTCCTCTACCACCAGTGTGAGGCCCCAGGTACAATATTCAGTACCACAAACATACAAAGCCAAACTAAGCAACAATTCAAGCATTTCTCAGTAACTGTATTTTACCAGTAAAGCTGAAAGATATAGAGAAAAACTGTTCCAGGTTCCACTGTCCCTTAAGTGTGCTCACTGATAGTTAAACTACTATGCTAGTAGTATCTAAGAAACTACTACTCAAAATAGAAAAAGGTCACCTCATCTTAGTGAACTAACCCAATATTTCTCAACTTTTAAAAATGAAGCTCCTAGGGCTAGAGAGATGGTTCAGCAATCAAGAATGCTTGCTGTTTTCGCAGAGAGCTTGAGTTTGGTCTCCAGCACCACTGAAGGCAGTTCATAACCTCTTCTAACTCCCTCCAACAGATCCAACATCTTCTTTTAACCCATGCCAGCAAAATACTCCTGTGTATATTCCAATACAGGGATATATAATTAAAAATACAATTTAGAAAAACAGAATCTTTTTCCTCATAAACTCAGAATTCTAATGCAGCAATTTTCCTTAAATGTGACCCCATTTTATAACATCAGAAATTCTTTTTCTGGTGCCTTTAAATAAAGTCTATTCTGGGCAGGCAAGATGACACAGTGAGTGAAGAGTGCCTAACAAACCTGACGACCTGAGTTTGATTCCTAGAACCCACATTGAGGAGGAAAAACCGATGCCTGCAAATTGTCCGTCCTCCACACATGTACCATACACACAAGCACACAGAAACAAATAAATGTCAAAGTCTACTTTTGTGCTAGGGAGATATCTCAATGATACTTTGTTGTCTAAAAATCAAGACCCAGGTTCTGGTCCTCTGCACTCATATAAAATACAGGATGTGGCAGCACAGACCTTGAAGCACTAGGGCAAAGAAACAGGATTCCCAGGGCTCACTGCTGGGCCAGCCAAGCTAAAATGGCTCCAGATTTAATGATAAACACTCAGAAAATAAGGAGCAAAACTGACTGAGCAACAATTTGTGGCCTCTATATGTATACCCGATACATAAGACACACACATACACACCCGGGGGAGGGGGGCGCTACTAGCTAGGCAGTGGTGCCACATGCCTTTAAGTACAGCACTCAGAAGGCACGGAAGGCCGATCTCTGTGATTGTTTGAGACCAGCTTGGTCTATAGAGTGAGTTCCAGGACAGCCAGAGCTACAGAGAAACCCTAACTGGAAAAAAACAAACAAACAAAAACAAAATAAAACCGCCCAAGAAATGCTCCCATTTACCTATTATTTAAAGTAACAATGAGGTTTGAAACGCAAACGTTACATCTTTCTAAAAACAAAGCATTATAATTTATCAAAAGAGCAAGAACAGAAATCCAAAAGCTTACATTCTTTTAGCTATTACTTGCTACTTCTAATGAGGCTGAGACAAAAAAATATTGAGGTTTAAAGAACACTGCTTCTTGCTATCAAAAAGCACATCAAGTAAGATCCCTCCCCCTCAAAGCACAGATAATGAGGAACCTAAGAATATGAAGCATACCCTTCCATCCTCAGAAAAGCTTTCTCTCTGACTGAACACACACACACACAGAAGTGCTAGAGACATTACTACTCTGATGCTTTGAGAGATGTCTTTAACATCTTCACTTTGAGAAACCTTTTCTATCAAAACATGTTACCATGCTTATATTTAATAAACCTGCAAGAGGAGTTTTAATGGACATGTCTATTCTGCCATGAAGTCAATAAAACATATCATTGTGCATTGTATCTCACATTCTTTATGTGTAAAAGCACAGTATGAGCATTACAGCTTCAGTTTTACATGTCCGCATACTCTGGCATATACAATTTGAGCAGCCTTAGTGTGAAAAATTGGTAGTTCTCTAAGTCATTCACACTCAAAGTTTCATACTTCAGATTTCAAATTTTGGTTTAAGGACACTCAATGGATAAAATACAGGGTATACATCCCCAAACCTAGAAAACTCTAAGCCTGAAATACTCAGGTCCTAACCATTTTAGATAGACTCAACACCTATGAGAATATCCAAACAGGTTTCTGTGTGATCTTAAAAACTTCCTGGATGATAAACCAATAATCATGTTTATTCAGCACCTGTTAGCAGGACAGAAGAAAGGGAAGAGGGGAAGAAAAGGACGGGAGAAGGAATGAATGACTGAATAAATGAATGGGAGCCAATTTACATACCTCTGGTATGTGAAGAGGTCTACTGATCATGCGGCTTCTAATAGAAGTCTTAGGGTTTCTATTACAGTGATAAAAAGCCATGAGCAAGAGAAACTAGGAGGAAAAATGGGCTTATTTCATCTTGGCCTGCTTTTTTATACTATCCAGGACCATCAGCTCAGGGTAGCACCACCCCAAAATATGCTGGGCCCTCCCACATCAATCACCAATCAAGAAAATGCCTTAGAAGCTTATACACAGGCCAATCTGGTAGAAACATTTCTCAGGGCTCACTCTTCCAAAAATGACTCTAGCTTGTGCCAAGCTGACATAAAACTTGCCAAACTTGCCAACATACCAAGCAAATCAGCAATCCTGACCCTTTCCAATTAGACAGTTGTCCTCAACAGTTGTGTAGAATTGCCACCACAGGGGAAGTCTAAAATGGAAAATCAGAAACAGTGGGGCCATCCCATTTAACAGCTTAGGAGATACAACTCAGCATGTATGGATGAAGTATAGTCCCAACTCCAGAGTCAGGCACTTTCTGTCTTAGTAATTTTAAACTGTATCATAGCCACTAAGCCACATCTAAAAATTTCACTTAAAAAAAATGAGTGGAAGCTTCCACAGGTCACCATAGTCCAGACAAATTGAAAAGGCAGAAAAGAGTTTTAAACCCAGCCAGGAGAAACCCTACAAAGATTGTTGTTTGGAGATTTCAAACAATCAACTTTCCTCTTAGACATGGGACATCAGTGCCTGCATTCTGTGTGGCATTATGAACTCTGGAAACTGTACTGCACTGTGTATAAACTTCTATACTGCATCTAATTCTCTGGAAACTTTCATGTTTTTGTTTCAAACAAAAATACAAAAATCCCCCTGGGAACAGCTTTTCAGGTAAATAGGAAACTTTTTCCATCCTTTCTCATTCCAGACAGGCCCTGATTAATGCATCAACAGGATGAGTCACAAGGCAGCACAGGGCTTTTCATAACACCCACCACCACCACCACCACAATTTTCTTATAGGTAAGGCCAATTTAACCGAAACCAGTAAGACTAGCTCCCACATTGCCAGGAGTGAAGGTATGCTGAGTTCTGCTGGCGAGGAGAGACTAGGGCATTGCTTTCTCTTTAACCCATATCCTTGTTCCAACTAGTATTCAGAGTGAGAGCTCCAAGTAAATCAACACACAGGTTCCAATAAGAACTTCAAGCTATGACAAACGAGGTACACTGCTTCTCGGAGACTATGCATGTGTGTGCAGGTGCAGCATGCGGAGGGTGGAGTCCTGCTCCAACTCTCATCCCCTTTTTCAGCTAGTGTTCCCTGAGATAGGTCTCCCACCAAGAAGGCCAGGCATTTTGCTCAGCATGTCCTAGGAATCCTCCTGTCTCTGCTTCACCAAAACTGGGATTATAAGCATAAACCACCACATCTAGCTTTGTTACGTGTGCTCGGTATTGAACTCCAGTCTTCATCCTTGTATGGTAAGAATTTTGCCTACTGAGCTATGCCTCTGGCCCCAGGTATCTCTAAGCACTATCAAGAGTCCACAGAAAAATATTTTAAATCTTTATAACTTCTAAAGATGCCTTTTTATATTAAATTGAAAATATATTGAAATCCCAAATCTTGCCCCCTCCTCAAATGTTAATACGGTTGTCTTTTCTAGATACCCTTATGTTGCTTAAATGCAAAGTCACAGGCATTACAATAAGGTATGTAGCAAAGCCTCCAGATTCTCACAGGATAATTCTCTGATTTAGTAGTATGCAAGAGCTTTATAAGGCTCACTGTAAAGCTTAAATATTCTGGCTTCAAATGAACCAGTAAGGGCCCAGCCAAGAACAGACTGTTGCTCACAATCACAGTGACTGCAGCACTTGCTCCAAGGTACTCAGTGCTGACTGACAGTGCCTTGACCCTGCCCTTCTTCCCAGCCATTTCCCAGCTGCTGACCAGAGCAGGTGACCATAGGTTTAAAGACACAAGATAAAGAATGACATACTAAGATACTCTGAAATAGGCATGGAATCTCGCTCCCCAATTCTTAAAGGCAACATCTTTTCTTTGAAGAGTCAAAGTTCTTTGAACAATCTGGTGTCTACCTCTCTTCTTCTGCTATAGAATGAACTGAGATTTAAACACCTATAAGATACACAAAGTGTATTATTCACCACATACATATAACAAGTATTTTTCAGGGTGAAGCCAAAATATAATAGCAGATCAATAAACTAGAAATACCCTCCTTAAGACAGAAATTTATCAAAAAAAGAAAAAATATGAGATAGCAGGAATGAGTCAGCACCATGGCAGAATTAACCACCCATTACAGTATTTATATAAGTAATTTCCTGAATTTGTCCAAATGCCATTTGTCTAAAGATGGCAGTTAAGAGAAAAAATAAAAAGTATCCTGTTGTTACTGCAAGAACACTGATGCTTATAGAATGCCTATGCATACCAGTGCCACTTGCTTTACACAAATCTGAGTTTCACCTCTCTAAAGACAGATAGCTGTTAGGGTTCCCAAGTGTGTCTGTCATCCTCGGAGAAATGCAAGGCTCTGGCATGAAGCCTTCTCTGAAGGTCATATAGTCAAAGAATACATACAATGAGCAAAACCTCTAACCTAGAAAGCTAAAGCTTCCCATAAATCATTCTTATTATTTTCCAAGATGCCTGCAAATGTAAAGGCCACATCAGGATCAGAGTCAATACACATGGAGCTGGACAAGCGACACAGCAAGGACACCTTGTGGCTCCACTCTAATGTGTACTTCTGAGATGAGCACTCTGAAGCCATTTGGGTATTAAAACAACATCAGCACAGGTATCATACACCACCCAGATTCAATGTCACTGCTTTTTTGAGGCCTAACAGCAAAAGGGAGAAGAAGACCCTCACAATACCTACACATGCTAATTACAGGTAGGAGTCAAGATCCTGAATTAAGTAACAGGCTGGGGCTGAGGACTCTTAGCTGGAATCACATCTCGGCCTTGTCTCATATCCTTTCTTTCCTGCTTCCCTCTGACCAGTCAGGCTGTGTTTCTGTTACCCTCAGATTTAGGCTCTATCGCTCTAGCCCAGGATCCCAGAAGGCCACAGCAACAATGCTATCTACTTCCTTTAATCCTGGGGTGCTTTGGCTAGTACGCACCATCTATCCAGCCCAGTCTAGAATGAAGGCACACATAACTGAGGAGAAAAGTAACATGGGTCCCCAAAACATCATAGAACTGCCATTAACCCAAACTTGCCCTTTCTTATCCCTGAAAATTACTGAGTGCTGCTGTATGACCCTTGTTTACACCTTAGCCCACATAAGTCAGGTACAATATTACACCTAACATACAGACAATCCAAGGAACTGGGTTCAAGAAGCAGTTACTCCAATAGAATGAAAAACTTCAGAGTTAAGAGTTCTACCATAGATGAATGGCAACTCAGAGGAAGACCCCACACTTGAGATTCTTCCCATTTACCTCAGTTCAATGACTGAGCTATGATTTACTATGCCATATTTGTGGTGACTCCTACCACTGCAGGGGTATAAAAGTTAACAAATTACTAGTTCCCTAGACAAACTGCATAATTCTTTTACAACTGTGTTGTCATGGGGCTTTCAGTGTTAAAGTGCTTCTACCATTGGAAAGAAAAGAGTAATCTAATCCATTCAAACTGCTGTTTTGCTTTGCTTTATATCCCTTTAAAAATCCAAGATAAGAGATTATCATCCTCTCATAATTCCTATACAAACTGTGCTTTCACTTTTTTGCATCTCTTGTTAATTGCATGACATTATCTATATTAATCCTTATTCAAAAAGAACTGATAACTTCGGTTACAAAAAGAATAGATGGAAACTTTGCATAAATCGCTTAGCAAAAAACGTAATCGTATAAAGGCAAGAATAAAAAGGCTTCAACTGTTACTGTGCTACTTATCAGCCTCTCTAAAAGGGTCAGTTGGTATGTTTTAATAAGACTAATTAAATACTTTAACAATGTAATTGAAATTTCGTGAATCTTTCAATAAATTACAATCTTCCTGTATAACATATTTTCATTTAATAATCTCAGTTAAAATGCAAAGAACTGTGTAAGAAACCAATTGACACTTAAGAACACTTCTCAGTTAATTCTGATTAAATGGGTTAAAAGCAAAGAATAAAAACCACCATTGACCCCTGACATAATTAAATTGCAGTCTTCTATCACAATGTGTTAATCCTCTTATCTGAGCATTCTCCATAGCTTTTTTTTTTTTTTTAAGGTTGTGCCTTGTTTAAATATATTGATTTTCCTAGAAGGTATTACCATATTTATATAGAAATTGAACATTTCAAAGAAGGAAGTATTTTGTTTTAAGTTCAGGAACATTGAGTGAATTTATGCAAGGCACTTTTGGTTCAATAACTAGAACAATGACTATAAGCTAAAAACCTGTCTAAAATATTACTTCCACAAAAAAAAACCAAAAACCAAAAACCCTGGATTCTATCACAAAATTAAACAGTATACTACTCCTGAACACACTCCTGCCACAGCCATGCCCTTTAGCAAATCCTCTATGAGCATTCTAAGGACTATTATAGTCTTGTAGAATTGGTTCAGCCTCTTGGGTTTCAAACTCTCTTTTTTAAAAAGCAATGTTTATTACAGCGCATGTTGGGAGCTAGGGTGATAGCTGAATAAGGAAGGGCACTTTTGCTCCAAGTCTGATGACCTGAGTTTGAACCCCAGGATCCACAGGGTACAAAGAGAGAACTGAGTCTCACAAGTTGTCCCCTGACCCCCGTAAGTGTGCGGGCACATACATGCAAGCACACACACCCACCATAGTAATATACAAGTAATAGTCATTTTTTAAAGTGCATGGATATTTAAGGACAAGTACAGTATAAAAATGGAAAGGGTACTGGATATGGACTAGCCTTGGTTCAAATGCTACATCTGCATAGCTATGTAAGCTTAAGCAATTAATTCTTTCAAGACTTAGCTTCCCAGTTTGTAAAATAGAGAAAATAATAACACCTCTGTTTCCTAAGGTTGTTGAATATGAGCTATGGGAAAAATCTAAAATGCAGTAATCCACTAGTGATGTTTAGCTCATGCTTGGTCTTTAACAACATTGCTCTAAGACTTTTCTAAGAAAAAAGAAGCTATTAAACAGCAAAGTCACAGCAGATGGTGGTGGCAGGTGGCAATGGCAGTGATGCACACCTTTAATCTTGGGAGGCACAGGCAGGGTTATCAAAGAACCCTGTGTCAAAAAGCGCCGATGACAACAGCAGCAAAGCCAAAGCCATGAACCAGTTGTATGTAAGTTGCCACCTGCGAACACATTTTTCACATGACTCACTGACAACCTAAAGACAAGCATACTCCTCCAGCAACACCAGTGAACAAAGTACTGGATGGAATACTACACAGCAACAAGCAAGGACAAGATACCAGCTGGTGCAACAAAGCCAGTGAATCTCAGGGGCCTTATGCCCCAAACACACACAGTTAAGGGCTGACAAGAGACACACAGACCCTGTGTGATGGTGCTGTCCTTTATCACCACCACAATACAGAGTCACAGACCATTGAACAGAAAAAAAAAAAAATCCCTGTCTAATCATTGAGAAGAAATGTGTCTAAACATCTTTGCAAGTTTATCTTTAAAATGTATCTAGGATTGGCAGGATTGCTCAAGGTAAAGTGCTTACTGCACAGGCCTGTCAGCCTGAGTGCCAACCCCAGAATCCACATGATAGCAGAAAAGCAACTCATACTACTATTCTTCTGATCTCTACACACACATTGTGGCACTTGTACCCCGGCCCTCACATTAATAATAAAATTTCTTTAAAAAAAAAAAAAAAAAAAAAAAAGCATCTAAACTGATTATGAGTGTCTTTAAAAACTCCTGAGAAAAGAAACACTAAGGACTAGGGAGATGGTTCAGTTGGAAAGTGACTGGTAGGCAAGTATGAGGACCTAAGTTTGATCTTGGGCACCCAGGTAAAAAGCCAGGTATGGCAAGCAGCACATGTATAATCCTAGTGCTGGGGAAGTAAGTACAGGAATAATCCAATGGCTCACTGGACAGCCATCCTAGCATTAAAAAAACCACAAACCCCAGGTCCCAGTGATTAATCCTACCTCAAAAAAAGTGATCCTGAGGAATAACTGCTAATACCCTAGGTATGTGTGCACGTGTTCTGTCTTTCTCAAACACAATAAAATAACTGGTGTGTTCCCTGTAGAGGACACAATTTTTAAAAAAGAGAGAGACTTTCTTAGTGTAGAGAGAGTTTAACTTTCTATCACTGTCAAACATGATGGCTACATGACTAAATTCCAACACCGATGGCTACATCACCATGTTATGATATAGGTGGGAAAACTGTATTCAGAAGTTAGATCAAGATACAGTAAAGTGACCCGCTTTAAAGGTTCTTGCTGCCAAGCATGACTACCTGGGAATTCACATGATAGAAGAAGAGAACCAACTCTCAAAAGCTGTCTTCTGAACTCCATAAAAATGCCAAGACACGTATGAGTGTATACATACATGCACCTGTGCACCTATGTGCACACACCATATGTAAAAAATATACAAGTCTATTTACATGGCACTACACATCTCAGGATGAAGTGCTGTTGCCAATTTAATATTTTTACCCAAAACGCAGACAAACAGCTTATTTCATAATACAGCTTTTACAGAATAGTGCAATGATTCTGATTACTGTACCAAAAACATCAGTATGAAACAATTTCAATGGCTATTTTCTGGGCTTAGGATTATTAGCATGGACTTTAACCCAGTATCACTTCCATTCCTGTGCATAAGGCATTCTGACATAGCCGAGTCAAGTTAATGAATGGGTTACTGGATCTGATAAACTACCTCTTCCTTTAATGGCTGTTTGCACTGTGTTTAGCTGCTCCTGCTACTGCTGCAGATGGGTACTCATTGATATGATTAAATTTGATGGTATGATAATGTATGGTAATCATGATTAATCAGAAACCTAGAAGCAAGTGGAGGATGCTGGGGTATTATGTCACCTGCATTTTAACTGCATTCTCTGCTTGCAAGCCTGACAATATCTGACAGCTGGAAGGAGCTCCTACTACATTCTCCTGCTACTACTCAAAGATCTGATAGGAAAAAATGTCCATCATCCCTTCCCTATCTTAAGTGCTAATAATTATAAGGCATTGCAGCCATGTTGTGAAAACTGTAAGCACTCAAAAGCAAGACTTTCCTTCCTGGAGAGCATAGTCTTGATTCTCATCAGTGAGGCTATAATCAGAAAAGAAATGGGATTTGCTGCAGCAGTCTCTCAGACATGATTTGCATGAAATAGCACTCAGGACCCAGCCAGCAAGCTCCAATCATCAGCACCTGATACCACAAACCACAGCATGCCCAGAGCCCTGCTACACTTGAGCCCTTGCCTCATTTGCCAGGGCAAGCCCAACAATGTAGCCACTGCTAAAGATTAATTCCAACTTTAAAGTACATACATTTTCATCTTTAACTTAAATAAAGAACAAGAAATCATCTCACAGGTATGGAGAGAGGAAAGTGGACACAAAGTCTCACCCCTAACCAAGAAGCTATTTGCAATGATACCTGCTGGGAGAGGGAAAAATCAATTTTCTCCAATGAAGTGTAACTGGGTATACCAACCACACTCCAGCTCAGACCCCATGCCCAGGAGACTATGGTGTTTGTGTGGGGGGGCGGGCATGCTTTTTGTTTTTTGTCTTACAGGTACTTTGAGAGACAGAATATGAAGTTGGGTGGGTAGTGAGGTGGGTGGATCTGGGGGGGTATAAGGATATATTGTATGTAAAAAATATTTTAGTAAAGGGAAAAAAAGAAAAATTTCTAGTCTACCTATATATTGTTGGTTACCAGAATCATCAGCCTAATACACAGTGAGAAATCAAAGGACTGAAAAAGCTGTATTACCTGTCAGGATGTTTTAAATCAGTGGTTCTCAACCTTCCTAATGCTGTGACCCTTTAATAGTTTCTCATATTGTAGCAACCCCCAACCATAAAATTATTTTCGTGGCTACTTCATAACTGTAGTTTTGCTACTGTTATGAATCATAATTTAAATATCTGATGGTCTTAGGCAACCCCTGTGAAAGGGTCATCTGACACCTCCCCTCCAAGGGGTTGCAACTCACAGGTTGAGAACAACTGCTTTAAATCAAGATTTATATATAAAATAGCAATGGAACTGAAAATCAAAACTATCTTGACAAAACATCAAAGTAAGATTTATCACAACAATTGACATTTTAGCACTGCTATGAACAAACAATGTCTTTTCTAGGACAAACAACTAAAAAATAGACTTGAAGAAAGAGACTCACAACTGACTATGGTAATGGCATACCAAAGTAGGGGCTGTCTTTGTGCAGTGAAAGCAGAAAGATTTTTTAGATGAAAACAGGAACATTTAAGTTGAAAGCAGAACTCAAATAGAAACAAAGACAGAACATGTCTATAAGGTCCACACAGTGAACTGTGAATGCAATGGTCGGCACTAATAGGCAAGCAGTCAGAAAGGAGACCTTATGACCCCTGTCTTGGATGCTACTTGTTTTACTAGCTTTTGTGGGCATCTATTACTTACATAACAGGTTTACTTCACATTCAGAAGACTAACAGTGACTCAAGACAAAGGTGAAACATAGCCAATCTCTGAACAGTATCAACTGAGATATAATTTATATTTGCAAGAAATTCCTAAGTCTCATCTAGATGGAGACCAACATGATGAAAAAAACCATGACCCAGGCGCCTCTATAGCAGTTTCTCCCAAAAACCGAGTACTTAAAACAGGACCTTCTTAGAGGATTTTTCACCTTGACATTTGTCTCTGCTCTAGAAGATGATATTCAATTATCTAATAGTCATTGTCCATCTTAATATAACACACCAACAGTGAGTATCTAAAATAATATTAAGTCATCACATGCAAAAGTGTTTGCTTTAGTCTGACCGGGCAGTCTCTGTATTAATGTAATAGAGGCAAGGCTGGGAGCTCAAGCCCTAGTACCACTCAAAGTGTAACGACAAAAACTGTATCACACTAATAAACCTAGAGGAAACTCACTAAGAAAATTTCTACCTACTAGTGTTGCTTTTACCAAAATTTCTATCATTCAATTTCACCAATAAAGACCATAGCCAGGTGCTGGAGTGAAAACCTGCGAGCTCAGAGAAGAAGAGAAAAGTACCCAGCTGAACTTCCTCCTCTGCCTTTATGCCAGAAGCCTCTTTCTCCTATCATCTCAAACAAGTCTCCTCAAACCCAATGTCCCTCCCTTCTACTTTTTGTGTGCCTCTCTATCCATCCTATTGACTCCCTCTTTTTATGGTTTTCTTCTTAATAATTTTATGTCCACTTTCTGTCAACTGGTTGCTTGCCCTGCTTCTTGACCTATGTATGGTTGACTCTACTTATCCTGTAAAAAATATTAAAGCAGACAGCTCTTGGACTAAAGGTGTGTGCTAGGGCTAAGTTATACAAATAGAACCAGGTTTTCTAGGAAACAGTGATATCTAGGGGTTCACAGTGTGATCAAATATCCTGTAACAATTAGTTCTTAATTATTTCTAAAGTTCTCAAAAAATACCCATTAAAATGAACTTTTAAGCTAGTTCTGTTACCTGTATGTAGAAGAGAAAACTTGCTCAGGCTGAGTGGCAAATGCACCATGACACTTTCCACACCTGGAGAAGGACCACCCTTTACCATGTCTGCCCTTCCTGCTTCCCAGTCAGGGAGACAAAGACAAGATTCTTTTTACTTCAATATATACCTCTTAATCCTTCCATTAAAGTTCAGTGTATCCTTGAAGTTCACAAAACAAGAAATATAAAAATGTAAACATTCTTTCTTTGGGACACACTTTTACAAGCACCAGTAAACTCTCAAGTCAATTATTATATTGTGGTGATATATTGTGTATCTAATAAAGCTTGCCTAGAAATCAGAGGACAGAGCCACCCACATTTAGCCATGAAGGTCAGGGAGTGAGACCCCTTTTATCCCAGAACATGGGAGGCAAAGATCCTCTGAATCTCTGTGAGTTCAAAAGCTTTTAATTCTAGGACTAGGAGAGTTGAATGAGGAAGCGAGAGAGCTGCATGGAAAAAAAGGAAGCAGTTCAGCCCTTCACCTAAGACCCCATTCCTTTTAGGCTGAAGACAGTGATTTGCAGTCTGAGGATTCGTGGAGACAGGCCTGAGGAGTTGGCTGAGTGAAGAAAAGTTAGGGATATCATCAAAATTAGTAAAGACTCAATTTGAATGTGAGAAACCTCTTAGTAAGAAGAAATGATGACTCATCCACCGATGTGAAAATTCTGTAAGTTGTAAAAAAAATTCAACAAACAAGGGTCAGGGCAAGGATCTGATTTGTCTTTACAAAAAAAAAAAAAAAAAAATAGAAATACTCATTTTCAAGAAGTCAAAAGACCTAGGACATTTAGACATCTAAAGCTGAAGGGAAGGCTATCCAGGGGAAAAACAAAAACAAAAACAAAAACAAAAACCAAAAACCAGGCATGTTGGCACCAACAGGGTTTGAGCCTCTATTAGTTTTCTGCAGTGAACCATAATGATGCCTGCGACCTTTGAAGTATCCAAAAGGAAGATGGGCCCAACAGCAATGATTTCACATGAACTATGACAATGCCAGTAGCTGACAAACACCACCCAAAGATCTGCTTTGGACTATAAACTGCTTAGGACAATTTTGAGGTGGATATTTGAGATGATCCAGCCTCATAGACTACTCTAGCCAGGACTTAAGACAAGCCATGCACTTTCCCATTATGCAGAGACTGGACAACAAATGATACAGCTACCTCGTCCAAGCCTTGACAATTAGCCCAAATTTATCTTTTCAGGATCCCCTAAAGAACCCATCACCCTGACAGAAGGAAGTAAATTCAAGAACACAAAGTCCACATTCCCAAGAAGTAGGGTGGGTGATTTGGTCTTTAGGTGGGTTATGGATGATTGTCATTATTTGGGGTAATTGGTTACATCTTATTATTGGTAATGGTTAGAAAAAGAGCTGAAAAAGAAAGATTAGATTCAGGTTTCCTGTTTGAACAAAGAAAAGGGAATATAGATATGATAAGATAAAAGAGCAGATTGTTGAAACTACTTTCAAAAAGCAATTACTAGTTTTAAATATTTTATACTGGATTGAACTTTTGTATATTATATGCAAATTGTGTATACTGATACAAAGTTGAGATTAGCTTTGTTACTGTACATATATTTCTACTCTTGTTCAAAGTATTGTACATATAAATCTCATCTAACAATGTAATGCAAATTGCTACTCCTTGAAAGTTATTGTTACCAACTAATTAGGATATAAAGAAATCCAAGTTAGTAGGTAGTCATTACTATTGAACTTATAGACATATTAGATATGTTTTCAAGGTCAAACAGATATATTTTAGATAGATAGGTAATCTTTAAACACTTCAGAAAGCTACAGAATATGGCACTTTTAAGATATTTTAATAACATAGGTTCTTTTTATTTTTATGACAATGAGACATGTCTGCTCCTAGAAGCACCAATCTACTTCAGAGGGGATGATGAGCATTGAAGAAATTTCATATGGAGTTTACTTCCTTTGTTAGCCACTGGGCAAGAAAGTGCTCTTGCCTCAACTGCTGGCAGTATGATGTTCAAAATAGACAAGCAGGACATACGGTAAGACAAGGTAGGAAGGTCTTTAAGAATATCCTGCTTCACAAAGAAGTCTGTCATATTTGCTAGGGTTGTAGGCGAAGATGAATGCCCCAACATTGCAGAGAAAACTTGGGTAATTGTCAGGAAGTCAGCTGTTTCTGTCATTTCTTGAATTTTTTGGAAGCCCCTTGCTTGCAACTCCATGTTTACTCCATTACTATTATTTCCTCCTCAGGTAGACTAGATGGCTATAGTTTTCCTAGCTACAGATTCAGAAAAGAAGTTCACTGAGAGATACAAAGTGTATATGTTTGAAAGACATCAAAAGACAGTTTTTGGTTGGTATACAAATTTAATAGAAAGTAAATTAGGTACAATCCTTTGGACTCACCAAGATAAGATAAATAATGGAAGTATTTTCTCTGAAGTTGTTAATGGTTAATGAACTGGACATTACTTATATATATTGAATATAATTATTGGACTTATTGTATATAGTTTTTCTTATATTAGTTATGATCTTTTTTTTAACCTTAGACACGAAATGGGATATATGATGACATATGTTATGTCTAATAAACTTTGCCTGAAAAATAATAGGGCAGAGCCACCGACATTTAGTTATGAAGGTCAGGGGGTGGTGACCCTAGCCTTTAATCCCAGTACTCAGGAGGCAGAGATCCGTCTGGATCTCTGTGAGTCCAAGGACTAACAGCCAGGCAGTGGTGGCACACGGAAAGTTGATCTAGGAAGTGAGATAGCTGGGTAGAGAGAGAGAGGGAGGAGGAGCCCAGCTTCCCCATAGCCCCTCTTCCCTTTCAGCTGAAGACTCAGTCTGAGGGTTTGTGAGGAGTAGCTAGCTAGCTGAGAAGTGGCTGTGACTTGTTTCTCTGTCTCTATGATCTTTTAGCTTTTCACCAATATCTGACTCAAGAGTTTTTAATTATAAGACTAAGTAGAATTAATGCTATATTGTGCAATAATATCCTCAAGTTGAAACATTCCATCCTGCATGAACTTCTTTAGCCAAAGATAAACTCAAAATAGCTTCAGGAAGTTACTGTAACTGACCAGACTTAGTAGGCCCCTCCCTGCCAGAGTGAGCAATAATGCCTGAAAGTCCTCCTCACAAGGAGCTGAGCTGCAAAGACGACTCAAGAGAGAAAAGTTGCAAAGATGACACTGACAACAGCCCAGCTGCCTGGAAGAGGTTTAGAATCATAAGGATCTGGAAAAGGCGCTCTCCAATCTGTTGAACTGCCTGCAGGCTGTGCAGTGAGCTCCCTCCTGGTTCCCACATTTTTATGAACTATTACCCATGATAGGTGGGCTTTGTTCATACAGCTGTCTTTGAATCACTTCTACTCCTGTAAGTAACCCCTCACCCATATTCAGTAAGTAACCCCCAATATACTCTTTGGTTCAACAAAGTTGTAGTGGTATCTGTACCTTGATTTGTTGTAGAATTCCTATTTGGGGTGAGTAAATGTTATGTATTACATCTCTCTAGGAAACATTTTGTCACACAACTTCTACTAACAAGAGAACCTGTGTACTGTGTGTGCAGCACTGCCCAGGATAATATCTATCCCTCAGGACAATAAAAATGCATATTTAAAGGAGTTCCACTCGGAAAACAACCTTTACTTTGCTCAGCTTCCAATTATATTTAAATTGGAACAAAGACTTCCGAATTCAAATTTAATTTTATGCACCAAGGAAATACAATGAATCGATTACACCTAGAAAATGTGAAGTTGGATTTCCTAACTAAATATTCTATCACTTCTGTGTATAGTCTTTGTATACATGTGTGTGACTTGATGCTAAAGATGGAACTCAGAACTTTGAACATGCTTGTCAAATAAGCATCTACCCCACAACCCCGAGGCAAAGTCTTGCTAGATCTAGCTCAGACCAGCATCTACCTCAGAATCCTCTTGCCTCCACCTCCCGAACGCTGGTATTACCAGTATGTGTAGGGATTATGGGTCAATTCATAAAGCAAGAAGAGTCTTAATAAATGCTGTCTCTAAATTGTTGGGAAGAACTGGGATAGGGTCTATAGTGCTTATGACCAGCAGAAATAAGTGGTCAAAGACTTAATTAGATCACAGTATTAGTTTTACTGTTTTTATTATTTTATTCAGGTTACTAAGCAAAGAACCACCTTGGGCTTCATTTAATTCTGCTTGTTACTTGTAGTAGTTATGAACTGCCATAAGACAGATTGTGGTTAAGCATTTATAATATCAAGTTTATATTGATGGCAACCTTGCTTAAAATATAGCAGAAATAAAAGGCCTTTTGTAGTTGCTGTTTTAACATCCCGACTTAAATAATAATGTCAGAAGACAGCCTTAAATTTACCTCCCTTTCAAACATTTTCTAAAGGATTAAAACAAAACAAACAAACAATATCTCTACTGTACTTGAAAGAAAAAAAAAAGCCCTACATTGATTTCTCTGATGAAGATTAAGGGAGTAGATGAAGCCCTGCATATTTTCAATGAGCTCACAATTACCTAGGTTTTTGTATATAGAAGCTAGGCCACGTCACATAAAGCAGACATTATTAGACAGTGGCCAATAAAAGCCTGAAGAGTTTCTTCAATTATTTATAAAACCAACATCTAGCCCAACTACTTCCCAGTACAGGCTGCCACCTGGAAACAACATAGCTTTGTACCCTGAAATAGCTTCTCTAATGGAAGGTTCAAAAATATTAATGTCATCTTCAGAGTAGTCTATAGACCTTAAAAAATACATTGGGAGGGGGTCGTTAAGAGCACTGGTTTTTCTTCCAGAGAACCTGGGTTCAAATCCCAGCATCCACATGGCAGCTAACAACTGTCTGTAACTCCAAGATCTAACACCCTCACAGACATACATACAGACAAAACACCAATAAAAATAAATCAATTTAAAAAGAGTGAACAGCTAATACTATTAATTAGACACATACAGACAGACATTTAAGGGTCAGGAAGAAGGTTCAGAGGACATGGTAGTTTAAGTGAGAATTGACCCTGTACGCTCATGTATGTGAATGCTTAGTCACCAATGAGTGGGACTGTTAGGAAAGGATTAGGAGGTGTAGTCTTATTGGTGGAAATGTGTCTTTTGGGTGGGCTTTGCAGTTTCAAAAGCCCATCCCAGGCCAGGCCAAGTCTCTGTCTCTCTGATCAGGATGTAAAGTGCCATGCCTGTATGCTTCCTAACATGGTGATTAGGTACTTAACTTTCTAAAATTATAGGCTAGCTCCTAGTTAAATGTTTTCTTGGTCATGGTGTCTCTTCACAGATTTAAAACAGTGACTAAAGTAGAGAATAAATAAAGATGCTGGTCACTAAGCCTTACAGCCTGAGTTCCATCCCTGGAACCCACACGGTAGGAGGAATGACCCAATTTTTTTTCAAGTTGTTCTCTGACCTCTCACTGCTAAGCTTCATTTTCTCTAGTAATATCCTTAAAACATCACGAGGTTCTTTTCCCTTCAAGTATCAGATAAAATTCTGTACGATTGAAAAATAAAAGTTAAGTGAAAATTGCAAATTACTCTAATTTCATATTGACAAGAACAAATATATTAAATTACATAATTTCTGAAAACTGAAATTGCTTTTTACATCAAATTCTAGCACCATGATGAAAACTAAACATGAAAACAAGACCAACAGTAAATTTCACATAGGCCTGAGAAAGGGAAGCAGCATTTGAAATTAAACCAAGGAGACAAGTCCTTCCTTAGAAGTACATGGAATGATTCCATGGCAGCCAGGACAGAGAAGCCATTTTACAAAGATGTTCTGAATAGGGACAAGTTTATACAACTTGAACAACAATGTACGGAAAAATCTTAGCAAATATGGGATCAAGGCCAGAAAGAATCACATTATTATTTAGTCTCGCAAATAATAGCTACAAAGCAAGAGGGTCTAAAAATTACTCCAAAGCCTGAGTCTAACATTGGGATTTTCAGTGGATCTGGTTAGCAGGTGGACTCTCTATATAGTCTGTCTGGGGCTATCACAGACATCCATTTACTGCTACTCATCATCAGCAGACAACACACACATACTCACTTTCTTTTATCTATCCAAATGACACTAGCATGTCACTGCCTAGACTAATTTCTCCATGGTTCTTAAAAACAACAAGTATTCAGGGCTTTTAATAAACAAAAAACACAAAGAAAGTAAAATGAATATATTTAAGCAAATACTGGACATTTTTCTTCTAGTTACAAAGAAATGACAAGAAGCATGTATATTTTTGTAGGGGGATTATGTAATTCCATTGTAAATAATTGTCCCACCCACTGGTTTAAAAAAAAGCGCTGATTGGTCAAAGGCAGACAGGAAGTGTGGGCGGGGCTACCAGACTAAGAAGACTCTAGGAACAGGCAGAACAGAGCAGAATGCCAGAGGGAAGCCAGAAGAAACAGAGGACAACTATGCTGCTCTGAGAAAAGGTACCGACCCGAATGGCTGAACAGGATAAGAGTCATAGGTTAGATTAAGGGTAAAGAGTTAGCAAGAGATATGCCTGGGCCTTAGGCCAATAAGCCTAAAACAATTGTGAGAATCTGTGTGTCTCTGTGGGTCTGTAGGTCTACAGGTCTAAACCTTGAGGCTAGGCCTGAAAGTCCCGGCCAGAAGCCTTCTACTACAAACTTTGTTTCAGATCTAAACTTTTCATTTAAGAGCAGGAAACCTGTTGCTTAGGAATACTTGCAGCTCTTTAATAACAAGGCATTTCATTCTTATTTCCTGGAATTTGACACTGATTCACAAATGTCACACACCTGTAAGATGTGCCCTCGACACCACCATGACAAAATCAGAATTCATATTCCTTAAGATGAAAGATATCCTGCTGATTATACTTAAGATTATTTTGATCTCAAGCATCCACTGACCTTAGAGTTTTAATAAACATTTTGCACTGCAGAGACTGCAGTCAACATTCACCAATGCCTGCTCACACTGTATCTGGGCAAGCAAGGGCAAGACCAGTATCTCTCAGTCAGCATGCATTCCCCTGCTAGGAAGAACAGCTGCTACTCACTGGGAATCGTTGGGGTCCCACGGCGGGCCTCGGCTGGCTGGGAACCGGCAGCAAGGGCACTGTAAGAAAACACCTTACATTATAATCACTTGGCATCAGAGTGGCTGGGAGGACGACACATGAGATCTCACACAAACCATACACTACATATACTGGGCACACAGTAACCCTAAATCTAGACTTTATCTATACACACTTGGTACTTTTAATAATTTCATAAAAGGAGAGGGGAGGGTGTCTTGGGCCTCAGAATAAAACAGTCCCATATAAAGCTTAAGTTCTAACAGAGAATTACTATTTAGAATTAAAATATTTTTACAACCAAACAAGGTAATTTTCTTTTGAAATAAAAAGACCTAGTCCCAATGGGGTATAACATGATAGGACACACTTTGAACCCCACCATTCAGGAAGTCTGAAGAAGGAAGACTTGCAAATTTGATGCCAGTCTGAGAAACACAGTGAGCTTAAGACCAGCCTGGGTTACACTGGGGCCCTGCCCAGTTACAAACAAATTGAAATGTGAATCCCACAGAATCACAAGAGAGGAAAACAGAAAGAAAAGGAGGCAGGAAGAGAAAGAGTGAACTGATGTTTGTGTAGCCTCACAGAGAATTACAAGGAAGCAAAAGCAAACTCATGTGCTGACACTTGCAGGCTGATTTTGTTTTCAAAGAGGTCAAATTCTCACCAGTCTACTAGATCAAAAATTCCACTTGTTTTAAGAGGATATCTCACGGTAGCAAAGTGAGAGGCAAGCCCTTAGGACTTAAGCACATACTGCTCTCTTTGAAATGTACCACACAATATACTGATCTCACTGACCTGGATTTGGAAAAACCCATCATTGTTGTGTTGTGGGAGTTTGCAGTCAAATATGGTGCTAGATGCACCCAGGAAAACTCCCATATGAACACCTTAAATGTGATGCATTTGGAGAGGTCTTTAAAGAGGTCCGAATGGTGAGCACTAATCCAACCTAACCAGCATCCTAGACTAAAGGAGAAATGCAAACACAAGCTCACAGACAGACCATGTGAGAACACAGGAAAGCCATCTGCAATCCAAGAATTGAGCCCAGGGAAATCAGCTTGTCCATGCCTACACCTCTTGGTAGTGCTTGTTATGGCAGCCTCCACAAAATAATGATCAGTTTTAATATAGCACAACTTTAAGAGGACTCTGGGGAATGAGAAATATAGACACAAAAATGCATCTGAAGAATCAATCCAATTGCTCTAGAATAGTGGCACACTAAACTTTTATTTTCCAGTTACAAAATGAATCCCATACATTAAACTGTATAATGGTTAGAATAATTAGCATCACACTTTACTATCTCAATGTTAGCTGATCATGTGGGCCATCTCTCTATTTGATCAAAAAGTACACGTAGCTGAAACTTCTTTTACAGAATGTCATCAAACTAGCAGAAGTCTAAGCCTCCTGAGAGTCTATTCCAACATAAGACTTCCTGTAAGAAAACACACAGCAACCAGGCATCTAAAGGGAAAGAACAGGCTATATTCTCACACACACATACACACATTGGGGGGGGGGGGGTTCTCATCCCAGAAGATTATAATGAAGGTGAAGAAAAGTGTGGCACATTTAACAGATGGGCAATATTTTTAAATCAAGTACCAAATATAAAACACCTAGTTTCTCTACCAAACAAACTATTTATCAGAACTAAATAATTCCGACAAAGCTCAGTAAGAATCAGGAGATGATAGCCAATTCTAATGAATGGGTTCACTATCATGACCTCTGAGGAGCTGGCAACATTAACAAAATCTCTGCCCTCTTTCTTCAATAATTAAATGGTGTACAGAGCTCACAGAGACAGCACACAGAACAGGTTTTCCAGACCAGTCCAGAGAACAGTAGGATTAAAGACCCAACCCCACATAAGCAGAAGTAACTTAAAACTTTTGATGTTTCCCCTAGTCTAGTTAAACCTTGAACCTGAAAATGTAGTATTTATGTAGACTCTTAGCATTCTGTGTATATAACAAAAGACATTTCAATTTATTGCAATTTTAAAGATGCATATCTGGAAAACAGTTTAAGCTTCCACCAAACTTAATTATACTACAATGGAGCAGCCTTTTACCCTCAGAAAGAAAGCAGACTAATTTAAAAAAAAAAAAAAAAAAAAAAAAGACGTGCAAGGGCTGGGGTCTCTACCTAGCACCTAGCATTGGGAGGCTCTGAGTTCCAGCACCGTATATATACACACATGCAAACATATTCATACAATTACTCAGTAAATTGTTTATATGCTAACTATGAAAAGATTTTTAGGAGGAATGTAGATAATCAAGTGATTAAGAGTGCACACTGCTCTTGTAGAGAACTCAAATTCATAGCCCCACGTTGGACAGTTCACAGCCACCTAAAACCCAGCTCAGGGGATCCAACACCTTTTGGTCTCCATGGGTACCTACATACACATACGCACACCCCCTACACAGACATATGTATGTATGTATTATGTATGTATGTATGTATGTATGTATGTATGTATGTATGTGTGTGTGTGTGTGTGTGTGTGTGTGTGTGTGTATACACACACACACACACACATATAACTAAAAATAAATTTATCTAGGCATAGGGATACAGTGCCTTTATTTCTAGCACCCATAAGGTAGAGGCAGGCAGATCTCTGAATTTGAGGCTAGTCTAATCTACATAGTTAGTTCCAGGCCAACCAAGGCTACATACTGAGACCCTAGATGGACGATGGATCTATGGACATAATCTTTTCTATTGTTGGTTTGTTGGCCTGTGGGGCTCTGACTGACTGTCCTGAAACTATACTGACCAAGCTGACCCCAACCTCTGCCTTCCAAGCACTGGAATTAACGGCATACACTTTAAAAAAAGAAAGAAAAGACTTTTAAGTGTACTTAGCTGTTAAGACTCTGAGAAGTGCAAGTTTAATCTATACTTTACATGTCCAGGCACTCTGCCTCTCCCAAGAATTGGGGCTTTACTTTAAGCTTATTTTCAAAGTACTAAATAATCAAATACTGCAGAGACCTCATATGTGTCCAGCAAGAATAAGGTTTTCTTCTTCCCGCCATCAGGTACATAAAAGCAAGGAGCAAATAGTAACAAAGCTCCTGGGCTCATTGCGACCTTAATTAGGTTCACATGGACTCAGCATTTGGCGTGTTACTCAGGCTCCTGAGGATGTAGGACCTGCATTTAGTACTTTCCCAGTCTGATGAATTCTAGCAAGTGACACAATTTGGCCTAGAAAACACTGCAGGACCTCTTTATAGTTTTACTATTTTCCGCTACTATCTTATTTCTGTTAAACTGAAGACAATCTATGCTTCCTTACTAGCCACCAGTTTTCCACTGAAATTTACCTAATTAATGCTGGTATAAGGCAACTATCGAGAAATTCAATTTAGGGAAACAGAGAAGACTTATGTTGGGGACCAGAGGGATGTCTCTGAGGTGAAAATGTGGGAACTAGACTTTAGATCCCTAGCATCTAAAAAAATGTCACATGGGTATGTAAGCCAGCTACAATTCAAGCACTAGGAAGGCAAAGATGGGAAATGACCAGAATAAGCTAGCGACTTGACTAATCAAACTGGTGAGCTCCAGGTTTGACAAGGGATCCTGTGCTTTCTCTCTCAACTTATAAACACCATCCCTTTTGAGGCACTCCAAAGTGACAAGGATTCCTCCCATTCTTCCTGACAGGTGGGTTCCTTCCCAATCCCAGACCCAAACTTCAGACCCCTAAAGCTCCTCTTCTTTGCAAATCAGTGTAGGTTGCTGCCACCATATTCAGTGTGTGTCCTAATCATACCACCACTTCCTTCCCAGGCAGCTCTCACGGTACTGTCATCTCTCCACCTCCAAGATCAAGTTCAATGATTACCTCCTCTTCTGGTGTTTTCACTTCATACGATCCATCAATTTCAGGCCTGGTGTATCCACTACTCTGTGAACACAGCTATATATGCTACATCCAGAATAAGAGGCAAGTGTAGCCAGTGACACACAACATCGTGCCAACTCTCAGCTCCAGTCATTCCTTAACCCGGGCCTGCTCCTAGAACATGGCTTCAAGACTTCTCTCCTCAGACTTTTCTTCACATTCTACCCTCAACTTGCTAACTAAGAAAACTTAGCCATCATAAAAACTTATCCAAGATTCTGCCTCCTACCACTGATACATGCAGCACACCTTCTGCACTCACACCGCTGCCCCTGTCACGTTTGTTTATAAGGTCCCCATTCCTACTCCTAGCACACAGGGTCCTGTCAGGATAAGCTTATCCTCTCACCTAGATTGGTCGTGTGTCCTGTCGTCCCTCACCCCATGCAGCTAGCTCTTCCCTCTAAATGTGGGGTGTGATCTCCCTTTCTCAAGCCTGCTTCCCCTTCCCCAACAACTTTGTTTTAGAGAACATTATGGAAAGAAAGCCTTTCAGCACACATCCAGGACCTTCCCATTCTGAGCACAATTTAATCAGGCTCCTTCCTATCACCTCCATTTCACAAGCCAGGAGCAGAAAAAAACAGGTCTTCCTATGGCCCAGGGCAATCAGCAGCCTACTCAGCAGTGCTTCCTCAGGTCCCATATCTGTCCCCAACAGCTCTGACAAATTCTCTTGCTCCTTTTCATGACTCCAGCACCCCAGGTATTATATATTTTGTTTGTGTGCTGACAAATAAAGCTTGCCTGGAGATCAGAAAGCAGAATGAGCCACTAGTTAACCATAGAGACCAGGCTGTGGTGGCACTTGGGAGAAAGCAGGAAGCCGAAGAGTTCAAGGCCACCCAGAGCTACATAAGACTGAACCAGACTAAAGGGGAAACAGCTGGGCCAATGGTGATGCACACTTGGGTGAGACATACCTTTAATGCCAGGAGGTAGAAACAAAAATTTAAGGTAGGTGGAGACGGGATCTCAGACCCCATTTGGTCTGAGGATCCAGTGAGGTAAGAAGTACTTGTGGCTGCTCTGCTTCTCTGATCTTTCAGCTTTACCCCAATAACTGACTCCACATTTTTATTATTAAAAATAATTAGGATTGTGCTACACCTAGGTCTTCTTTATCTACCTATGCTTATGCTCTAGAGCAGTGATTCTCAATCTTCCTAATGCTGCTACCTTGTAATACAATCCCTCGTGTTGTGGTGACACCCCCCCCACCAACCACAAAATTATTTCTGTTGCTACTTCATAACTGTAATTTTGCTACTGTTATGAATCTTAATATAAATATCTGGTCTTCGACAAACCCTGTGAAAGAGCTGTCTGACCCTCCCTAAAGGGATCAGGACAGAGGTTGAGAACAACTGTTCTAGAGCCTCTCAATACCACCAGTGTCCAACTTGACCCATTAGCCCAGATCACTTAAACCTGCTCAATTGCTGACTAGTCACCACCACCTGCCCAGCCTCCCTCTCCTATTCATCCAATCCACCTATATCACATGCAGACACTAACTACCTGCTGCACTCTCCTCTGACCCTGGCTCTTGCAGTCACCAACAAGTTAGATACACACTTCTCCCCAGGTGTTCCACAGTCTCCTACCAAGCACAGCACCAAGATGTTCCTTAGTCATTTGGTACAAAAGGCCCTGTAAATCATGACAATGAAATTTAATTCATCATAAATAGGTTCACACACATCCTTATTAATCCAAATAGGGACTATCATAATCAACACATTTTTGTAATGAGAAGTGTGTATGTTCCTATATAACATGTCTCTATGCTTTGGGATTCAACAATTTTTGGAAACACTTTTTGCATCTTGCAGATTATAGAAAAAAATTCTCTACAAAAAGTCACTGAGATAACTACTTTAATCCACTCCCTTTCCAAACCCTGCTCTTCCTCTGGATCTAGCATACCACACAGCCCTATTTACCAACTCTGGGTGCTGATGGACTGCCTCTGCCCAAGAAGGCACAAGAACATGAACAGAACTCTTGTCTGTACTCTCTCCAACAAAGACAAGATGCCTGGAGCAGGTGGGACAGACACAGGAGCAAGTGTTTCAGAGAAGGTGCTCATAGCAGCCTCCAGCTCCAGTATCTCTTCTGTCATAGCAACACAGTTAACAAATGAAAAATAGACTGTTCCTTCCCTTCCAGCTAACATAAACTAAAGAGACACCCCCAGTAGGATATAAGAATAATATTCATCACTTCCAACACTCTTGCCGTAAGACATATAAAGTGAACATTCAGACACTAACAACTACCTCCAATTGTGTCTCGCACTGACAATGGCATAATATTTTCCATTCAATCACAAAAGAGACAGACATTTTGAAGGAAGGAACTTACAAGTCAAATAAAATTGTGTCTGTGAATCCTCACAGACCTGAATGTGAATCCAGATGCTACTACGGTGGCTTTGTGAATCTGCCACCAGTGTCCTTTAACACATACCAGGAAAGGACACGCACCTTGAACAGGGGTCACCACTGTCCCCTTGAAGTGTGGATTGATATGAATGTTCTTGGGCTGCTGAGGAGTCACGGGGGGAGGAGTCAGCATCATCCTCGGAGTCTCAATCTGGGGGGGCATGTGTACTCCCTGAGGTGGGGAGGGATGATGGGGATGTTGTAAGGGGAGTAGAGGCTGCAGCTGCTGCTGCTGGAAAAGACTTCTGATTGGCTGCTGCTGAGGTGGTGGCGGTGGTGGTGGAGGCTGTGGCTGTGGAGGAGGGATTAATCTTGGAGAGTGAGCCTGAAAATCACCAAAAGAGAAAAATTAGCAAATCAACACTCCTATTCCTAGAATCCAGGCCACACCGTTCTGCTCATTGCCTTTATGCATCAAGTGTGTAATAAAACTGGGAATTGTCATGTGCTGTCTGAGCTCACTAAAGAGGTTAGCACTGAAATGGGTTATAAACTCCCATTTCAGACCCATCATGTTTGTCTGGGCATGGAGTCACCCCCCCAAGCTTTCTGATAAGGGAAGAAAATAGCAAACTGCCCATGAGTAAAACCATCATGTCACTAAGAATAGCTAACAGGTAAACCATTTCTAACAGATCTTACTATCATTATCCTGATATAAAATTGCCAAAAATACCTACCATGTAAAAGAGAAACAGGAATTGTAGTCATGAAAAGCTCATCAATGAAGAAAAAGCTAAATGAGAAACAACTGACTCAACTTCCTTGGCTGGTTTCTGCTGGATGATGTGAGCCCAATTTAAATGCATGGCTGCTGATCAGACTCAGTCTACCAGCTGTTTGGTGACAATACAACCCACCAAGGTAGTCAGTCACAGCAGGATCCAAAGGCACAGCTACTCTGTCAGGATGCAAGTTACCTTTGTTTTCTGACTGGCTATTAACAGTGCCCCACTTCTTTCTCCTTTCTCCTCCCTCACTTGTAAATTAAAAAGTTCTATGGCACTCATGATGATGCAAAGCCAACCTGAGGCATAACGTGTTTACCCCAATGGAGAACCAACCAATGTGTGCAAAAGAACTGATGTCAGCAAACTTTCAAGTGCTCATTTTCTTCTTCCCTTGGGGCACTAGACTCATACACAAGACCAACAATCACCTTTTCTACTTCATTATCTCAACTATGGATGGTACCTGAAACATTGTTAACACAGGCCAACTGTACATTGAAAGCCTTAGGGTGGTATGTGGGATACACCAGGGACATCTTGCATTATGTTTCTACCTAACACTGAATTTCAAGGGAGAAAGCCATGACAAAAGAACAAAAAACACCATGACTCCTATCTTTGCTCCCCGAACATCCCAGAAGAAATTTACCCAAGCTTAACCACATAATTCAGACTCAAGTCATAAATGGCTTTACAAGATACGATAATTAAGAAAAACTGATACTGAAGGGAAAGCAGGAAAATACTTCATAAAATAATCAACAATGGCCTAAATTCTATCGGTATTAATACTGGCAGACCAAAAGTAGTGTACTTGAGAGGGCTTCATTGATGAAGGGTAGAAAAGCTGTTCACCAGCTGTTCAACGGAAGGGCTGAGGGCCTGATCCTCAGACTACAGATGAAACTGTACCATAGACCAAAATCCAGACAGCCACTGCTTCTACTTCTTGACTTTTCATTTCCAAAAAGGTGAGTCTGAATTGTGTGGCTCACAGGAGCACTTTCATTGCTCCCACAGCTAAGTACAGAGATAAAACAGCAGACGTACCACGACGGGAGGCTGTGTGGGAAGAAGGGCGGCTCTGTGCTCTTTCATCCTCCCCCTCTCGTTGTTCTCTCGTCTCTGCTCTCCCATTCCTCGGCACATCAGAGAGCCCCCTCGCCTTCCTCCCCGCCGGGAACCGTAGCGCCCCTGCTTATGCTGTCGCTCTCTTTCTTCAAATTCAAGCAATGCAGCTTTGGCCTCTGCTGAAAGCTCTATGTAAAAAGAGGTGCATGTATTAAGTACAGCCCAGACTACATACATCTGTACAGAGAATAGTAAGAACCAACCTCTTGATACAAATATCTTTTCACAAGTAAATCTAAAAGCAGTCAATGTTTACAGACCATTACCGTTAGAAACTTTCCTCCTCTATCGATGGAATCCAATTAGGCCAGTAAGAAAATGTCACTAGCCAGGGATGGTAGCGCATATCTTTCTTTAATCCCAGCACTTGGAAGGCAGAGGCAGGCAGATCTACATGAGTTCAAGGCTAGCCTGCTCTACAAAGTGAGTTCCACGACAGCTAGCACTACAAAGAAAACCCATTTCAAAAAACAATAACAAAGCAGAAAGATAAAGAAAACAAAATGCCATTAATAAGCAATGGCACAGAATCAGGAAAAAATACTGTGTTCTGAAGTAAATCAAAGCAACTAGTGACTCCCTTTCTCAAGTAAAATTATTAAGGGTAATTCCTAAACTATGGAATACTCATTAATTACATTTTACTTTATATTTTTAAATCCATTAGTATATATGCCATGCTATAAAAAGACAATGGGTGTCCACGCAGCCAGATGCAAATACCTTTTCAAATGAGAGGAAAAGCTGGCTATTTTAATGATGTGGGAATGTCTTTCTCTATGCTGTGAACATCATTTTTTAAATAAAGATTCTTTAAATAAAGGAACTGTTTTGGCCCTTGGTATCTTAGAAGTAGGTGGGGAATTGAGCAGAGGTAGGAGGAGGAGGGTGGAGTCAGGGGAGATGGAGCCAGGTGCCCAAGGAAGCAATATGTAAAAAACAGGTGAGCCACAGGCCATGTGGCAGGACAGATGAATGGAAATGGGTTAAGATGAAAGAGCTAGCTAGCAATGTGCCTGAGCCATAGGCCAAACAGTATGAAATTAATATAAGAGTCTGAGTTATGGGGGGGGGGGCTTAAGTGGTGGCAGGCGGCTACTGGGTCTAGACTGTTGGCCGAATAGGGCCAGAAACCTCACTGTTACACTTTAAACACTGTAGGAATTTCACTTAGCTACTGAGCCTCTCCCAGGCTTCAAGGTACAATGAAAATGGGCAAAGATCCTATTAATCTTCCAATAGTACATTACTCTAAGCCCCTAAGGAGGAAGAGCCTTTTATCCAAATAGGGCCCCTTACCTTTAGTAGTTTCTAAATGTGGTAATACATATTTTATTAGTAAATGTGTATTTGACAAGACATCACTAAACCCTACTGGAAACCTTTCTTTTCCACTGAGGGTACATTTTAAACATCACCAGTCTATTTTGTTACCTCACACTAAAAATCTGTAAGCTATAATTCATTTTCTTGAAAATGTTGATATAGTATCCCTTCTCTTTCAAATGAATATGGACCCATTGGAAAGAAAATGTAATAATCTCCTTTTAACTAGTACAGAATTTTATTTTAATCTTGACTACATGATTGCTTCATACACACATTTTACGCAGTGAATCAGCAATTATTTTCTAGTGGTTCTAGGTGTCAAGATTAATTTTACTATCCTCAGTAATAAAATGGTTTCAAATGACATCTTTAATCAGCAAGAAAAAATGCTCTCCTCCAATTGAGACAAGCTGTCACAAAAGGTCACCAAAATATGACAGGAGAGAAATTACATTTGTAACTTCAACTGAAATGTTAATATCCCTATAAGTGTTTTCTGAACTATGTCCAGATCCTAAAGTGAAAAGATATATCATAAAGCAACTATAATTATGCCCTATTCCTTTTAACTAGTAACAACATATTTGCTTCCAAATAATTATGGAATAGTTGGAAATGAATACATACTTATGGAATACAGTTTGTCAAAATACAAATAGCAAGTCTCAAAAAATAATTGTACCAACAAAATTTTTAAAGCAAGGATCACACGTGAGTATGTGGCTACTAACATTAACAACCACCCATTGCACTGAAAGGCTCTCTTTCCAGCCTTTGGTCTTCAATGGAAGTAGTGACACTGTTGAAATTCAACAGAACAAGAAATAAGGATTGCCAAGCAGTTCTTTAATTAAAAGCAATAAAAAGTAATCTAACATGATGTGTGTAGCAGTGAAAGTGAACAAAAATTCAGTGTGAATAAAAAGCTTAGCTTCAAAAACTAAAAAGCACTTTCCCTCATAGCTCATGTGGCTTTAAAAGACCACCCAAGTCCAGTCTACTTCCTAGAGCGAAAAAAGCCTGCTCTTCGCTTCCAGGCTCAGCTTAGGAGGAATTTTTTTTTTTTTTTTTGTCAAAGCATCCGTGTGTAGAGCACACCCTGTATTTTCATACACAACCTTTTACACACATGGTCTAGCAATCTTGCTTGACTGGGCTCTACCAAAGCATTATCACCTACACCAGTGATATAATCTACACAGTATCATTTATGTTCTGCATTTATGTGTCATCCTTGGGAAAATAAAGAAAACCATCATTAGAACTAGTTTTCTGTAAGGTTCACTTGTAGAATCCTGCCTGAGGAAAGGCTAACCAATTAACAATAACTTAAATGAAAGCCCCAAATTATACTTTTAACCCAGAATAAAATAAATATCCTAAACAACTACTGAGAAATGCAGAGGGTCATGTGTGTGAATTAGTTAGTGCTCTTCACACAAGGCAACATCATATGTCTGAAAGTGACAAAGTTTGAAAGGGAGCTTCTAGATCTCAAGAACTCATCACTTTACACACATGCTTTTAGAGTCAAAAGTGGGAGGTACCACGGCAGCATTTGATCATTCCTTCAAGAACAAAGGATTCTCAACATTAATTAAAGCTATCTATCAATAAGGTAGTAAGTTGTTATTTGTGGGCTGGAGAGATGTTCTTCAACAGGATCGGGGTTTAATTCCCAGCACCCACTTGGTGGCTTATAATCATTTGCAACTCCAGTTCCAGAAGACCTGGGTTCAATTCTCAGAACCCACAAGCCACCCATAACCACCCCTAATCCCACTTATAGGGGACCTGTTCCCCTTTTCTAAGTATACCAACATATACACATAATATATATACATACTTATAGGGGACCTGTTCCCCTTTTCTAAGTATACCAACATATACACATAATATATATACATACATTGAGGCAAAAACAAAATAAAATAAATCTAATTTTTTAAAGTTTTTATGTGTAAACAAAATAATGAGAGAGAAACTGTTCAAAAGCTACACATCACTAGAACACAGGGACTCTAGTAGAAATACACTTTTGTCTCAATATAAAAACAAAAAAACTGCTTTACAATCCAATAAATTCCATCTTGGGACTGGGGACATAGCTAACAGGTGTCACTAATGTAAGCTGTCAGCTCTCAAAGGTTATGGCACCCTCCCCTCTTTCAATATACTCTTGTATACACCGACTCTGTCTAGGAAGGTATGAGCCCTAGCAGGAAGCTCCTTCTCTTGGGAAATCAGTCTAATGATGGTTGGCGACAACCTTTGCATATTGAAAATGGCCCCAACTTGGAAGTTATTGGTGAACTTTGCAAACATTCAGCTTCCTTAAGATAGAACTCTAAATAGACACAAAAGAACATTTTTGGTTTTTGAGATAGGGTCTCACTGTGTTATCCTGGCTGTCCTGGAACTCACTCTGAAGACTAAGGTGGCCTAGAACTCACAGAGTTCCTCTGTCTCTGCCTTCGACGTGCTGAAACTAAAAGTAGCTCCAACACCTTCACCAAGACAAAACTTTTAACATTTTCCTTTTTCTAAATACCTACCCAAATATCACATTCTACAAAAATACTCTTAATTCTTGTGAAAAGAACAATAAATGATCAAATTATTTACCCTTACAGCACTATTTCTAAGGGGTCAAAGCCCTTTCCTCCCCACAGTTCCAGGGGTAAAACTCATCTGCTCCAAAAAAACATTCCTTTTGTCTCTGGAGACAATTGGTTACAGCTGTCGGGTATCTTGAAAAAAGAGCAACTTGACAGTTTTCTGAATAAAGGAAAGTATAAATGACTCACAAAAAAAAAGGGAAGAAGGTAAAGATCCTGAAAAGGGGATGCACTAAACAAAAATATGAATATAGACAACTGAACGTTCCAAAACAACCATGCTCACATCCTCAGAGGGACATAAAATAAATGCTAACAACATGCTAACAATGATAAGTTAAATTTGTGATAGTGGATGAGGGCAGCTTAGCGTTCACCCAGAGAATTTGTATATGCCCTGAAAGATATATGCTGTTTGCTCCTGCTTAGTAGTAAAAAAAAAAAAAAAAAAACCATACTGTGGTGTGAGTGAAAGTGACCCTTACAGGTTAGGGAGTAGGGGAAGCCCGAAGTGAGTGAAGTCCTGAGAGAATATGTATTTTGAGATGTACACGACCACTTTGAGGACTTCAAGGCCAAATGACCCACGAGAAATTGGCAAAAATCATTAAGCCCATGTGGGCTAAGCTCAAAAGGAATGGCAATGTTTTCCTTGGAGTCAGAGTCCAAGTATGAACAACTAATCAGTGTGAAGAAAGACAATCAGCTTCCTCCTCAAAGATGCTTATAGCATGAGACCACTCTCCTATATAGACTTCCTACCAAGACTAGCTAACCCTTCCCCTGTGCTGTACATAAGGGAAAAGCTGAGATTCCAAGTAGCTAGAGTTTGCTCAAGGCAATGTTAGAGAACCTCACTTTCACTGTATGTGTGTCTGTCTTTTCTTCCCTCACTGTTTCTAGTCAGGGTTCAAGGCACCAAGCTTTGAATGACATATATTTAAATGGTTGATCCCAGTTGGTGGAACTGTTTGGGAAGGATTAGGAGGTGTGGCCTTGTTAGAAAAGTATGTCGCTGGGGCAGGATATGAGGTTTCAGATGACTCACACCATTCCCAGTGTGTATTCCTCTCTGTCTATTTCTGGATAAAGACTTGAGCTACTAACTCTTCTTGTCACCACACCTTTGCTTTGCCATCATGAACTAAAACTCTTAAACCAAAAGCCCAACACTTTTTTCTAAGTTGGTTTGGCCATGGCATTTTGTCACAGCAATAGAAAATAACTAATACAAACCACAAACAATGGTTTGTAAAAATAAAGGTAAGGGGCTAAGGATATGGCTGCCAACTTTAGTACACACACACACACACACACAGAGAGAGAGAGAGAGAGAGAGAGAGAGAGAGAGAGAGAGAGAGAGAGAGAGAGAGAGAGCTATCATCAAGGTAAAGATGAAGCATTGATCTTGATTTTTATCATGACCCAAATAGAAAAGCAGGTAGATTCTGATTTCCTGTGAGCCTTGCCTTCCTCCTTAGAAAGCTATACCCTAGTAGTCCTATTCTTCTAAAACCCAGCAAGCACACTGAAAATACAATCTTCCCAGGTGCTGCCTGGTCTAAAGTCTCAGAATAGCTGGGAAAGGCCCTTAACGTTATTTTGAAAAGCCCCAGGCTTGTTCTGGAAGCAACACTCCTAGCCCCTGGGGTGATTGTGACACTCCAAATAAACCCAATGATCAGTGGGAAAGGACACAAACTCTAGATAGGGGTGGGTCACTGCTATCAGCCAGCAACAGCTGAAGGAAGGTCTTCAACAGCAGACCCTAAGCTAGTCAGTGAACCCTTAGGAACCCACAGAGAGGGCCCAAAAGGATGACTACAAGGATATTACAAGTACATTTTGGCCCAGACTTAGCACTAGCTACTTGAGGGGCAGTCTAGTAAAGAAGAGCCAGTATCCCTGCCAAGCATCCCCATGCCACCACCTCAGTACAGTCAGGAACATAGGGTAGACAGAGAGTAGTTTTAGGCCATATACTCCCAAAGAAAACTAAAACAATAAAGAAGTTTTAAATAGTTCATTTAAACAATAACAACCCAAAAGTGATTGTTTGGCAGAATGATGAGGACAGCATAGCTGAGCACCTATCTCATATATCACAACACACCCTTACCAACAGTCAGTCAGTCCTAGTAAGAGATGGAGAGATCTGAAGTAGAAATGAAGACTGGAGAAACAGGCCAAAAAAAGGAGAAAAAAAATTTACCCACAGGCCAAAACCACAAATTACCCAAAGTTTCTGGAATGTTCCTTCTCTCTCTAGTTACATCTGAGAGCCTAATAATTGTTCCTTCTTTCCGTTCAGTTTTGAAACGCAATCTTCCAGATTCTTCATCATCATCATCTTCTTCATCTGATTCTTCTTTTACGTCTTTCTGGAGTTCCAGGGTTTCCATTCCTCCCTACAAGCAGGCAGAGAAAAAGAGAAAGAGGTGAGTCCAGAATCACTTAAAATGTAAGAAGACTTCTAAGACCCTAGTAAAGGACTGTGTAAAACATGAAGCCAACACCGGGGGTGGGGGGGGGGGGGGCCTTCAAATATTAAAAAGAAACTCACTTTTGGAAAACCCCCAAACTCCTGCCTATAGTTAACACATGAAGACCTCCATACTGCTGCTACTCACACTTGCTAAAACAGACATCAAGTTAAACATTCCTGCTGCCTTACATCTAATCCAGACCACAGCAAAGTTCCCACACAGTTTAACTTGTATATGACTACAATGTAATCTAACATCTGGAAATCCACATCACCGAGGTAACACTAGAGTTACCAGCACCGAATCCATCTGGTAGCAGCAATGGCTACTTTAGTCACAGAAGCGGAACAGTTCACAGTCCCTGCCAGTTTTGGGGTTTGTGGCTGCTTGTTACTATTTCAGTCTTCACCACACTTCATTCCTCCCTTTCCTATTTACTTCATTCTTGCTGTCTAGTGTTAACTTATCATATACTCAGTGCCGAGATCAGTAAAAGACAAAAATATTTCCTCTACTACTTCTTCATACTAAATAAAACCAAGGTTTATTTCAGCAGAGTCCCATACAAAAACTCCCTCTGGTGTCAACCCAAACCAAAGTACTTTTTTTTTTTCCAAATAAGTCTTCCTTCTGAGCTCCTACGGCCGAATAAACCCCCTCCTTAGGTCAATCTCAGTAAGAAGCCCACTGGCAGAAGAAGACAGCCATGCACTGAGTCTA
Organism: Phyllotis vaccarum; assembly: GCA_033318265.1. NCBI lineage: Eukaryota > Metazoa > Chordata > Mammalia > Rodentia > Cricetidae > Phyllotis > Phyllotis vaccarum. The sequence goes on along the minus strand of JARWLC010000014.1, from coordinate 74,417,231 downwards.
GGGTTCACTTAAGCACTTTGTACCAGTGTAATAAAAGTACAACTTGGTTCTTCGTTATCATGAATGATTTTTAACTCTTAAAAGACACAGTTAGAAAATATGTGAGAAGCTAGACAATCACTGTTAATTCCTTTTCTAAATATTCTCAGTGTGAAAAGCTAACTAAAAGTCAGAATCTATAACTAGTAATACAAACAGAATAGGGCTCCAGGAATCCAAATGCTAAACATGGAGATAGCCAGTTCACTTCCAGTCTATGATTATGGCTTTTCAGTGTGGGAGGTTCAGCATGCTGAAGCATTTTGCAGCTACATAATTTCACATCCTTTCACACAGAAAGGTAAAACATTACCTTTTCTATGTCATTGTATACATCTGAAAATAGAGTGTGTGGTATCTATGATGAGCCCTCAAGGGACATGCTCAGGTAGGACTGCTATGTTAACATGCTACCAGTGCCTGGAAATCCTGTTCAGAAGCTGATTCTGACTGTTGAGGTCTAGAGTGTGACCTGAGAATCCACATTCTTCACAAGCTCCCAGGGAAGCCAACTCTAAGATCCACAAACTATATCCAGTAATATGGCCACAGAGAAGAAATTCTGTCCACCAAAGCAAGGAACCCACTGTAGCAGTTATAATGACCATATGATTACAATAAATACAAAGAAGGGATTATTAAAATTTGGTATTCATTAGAAAATCACCACCAGCAAACTAGAATCAAAAAAAAAAAAAAAATCTTCAGTCTGAGAGCAAAACCCTGGCTAGCCCTTGGTGCCTTGCTCCTAGCATTAAAAACAAGGCAAGAAAGTCTGCTTTGAACCCAGTCTTCTACTGTACACATCACTTGCACCAGAAGTCAGAAAGACAAAGAAAATAAAAGGATTCGGGTTACAGAAAAAGAAGTAAAATGCTTTCATTAACAGATAATTTATTAAAACATTAATCTGGGGACTGAAGAGATGACTCTGTGGTGAAGAGCACATACTGCTCTATCAAAGGCTCTAAACTGAGCTTTCAGCACCCACCATCAGGGGATTTACAACCACTGGCACATCACACACCCTTTTCTGACATGCATGGGTACCTGCACTCATGTATATAACCACACATACACAAACATACAAGGGGGCGGGGAGAGGGAGAGAGAGGGGGAGGTTTAAAATTTAAAAACTTAAAATAAAATAATGAACTTATCCATTTTGATCTACTGATACATGACCATCTCCATCAAAACCCTAGCCAGACTTTTAATATATTGACAAATCCATTAGACAAAAGAATCTTAGAAAAGAATCAAGTTGGTGGATTTACATTACCTGGTTTCATGCTCCATTATTCCAACTTCTGTAATGCTAACATTGTAAAAACAAAATCCACAATGATGCAGCCACTGAAGGGCTGAAGAAAAAACAATTATACCAAATGAGGAGAAACAATGAGGAGTCTCAACCAGATGAAGGGTATAAAATAGCACAGTAACTTTTGGGAAACCATTTGGTAAATACCTTCTAAAAAATGAATGAATGAATAATAAATCAGCACCATGCTAATCTAGCTTAGTAATTCTACCCGTACCTTACATCTTACAAAAATGCATATCCACAAAATAGTGAACATTCATATTCATCCATAACACAACAAAAACCACTAGAAAAAACTCAAAATACCTAGCAAGAGGAAAAGAAACAATAGGTATATCAATAAACAGAATAAACATTGACATGTAAGTATCTGAATTAATTCAAAACTATATTAAGCAAAAACAGCTAAGTATAAGTATATGGGTGTAGCTCAGTGGCATAGCCCTTGTATAACATGCTTGAGATTCTACAGTCAATCCCAACACCACAAAAATAAAGGGAGGAGCAGGTAGACAATAAGATGAACTTCTAATACAGTTAGATCAAGTAGGGTGGAAGAAAACAATAGCATTGGTCTCTGTGAAACCAAGACCTTAAGAAAAAAGTAGGTGTTTCTTGGCGAAAGCCATCTATTTGCATTGGGTGCTAATATCAGGGCTTTAAAAGATGACTCCAATCTTACCTCTGTGAGTGCCTTTCCTATAAGCTGAATTTGACTTTTGTATTTTGTGTCTCACTCATTTTTATAAATTAAAATTTAAGAAAAAAAATTAAGATTAGTGTTAAGAGGTTCTTCAACTGTGTAGTTGTAGAAGATGTCTAATTGGGTGTTAACATCAGCATTCTAGAAGACTACTCCAATCTTTTCTCTGTGGGTAAAACAGGACTTTCTCTTAAGCTAAATTTGACTTTTCTGGAAGATAATGAAACTGTCCCTCATCAATGACAGTAAGGTAGGATAGAAAGACAGGAGAAATTATGGAAACATTGAGGAAAGGAGTCCTATTCTGAAGTTTGGGAGAAATCTCTCATCAGTGACAAATCAAGGATTCTAACACAATTACCAAGATGTACTGTGAGGACTGCCAACAATATTCCTTTTGTACAGACTATTGTATTTGGCTTCTGGCCAGGCCTAGACTTGTGGCCTGGACTCGCAGACCCATAGTCCCACCGAAACACACAGACGCTTACATAAATTTTACGCTGATGAACCTGGGCCCAGGCAGATAACTTTCTAGCTCTTGCTTTTAAACTAACCCATGATCCTTATCCTGTTCACAGTCATTCGGCTCAGTACCTTTTCTCAGAGTAGCTTAAGTGCCCTGTGGCATCTCTGCTCTGTTCTTCCTGTTCCCAGAGTTTTCTTAGTCTGGTAGCCCCACCTACACTTCCTGTCTGCCTTTGGCCAATCAGCGCTTTTTATTAAACCAGTGGGTGGGACAATTATTTACAATGGAACAACATAATCCTACTACAACAGATATTTCAAAGATTGCCAAAAATAACAATGGCTCACTCTGAGGCATTGAGTTTGTCTTTACTTCTTTCCCTCATTAGGAGAATCTCATAAACACCACTATTAACTTTAGTTTACAACGAAAACATTCTCTAACTTGCAATTTCTATGACCTCATCAGTTGAAATCCTACCAAATCAAAATCCTACCACATCAAATCAGGAAGTACTCTATGATCCCAATTAAATTTCCCAGCATTATGAAGAACCCATCAATGTAAGGGTATATGGCTCCTATAAAGACATTTAACACAGTGTGATGAATGCTAGGAGGCATTCCTATCCTTTTCCCTGAGAGTCTTTATTTTAACCCTATGCAATCGCTCTCCCTCTCCCTCTCTCAATTCCAACTTTGCTTCATACTGGTTTATCCTAAAACTCTTTCTTGTGGTAAAGTCAAGAATTCCAGCTTTACCTGACTGGAGGTCTCTGAAAAGAAATCAGGCTGTTGTAGGTGGCTATGCAGAACTGTGCCTCTGGCTTGTACCCAACAGCTGATGACAATATTGTAAAGTGGATATACATGAATAAAAATGTAATCATCTGATATCTAAATGACTGATTTACTGACTATAAACTGTTACTCTTGTGTGTCTGTGTATTATGCACACACGCATGCTAAAGGTCACTGGGTGTCGACTATCTCTCTCTCTCTTAATACCTTAGACAAGATCTTTCCTCAAATCCAAAAATCACTATTTTTTGCTAGATTATCTGGCCAGTGAACTCCCAGGATCCATTTGTCTCTTTGTTGTGGTGTGGTGGTGTGTGGTGTGTGGTGTGGTTGGTGTGGTGGTGTGTGGTGGTGTGTGGTGGTGTGTGGTGGTGTGTGGTGGTGTGTGGTGGTGTGTGGTGGGGTGTGGTGGGGTGTGGTGGGGTGGGGTGGGGTGGGGTGGGGTGGGGTGGGGTGGGGTGTGTGTATTCCCCCCACCCCCAGACAGGGTTTCTCTGTGTTTCTTTTGGAACTTGTCCTGGAACTCACTCATTCTGTAGACCAGGCTGGCCTGGAACTCGCAGAGATCTGCCTGCCTTTGCCTCCCAAGTGTTGGGATTAAAGGCCTGTGCTGCCACCACTGCCTGACTGGACCTATTTGTCCATAACATTCCAATACTGGGATTAACAGAAAACTCTAGTCGTGACTAAATAACTCCCTAGTCTGAAAACAATCACTGTGGCTACTTTATCTTCATTCAGACTGTTGACTGTTTTTAGATTTACAAGCAATTAGATACAGAGTATGACAGAACTGAGAGCAAAACATCATCTAGCACTTTTCACTTAATTAAACTTATCTTTCCACGCTGGACAGCTAAAAGAAGACATGGCTTCCTCTCCCATGAGGCCACTATGGTGATTTACTGGAATGTTTACACTGCCAACACACACATGTACTAGGACTTTGAATCCATCTTAGAGTATTCCTTTAAATAAACTCATTAAAATAGAAGTGTTGAGTCAAAAAGACAACATACTTCAAAGCTGTTGAGCCTGTCAAGGACAGTTGAAAACTAGCAAAGAGGTCTGACACAGACTCATAGAAGATGTGAGAAGTCTAGGTCTTGGGAGAACTAGGCTGAGTCATGAATTTGCCTCCCCAACAGCAGCACTTCCCTGAGACCCTGCTCACCCTGGAGCCTTGTAATCATGTCCAGAGGGGTCTGTGCTTAAGAACTGCTCTTACATGTGGGGCCTCTATTTTGGCCTAAACAGACCTGCCCTGGAAGAAGACCCTTTCTTTCAAGGTCACTGGGTGATGTGGGATGTCATTCTGTAGCTGTGAATATACTTTGTTACCATTTTGTTAATAAAAGAGGCTGTTTTAGCCTATGGCAAGGCAGCTCAGAGACAGGCAGCAATCCAAGCAGAGATAGAGACAGAGGAGAGTGGAGTCAGGGAAAGATGCCAAAAGACATGATCCAGCCACCCAAGGAGCAAGATGTGAAAGTAAGTACCAGTAAGTCACTAGCCAGGTGGCAAGACATAGATTAATAGATATGGGTTAAGTTATAAGAGCTAGTTGGTAATGAGCCTGATCCACAAGCCAAACAGTCTGTAATTAATATAAGCTTTATATTATTTGGAATTAAGTAGCTGCGAGAAAGGGAGGGGTTGTCCGAGACCTTGGGGCTAGGCCAGGCCAGAAACTCTGGCTACAACTGGGTACACAAGCACACCTGGACAGAGATACTACAACAAAGAACAAATAGTTATGTCTCACAAAATATGTAGAACCCAGAGAAAAGGTTTTGTGACATTTCTAGTACACATTCTCTAGCAAAATAAGACCATATCTTCCAATAAGCTCAGGTTTTATCAATATTAAAATAGGTTTATTAACCTTATTGAATATATTTTCATGTGTTTGTAGATCATTTATCACACAAAGACATGGCATATGTACCAATTTTTTTTCCTTTCTAACCTTTAAGCATCCAAAGACTTCCCTGGCAGCTTTCCAGCTGCTCTTCTCCCTGCTTTCAGGTTTTCTTAATTTCTGTCTCAAGCATCCTTACAGACCCGAGCTAGCTGGGTGAGCAGTGTGCTGCGTACAATGACACTGAAAGCTATGGACAACCAGGCTGCCTGTCCTGGGTCTCCTTCAACTTTGCCACGATGCCCTGGATTAGACACTTTCCTCTACAACTGCACAATCTGGGAGAACAGTCTCTTAAACCAGTTTTATTCTATTTTTCCTCTGAGTTTTAAATTTATTTCAAAGAGTGAGGGTAAGACATAAAGTAAAAAGAAAGTCCAAATTCAGTTTAAGAAAAAGGTTCTGTTTTATAGCCAGCACACACAGAGAAAAGAAAAGTCTTTCTTTTAAAGCCCTGCTATTAACACCCAATGTAAATGAATGGCTTAAGCCAGGAAACACTTGCTTTTGTGTATCTTTTCTCTGGCAGGTAGGAAAAAACATTAAGGAAATTATGGAGGGAAAAAAAAATTAAGTTGTAAGAAAGTCTCCAGGGCTAAAGAAGATTTTATGGCCCATTATAGACCTAGCTACAGTGCCTACCAGTTCTCAGTGAGAGAACAGCTCAAAATTATCAGAGGCCCACTGCTCTTCCACTTCACGTCATTTCTTCCAAACGGCCTCAGACATGGACCCTCCCCAACAAGCCCCTTCTGCAATCCTGGGAGCTGTGACTTTCTGCTGTTCATAACTGCAATTTTTAGCAACTTCTTCTTATACTGTATTAGACTACAAGTCCCTGGGTGACAAAAACCCAGGTCATTATTGCTTCTTCAATACCTAAGATAGAACCTAAAACAAAACACCTTGCAGTATTTCTTGAATAATGGTCCAAATTAGCTAATATTGACTAATTAAAATATTTATAGCACTAATTTCAAGGCACTGATATCACACTTGAAAGTCAGCCCTAAAAATTACTTGCAGCAGGCAAAGCACTTGTGGTACAAGCCTAATGAACTGAGTTTGACCCCTCAGAACCCACAAGTTGCCTTCTAACTGACCTTCATGTGCGATGCAGAGACACTTGCAGGCAAACACACACACACCATAAACATGCAATAATAAAAAGAAACATTTAAAAAGACATGCAATACTGATCCAGGACACATACTTCTCACAGGGTTTCTACTACAAGGTACAGTTTACAGATACATCAACTTTCACTAACACTTTAAAAAAAAAAAAAAAGTACTCATTTTAAATCTGGAAGAAAAGAAACTGAGAAAACTATAGAAGTTTAACAAGTACCTCATGGGTCTCAGAAGCAACCTGGGAATCAGTAATCTCATCTAAGTCATCTTCAGCCTCACAGTCTTCCCGCACTTGCAGCCCTTGTTGCCCACCATAAGCCTGCAAGTATTCTTCATCCTAACGGCCATTAAAGAGAAGAGACATTTTTCTCACAAAGCTTTTGGGTGGTTTCAACCACTTTTCATGTACGATTCATGCAGAGTTATTTTAACACACTCTACTGTGGTGATGCCCTGACCGAGCACACAGCATTGGAACTTCCTTCTTCTGCATGGTCAACCAAACCAAGTGTACATGGTGGTTCAGAAATGAGTAACAATGGCTCAGCTTCAGAACTAAGCCCCTGGTGAGCAGCTTTCACATCAATGCCCAAAGGGAAAAAAGCCTTACAAAGAGCAGGTTTATGTGTTCACCAAGAGAGCTTGGCAGCAGCAGGAGTTGGTCACACACGCCCCTCGACAACCTAAAGCCAACAGACACAACAGGAGTGGTGTACAGACATAGCAAAATGTTTTTCAGACATCACACCACAGTGGATTCTTCATCAGGCCTTTCTTTCCCTCAGGTGAAATGCTCATTCCAAGTTTTTGATGATACAGAAAGGCTTTTCAATAGTCAAGCTTGTCCCTTCTGGGTTAGGCAAGTTAGCAGGCAAGGTGACTGGAGATCACCTTACCGGCAAAGAAAACAGACTGATAAAATAATGAGGTAGGGAGAGTTGATCCACTGGCTTCTCAAGATGATCCTAACACTGCATTCCACTTTGCACAAAAACTGTTAGCATCCCATCAAAAAGAAGTAGAGATGCTAATCAGCATTTCATCAAAATAACACAATGAAATAGTCTGCTACTCTCTACACAAATGGTAAATTTGAATTTGATTATGCAAAACAATGTTTCATGAAATCTCATGTGGTGCTAACTTCAAAGTGAATATATTATAATGTCACCAACAAACACTATTCTGTTGGCAACTGAGCATACAGTTTTTGCTGTTACCAGAGTACAGATTGTGAAATGAACACATGCTCATCAGCAACGATACTTGCAAAATTCACTTAACACAAGAGAACAGATCTCCAGAGCTGTGCTGACCAATCTCTCAACATCTCTGGGATCTCCTTTTCTTCGCAGGTGATAGAATCCCTTCTAGTTACAAAGTCTGTGGTCTTAAGGATTCTATAGCCAGTTTTGCACCAAATGTATGGTTTTATAGGTGGGCTCTCATAAAAAGCCCATGCTTGTGGGGTCACATTTCAGAGTTAAGTCTGGCTTTAGAGAGCAGGTTAACAAATTCTGACTAGGACAAGGAACCAGTTTAAACCACTCAGTAAACCACATACCCTTAGTGTACATGGGGACACAATTTATTCATGTACTTATTGGTATAATGACAATATGCACATTAGGGACAATCTGAGACAAGGCCCGGCTAGTGGACATGAGTAAAGCATTCCACAGCTTAATTCTGATCTCTTCCTGTCCTGAGTAGTCACTTCAAACACTACCACTGTGGTATCCATGAAGAAAGAAAATGATAGCTGTAGCTCTAACACCAAATAGTAAGGTAAGCTGCCACTGCTCACAGCACATTCTTCTGTGAAATAAAGTTTGAGGTTTTTCTAATTCTTTAAAAAAAAAAAAAATCCATTTTAATGTAAGAGTTCTGTAAATGTTTCAATTGAAATATTTTGTTCTTTTCAGTGCCTGAATTTTGGACCACAGGATGCTGAATTATTTAAGTAGATTTTGTATTATTCATGGGACTTTATATGGTTCTATGTTGGACAACAAAATATAAGAGGAAAATTTCTCACTGACCACAAGTTGTCTCTTCACAAGACCACAAGAGCAAACTCACCCTGTACACTCTTCCCATGTTTTTTTATGATTCAATAATATATGGTTATCCATTAGCAATGATGTGCTCACTATTTAAAGAGTAAAAGACCCAAAAGTGAACAGCTATTGTTACAAATGAACAGTAACAGTCAAACACTATAAGAATACAGGCACATTTTCAAAAAGACCTTAGGTTAATTCAACAAGCATTTTAAATTACAGTGTCTCACATAAGCAAGCACACCAGCATCAGAAGACACTGTCCATCTACTGAAGGGCTAATTACTAAAATACATCATTATAGGACCACAGACAGGAGGCTCCAGGATGCTATTTCATGACTCTGGTGGCCATAAAGTACACATACTTTCTGAAGAATTAGCCTCTACCTCCTGAGACATCAAAGCATAGTCATGACTGAACTAAATATTTTCTTTATCATCAACCCCTTATGAAGCAGGCTGCCACACACAAAAATGATCAAGATTCATTAACTGTTGGCTGCTGTTCTCAAATGCAAGCACACACCAAACGATGACACAACCAAGAGTGCTATACCTAGCAATAAGTGTTCTACAGGTCACGATGCTACACACCTCCAGCCCACCTCAGCATCCATACCTCCATTCTGCCTTCATGGAGCCCAAGGAAATGAAACCTTTAGGCATTACACAATGCAGCAATAACATCTTCCCAGTATGAATGTCATTAGGTCCTTTTTTAAACCAAAACCTCTTCTGCTAATGAACCATTATGACAGATGACCAATCTTACACTGGTACCTCTTTCTTTCCCAGTGTTTAATAAAAATAAACACTACCTACCAAAACCATCTTTCTGAAATAAAGACCAGCACCATCTTAACTTGCTGATTACAGATAACAAATTATGTGTGACATTCTCTAAACTAACCTCAACCTCTTTATTCAGGTTTAGACAGTTCTAAGTAAAAAAGAGATGAATGAAAACAGGACATCAATCACTGTGGAATATTAGCACCTTAAAGATGTCTTTAGCAGGTCAATAATCTTTTCACCTTAGAAGGACTTTATCAGATCTCGTCTAAAGCCTGGATAAAAGCTCTGCATTAAGTACTTCTAACATTGACAGTGTGCCTCTACCACACAAAGCTGTTTTCTTCCTTAGGGTGCAATCCTCAAGGTCACGATTCTTTGCAGCCTTCCAGAATGACAAAGGAGCATTAATGCTGGCCAAACAAGCTGTCAACACAAACTTTGTCATAGCTCTGATAAAGAAACTGGCAGACAGTGATAATAAGGTCTAATTTTTCTCCTTCCCATGGGAGGTAAAAAGATTTCAAATCAGTCTAAAAACCTATGTGCAGAAAGCCATGTTATCTTTGGCCATTCAAAAGAGAAAAGACTCACTGTAAATTCATCTAAAGGTTCATTGATTTCGATGTCCAGCACTTCATCATTGTACAGCTGCTCCTCCTCTGGCTCATCCCCATATTCTATTTGGTCTTCTGTCAACTCTGCATCATGGCCTTCATACTGTCCTTCCTCTGGGTACTCTTGAGTATACATTTCTTGTTCCTCAGGTTTGTGGTAGGCTAGCTCATCTTCTCCTTGCTCATACTCAGATTCCTGTTCTCCAGATTGATCGTTGGTATTGTCAGACAGCTCAAATGATGTAACTATGCCAGAGGTGGTATTCAGACTGATGGTGACACCCTGAGAACTGGAAGACAAAACATCAGACATACTGAAAAGAAGCCCAAAGCCACATCATTACGTAATTGAGTTAAGAGACTCACCACTGAGTGAGTCCACTTAACAATCCATGAAAATATGGCTACACTAGATTCCAAGTGGCCCAGGGATACTGACCCACAGACAGTATCACCACTTGTCAACTGTTATCTGTCCAAAAAAATGAAGTCAGCCTCATGAAGAAGCCGGTTTAGCTGTCAAACATCAAAGACTTGAACCTAAACAATTTGAACTCACATGTACTATTTTGTTTTGTTTTGAATACAGGGTTTCCTTGTGTAGCCTTCACTGTCCATGAACTCACTCTATAAACAAGGTTGGTCTCAAACTCAAGAGATCTGCCTGCCTCTGCTGGTATTAAAAAGCATGTGCCACCATGCCAGACATTTACTTTTATAAAATGAAATACAAGGAACCTGTATGACTTTAATAGAAAACAAGAGTACTACTCAATAATCAGAAAAATCGTAGTTAGGATTGTTTTAAGACTTATTTAAATTTACTTTATTGTGTGACTACCTGCAAGCAATAAGTGGGTGCACTGCATGTAGCCTGGTGCCCACAGGCCAGCAGAGAGCATAGGATCCCCTGGAACTGGAATGACAGGTGATTGTGGGTAGCCTGAAAAAGGTGCTGGAAAACACAAGGAAAGTTCTCTGCAGGAGCAGTAAGTACTCCAATTCTCTATCTTCAAAATTAGAATATTGAGAACAATTTGGTTTCTTTTTAAAAATATGATATAAATTTTAACCTCTTCTCTAAGAAAATCAGAATATAAAAATTTGTGTCAAAGTACATCTCAATGTTCAAATAAATGCAGGCTAATCACAAATATGTTTAAAAACAAATTGATACACCACCAGCTGTGGTGGCTCATGTCTACAATGCCAGCACTAAGGAGGCTGAGGAAGGAGGATTGGCATGGGTTACAGAACAGCCTACACTACAACATGATCATTGTCTCAAAAACTAAACCAAACAAACTGGCAATTTCTTCATAAGAAATTTTGTCTTAAAGCCACAAAACTCCTAGTATACCTAGTATATCATTAACTACTGAAGGGAAAACATTTCAAAGTAAGAGCTCAAATGCAGGAACTGGAGATATTGCACAGCTGTTAAGAACACTGTTTCTTCTCCCAGAGGACCCAGGTTCTATTCTCGGTACCCACATAATGGCTCACAACCATCCTACCTACAGTTTCAGAGGATCTGATACCCTCTTCTGACCTCAGAAGGCACAAATTTTTTAATTATATAAAAATATTTTTAAAAATGAAAGAAAAAAGTTCAAATGCAAGACCACAAAGTAAATCTGTGCTCACAGCAAGCAGCCTATACAGCAAAACTGAGCACACATTATAGCCTTTAAGTTTCTGGCCTAACTCCAAAATACATTTTGAGGCCAACTTCATTCAAAAGATCAAAATATAATTTATGATATCAAAGAATAGAATTGGCAAATGCATCTCATTGGTAAAATAATTTAAAACTATGCTTTTAGCCATAAACTATGTGAGAAAACAAATTTCAGGCCTATGGCCTTCATATGATGTATAAGTGTATTTTTCCTCACGGTTCTTCCTGAAACTGGAAATTTTTCTGAGTATTTCCAAGCATCTCTCCAGAATGGCATCAACAAAAACTGTCTGAAAGGAAGGCGAAGGCAGCAACACCAAACGGTTGTTGCTGCATCAAGGCAAAGATCTCTAACCTTACAAGCAGAGCCCTGAGCCTTCACAAACTGCTCTGAGTAACATTAACTTTAAGCACTGACCTATACAGGGAACAATCTGCATGGCTTCAATATCAGTATACACCAATATCTCACTTAGAATGTATGTTAGAAATCCAATACCACGCTATCAATTACTCATCATAATTACCAACTATATTATCAGTTCCTGTTGTTTCCGTTAAGTATGGCCCAGCTTTAATGAGTTAATAATGAGTACCTGAAATTTTCATCTTCATTATCACTCTGTAGAAGATCATCGTTCAGCTCTTCATCTGACAAATCCGACTGATTCTAATTAAAACAAGAAGTCTAATTAATGTGTGTCACTTTCATAAGAAGACTCGTTACCTTACCCTGAGAGGGTTGTTTCTAACTCTCTCACTGCTTGACTTCTTGCCATCCAGAAGGTTTGTCCGATCTGGCATTGCCACAAAGAATCCAGAGAGCCCACATATAGCCTGCTAGCTAACCAGTGAGAAATTCTTAAAAGCCGCAGGCAAGCAAGTGTCAAACAACAAGTATAATGGTCAAATTTCTTCTAATTCTAGCATAAAAGAAAAAGGTTAAGTAAGACATCCCTAGAGGGGAACCTGCCAGACAACTTTCCACCAAAATGCTCAGAAGAATGGTCTTAAAATGCCTAACATCGACAGAAACAAAACTCTGAAGTTTTTAAATAATGAAGGAGATACAAAACCAATACGAGCTGTTTGAAGTCATTGGATCAGATATTAAACCAATCACGAAAACACAAACGGCAGCTCAACTACTTCAGTATGCAAGGCAGCTGAGTGATCTGCTCAAACTCTAGGCTGAGTACATGTCTCACTACTATAGACGGAGGACTGGTTTAACATTCCTTCTTACTAAAAGCATTCCTAAGTGTCTAAACATGGCATACCCTTCTCTCTCTCTCTCTCTCTCTCTCTCTCTCTCTCTCTCTCTCTCTCTCTCTCTCTCTCTCTCAGGAAAACTGACTTGATTTTCTACTTGTTGCACCTTACAAAATGGGTTAAATTTAACTCTGTATTTTCTACTACAGTACTTCAGTCAAAAATAATTCTAGGAAAATTTATTAGTTCAAGAAACCTCATCTATCTCTGAAGTCAAATTAGTTACTCAAAGCTATGCTTCCAACACAGCAGGACGAATCTATATGAAAACAGAAGACAGTAAATCACAGATCCTAAATAAATTTGTTGTTAGTGATACAACCAGCCATCCAAAAGGGCCAGTTCTGAAGCAGATACTACCCAGTAGCCATGCCTGCTATGGACAAACCTAAGTTTACTCTCCAATCCAACATATAAAACCTCAGGAAATCTTAAAAATTAGTAATCCAATGAACTTCAAGGGCGGCTGCTTCCCTGTGTGAAACGTGTGGATGCCTGTGCATATGCCCAGGGACCACTGTTGTGTGTGTTTGTGTGGGTGTGTACACACAACACACGTATTTAAACTTCAAGGGGATTCTATGTGTGCATGCACTTGTGTGTTTAAACTCCTAACTACCAGTTCCAAAATCATTCAAGTAGTAATTTATCAAACAAGCAAAAGTAAATAAATAAATTAAATATATGTTGTGGTAGGTCCCAGTAGTCACTAAATCTCAGTTCTGAGGATTGAGTGAGCATTTCTCCCAATTCTGAGCCTATCTAGTAACAGATACTGGAGGCAGTGAACAAACACCCACTTCCCTGGAAAAGCTTTAATCCTCAAAGAGAAACACTGAAGCAGAGAAGCCAGATGGTCTTCACCACAGCCCACTGAACTGGAGGCAAGTAGAAAGGTTGGGAGAATCCTGCTCAAACAGTCAAAAAGAAAGCAATACCTGTAGGTCCCAGCAAGGGATAAAGTGGCAGTATGTGCTTGTGATCCCTTGCTTCATCTTCCCAAGAAGATAGAAAGAAGTTCTCCAAAACTCCTAATTATAAGGACTTTCCACAGGGTATCAGGTTTAAAGATGGGGACAAGCGGCCCTCAAACATTCCCCAACATTAGCACTTCTAACAGACTGCTTGATGTACCAGAATATCTGTACAGACATGAGATGAAAGGACTGACAAAAGAGCAGCCCAGCTCCATCTCAACCATCCTCTTCCTCAGTTTGCAGTCCTGCCGTTTTAAAACAAGTATAACTCAACCCTAGATGCTCTGCACTGTCACTACAAAGGCATGTAGGTAGGAGAAGGGCAGAGTCAATGAAACCAAGCCTGAAGCCCAAAGGAGCAACACCTTGTAAGGAGCACAGGTGAGCCACGGGCCACGTTGCAGACAAATTAATGGAAACGGGTTGAGTTAAGATGTAAGAGCTAGCTAGCAATGTGCCTGAGCCATAGGCCAAACAGCATGAACTTAATATAAGCGTCTGGGTCATTTTTGGGGCCTGAGCAGCTGCGGGTGGCTAAAGGGTCTGGGGCTGCAGGTCTGGACCTCTGGCAGCCTGGGACCAAGAAACCTCATTACAACAGATGGCTTCCCAACATGGGCCGAATATCCACTGAAAGCCTGAAAAAGTTTAAAAAATGTTTTAGATCAGAAGCTGAGCCAAAGCAGCTTCCAAATTGTGTATCTGAAGCGGGTCATTGTACAGAGAAAGCTCGGCATCCGGCTACATTAAAAATGGTGCCAGCAGACTGGGAGCAGGCAGTGTAAGCTGCAATCAGGCCGATTCCTGAAATCTCACAGAAGACTCAGTAGCATGTGACTGGTTTAAGGTTTCTGTTTATTTTAAACAAAAAAGAAACAAAAACGGTTTCTTAGTAGCAGCATTTTCATGGGTCTGCTCTGTTTGCTGGCCACAAACAGACGTGGTCCCTTTAAGAGAAGGTTTTGCTTTACCTGCAAAAACTATGTGACTCTTTAAGACAGTGCCAGCATTTTAAAAGCTCTTATGGTTAGAAGATAATTAAAGATTCACAATAAAACAGATTCAGATGAAAAGAAAAACCTGTAAACGGGTTGCAATGTGTGTCAAAGGTACATAGGCTTCAGAGAGAAAAGAAAAAGTCTTTAAAAAGAGAAATGAAATAATAAAAATATAAGCCACATAAGGATGGAAAATAAACACAAAATCTCGATTTTAGTTATGTTTTCTTTTAATTTTTTAACTGTTAATGAGCTAACTGCAGAAAGACAATGGATTGCAAATGCAAAGGCTACTAAGTTAAACAAGAATATATATTTTAAAGGTATTTTGATTTTGAAATTTATGTCTAAGGATTTATTGCTTTAGAAGAGTTCTGCTTTTGTTTCCACAGAAGATAAGAACTTATGGATTGCTTCTAGGCAAATATGGTTTCATCAACCAAGACCCCCTGAAAAAACTTCTGACGGGAAGAAATGGCCATATCAGCTTCAGAGCTGCAGACTGATCCAGTCTCAAGAACCTGTGAGATTTTCAATGCCCCATAATCAGCAGGAAGTAATAATGAAAAACTACGCCCAAATTCCCAAAATATTGTTTATAAATGTTTGTTTTCATTATAAATGGTTATAGTTAATCTCTTTCTAAGAAAAAAGAGATATGGTATATGAATGATTTTTTTAAATTAGATTATTGAATTTACTTAGACAAGGAAATCAACTGTTAATCTCAAAATGTTTTACATTGACATAGATTTTGGTTTATTAATACAAATTTAAGGTCAATTCTCTTATGCTGTATGTATTTTTCTACTCTTGTTTAAGATATGATGTTTATGTAACTGATTTAAAATTATAATGTATAGTTAAGAAATGCATGTTAGATTTTTAGGTATACAAAAATATGTTTCAGTTATAGATAGGTAATCTTCAAATACTTCTAAGACCTACAGAATATGGCATTTAAAATGTTTTAAAAACTTAGACTTTTCTGGACAGTGAGATAGATCTGCTCCTGGCAGCACCAATTTACTTCAAGAGAAAAAATGGGCATCGAAGAAACTCCATACAGAGATTAATTTCTTTATGGCATCGGTTAAACATTGGACATGAACCTGTTCTTATATTGACTGCTTGACAGTGTGCTGCTAAGAATAGACATGCAGGTTCCATAGGAAGGTGAGCTCTGAAGTTTAGCAGAACAAGCCAAGATGGTCATTCCCGCTTTGCAGAGAAAACTATCAGACATTCTTCAGGACCCAAGAAGAAGCAACTGATCAATGGGCAGAACAGAATTCCTGCTTCAATGAAATGAAAAGAGACTCTGAGCCTGGAGGCTGAAGATGGATGCCCCAACTTTATAAAGGAACTTTGGGTGACTGTCCAGACAGATAGGTGTCATCTCTGTCATTTCTAGATTTTGGAAGTTGCTTGCACTTTCAGTTTACTGGGTAAATATAACCTTCTGTGGCCTTTGATGAAGTTGAAGATTAGTTATAGGTATAGTTTTTCTTAGTCATTTGTAAGGTATATTGCATATGAAACTTTAGATTCATAAGGAGAAGGTAGATAATAGAGTATTTTCTTTAATTTTGCTAACTACAAATAGACTAGATATTGTAACTGTAATTCTTGCCTGATAGCTATTTTATTATATGTAATTTTGCTATGTTAAAATTAAAACCTTCCTTTTTGATTAGACAGAAAGGGGGAGGTGATGTGGGAATGCCTTTCTGTATGCTGTGAATATCAATCTTTAAATAAAGGAGCTGTTTTGGCCCTTGACAGGCACCATAGAAAAAGTAAGCAGAGGAATCAGAATAGGTAGGAAAGGAAGGGTGGAGTCAGGGACAGACTGACCTAGCCGCCAAAGAAGAAACATGTGAGGAACACACATGAGCCATGGGCCACGTGGCAGGAAAGATTAATAGAAATGGGTTGATTTAAGATATAAGAGCAAGCTAGCAATGTGCCTAAGCCATAGGCCAAACATCATAAAGTTAATATAAGCGTCTGAGTCATTTGGGGGGCCTGAGCAGCAGCGGGTGGCTAAGGGGTCTGGGGCTGCAGGTCTGAGGGTCTGGAACTCTGGCCGCCTGGGACCAAAAACCTCACTGTAACAAAAGATTCTTTCCTAAAAGCAACATCAGATCTGTGGGAAAAAGAACATCAAAGATACCAAAACACACACTGCTATTAGGAACAAAAGCTAATCAAACATTTCCAGGAAGCAATTTGGCAATATAAAGAGAATATTGATATGTCCACATTGGACTACTCCCTGACAGACTTCCAAAGAAAATCCCTAAAGCACATTAAGATTTATACACTGTTTTAATGTATAAATCTGAAGTACCCTCAAAGTAACTGAGGAAGGAGCGACTGAGTAACCTTGAGGTAAGACCACCTCTAAACACTGATGATGCTGGAAAAAGCCCCAGCAGAATTAACTATACCATCCTCTCCTCTTCCACTGAAGAGTTTAATACGAGCGCATAAGCAGACGTGATTACAGAAACCAGCAAAGGAAAATGGGTCAGGTGGGGGGAGGGTTAGCAAGAGAGACAATGGGACACAGGTGCTATGAAGAAGAAATTGGGAATGGGGATGTCTTTTTCTGGGAAGAGTGGGGAAAGAATGATACTGGAGACGAAGGAAAGAGGGAGGACAACTGAAAAGGCCAGAAAAACACATTATTTTATGCTTACCTAAAAACACACACGTATTTCTGGGTGTGGTGGGAGCAGAGACCACTCTTTAAGTTAGAAGCCAGCCTAGTCTACATAGTTCCAAGACAGTCGGGACTAAATAGAAAGACTCTGTCTCCAAAGATTGGGGGGGGGGGACGGGACGGGACGGGACGACACATATATAGCAAGTATACATATATGTATATAAGTAATTTGAATGAAATTACTCCACTAGGAGTCTACAGTGCCAATCATGGGAAACCTCCCTTTGATCTGTTGGTCAGGGGAATCCAAAGAGACTCCCTAAACAGTTCATGCTGCTGTTATCACCCTTGGTTGCCTCCCTATTGCTGAAAACATCATATAATTCTAAGAGAAGACTTGAATCAAACTGGTCTGACCTGGAGCGCCCTCCCTGAGGGACAGCTCTCCTGGTAGCTATAGCTGCTATATAAACCTCCAGTAGAGAAAAGTAATTAAAAATTCTATCCAGCTGTAAAGCCTACAAATTACAACAATGACCAGCATGGCAAGATATACCCAAGGTTACAATAGTGGCATTTATACCTCAAGGGTAAGCAACAAGCAGACTTTAGGCCTACTCAACAGGAGGAAACTCATGCATGAGAACTATACAACTAGATAACTAATCTGTAGCTGGTGAGGTCGGGACTCTAGAAGAGGAACTACTACTGCCACGTTTCTAAACCAGAGTGTCTTAGTTAGGATTTCTATTGATGTGATAAAACACCATGACAAAAGCAAGCTGAGGAGAAAAGGGTTTATTTGGCTTCCATGTTCACATCTCACATCGTAGTCCATCATTAAAGAAAATCATGAGAACTCAGATAGGGCTAGAACCTGGAGGCGACAGCCAATGCAGAAGCCATGGAAGAGCACTGCCTACTGGTTTGCTGCCCAAGGCTTGCTCAGCCTGCTTTCTTATAGAACCCAGAACCCCCAGCCCAAGGAATGAGGCCACTCATTAATCACTAATTAAGAAAATGTCTTCTAGTTGGACCTTATGGAGACAACTTCACAATTGAGGCTCCCTCCTTTCAAATGACAAACTCTAGCTTGAGCTAAACTGACACAAAACTAGCCGGCACACAATGTAATTCCCAGCTTCATTCTAAAAACCTACCCTTCTATCCACAAGTAAATGTAGCTCTCACTCCTCATCAAGAGTGATTCTTTAGCAGCTGACCAAGTCCATTACAACCCTACAATTGGCAAAATACAAAAAAACTGTTGGAGGCCGCTGGCTCCAGCTCCTCAAGGTGGCGCTATTACCTGGTGCTGGCCAACCCGCCTGAGTCGTTAGAGAGCGCATGCGCTTGGTAATCTCGCGAGACTGGTCTGGTTTCTCCGCCTTTCCCGTGGCGTCATATGGGATTCTGAACTACAACCTATAGAAAGATGTTTCGTCTAAAGCAAGAGCCGTTTGGTCGTCTTAAAACCGGGTGCTTCCTACCTCGTGGCCCCTTCTCTTCCTCTCTCTCTCTCCGCCCCGCTGTGCGCACGGATGCCAGCCCGGCTCCTGGGGCGCGGGCTCTAGGCCACGTGGCGGATGGCCCAGCCCAGACCACGCCGGGGCCTAGCCTAGCTCTCTGGCCTTCCTTTTCCCCGCTGGGGGCCCGCCGCAGCGGCCCCTGCCTCTCTGCCGGTCCTCTGCCGGCTCTCTCACTTTCTCCTCCCCTCTCCATTTTCCGTAAGCTAAATGCTCTCCCCCAAGATACATTAAAGTTATACTGCAGAAGGATCCTCAGTGTGTGCTGTGTCTTTCCTCGCGGGCGAGAGATAGGCGCGGGACAAAAAACCAACTGACTACATGCAGCTACATCACAGGCCTTACACTGAAGGCTCATTAAAGAGTGTTTAAGAGCCAGAGAACTGACTTTAGCAATCAGACTGTCCCTTCAATGTATGTCAGGGGCCCACGAATTCTTAATATGGTCATCTAAATAAGACCCGCACAATAACTAGCTGACATCCTAATGTGGATGGGGAAATCTCACAAGACCCAATCCTAGAAAAACAAATAAGGGCAATGGCTGCTAAAGAGAAAGAATCATGGATACCAGAGAAATTGAAGGGGAAAAGGAGTACAAATACTGTATATAATAATCATATGTAAAAGTCTCAAAAAAAAAAAAACAAAAACCAAAAACTTACAAGAACATTTGTTGGTGTTTTTAAAGTTGCTATGATTTAGACACTGCTTAACAATTCCCCAGAATTCATGTGTGGGAACAGGGAAGATTGTATCGGCCCAAAACCTGGAGACACGTAAGCTAATGTTCAATAGGAGCAAAATGCAATGGGAGAAAATCTGACTGAGGAAAAACCCAGGCCACATTCGATTATTAGAGAAAATGTTGATGAGGCCTACAAGTTAACAGACAGAGAGACAGCAGGATGGGGATAGATTCATAGCTAGAACTACTACACTGTCTCAAATAGTCTGAACTGCAAGTATAATGAGCTTCAGTATACTTCTTGAAAATGAGCCCCTACATTTTAAGAATTGAAAATGAAGTATAAAGAATGATGTTGAGGACCTGGGGAGATAGCTCAATGAAGTGCTTACCACACAAGCATAAAGACTTAAGTTTAATTCCCAACACCACGTGACGGTCAGGTTTAGCAGCATCATGAACCTAGAATTCTACCACTAGAGGTCAATACAGAGGATACCTTAGGTTCCCTGACTAACCAGCCAGTCTAGTCAAAATGGTAAGCTCCAGATTCAGTGAAGAAACCTATCTCAAAAAATAAAGTGGTAAATAATTGAACAAAACATGTAGCAGCAACCTTTGGCCTCCACATACACACATAATATACATACATGTATATGCATAACCTCTTTCCCATACATACTTGTATACACTCACAAATACCACTTTAAAAAACCAAATTAATAGTAAGTGAAAACAGAAAATGTTTTTAAGCTATTTAGTGAATCCAAAAATGTGGACTCACTTTAGGGGCTCCTGGGGAGATGCCTCAGTAAAAAAGCACTTGCCAATCAAGTGTAAGGGCTGTAGTTCAGATTCCCAGCACACAAGCAAAAACTGGGTGAACACAATGGTCCACTTGTAACCCAAGAGCTTGGCAGATGGGGCAAACTGACCAGGTGGACTAGCTGAATCTGCTAGCTTCAGGTTCAGCAAAAGACCTTGCTTCAATAAAAGAATGATTAGGAGAGATGCAGAATGTCGACCTCTGACCTCCACATATACATGCACATACAAGTATACCCAAACATCCACATACAAAATAAAATTCTCACTTTCATCTCTTGTTACACATTTCTACTTTCCACATGATTTATGAAACCAATTAGAAGTATTTAGGCAGAGACACACATATTAAAGAAAATGCTTCAAAAAGGTCTATAAAAGTTTCCTTAAGAACTTCTAGCTGTACTTATAACAGATCTGCTATATAATAGTTTGGCAAATTTACCCTCAAGCTATCAGTGACTACTCCCAAGAAGTGCATTCTAGAACCACAATGTAAAGTATCAAACCTATAAATGTTACATTTTTTTAAGTACACATTTTATGCTACTGTTACCCCAACCCTATACCTACTAGAGTGTACTGGACACAGTAGGAACTAAAATGCTTGCTCCCCATTGTAATATGTACAGCATCTACTAATAAGCAGCCATTCTACTGAGCCTGAAGTGTAATTCAAGATAAAATACATGCTGAGCATCTGTGAGGCACTAGGTCAATTTTTGTAGAACAACAAAACTTTTATAAACTTCTGGTCCATGCTCAGCTTTCTAGATATTCATTCCATGTACAAGTGATGGTGGTGTATCCCTGTTTTAGGTGCAATTAAATAATTCTTCTAAGTAACCATATTTCTTACCTTTTTGCCAGACAGTATATCTTCTCCAAGCAAGTCATCTTCCAGTTCACTGAGGAAAAAGAAATGCAAAGTATCACTATTAGACTAGAAAATGAGAAGTCACTCAGAAATCTAGTAAAGGCTCCAGGGTATGGGAACTTTCAGGAGGCTTATACTACACTAGCCTTCCTCTATGTGAATAATAAATACATTTCCAAGGACGCAGGGACAAGTCTTTGTCAGCTAAGGTTAGGCTCGATACACAAGGTGCCTTACTAGTGCCTTACTAGACCTAAGCTGAAGCTTAGCAGCATAATAGAGTACTTTAATCCCTTCGTAACTGCTTAATAATCAGCAAAATATGAAATATTTAAAGGAATACCTAATATTTCTAAGAACTTAAGAGGAAAAAATTTTCAATATCATTTATCAGAAGGAAAAAACTCCACAAGAAATCACCCAACACTTATTAAACTATCAGAAACCAAAAGAATTTAAAATAATTGAGCTGAAGAAGTAGCTCTGCAGTTAAGAGCACCTCCTTCTTTTATAGAGTTCAGTTCCCTGTGCTCATGTCAGGCAACTCACCTTCAATTCCAGATCTAGGAGATCAAACATTCTCTTCTGGCCTCCAAGGGCACTACACTCACATGGCATGTGCACACACACAAATTTTTTTTAAAAAAAAATGCTATAAAATTAGATGCATAACTAAGGAATGTGGTGTAGAAATCACAGTGGTCACCTGCCACAATTCCCAGCATGCTTTTGTGCTGAAGTGATTAGAAACAGGTTCTCCATGCTCCAGAAGAAACCTTTAACACATCAGGAAGCTTGAGATACCTTCTACTGCATTTTAAAATGTTCTTTATTACACAGGGGTATATAAGGCCATTTCTATTCAGGTGTATAATGTATTCCCTCTTCTCAGCTCCCTTTGTTCCCAAAGCAGTTCTGTTTCTATATTCTTAGCACCAGTAGATATGGTGACAGTATGTATATACATCTAGGTCTCAAAGGCACAGAAAACACATGAACATAATATTTTTCAAAAGTGAAAATGGTTACCACTAGGTTGGGCTCTGGTTAACAAACTCTATAGGTTTTGAGATTAACACCAGCACCAACTTACTTTAGAATGTTACTTAACACAGTATTAGGAGCTCTGAGAATGTGGAGATGGAGTTGTAAGAGAAAAACACACTCCCATGAAAGGCCTCTCAAAACTAGAAACAACCTGGTAAATCAGTTGACATGCTAGGCTCTGGGTACTACAAATTATAGTTAATCTCATATCCTCACTTCACAAATAGAAATATGGACAAGACCTTAAATAACCTGCCAAAGGTCACACAAAAGTCTTTGCAAGACAAAGACTTTAAAAACCACCTTTCTGGCTGGGTGTGGTGGCACACAACTTTAATACCAGCATTCAGGAAGCAGAGGCAGGTAGATCTCTGTGAGTTCCAGGACAGCCAAGATTGCAGAGAGAAAAAAATACTGCCTCAAAAACAAGCAACAAGAGCAACAACAAAAACCCCTAACTTCTTCACAGTTCATTCCAAAGTTTTAAAGCCAGTAACATCTGGGATTTGACTATTTTGTTACTACACTCCTCCTGATTCTACTTGACCAAAAACATGCAAGTACCTCTTTGAAAATTAGTACCCCTCTAAGCCACAGCTCTAAGTAATGGAAAATGGAAAATGTGTTCCCAGGACACACTAATTGGGATGGTAGTAAGAGGTCTTCAGAATTACACCCAAAAATAAAAAATAAATAACCCACAAAAAAAATATGCAACTTTTGCTAACAAGCAAAAGCATTTGAAAGTAAGAAACCAATTCTTAATTACTTATTTAGCTGTCAGTCACCTGGCTACACACGACAGTATGGCGACTGCTTGCTTGAAAGTCCAGTCTCCTGCACTCCTGGCTCTTATCCCTCTTGTCTCTTTCAGCCCATCCTGGACTTAAGACTATGTCCTCCAGAAATGCTCACAAAAGCTGTCCCACCTTTGACTTCTGGATTCAGTTAAACTAATAGAAAACACCTAGGGAATTGTCACCAAGCAGGAAGATAGAACTTAGCCTTCACACACAACCATCAGTATAAGGACCCTCACCTCCCAACACAGCTTTCCTAGCTCCTCAGACCTGCCTCCCCTGGGGCCTAGGTGGAGCTATGTTCTGGGTAACCTCCTCATTCTTCAAGCCTGCTCCTTAAACAAACATTCACTAAATGATTTTCAGTTAAGACCATCTCAGTGTGCTCCTGTCTGGCTTCAACTCCAATTTTTTTCTGGATGCTGAGCCAGCATCACAGTATTTCTTGCAAATCTCCCACTGACACAACATGAGAGCAGGTTTCATAACAATCACTCTTCCAAACTTCTCCATTAGGCAAGCAGGCAGAAGGTGTTTTATGTTTAAACAGTATCAAAATCATGCATAACATTGAATCTCTGATGTGCAAATATCTTACTGCAGACCATGTGGGAACAGAAGCTGTTTCACAAACAGAGACAACTGCTACCCAGACTGAGGAGAGTGATAAAACTAGGCTGCATCACTCCATGACCAACACCAGCACAGCAGGAAGGAAGGAGGCTGCCAAAACTACAAATCCTCACATCAGACAGACTCTGGAGCCAACCAGGATAAATTCCAACTGAGGGACTTTTGGGACAATCTGACCACCACTAAGAGAGTAACACAGCAGATTAAACACAAATGACTTAGGAGTCTGTGAGTTAAAATTATTATAAAGCAATGCTCAGGAACAGAAGATGTTGCAAGTTACTTTGGAAATGGGCAAATGAAAATCTCCCTTCTAATCCATGCCTTGGAAGAATCTCCCAGTTAACAGACACATGACAGGAACCAAAGCACTATGACTACTCTAAGTTCTCCAGAAGTGGAGGCACAGGACAGACACCAGAGACTTTATCTTTACATGTCTTTACTCCCTTAACTAAGACTTCAACGTGCACATCTACAGCTACATTCCTATCTAAAGATAAGTAGTCAAGCAGAAATCCTAGAAAATGTCGTTCTGTTCTCTCACAAAGAACTAAAGGCTTAAGTTTTGATAAATGGCATCCAACAGCCATGATTCAGTTAAAGACATCTCGGGGTGGTGCTGGTGAAAGTAAGGAGACTCTGAGGAGACAGGACCTACTCAGAGGTCCTAGGAAGGTTCACAGGGGTTGGTGGGACATGGTAAGATCCTGGCTCAGCAGATGAGTGGTTTTACTTGGCATCCTCATCAGAGGACCAAAGGGGCCACTCCAGCATGAACTGAAGCCTCCAAAGCTATGAGCCAAAACACACCAACTTCCTATGTTAACTGTCCAAGCACTTCACTGAAGTAACAGAAAACACAAACAGGAAAACCTACACTTTAAAATATGAATCTTTATCTGAATGTAATTTCAAACCATAGAAAAGTAGTCATGTACCTGCAATGCATGAGAATACACTGACACATGCAAATGTAAGAAGGTAATAGGGAAATATGAACATTATCTACGCATGTACAGTTAGGGATTCCTTTTGGACGCAATGTGGCTGTATGTGTAAACACTGTATTTTAAGAAATAGTCTCAAGTGTCTGATTTGAGGGTTTTCAGACTGTACAGATAAAAACTGATAAGCACTCAAGTTGGGTGACAGTACACTGGGTTCAATGTTCTACATTATATTTCACATGTACCTGAAATCTGAGTAAGTTAAATATCAACTGATGTAATCAATTCCAGGCAACTGTATTCTGTTAAAAACTTAGCTTTGTCAGAGCCATAAATACATACCTCCTCTTCTACCCACACAAATAAGAAACATCTCTTTCACACCCTAACAGTCTTTTCTAGAATTCTGACTGATACACTGAATGAGTCAGGAAAGGTTATTAATCTTATGCTGATCATCCAAGACTCCACTGTAAAACATTCTGTAAGCCTCTATAGGCACTTGTTCTTAAATAGAGTAAGTACATAACATAACCATCGTATATTTTTTGTTCACTTGCTTCAGCACCTAACACAGCCAGCCTGTGCACCTCCAGCACTCCTCTTATAAAAGTAGACACCCCTGCAGAGGCACCCACCACACTGACATTATCCATCACCAACTCTTTCCCAATGTGTGCAAATGTGGACTAAGCAGGTATGTTTACCTACACTACCAATTAGGGAAACAAAATTAAAAAATCAATACATATTAAAAAGGCAAAAAATTAAATCTCACTAACTACTGGATAAGATACACAGTAAAAATAACTGTGGCATCCAAATGTTGTGGTGTGTTCTATAAATAGGGAGAAGCAAGTCCAAGCTGTGCACAGCTGCCTACAACACAGCTTCAACTGGGCCCTGGTGAGGCCTGAAGAGACGTATCAGCCCAGCAGGGAGGCTGATGTAAGAGCACCAAAGGGTCAGCACACTGTCTCTGATAAAGATCTCTGTATCCATCAGATGATTGCAGACATCACGCTGACATCCTAGGGTAGTCTAAGTGTGCACACACCTGTCCCAGTCCTCATCTGCAGCTCTTCTTCTCCAGGACCGTTCTGCACCAGGCTTGTCAAACTGGTCAAAGTCATCATCTGTGAAAAAGAGTCCACTTAAGTCAGCTTTGTTAAATCAAGACAGACAATTAATCAACAAGACTACAAGCTTCCTTAGGAGTCTAGCTTAACCCTCCAGATATGAAGTTCCACATATAGCAATCATAAATCCTTAGCCATGCTGGAACATTAGTTTTTTAATACAATAAAGGCAACCCAAAAATTTATTAAATAGATATGAAAATCCAGTGAAAACAGCATTTTAAAATTATGACTTTTTACTGCACAAAAATGGTAAATGATTTGTTAAAAACTAGAGACTCATAATTTTTCAGCCTTCACATTTTTATGAATAACAGAAATAGGATGCAAACTATGTAAAAGTTTTCTACTGATTGGCAACATTTTATAAGAAGTAAAAACTGTCAAGCCTTAAGTGATATTTTTTTTTTTGATTGCTTATCTTGGTATACTAAAAGTTCGACCAGAACAGAAGGCAGCAGTGGGTGCTTTACTTCATATAAGATCCTAAGTATATATTTATACTTAGTATATATTTACAACATAGCAAGAGGGCACTGAGATAGCTCAGAAGAGCATCAGAAATAGAGTCAAGCTTGTCTGTTTGTTGGGAGGAGTTGTTTTGTTTTTTATTTTGTAAAAATCAACCTATTATTTACCTCACAAATTTGCTGGAAGCTTAAGTCTGACAATATATTTTTATTATAGAAAAGGCACCTGATAGTTATTTTTATTTTCAAGAAACGCTGATAATTATTTTTATTGTTAGGAAACACTAAGGACTGAAATGAAAACATGTGAGACATGTGGGGGGGGGGGGAGGCCCTCAAAGAAAGAGGCAGCAGTTGGGTTTGATCCAGGCCCAGAACACTGCTTAGGGCATTTCTCTAGCTCAGACTGAAAAATTAACCACTAAGGTTCTAAAACCATTAATTGGCTAGGCCAGGCAGTGGCATACACCTTTAGTCCCAGCACTTGGGAGGCAGAGGAGGAGGATCTCAGCGAGTTCCAGGTCTACAAAGTGAGTTCTAGACTGAGCCCAGACTGCTAAACAGAGAAACCATGTCTCAAAACAAACAGAAACAATCAGTCATATCAACCCTTACTCAGACCAGATGCCTAAGAGAACCTGATAAAAACTGTTTATAGCCAGGTGTAATAGTGCATACCTTTAATCTCAGCATTCAGGAGGCAGAGGCAGGTGGATGAGGTCAGCCTGGTCTATATAGTATGAGTTCCAGGACAGCCAAGGCTACATAGTGAAGCCCTACCTCGAAAATAATTAAAACCAAAACCCAAACAAACAAAACCTGTTTTTAAAAAATGACTATGTAAAATCTCTGAGATGATTCTAAGAATAAGTACCAAATGAAAGACACATACAGAAATTCACTACATGTTTGTTCAAAGCTTTAACAGCAAGAGACCTCCAAAATCACAGAGCCAAGGGCTAGAAGAACCTCTGGTATCTTTCATTCCACCCCCAACCTACCTGCTTCTGAGGCTCAGCTATAGGGGGATATCAGTGGGGAAGGAACCCTCTTCCCAAACCAAGACTTTCCTGTGGGACACTCAACCCAGACATCCCTGATGAGGGCAACAAAAGCTGCACATTTGGTAGGTGACAGGCAGTCAGCCAAGGAATCAGCAAGAAACCCAGGGAGAAGGAGTAAAGAACCAGACAGCACCCACAGCCACTCCAAGGCAGTCTCTCTCTAACGCCCACTTCCAGGGGGAAATGCTACAAACCGGCATTATGTAGCAGATTGAAATAGTCCACCCTGCACGGAAAACCCTTAAGCCAAAGGTAAGTAACTCAAAATAGCTTCAGGAAGTCCCCAAAACTGACCAGATTCACTAGCCCCTCCTTTCAAAGAGTAAACAATAATGACTGCAGGGAGTCGGTCTCAGACAAATCAAACTGCATGGACTCTTGAAATCAGACCAGACCAACTACCCAGAAAAGGTTTAGACAAACTGAGTTGCTTGGAAAAGACACTTTCCAGCGTACTGAGCTGCCTGCAAGCTGGGTAGTAAGCTCCAGATTCTCTGTTTCTATGGGCTGTCACTCAGGCTGGGGTGGGCCTTAGTGATGACACTATCTTTGAATCATTTCTCCTCCTGTAAGAAGCCTTCACCCATATTCCTGTAAGTAACCTCTATAAAACTCAACAGTTCACCAAGCTGGACTTTGGTGGTATCTGTACTTTGGTCTGTTGTGAGTTTATCGCATCTTTGTGGTGTGTATTTTCTCACTCCCCAGAAAAAGTTTTATGACAAGGAAGACATCAAAGAAACAGAAAATGTATACATGGGATAGGAGGAAGAAGGCAGCAGAAACTACTTCTGAGAGGTTCATAAAACTATTGAGGTAGCCATCACAGGCATTCATGTTTAAAAAAAAAAAAAAAAAAAAAAAGCCAAAAAGAATCAAAAAGTAAAGTAGCAACGGCACAGCAAAGGACAGATAAAGAAGCAAACCAGTGAAAAACCAAATAAATCTTGAAATTAAAGATAACAGGAGGGCTGACAGCATGGGTCAGCAAGTGTAAAGGTGCTTGTCACTGGGCCTGAAGACCAGAGTTCAAGCCCCAGAACTCACATAAAGATGGAGGAAAAAAAACAACTGTTGCAAGTTGTTCTCTAACTATGAGCGTTTAAAAAAAATATATACCACAAGAACCACACTTGGTAGCTCACATGTGATACTAGCACTGACTTGGGAAACTGAGGCATGTGCGTTGCTTTAAGTTTGAGACCAGCCAAAGATATGAAGTAAGTTCTAGGATAGCCAGAGTTACAGTGTAAGACTCTGCCTCAAAAAAACAAATGAAATTAGTTTACAGGGATCATAAAAGCAGATTCAAGCTGACAAAATAGAAAATAATATCAAATGACTACTATTGTAGAAAATTTGGACCATCACTTTCACATGAAAATAGATAAACACAAAAAAATACCAGAAAGAGGGTACAAAGGAGCAGAAAAAAAAAATATCTGAAGACATGGCTAAAAACTTCTCAAATTTATTTTTTTTAAATCAGCCTTCATATCTAAAAAAGCACAAATATAATTTACAACACAATAAAAAAAAAAAGACACACATGCCAGTTTCAATGTCCCAAGGCAAGGAGAAAATCTAGAGAGCAGGAGAAGAGGCCTCATCACTACAAGGTAACCACAAAAAATGTGGCTAACCATCAGAACCAGGAGCTGGGGTAGCAGTGGGCTAACAGAACTCAAGTTTATCAAGAGATAAAACTACCCTTCTCAGAGATGAAAACAGTATGTACAGAAAACCACAAACAAGATTTCTGTGGCTGGTAGATCCACAATAATTGAATTATGTGCTACAAAAGATATGTGAAAATGATTTCATTACTGTTTTTTGAAATAAGATGGAAATAACTTCACATTGACATAAAACTGGACACTAAGGACACTAAACCAATAGCTTGTGTCCTTGTGAGAAAAGAGGCATTTGGAGGTAAGACATACACAGAAGAAAGGACCATGTGAGGCTTCTAGACAAGTGCTACCAGGAACTGAAAGCGTATGATATTCAGATCCCCTACGGACCTTCCAGTCTCCTGACTATAAATCAATTCCCACCAAGCTACCCAAATTTTGCTATTTAGACATGCAGATTTATACTTTCCATCTGAATCTGGGGAGCATTTATCCTTTGTCTAATTCCCTGTGCACTACAGGGTATGCCTATATGTTTTAGGTACATACATACCCTTCATGGTATATCACAGGTTTACAGGCTTTCCCCCTTCTCCATTAGATACTCTCACAGAGCTCCACATTTACTCCGTCTCCTACTGAACTACACTATTTCAGAGATTATACTTGTTATCTCTAGAACTGTCCCTCGCTTCCTTCCTAACTTATCTTTATTGCTCAGTCTATTTCTGAGCATGCTCTTCTCCAGAATTCTATGTATGCTTGTTCATTTGTTTTGGTTTCTTCCTCTGTAGCCTAGGATTTCTTAAAGCAACTGGAGTGCTTAAGACAGTTACTTCAAAGTTGTTTCTGGGCCTTCAAGTGAGGGGTTTCTATTTCTTTTGCTCCTGAGAGTAGGTCATATTTTCCTGGGTTCTTTGTACAAACTGATTTTTTTTTTTTATTTAAAACTATGTATCTTAAATACTGAACAGAGTAACAATTTATTTCTTCCATGGCTATGGTTGCTGCTATTACTCCTCAAGGCTGTCATATTTTATCCCTTCTTTAATGTGGGTACTAAAATCCCTGCCCACCCAGTGGCCCAACAGAGTTATCTTTAAACATCACAATACAAGAGAAAGGAAAATTCAGCAACAATGTATGACCATGATAAAAATTAAATAAACAAAGTGAATCTGAATCAATACTCTGCAAAAGAACAGAAAAAAAAAATCTTCATTCTTGGGCTAAGGGCAAAAACCAAAAACAATGCAAGATTTGATAAACTGGACACCATCAGAACCTACAGCATCGACTCCCCAAGGCACAATCTGGCAAATGAAAACAACACAGCCAGGGCTCTTTTCCTGTGAGCTATTCCACTAAACTGTAGCACCTGCGCCTGCCTAAGCATTATTACAGTGGCAGCCTGAACCTCATTTATACCATTTTCTACAAGAGCAGTACTGTGTGTAAAATGAAGCCCTAACTCCAGGAGTGTCAAAATAAAAAGGAGCCGATGTACAGAGTACAATCTACAAGTCAAACTGTCTTTTAACTTTACAAAGACAATTGAATGAGGAGTTAGTGATGAGCCAGGATATGCCACCCTCTCACTTATGCGTCCACCATAACAGCATGACTGTGATTGCATTCCTGGGAGGTTAGGAGTTGAAGTTGAAAGTTCTAACTCCTTAAACACACAGTTAGTTTTTCTAACAACCAGTCTCCATTCCCACAGCTATGGAAATCCCTCTCCACCCATTTCATTAGAATAAAAAGATAATAAGTTCCAAGAGTTTTAAGGACTCTGTGCTTAGGAAACAAAGCCCAAGATTTCCTGCCCATCAAAAATGTTGATCACAAAGACCTCGGAATGTGCAAATATAATTAGTTCGGATAAAGTCATTTTATTAGAGTGGGGTTTTCATATGGGGTTTGGGAGCAAACCTGTGTGACAATCCATTCTCATATCCCTGAAAGAAACAACACAGGGCTTGAAGTTATTTGTGTATCAGTGCTCATAACAGTGTCACTAGAGTAAACAAGATAGAAACTCAAGTACAGTCAGGGAAAATGATGTTTGCCTTTTTAATGTGTTTTATACACACAACAGAAAATTGTATAATTATTTAAAAGGAAGAAAATTCTGCAACTGGAGAGATGGCTCATTGGATAAAGTATTTGGCATGCAAGCATGAAGATCTGATTTTGGATACCCAGCATTCAACATAAAAGCTAGGCCTAGCAGCATCCATGCTGTTAGATCTCTAGAGCTTGATAGCTAGCTAGTAGTTAATCAAAGAGTTTCAAGTTCAGTGAGAGACTCTGTCCCAAATAGATAAGGTGGAAAGCAACTAAGGCATTGACATTCTCCTCTAGCCTCTACACATTTATACATGGACACACATTGTGGGGGACAGGGTACTCTGTCATGTGCTATGAAGCCATTGTAGTCAGTGGAATAATTATAGCTCAAAATCTTTAGAAGCACTAAGCTTCTTTTATTTTCTCTACTTATCTTCCATTTCTTTACGTTACAAATTCTTTTTAAGGTTCCAATTTGTATCAATCATGTAAGTTTATATCAGTCATAAAGAACACAAGTAAGGGAAGACAACTTGCCTTATTCCAGATGTTTAAAAGAACAGGGAGTGTCCAATAAGACAAAGGGGACACTATCTTCTCTGCTTCATTGCTCTGAAGTCTAAATCCTGCACTAATTAACTAGTTCATTCTAACAAGGACCACTCTTCCTCCTCAGCAAACCTGAAGGCCCCTTGCTGGGTGATGCAGGTTTCTAGCATATGATGAATGGTACCTACAATGAGCACAAAACAACTTTACCTACTCTCCTCACAAATTCTTCGTCTTCCAGATCCTTGGGTTAGCTTGAGGCAGAGATCTAGTAATTGTCAATCTACGAGTCATGGAATAAGTAGCAGCTGATACATGTTTATTTAAATTTAGCAACAGCCCATTCATGTAAGCAAACATTTACTGGAATACAGCACTACTACCGTCCAGGACTACAATCCAGGTACAAAGCCAGAGCTGATCTGTAATCACACAACCCAGAAAGTGCCCTTTAACTGTCATGTTCACAAAATTACCTTCCAATGTAGTCATGTAAAGAAAATATTTCCCTATCTGAAAAACTACACTCAACTGGGAACATGTCTCAGTTGAAGTGTCTGCCACACAACCATAGACTTTGTTCAGATTCTCAGCACCCAAATAAAACTTGACCAGAAGCTATTCAATCTGTAATCCCTATTGAATCTGTAATTCCAGGCTAGGAGCTGGGAGGGAGAAGAGACGGAAGAATCCCTTGAGCTTCCCCACCAGCCAGCCGGTCTAGTTCAATCAAATAGTTTCATTTCTCAAAAAAAAAAGGTGGCCAGTGATACATAAACCACAGTCCTCCACAAAATGCACACACCCAAGGAATTCAGTGAACTCCAGCAGGAAGAACTCAATAAATCCATACTAACAATCATATACATATTAAGATCAAACTCTCAAAATCAAAGCCAAAGAAGATTCTGAAATCCCCAAGAAGCAACAACTCATATACAATGTATCCTTGACTTGAGTCTATTTCTAATCAGAATCCAGAACCCAGAATGAAGATAAAATACTTAACATGCAGAAAGGAAAGAAAAAGACTGTAAACCAGCAATTTTGCACCTGATAAACTATCCTTCAAAAATTAATTAGGCTGGAGGAGTTGAAGAGAGATGACTTAGCAGTTCAGAGTTTATTGCTCTTGCTGGAGGACTGGAATTTGATGCTCAGCACCCACACTGGGCAGCTTGAGCCACTTGGGCTTGGGGGGAATCCAACACCTCTGGCCTTTACAGTCACCTACAGTTACATGCACACATACACACATAATTAAAAATCAATCTTAAAAACAGCTAGGCATGGTGACACACTTGCCTTAAATCCCAGCACCTATAAAGCAGAGGCAGGCAGACCTCTGAATTCAAGAGGCCAGCCAGAGCTATACAATACATTGTCTCAAAACAAACACCAAACAAACAAAACACTAAAAACTTCCAAAGTTTATGTCACAGAAACAAACCTGAAAGGCCTTTTTAACTACCAGGCCTACACAGCAAGAACACTAGAGTCCTCTCTACTCCCTTTTTCTTTTTGAGAAAACTAAAATTTTAAAAGGGGAACTAGAGATTGCTCAGCATTCCCAGCACTTACATGGTGGCTCACATAAATCTGTCCATAACACCAGTTCTAGGGAGTCTGATGCCCTAGGGCTTCTGGACTCCTCACAAATGCAGGCAAACACCCAGAATCAAAATTAAAAATAATCTTAAAAAAAAAAAAAAAGTTTAAAAAAAATGTTGAGGACTAAGCTGCTACACATGACCTAACAATTAGCACACAGAAATGTCATGTATTCAGACTTTCTACCCAAAGGGAACATGCACTGTCAGTACAGCTAGCTAGGCTGTTCCAGAGAGTAGATGTGTAAACATTTAGATATTTATTGTGGGTACACACCACCACGCATATGAGGTTACAGAACAACTTGGAGTCAGTTATCTTTCTATCAGGTGAGTTCCAAGTATGGAATTCATGTTGTCAGAGTTGGCATCAGGTGTCTTTCTCCAACATTGATAACCCATTAAATTCCATTTTGAGCTTTGTTTGGTTCTGGGACACACTTAAATCATAAATCGGGCTGTGTGTAGTGGTATACCCCACCCCTTTAATCCCAGCATGTAAAGGCAGAGGCAGACAGATCAGCAGGCTCTATATGAGTCCCTAGGCAGCCAGGGCTACATAGAAAGATACTGCCTCAAAATACAATTTTAAAAAAGTAAGCTATGCGAATCAAAGACTTTCAAAATGTTGATAAATGTTGACACTGGGCTCATTCTATCTACTGTTAGGTATGTCTGAAAATTCTTAATCTGATTTTTTTTTTCAGTAAGACCCACCCAAAAAACAAACTTTTACAAGTACATTTCATTTTCCTCACAAGGTCCAAGAATATTGTTAAAACTGTGAGACAACGCACTCATCCTAACCCCATTCACGAACCGTTTTATGAAGTGTCAGGTCTTAACATTCAAATCAGCTTGAAGGATTTTTGATAAAATTTATGTCCCAACTTCTCATTTTGATTTTGTATTTGATATACTACAAAATCACGAGATCTTGGAATTTATTATTTGCTCTACAATGTGTCCTTAAAGGCTTGCTTTTGCATTTATGCTTATCCCTAATGTCCAATATTCTCCTCACCAGCAAGGTATATTGTCCTTATCAGCAGACCCTCATGCTTCTCCCATCCCTCACTTGCAATAGTAAATACCTTATTAGAACTACCATCTAAAGTTAAGGGCACACTGCATTCCTGTAAGTGCCCACGTTTCACACTAACATAACTACACTTCTGTAATTATCTATTTTGGCCACCTAGAGATTCTATTAGTTTCTGGCATCATCCTAGATACTGAAAATACCACAATCATCACCACCCTACCACCTAACCCCACAAAACATCAACCTATTACAATACACAAGATGATTTTAAACTGACAATTCTGAGATATTTAATGGATTTAGATTTTTAAACTGACAATTCTGGGATACTTAATAAACAGACTTAGTTTAATAACAAAGCTAGATTAGGCCACAATCTGGCTTTGTTGAGGGAAGGGGAAAAAACAGGCTCTCACTATGCAACCCAGATTTCCCAAGTGCTGGGATTGCAAACGAATACCAGGTACACAACAGCCTTTTAATGTAATGCAGCAGAAATCTGAGAGCTTGGCACATAGTACCCACTAGAACTAGTCATGAAATTTGTGCCAGCACTGTATCATGGTATCAATATCAATGTGAGCTGTAACTATAAAAAGTCTGAAAGTCACTGTGCTAGGTAATATGTTAATCTGAATATCAAGTAAGCAATCTAGATATAAAAAAGGTATCACCAACAATGTACGTATTTCCAATGTAATGGCTTTGTTGGTTATATAGCAAACATATGGATCAGATGAACCAAAGTAAGGACACAGCAGTTTTTTTCCAGATTTACTAAGGAAACATTTCAATCTCTAAATCATTTGTCAAGTATTTGTTGAACACATGCTATGGGCCAGAAACTTGGGAGTACATGGCAATGAAGGCAGACATGCTTGTTCTCACAGGTCTTACAAGCTACTCAAAGTGGGGGGGGGGGGGGACACTAGATAAAGATAAATGTTCAAGGGAAACAGAAGTGCTATGTGCTATGGAAAGGAAGGCACCGAGATGGGAAACAAATATAAGCAAATTATTTCTTCTGTTCAGCCTCCTCCCTCAGGAGCCTGAACCTGCTGAATCAGGCGACAGCCCTTCAAGAAGGCAGAAACAGTGAGGTGCACATGGGAGTGTTCCAGGACTGCAGGGCTGGTGAATACCAGGGACAAACTTAAACAGAACTGTGAGATGATCTAAGTAAGCAATGTGAACGCTGGCACAGTAATAAAATAAAAATTCCAAACTTCAAGAAAACCTATCTAGCCCTCTAAAATTACAACCCTCAAACTCTGCCTAAAAATTAACATACAGCTCCTAAATCTTGCTTATGTAGTTATTTACCAGCATTTATTATTTTCAAGTTTCTAATTGAGAAACTTTAAAGAGCATACGAACACACATCCCTAAGCCATCAGTGTCATGTCTTCACATGCCACAAAGCCTCTGAAAGACTTCAATGCACATTAATGAAAAACAAATGGAAAATTGAAATTAAGATCTTTATTTTTCACTAAAAACAGCTTTGACCTAAGGGTTTCCATAACACTGCGACTCACATAAAAAACTTTAATTTTTACCTTTTCTAATCAAGTAAGGTAGATAAAATATATTTTAAACATTTAATTAGAACGCCTCAGATTTGTATGTCGTGTTTTGTTTTTGTCTTTTTTTAAAAAGCATCTATGGAAGCTGGCAATGACATAGATCACAGCACATCCCCTCCATAAACGACATCCTGGCATGTGGCTTCTGCCGTTTTATTTTTGCGTTCACCTTATAAATATCTTGGTAGGCCAGAATCCCTAAACAGGGTTGTTTTAATATGACTGCCCACCTGGAAGCATCACAAAAAGCCTCTGGAATATGCAAGAGTAGCTCAAGTGTCTATAGCAAGCTGGTGGCAAATGCTTTTGTTGTCCACACTTTGGCAAGGGTCTCTTTTTTATCCAATTCCTAAAACGTCATCTATAAGTACTGCTTCACATTTTTCAAAAACACTCTCATTCAACGAAATGTGGTTTTGCTTAAAACTGGTCAGTCTTTCCATACCGTTTACGATTGCAAAACAAATAAATACACAAGAAACTGATTCCGTAACTAAACCTTTGTGTATCCTATCTTCATCCCGTTCAAGCATACAGGCAAACACTCACAGGTTTTCCTCAGATGATAATGGGTTTATTTAAAGCTCTAATAAGCCGCGAAATTTCTCTTGCATTCTGACTGGGCTGCTTGCTGCTGCCCAGGGAGAATCTTCCAGAGAGGCTGGAAATCGCCAGGGCCGCCCGACCCCCGACCCGTCTCCTGCCCGTCGCCGATCTCGCGGCGCCGACTCGGACCTAACGCTCCGCGCTCACGGCCTGATCCGCACAGGCAGGCCCAGGACCGCTCCAGTTGTGGCGGGGGGCGGGGGGGACACACTCGAAGGCCTTACACAAAGGCTGCCCGGCCCACGGTGCCAGCCGCGGCCCACGTACCTCCAGCGCCTGCTCCTCCGCCCGCGCCCAGGGCGGCCGCCATGGTGGTCCCCGGGCCCGGCCTTCAGCCGTCCCCCGAGCCTCTGGCGAGCCGACGCCGCGGGTGCGGGCCGGGGAGGCGGGGGAGCGGCGAGGGCCGGTGCCCGAGAGCGAGCAGAGGCGAGGCCCGTGCGTCACGGTCCGCAGCGGCCCCTCGCCTCCGCAGGAAGAAAACAACACTACGGCAACATGGCCGCGCCGCGGTGCACGCCGGGAGAAAGACAGGCGGAAGAGCTGGCCGCCGGCGGGCGGGTGCCCGAGGTCTCTGGAGCCCGACCGCCCAGGAGTTGGCGCGCGCTAAGATGACGGGGGCACGGAGGTGGCTTTGACCGGGAGAGAAGGCGGGGAATCCAAGCGGGAGGAATGTGGACGGCCGCACGCCGTAAGTCAAACCGGAGGCTGTCAGAAGTCGCTTTGCAGCTGTGGGCACGGCTGCACTTTACGACTTCCAGCCCGTCGTCGCAAGTGGAGCTGAAGCTCAACCCGCGGCAGTAACGGCTGAGTCTGGCTTCCGCGCGCCCGGGAATGGTGCGCGGGAACGCCGTACTCGTGCACGCGCACCAGCTGGCTAGTCGATAGAGGCGGAGAGTCTAGGGAAAGGAGCTGTGGTGTTGCGGCGGGGATGGGGCGTGATCGGTACCACACAGCCGTACAGAACCGGCTCCTTAGCATCCTAGAAAGGGCCCAGGCCCGACTCCTTTAGAAAAGGTTTCAGAGCAGAAGTTAGCTGGCAAGGCCAAGGGGCCCTTTAGTTGGGCTCCTGGAGAGGCCCGGAGGGAGGTTAGTCACTGCTCAGTGAACATTCCAGACTCTGAGAGGCACGGAAAGTCATGGGAGCTGAAAGAATGTCTCCTAAAAGCTGAACTTTTGT
The DNA here is from genome assembly GCA_033318265.1 of Phyllotis vaccarum. Taxonomy (NCBI): domain Eukaryota; kingdom Metazoa; phylum Chordata; class Mammalia; order Rodentia; family Cricetidae; genus Phyllotis; species Phyllotis vaccarum. The sequence continues at coordinate 74,379,470 of JARWLC010000014.1, read as the reverse complement.
TTCACAAAAACTTTTACTCAAAATGTTGGAGAAGATAAACATTACTAATTTTATAAGCAATGCACAAATGATGTTAGGAAACAGAAGAAAACTTATTCTTAAATTCCTATCTAAACTGCTTGAACCCCATGATACCTTTTACTAAATGCACTGTGCAAGATGAAATGCCCAATTCAGATTTTTTTTCAAGATGATTTCAGTGGTGATCTTGAGAAAGACGTTTAAAAAAGATTCACAATGATAAAATTACCTTCTAATAACAGTATTACATATGAAAAAAAGACATATCTCAATTATGAACACCTAAAACTGAAATTATAGAGTTGGAAAGCTCTAAACTTTTTTCCTTACTGAACCATTTACTAGAAAAGCAATAAAATATAAACATCTAGTATTAGAGATTTGATTACTTACTGTGTACAGATTCAAACTCTTCCATTTTCCTCATCACATACCACTTCCACCAGCTCTTTAGAAACCTGTTGAAGGTTCAGTGTCAATTGGGATACCAAAATGCATTGCTTGTGAAAATGATCTCTGAGTGGTGCAGTGCTTCTGGCTTCAGATCACTGAACAGTCCTTAAACACCCAGCAGGAACCCATCCCTCTATACTCTCATAGCTGAGGATATTACCTAAATGTAAGGGACTCTCAGGTTATGAGATATGTGGGCACATACAGGTCAGGAGCTTCTAAAGAACAAGGCTTCCTATGCTCAATGAGTACCTAAGTGGATTCTGAGACACTGTTCCTTCCTGGAAGATGGTTATGGTATAAGTCAGTCTCTCCCTCTTCCTCCCCTCCCCCTCTCCCTTCCCTTTCCCCCCTCCCTCCGTGTGTGTGTGTGTGTGTGTGTGTGTGTGTGTGTGTGTGTGTGTGTGTGTACACACGGGAATCCTACTTCAGAGGTCTACCATGAGAACCTAGAGGAGACCAACTCAAGAGCAGTAAGTACACCTAGCACCAAATCCTGGCTTGAGAATCCTATACTCTAAAAGAATCATTTCTATTTGGAAAAACTCAGAAAACTCCACCTGAGTTGGTGTAACACTTTATCATGAATAAAAATGATATGTATCTACAGAATGCAGTGGGAGAACAGTATCTTTTTCATGGTAATCTCCTTAAAGATGACCATCTGAGTCAATTGTTAAGAAACCATCCTACTGAAAGATGTTCTATGCAGGTTTTTAATATTCAAAAGCATCAAGTTTATGAAGGTCAGGGGAAAACTGAGGTGGAGTTCCAGGATAAAGAGTCATGACAGCCATGCATAGCACAGAACTCTGAAGGGGATCTCCCAGAGAGAGGTGTCTAAGTGGGACAACTTGTGAAAATAGGTCTCAAGATTAGAAAGGTGGAACATGAAAGTTCATTTTCTGTTTAATTGTTCTGATTGATATGAAAGAAGAATACTTTCGCATAATATGTATGGGTGGGGATGGGTACTTACTCAAAATTCATAGAGTCATGCATACAACCCAAAATGATTAGTGAAGAAGCCAAACATAGAGGCAGAGAGATGGTTGTAGTAGGAGGTTTACGGCCCGGACTTTCCGGCCTAACCTCAAGGTTTAGGACCCACAGACCCTCAGTCCCACAGAGACACACAGATGATTTCAATATTTTTTAGGCTGATCGGTATAAGGCCCAGGCATATAACTTGCTAGCTCTCTACCGTTCATCTAACCCATGATTCTTCCTGTTCAGCCATGGGGCTCGGTACCTTTTCTCACAGCAGCATGGTTGTCCTCTGCTTCCTGCGGCTTCTCTCTGGCATTCTGCTCTGTGCTTCCAGTTCTCAGAGTTTTTAGTCTGGTAGCCCCGCCCATACTTCCTGCCTGTCTTTGGCCAATCAGCGCTTTTTATTAAAGCAGTGGGTGGGACAATTATTTACCATGAAACAACACAATACCCCTACAGATGGTTTAGTCGTTAAAGGCATATACTGCATTTGCAGGGGACCACTGTTCAGTTCCTCATACCCCTGTCAGATGGCTCACAGCTCCAGAGGATCTGGCATCCTTTCCTGGCCCCCCAAGTATACCCACACACATGTTGCAGGATATTTGATCACACTGTGAACCCCAAGATTCCGTGATTTACTGGAGAAACCTGTTTCTAACTGTTGTGTGACTCAGCACTAGCACACACCTTTAGTTCAAAAGATTTCTTCTTGAATATTAATTAAATAAAAACAACCATAGGTCAGGAAGTAAAGCAAGCAAGCAATTAACTCGGGGGGGGGGGGGGGGGGGGAGACACGACACATAAGGAGAAAGGGAATCAGGAGGACTACTAGAGAGATGCAGAGGAAGTGGAGGGATGGGATATCTGATTGGAGGAGTTTTGTTTGAGATGGTGTAGGAAAAAGCTCTTTCTGGCAAAGGAGAAAAGCAGCTGTGTGGTTTTTCCCCCTCTCTGGGCTGGCGGGTTTTCACCCTAGCATCTGGCTCCTGTGTCTTTATTAATAGAAAGAAAGAAAGAGAGAGAAGAAAGAAAGATCTTTAATTAGTAGTTAAAAAACAATACACAGTATGTCCTGATATTTTGTTTGTGCTCTAACAAATAAAGCTTGCCTAAAAATCAGAGGGCAGGACCAGCCATTAGTTAACCATAGAAGCCAGGTTGTAGTGGCACACACCTTTAATCCCAGCATTTGAGAGGAGGAAGCAGGAAAATCAGGAGCTCAAGGCCATCTGGGCTACCCAAAATTGAGCCAGTCTAAAAAAGAAACAGAGCCAGGCAGTGGAGCTCACACCTTTAATCCTAGCCCTTAGGTTAGGTGGAGGCACAGAGAGAGGTATATAAAGTGGGAGGAGACAAGAGCTTGTCCCTTTCAAGCTGAGGAGTCATAGAGATATGTGGTGGTGGTGCCTTGCTTCTTTGTCTCTCTGGTCTTTCAGCACTTACCCCAATGTCTAGCTCTGGGTTTTTATTATTAAAATCAGTTAGGGTTTGTGCTACACACACATATACATGAGAAAAATTAAAGCCTTTTTTAAAAAGAGAAGCAGAGCTTATATTGATACCAGAAGAAAGAATTACAAATAATTATAAGTATCTTCAAGGAATAAGAGAAATAAGGTCAAATAAGGAAATCAATGGTATGAAGTAAAATTTTTAGAACTATGCTTGAAATAAAGCACTTAGTAGGTTGTTGTATTGTCTCACGAAAGAATGAGACTCAGGGATAGATCTCTGAAGAAGTTGGAGATACTAGAGGGAATAAACACCACAGTCAAATCTTACCCAGCTGTCTTCTAGTTTCTTCAGCCTGGATTCCCTTGGAATGGCTTTCTCTGTGTTTGAATCCCATCTTAAGTATTCTTTCAGTAATTAAGGCGTGGCCCCACCACACCTGCTTGGGAGCCTGGAATTCCTTCTATAATCTGAAGTGACCTTGACTCAGTTAGGATTAGGAGTGTAGGTCACCACTCCCAGGATACTCCCTGTGCTGGGATTAAAGGTTTGAATCACCACTCTGATTTTCCTAAACTGACTGTGGTTAGAGCTCTGGGACTTCTGGAGCTTTTAGTAACCTCCCCCCCCCCCACGTAGACTGTGGGTAGATTCCCTCTGATATCTCCAAAACTTCTGAAACTTTATTAAATCCCCACATTGTATGAATATTAATTGATCTCATAATGAAGGAGCCAGATATTAGAGCAAATGCTAAGAGATCAGAGAGACAGAGGAACAAGTCACAGCCACTTCTCACCGTCTTCTTAGCCGAAAGGAGAAGATCCTGTCTCCATGAATCCTCAGACGGATAGGGGAAGCACAGGACACCACAAGACAGGCAGAAATGGAAGGGACACAAGGGGTGAGCTCCTGTCTCATCCTGCCTTATATTCCTTCCCAGCCATATTCCTTCTACTGCTGGGATTAAAGGTGTGTGCCACCACTGCCTAACTCTGTTTGGCTTTGAACTCATAGAGATTCAGACATCTCTCTGCCTTTGCCTCCTGAGTGCTAGAAGCTAGAACTGAAGGCATATGTCACCACTGCCTGACCTCTATGACTAACTTTTTGGCTGTCTCTGTCCTCTGGTCTTTAAGCAATCTTCATTTGATACACAGTATATCACCACAGTGGACAGGAATAGATTAGAAATTCCTAGTTCTAGCTCAGAGATGTACAGAGCTCAGGAGAGCATCACTCCCAAGCTTAGAGCTGGGAAAAAGTGCAGTTCCCTTCATCCAAGAGAATCAAGGTTTCAAAACAAATAACTGAAAGTGTGGGGAAAGACAGACACCTATAAAGGGTTAAGACTTTGTTGAAGGTGTTCTTTTGGCTGTGACAGGAACAGCCAGCTCCATATAAACTGAAAGTAATAGTCTACCAAAATAGTTAAGGAAGTTGTAAATGCCATATGTGGACTAGGGTGAGTTTGGAGCCCCTAGCCATAGACTAGAAACACTACCTTTCTTATAGGCTTCTCTAAGAACTATATCATGTACTCGCAATAGGTAGAGAGAATCCTGAGACTGCCCATCCCTCTGATGGCTGAAGAAGGGCACAGTGACCACTTGAGAAATTACACACACACACACACACACACACACAAACATACCCCTCCATTTTCATCCTTAAGAAAAGATTCTGAATCTTCATGTGGGGAGCAACAAAAACTAAAGAATTGCACAAATTCTACTTGGTCTTATAATAAAAACTCAGAGCCAGATATTGGGGGGGGGGGGGGACTGAAAGATCAGAGAGACAGACGTAGAACGAGGTTTCTGGCCCGAACTTCCAGGCCTAACCTCAAGGTCTAGACCCACAACCCGCAGAGACATGCAGAGGCTTACTATAGTTTTAGGCTGTTTGGCCTAGGCCCAGGCATATCACTTGCTAGCTCTCTACCTTCATCTAACCCAAGTCTCTTGTTCAGCCATGCAGCTGGGTACCTTTTCTTAGAGCAGCATAGTTGTCCTCTGCTTCTTCTGGCTTCTCTCTGGCGTTCTCTCTGGCATTCTGCTCTGTGCTTCCTGTTCTCAGAGTTTTTCTTAGTCTGGTAGCCCCGCCCACACTTCCTGCCTGCCTTTGGCCAATCAGCACTTTTTATTAAACCAGTAGGTGGGACAATTATTTACCATGAAACAACACAATCCCCTACAGACAGAGGAACAAGTCATGGCCACTTCTCACCTAGCCACTCCTCACGAATCCTCAGACTGATGCCTCTGAGTCCTCAGCCCAAAGGGAAAGGGTTGCAGGCAAAGGAATGAACTGTCTCTTCCCACTTTATAGTTCTTTCTTTGCCCAGCTATCTCACTTCCTGGTAGTGCTAGTATTAAAGGTGTACTGTTTCCCAAGTACAAGAGCAGAGGTAAAGGATCCCAAGTGCTGGGATTAAAGATGTGTGCCACCACCACCTGCCTCTGTTTGGCCTTGAAATCAATAGAAATCTAGGTAGATCTCTGTCTTGTGTTAGGATTAAAGATGTGGGTCACCACTCCCTGGCCTCTGTGGCTAACTCTGCAGGTGGCTCTGTCCTAGGATCTTGAGGCAAACGTTATTTGATACACAATATATCACCACACTGAAGCCACAGGGCAATGAGGGAATCCATTTTTACTGTGGGAAGAGCACAGAAAAAAGACAAGCAGAAGCACATGCTTGTCTAGTACAATGGCTGAAGTAAGACCCCTAGGAAGATTGAGGGGCTGCCTCCTTAGCCTAGAGGCCTGATCATCAGCGGACTTCCCCTCTCCACTTTCCTACTATGGAAATAACAAATGCCAGTGGAAAAGGGCTAAGCATGTGGCTCATTGATAAGGTACTGGTCTAACATGCATGAGATCATGGCTTCCTCCCTACCACCAAAAGGAGATAGAAATGATTTTTAAACAAGTGTCAAAGACTGGGCATGTGTACAGGGTGACACACACCTACAATGCCATCACTTGTGAGGCAGAAGGATTGCTGATTGCTTCAAATGAATGGCTAGCCTGGTCTATATAGCAAGTTCCAGGCTAGCCAGGAGTTTGGAAATAAACCCTGCCTCAAGTAAATAGAAAAGTCAGTGCAAGTAACTGATGTATTTAGTTGGGAGTCGTGGGAGGCTGATTCTCTCAATAATATAGCATGAAGAGAAGCCAAAACCCAGGTAAAGAGTGGATAAAGGAAATAACTACCAATGAACCAAAGCACATTTCACATACAGGGTACCACTAGAGGAAATTGGAACCATCTGTGCACAGAAACCAGCACTATGATTTGCATGTAATATGCCCCATAGGTCCATGTGTTTAAGCACTTGAAGGTGCTATTTCAAGGCTGTGTGACCTTTAAAGTTGAAGCCTGGCTGGCAGAGTAGGACACTAGGGGAAGGCCTTTGAAGGTTATAGTCCACCCTCATTCAGACCAATCTGCTTTCTAATCAGTCAAGGTATGAGTAAGTTATGCAGCCAGCTTTCACTGAGATTCCTGCCATGATGCCCCCCAACCCAGATTGGACTGTACCCCTGAAACCTCAATCCAAAATAAACCCCCCTTAATATAACTAATGAACATGCAAAATATATGCAGCTACTTCTGGAAAGCCTGCTAGTTTCTTTCAAAACTAAAAGTACATTTATCTGACCAGTGAGATGGCCCAGCAGGTAAACACACTAAACCTGACAACCTGAGTTTAATTCCTCAAAAACCACACAGTAGAAAGAAAAGACTGACTTCCACAGCTTATTCTCTGACTTCTGTACACTGGCAGGACACACACACACACACACACACACACACACACACACACACACACACACACCAGATAATATCTTAAAGTACACTTATTATACAATCCAGTACCTCTCTTAGGTATTTACCCAAGTAAACTAAAGATTTCACCCAAGTGTTCACAGAAAAGCCTATGTGCTTATAACTTGCATGTGAGTACTTATAGCAGGCTTATCTGTGTCAGAAATAATAAGCATCCTTCATTAGGTCACTGGATAAATTGGTATGTTCATGTAATGGACTACAATTCCAGAATAATGAATAAGCTGATGACTCACACAGCAACATAGATGGATTTAAAAATGCATTTTTGCTACATGTTCAGAAGGCTGAGCATTTCATAGTTTATATATGTTCTGGAAAAGGTAAAACTATAGAAATGAAAAACAAATCAGTGGTTGTCAGTTGGTGAGGTGATGAGAAACAGATTATAAAGAACTGGCACACGGTAAGTGAGGACAATTGCCTATCCTATACAGCTCTGTGGCATCTCATACATGACTGTGTATTTATCAAAGCCTAGGCAACTGTACAGAGGTTGGGGATAAAGCTCCGCAATAGATCACTTAATTAGCATATGTAAGACCTTGGGTTAATACTCAGTATCAATGCAGAAATGTGACTCAGTCTCATCTATCAGTCAGTGTGGGGATATTTTGTAATATAATAAAAACATTGGGAGATATCCGAGGGATCTACCCACAGTCAGTCTAGGTGAATCAGAGAGTTGTGATTCACACCTTTAATCTCAGCACAGGGAATATCCAGGGAGTGGTGACCTACACCCTTAATCCAATCTGAGTTCGAGGTCATTTTAGTTTTCAGAAGGAGTTCCAAGCTCCCAGGCAGGCAGTGGTGGGGCCTCGCCTTAACTGAGCAAAGACAGTATTTAAGGTAGGCATAGAAAGACAGAGCAGGAAGAAGAAGGCAGGAGGAGCGAGGCCGAGGAAGCTGGAAGACAGCTGGCTAAGATCTGACTGTGGAGTTTTCTACACCTACCTTAAATACCCTCTTCACCCAGTTGTTTCACATCCAGGTTAAGATTAAAGGTGTGGGCTACTACTATTTGGTAGTTAACCTTGAACTCACAGAAACACAGAAAGATCTCCTCTGTCTCAGAGTTATTAGATTAAAGGCCTGGCACCACCACTGCTTGCTTGAGAGCCTGGAGCTCCCTCTGTAAAGCAAGCTGGTCTCAAACTCAGATCTGTTGGGATTAAGGGCATAGGTCACCACTCCCATATTCCCGGTGCTGGGATTAAAGGTGTGAGTTACCACTCTCTGATCCTCCTGGATGGACTGTGGGTAGATCTCTCTGATATTTCAGACTGGTTTTATTAAATATGTAACATATCACCACAATTTGCCTAAAGCCATCAGAAAACACAGATATTTACATTATGATTTATAACAGCAAAATTACAGTTATGAAGTAGCAACAAAAATAATATGATGAGGAGTCACTAAAACCTGAAAAATTATACTAAAGGGTTGCAGCATTAGGAAGGTTGACAACCACTCTTTATGGCGTTTTGTTTGACAGTTTTTTTTTTAATAGAATAGAAAGTAAACTATAGAAGAAAATTGAAAAGTGGGTTTTCTAAAACTTTAAACTTTTGCACTTAAAAAACTACCATTAACTAACAGCAAGTAAGCCAAACAAAGGAAGGAATATGTGTGACATGGCTACAAACCTTCTACAAAGCACAGGATGAAGCTGAGATGCAGCCAGCACATACTGTTCTTGCAGAGGACCCAGGTTTGGTTTCCAGCACCCATGATGGTGGCCTACAACTTCCTGTAACTCCAGTTTCATGATATTTGACACCCTCTTCTGGCCTCTGCAGGTGTCTGTACTCATGCACATACCCGCACAGGGATATACACACATACACATTTATAAATTTTACAAGAAGAAAGTAAACAAACAATGCACTCTTTCAGATGGACAAAAGATACACAGAGCTGGGTGTCATTCCAGCACTCAGGAATCAAGGGCAAGCCTGGTCTACATAGAGAAAAAAAAACAAACAGGCCCTCACAGAAAAAAGTATCTATGGCCGATAGGCACATAAAAGTGCATCCTTAGTCACTGTGACCAATTAGTATCACATTTAAAGGATGCGTAAAGCTAGGTAGACAAAATAAGCCTTTTCAGTGTAGCCAACTGTAACGTGCACTGTTAGAGGGATTTTATAGTAGTACAACTTTCTACTTTGTGAAAGAGTTTAATATTTTTCTAAGGTAGAAATAGACTTGCTTGACACTAGGTTCCAGTAAGGTGCTGAGAGGATGCAACTACTGATTTACCAATTCTTTATCCAAGAGATGAAAATAATGCTCATGAAATATCTTTTGACAATTACAACACTGTCATATGCAATATGTATTCAGCAGCAGTGTATGGATATATATACTGTGATATATAACAGTGATATGGATATAAAATGGAGCATCACTTAGCAATCAGTAGACCAAACCACTAATGCACACAGCATAGGCAGATTTCACAGCTATGATAGAGGCAGCCAAACGTCAATAGCACATACCACATGTCCATTTAAGTCATCCACAGTGACAGGAAGCAGGTCTCGGATTGCTAGCATTGCAAGTGAGGAAGGTTGATGCAAAGGCAAGGGGGTGGGGGTCATCATCTTCAGTAGTTGGGGAGAACAATCTGGTTGTCTACCCAGTGAAGACAAGCTAAGAAAAGACCTTTACAGTAACAAAGTTAGAAACCAGAACAAAAAGAGACTCTTTAGAGCTCTTGATGAAAACTGCAACCCCCCAGTGCTGTCTTCAGACACGAGGGCACCATAAAAACACATTCTGTGGAACAAGCCTGGAATAAGAGGCTCTAATGGAAGTACTTCAAAAGGGTGAGAAGTGGCCCCAGTACAGGAAATGAGATCATGATTGCCAAGGGAAGCAAAGTTGCTTTCAGAGTGGTGTTTTTGCACAAGAACAAGTCACAACTAATGAATTTTGTTCTAGTCCCATTTATGGAATGGTTAAGTATAAAGTACCAAGTAAACAGCAAGTGGGGGTTAGAAGGCTATGACCAAATTAATTCTACTAAAGACCTCATGTTGGTGCGAATTCAGCATAATTACTTTTTTCTTTCATATGCATGTTAAATGTAATGAACAAGAGGAAATAATACATTTCAAATTTTTCTCACCAAAGTGGGGGAGGGAAGAACATTGAACAACAACAGAAAATGACAACCACCAAAAGAAGAAATCAACAAAGGGAAAACACTACAAAAGAAAAAGATTGGATTAATATTAAAATGTTGGAAACTGGCTATTAACAGGTTAGTAACAGTCATAATGTAAATCGCCTTCTAATAACGAGATTGCTGTCAAGTTGAGTTATTTGGAATGCACTTTCAAAGCCAGTTGTGGTGGCACAAGCTTATAATTCCAACTAGAAACTCTGAGGCAGGAGAGTGGCCATGAGCAGCAAGCCAGCGAGGGCTACACAGCAAGCCTCTGCCACTAACAACAGCAATAATAGGAACTAAAGGTTAGAGATGTAGTTCAGTTGGTAGATAGATTGCTTCCCTAAGTCTCCACAAAGCTGGGGCACCAGTAAGGTGAGGGTAACGGTGGAGCTGTAATCCCAGCACAACTGGAAAAGCAGAAGGAAGAGACAAAGACCAGAACAGGAATGAGTGAAAGAGCAGGTAGCAAGCAGTGGCAGTGCTGACAAAGGCCTGTGAATGGTTGTGTGCACCAAAGACAGAGAATGAGGCCTCCTCAGAGAGCACGGTCGCTTTGCATCTGGGTAGTCTGTGGCTCCCTAGATCTCTCCTTTGGATGGGCTAGCCTTTTTCTTGCTTTTTTTCCTGTTATACGGAACCTCTAATTCTACGAATAGTACTCCCTTGTGTTCTATGAGTTATTACAGAAATTTATCAAACCCATGGGGTCATGGGAAACCCCAGTATGAACCCTCTTCCTAAAAGTGGCCGGAGAAACCCTCCCAAGTACTTTCCATAATTCTGTTCTTGTATACATAAGGCACCAGATGTGTAATCCTCCCAAAGGTACTTATGGCAAAGAATCTCATGTTCATTCATCCATGATAGTTAACGTATTATTATTATTATTATTATTATTATTATTATTATTATTATTGGTGGGGGTAGATATTGGAGCCAGAGGAAGGACAAATTGGGGGTCAGTTCTTTTCTTCCACTGTGGGTCCTAGAGACAGAACTGAGGTTGCCAGGTTTGTGTAGCAAAGGCTTTTGTCCACTGAGTCATCTTGCTGGCCTAACTTGACATAATTTGAGGCAAGTCAGAGAGTATTAACTGAAGGAAAGAGACCTACCCTCAAAGTGAGTGACAGTGTCCAGAGGACAGTGCACATATAATGAGGAATAGTAGTGTTTCAGGAGCCTGACAAAAAGCACACCTGTTGCTGCTGCTAACATGATGCCCCAGTTCACTCAGCCTCCACTGTGGGCTCAGATGTGTGTGAGATGCTTTTAGAAAGCATTCAGGCCTTCAGAGATGGATTGAGACTGCCGAGGAACCCAACTTTGTGCAAGAAGCTACTGGGTTCTCAGGTACTCCAGAATGCAGTCAGTGTTGGACTACCCAGCCCATTGTATAAGTTGAGCTAAAAAATCCCTTTACCTGAGCCAATGGCACAGGTCTGTAAGGAGGTGGAGGAAGGAGGCTCACGTACAAGTGCACACACACACACACACACACACACACACACACACACACACACACACACACACACACACACACTTATTGGTTCTGTAGAAAACCCTGCCTAATACACCATGTATCTCCTTTGCTTCAGTTATTACTTTCCATCATAATGAATTATCTTATTATGCTGCCTTTTTCTTAGCTTGGTTTTTGCCCTCTCGTTATTAGTGAGAAGTTATTATAGAGCCATTAAAACCATATCATCCTAATGTGTACTGATAAGACTGAAATACTCCCTATGAATTGAATGATTTCTAAAACATGTCAGTTAAATAATGCACTTAGAAATGGACACTGAAATCCACACAAAAATGACAGATTCACTTCTGAATCACCTGCTAAGTTCAGTTCACTATGGAGGCTAATACAAGCTCAAGGTCATGAGCTTCAAAGTTCCTGTAACAGTAAGTGTATCTAATTGTAAGCAGAGTATAATAATGGGTAAATTAATTACAGAGAAGTGGCAATTCTATTTCTTTTCTAAAAGAGATATTTATTTCTATTGTATGGCATAAACTTTTTGCCTGCATGTATATCTGTGTATCACATGTGTACAGTTCTCAAACTGACCTGAAGATAGTGTTGAATCCTCTGGAACTGGAATCATAGAGAATTGTGAGCTACCATGTTGGTGATAGGATCTGAATCTGGGCTCTCTGCAAAAGCAGCAATTATTGTTAAGCTCTGAAGCACCTCTTGGGGCCATTCCAGTTCTTTTAGCACACAAACAGCACAGCTCATCTGAGTCCCACCCAGATGACAAAGCACAGCAAGCAAGCACACTAATCAGTGCCATTGGCTATGAAACAGGAATGAGTTTCTCTGTTAGTGATGACTTACTGTATGATACAGTGGGCACTACTCTGCTAAGATCTTTGTTCTAGCATGAAAAAGCAGCCACTAATTTGGATAAGGTATTGTGGGCACTGTTGATAGCCTAGCTGAATCCCCTAAGCCTTTACTATTTCTGTTGCTATGGACATGGGAGATCCAGGAGACAACACTCCACAGAGGTGCTGAGGACAGTGACACTAGTTCACTCTTGAGCTTTTAGAACTGATTTTTTTTTTTTGAAGCAGGGTTTCTCTGTGTTGTCCTGGAACCTGCTCTGTAGACCAGGCTGGCCTTAAACTCAGAGATTCTCTTGCCTCTGCCTCCTGAGTGCAGGGATTAAAGGTGTGCACCACCACTGCCCATCTAGATCTGAAATTTTTTTCATATTGTGGAAAGCAGTATAAAATTACTAAATAATATTAACACTAACATTAGGGATTGTGTAAAAACAAAAAAATGTCTGTTCTGACAGTGAGACAATCCATACCTACAGCTGTGCAGTGGGCCAAGATACAGGGAAAAAAAGAATGTCTCCACACAAGAGTCCCAGCCTTGCATCTGCCTGAAGATCTGGGCAGATACCAAAACATCTGGGTCCTTGGTGACCTGAAAGATCATGTTTTGAAACATTCTTATTGAAAGAAGCTAGTTATTTAAAAAAAATCAATATGCTCCACTCAAAAAAACTTTCACCATCCTTCTAGTAGCCATAACTTGAACATCTCAATTTACAATGGAAGCACATAATCTCCCTACAGATTACTCCAACTAAAAAGTTAGATTGAGCCAGGCATGGTATAATAAGACCCTGGCTCGAGAAAAACTTTAAGCTGCAATTTAACATTTTGCTAATGAAGTCACTTCCCATGACATCCCTGAGCTTTCCTTTGGTGCATTTTTTGATGATGACAAGTCAGGAGCCAGTTGTCAATAAGCAGTCAGAGAACAAAGCCCATGGTGAAAACCATAGATTGTGCACACATTACAGAGAGAGATGTAGTGGATTTCTGATGTTACATTGTAAATAATTGTCCCGCCTATGAGTTTAATAAAAAGTGCTGATTGGCCAAAGGCAGGCAGGAAGAGTGGGCAGGGCTACCAAACTAAGAAAACTCTGGGAACAGGAAGAACAGAGCAGAAATGCCACAGAGATGCCACAGTTGCCAGACAAGCCGGAAGATGCAGAGGACAACTATACTGCTCTGCGAAAAGGTACCAAGCCCTATTGCTGAACAGGATAAGAGTCATGGGTTAGTTTAAGGGTAAAGAGTTAGCAAGTATGTGCCTGGGCCTTAGGCCGATCAGCCCAAAATTAATGTGCCTGTGTGTCTCTGCGGGTCTGGGGTCTAAATCTTGAGGCTAGGCCCGGAAGTCCATGCCAGAAACCTCATACTATAGAGAGACATCAGGATTAAAAAAGAACTTAGGATTAAAATGGCAAGGTCTGGGGCACTAGATAGGAGAAGCAGAGAAGCTTGCAGATGGTTATGAGATAGCCAACTGGACCTCATGCAAGGCAGGCAGAAAACTGAAGGAGCAAAGCCAATGTTCATGAAATGGCTGACTAGCTTCCACAAGATATTCCCTCACCTTCAGTGTCTTAGCTGGAGTTTTATTGCTGTGAAGAGACACCATGACCACAGGAACTCTTATAAAGGAAAACATTTAATTAGGGATGTTCGGAAGTTTAGTCCATTATTGCCATGGCAGGAAGCATTGTAGCAATGTAAACAGATGTGGTGTTGGAGAAGTAACTGAGAGTTCTACATATGGATCTGCAGACAGAAGGGAGAAAGACAGGGCATTGCTTATGCATTTGAAACCTCAAAACCCATCCCCAGTGACACTTCCAGCAAGGCCACACTTACTCCAACAAGGCCACACCTACTCCAACAAAGACACACCTCCTAATAGAACCTCTACCTATAAGCCAATGGGGGCCCTTTTCATTCAAATCACCACACTCAGGAACATATGTTAGGCACCATTGTTCTTTTATATATCCCTCCTTCCAACACAGCTAATAGTAACAAATTATATTCTAAGAAAGAATGGCCTCTAACAAGAGGCCTCTACTTACTCAGGTAAGAGACCAGACCATCCTACAGAAAAGAAGTTGACAAAGAACATCTATAACTATTTCTTGTAGCTGTAAGAAAAAGGACTTGAGGCACCTGCAGGTCTGAGGTAGCAAGGTCAATAGCTAACAAAGCAGCATAAGTCAGAGATGGATGGAAGAACCCTTACACCACCCTTAACTGGGTGAGCACTGTATGAACAGAGCATGCACAGAGGCTGTGGGCTCTCCATCGATTTGACTCATGAGAGCCCAGAGAACCATTCAGACCAAATAAAGATTGCCTCAGCCTTTGTCTGCTTTTTGCTAATGGCTCTATAAAAGACCCTAGACAGGGAAGCTCAGTGGCTTTTCTCTCTCTTGGGAATTCCTCTCACTTTCCTGAGTTTCACTTTTCCTTAATTCCTCACCGTTCCTTAATATAGCGTAGTAAACCTTGTATTTCACTTTCTTTAGTTCCATTAGAGTGAAACTTTAATATTCATTGGTGTAAGACAATGAACTAGAGCCACTGACCCAGTTACATCTTTGGTGACCATAAGCACCTGAAACCCTAGATCCTTGGATCTACAAGTAAGTAGAGAGAGGATCTTGTATACTCAGGATTTCTGAATCACTAAATGACCTCAAGGAGGTCATGTAACATGTCTAAGGAAAGTGATTGAAATTCTCTAAGGAGCATAATCATATATAGCTACACAATGAGTGTGCTGTAGGGTTCTGGTAGCTAAAGTTTAGGACAGATGACATACTGGCAAAGGTTTTAAGAACAGAAGAAACATATGACCCCTGTTTATTCTGAAATAATTGGATTTTTGTCACCTTGTAGCTTATAAGTAAACTAACATTATAAAGGATAAAGGGCTTGGCCAAGGCCCCATAATAGGATCGATATTTTACGTGGTGACTGTGTTATCATTCTCTCTGTAAAGGGGAACCACCCCCTTGTCTGGGGTAATTGCTCCAAGGAAGAGAAGCAGCAGCCAGAAATGAGATCTTGGACCAGAGATATCTTATAACCTCAAAGTCAGTTTCCTAAAGTACAAGCCAAACAGTGGGGTTTCCACCAGCAGAAAAGGAAGGACAGTGGACTTCTGGCTTCATAGCTGTAAATAAATATTTGCCCATGGCATGAAGTCTAAACAACCCTGTGCAAAAAACATTTGTCAGCTATTGTTTGTATTCCACTTGCCAGCTGCCATTTATAGCATTCTCCACAGCATATCCAGTGTGGTTAACAGCAGCTTGAGTTATCTCTACCTAGACGGAGTTTGAACACGATTGGAGAGATGGGCAGCACACACACAGCAGCAAGCATGCGTAGGATGAGCCAGGCCAAAGGGCGTATGGCCGAAGTCAGTGCTGGGGTTTCTGTCCCTGTTTCATTTTTTGAGACAGAGTCTTATGTAGCTCAGACTGGCTCCAAACTCTGTAGTTGAGGGTGACCTTGAACTTCTGATTCTCCCACCTCCACCACCATAGATGTTAGATTACAAGTGTGCACTACCATATTGGGCTGGGTTTTTGCTTTGTCAATATCTAATTCTATTGTAATTTGAAGATATAGCCATTATCTTTGAAGATAACATATCCAGTAGTTCCCTCATTTTCTGACACCCAGTGGGTAAGTGAAATGGCAGACTAATGACTTTTCTATGTCTTATGCTCTTCCTCTGTATAAATACCTATGATAAGATATAAGCTAGGCACAGTAAGAGATGAGCACCAATAACTAATGATAAAATGAAACAGTTATAAGAATATGCAGAATAAAAGTTTTTACCTCAGGCTATTATTAAGATAAGGGTGAGCTGAGCCAGTCACTCAGCCAACCTTTAACAGACATGGCTAAGTGATTGACAGGCAGTAGGTACAGTGCATGGCTGTGTTATGTAAGGCATGATTCTTGTCCCAAGAGATTCTGTCACTTAAGAAATGTGTACAATTTAAAACATAGGAATAGCTAACTCCTGGAAATTTCCATTCAATATTTTCAGCCTGAAGTTTACCATGGTTAACAAATAGAAACTGCAAGGGGAGAGGACCACTTCCTCTTGTCAGAGCTGAAAAACAATTATAAAATCATCTTGCTGCTCAAAAGAGCGTGATGACATTTTAGACAATTAGCAGATATTGTTGAGATAATCAAAGGTAACATTCTGCTGACCTTTGCAATGTAGAGAGAAATGTCAATGTTTTGATAAACAGCTACCTATTAGAATTATATTAATTCAGTGGATAGTGTAGGGCTATTCTAATCAAGATGAAGGGGTTAAAGAAATGGCTCAGGTTGTAAGGGCCCTTGCCACTTGAAACTGATGACCTAACTTTTATAACTTGGACATACGTGGTGGAAGAAGATAACCACAGTTGTAAGCTGTCCACGCCTGTGCACCACATTACATGTAAAATATATAATGAATAAAGACCAAAGTATGAAAAAACCTAGTGTGACAGCTAAGCACTGGGCTAAGCTCCATATCCAGTTGGAAGAGTGTTGCAATGGGATTTCTTGGTCCCGGGCAGCCAGAGGCCCAGACCCACAGACCTGCACGCCAGACCCATTAGCTGCCCGCTGCTGCTGCTCAGGCCCCCAGAAATGACTCAGACGCTTATATTAACTTTATGCTGTTTGGCCTATGGCTCAGGCACATTGCTAGCTAGCTCTTACATCTTAAATCAACCCATTTCTATTAATCTGTCTGCCATGTGGCCCATGGCTCACCTGTGCTCCTTACATGTTGCTCCTTGGGCAGCTTGCTCGATCTGCCCGACTCCGCCCTGCTTCTCCTACCTATACTCTGATTTCTCCTCCTACTTCTTCTATGGTGCCTGTCATGGGCCAAAACAGCTCCTTTATTTAAAGATTGATATTCACAGCATACAGAAAGACATTCCCACATCAGAAGAGAGGGAGGAGGGACTATATTGAGATAAGGGGACAAGGGGTCAAGACCATGATGAGGAAACCCACAGAGATAGCTGACCTGACCTACTGGGAGCTCATGAGTCTGGATTGGCAGCTGAAGAACCTGAATAGGATGGAACTAGACCCTCTGAATGTAGATGACAGTTGTATGACTTGGGCAGTTTGTGGGGCCTCTGGCAGTGGGACCAGGGTTTATCCCAACTGGATGAGCTGGATTTTTGGAGCCCATTCCCTAAAGAGGGACCTTGCTGAGCCTTGATACAGAGGAGGGGGCATGGTCCTGCCTCAGCTTGATGTCCCAGACCTTGTTGACTCCCATGGGAGGACTTATCCTCTGTGAGGAGAAAATGGGGAGGTGGGAGGAAGCTGGGGAGTGGGTGAGAGAAGAAGTAGGAAGGGGAACTGTAGTTGGTATATTAAAAGGAAGGAAAACACCTTTAAATTTAAAAAATGTCAAAAAAAATTAATGTGATGGTGCATGTCTGTAATGACAGCACTTGAGGGTTCCTGAAAGCTTGAGGCCAGCTTGATCACATGGCAAACTCCATGCATCCAATGATACACAGTAAGACCCTATTTCAAAGAAGAAAGGAGGGAGGGAGGAAGGGAGGGGGAGAGGAAAGGAGAGAGGAGGGATATTCTTTAAATTTTTATTTATTTATTTTATTTTATTTTTTAGATGGTCTCTCTCTATAGCCCTGGCTGTCCTGGAACTCACTATGTAAACCAGGCTGGCCTCAAAGTCACAGAGATCTGCCTGTGTCTGCCTCCCAAGTGTGCAGCATGCCACCATGACCAGCAAGAAAAATAAATTTAAAAAGCCAGAACAAAGGCAGAGAGAATGATGGAATGATTATTTGAGTTCATCTGAAGTCAGTCTGTCCTGGGATGTAGTGCAGTTGGTAGAGTGTTTGAACAAACATGAATGACACCCTGAGTACCACCCTCAGTGCTGCATAAAATGGGCATCATGGTTCATAGCTGTAACCCTAACACTCTACTTGAAAATGAGAAGAGCAGAAGTTCAAGGATAGATACCCTTGGCTACATAGTGAATTTGAGGCCAGTCTGATATACATGATACTATCTCAAAACAAACCCTGATAGAAAATAAAAGTGGATGTCAGGCTAGGGAGATTGCTCACTCAGTAATGTGCTTGCCTTGCAAGTGAGGAACTACTGTAGAAAGGCTGTGTGGTGGCATGTGCATAGGACTCCAGCAGTGAAGAGAAAGAAGACAGACTTTAGGACTTACTGGCTAGCTGGCCTGGCCTACTTAGCGAGTCCCAGTTCTCAGTGAGAGATCCTGTCTCAAAAAACGATGTGGATAGATCCCAAGGAATGATACTGGAGATTGTCCTCTGGCCTCCACATGTAACCATACATGTCTACACAAGCACACACAGAAACTGCTCTGTACCTGTAGACATTTAAAGTGTGAAAACATGAGGCTGGAGAGATGGCTCAAAGCCAAGAACATATATTGTTCTCACAAGGGACACAAGTTTTGTCCCCAGCTCCCATGCTGGGTGGTTTACAACCATCTGTAACTCCAGCTCCTCAGGGATCTGACACCTCTAACTTCTTGGACGCCTGTACTCATAGGCACACAAACACACACATACATATATTTTTAAATGTGAAAATACAAGCTATGAAGCAAGAAACGGCATTTGCAACACACTCAACAAATAATTTGTGCCCTGCATATTACAAATCTCTTACAAAAAATGCACAAGTAGGTCAACGGGAAGGAAAATAGGCAAAGGAAAGGTACAGATTGCAGATGAAGAAACACAGTGGCTAACAGCGCTATGAGGAGCTGCTAAGCCTCCCACTACCTAAGAGGTAAAATTAATCGCATTTCACACCGGTAGAGTAAGATGGTCAGCCAGTGCTAGTAAGGGTGCACAGTGCTGGAAACACTTTAGGAGAACCTTTGTGGAGAACGACTTGGCAACATGAATTGAGTACTCTCCAGAGAACCATATCACCTTGAGAGTTGTGCAAACATATAAGATATGAACCAGTTTGTTTGTTTGTTTGTTTGTTTGTTTGTTTGTTTTACAGCATTTGTCACAGGAGCAAAAGCAAGAAAATTTCCAAATAAAAACACATATAAAACCAAGTTAGAAGGGGAAAGAGGGAAGGAACAAAAGCCACGGGGAGGGGAGAGAAAGAAGGGGGGAGGAAGAGGGGGAGGAGAGAGAGGAAGAAATAAACTGTGATATAGTCACAAAAATGGAAATAGTGGGCTAGAGTCTAGCATACCAGCGTGGAAAAATCCATGTTTTTCTGGCCCAAGGTCACAGCTGCAGTTAAAAGTAAGGTCTCCTGGGCTGGAAAGATGGCTCGGCCATTAAAGGCTAAAAGCTCACAACCAAAAATAAAGGTCAAGTTCCTACATCTCATTTACTCTTCCATCCAGCTCTGTTGTTTGTGTCTCTGCCTCTTTCAGAAAACACTGACAAAGGCCTGGCAGGATGTTTCTCCATGTGTCTGGCTTGCTCCAGGTTTATGGTAGTGACACCACAGGATGAGCTGTGTCCTCATTGGTCACCAATTGGGAGGGTACAGTCTCACCTGGAAGTTCTCACTCTTCGTGTAACACACATCTTGTGGAGAGTCAGAGACCACATGAATGCCTTGCTTCTGATAGAGTGCCCTGAAGGAGGTTAACACTAGTGATTCCTGTCTGAGTCGATGGTTAGTATAACAAGAATCAAAGGGCACTGCTTGAAGTCCCTGATCCTGTGTTTATGGTTTGTGATGCTACTGTGAGGGGGTTTTCTCTTGTCTAGTAATTCATGTCTTCGGAATTGCTTTCTGTCAGCATGGAACCATGGCTTCTTTTTTCAATTCTGTGGGTTATAACTTTTCATATTTTCATGGCTTATTATGTTCAAAGGGAAATCTCTGCCAGCCTAAGCCAGTGTCCTTTTGTCATTTAACACAGCACTGTGCCCACAGCCACTTAGGTCAGTGTCTCTGACAAGAAGATACAACTACAGCTATGCCTAGATGCCTCATGTTACAGCAACAGCAGAAACACAGGAGCGGAGTCAGGCCAGGGGCATGAAGCAGGGCTTCCCTCACAGGCCTCCTGATGATTGACCGAAGTGAGTCAGGCTGGGAGGGTACATATGATGTGTCAGACAAACCAGCTTTACCAGCAACTGCTCCACATATGGAAATCCCAGAATAGCAGTTAAGAAATTGTGTCATTGATGTGGGACACACACAGCATAAAATGTAACATTTGACCAGTTCTAAGTGTACAGTGCAATGGCATCCAGAACAGCTATATCAGTGAACGGCCATCCACACCCATCTCCAGAATACATTCATCTTTACAGCTTTGAAAACTCAATGAAATTAAGGAGAAATCAGCGTTGTAACTTTGGTTCTAAGTCCTGGGATGTACCAATAGCTGCAGTGTATATCTTCCTGTTGCTCAGTGGTCATCCCTTCTGATCCACTGGGTGTCTTTTCTCTTGTCTTTTCTAGAAAGTCTTGTCTTACAAATGGAATCTTGCCCAGTGCAGTCTTCTCAGCCCAGTGCATCGGGAACTTCTCCACTGTGTGGTGTATCCCCATGTTCTCTCCTTGCTGCCAAACAGTATCACATTGCAGCCATGGACCCTTCTTATCTACTCTCCAGGTGACTGGGGCTCTTTCTACCTTTGGGAGATAAGAAAGTTCTGTACAAAGGCATGGAGGCACGTGTCTGTCATCTCAGCACTCAGAAGGCAAAGACAGGATTGGCTTGAGTTTGAGATAGCCTGAGCTACATAGTGAATTCAAGGCCAGTGTGGGATACAGTGTGAGACCCTGTGAACCAGAGCAGGAGGGAAAGAGAAAGACAGAAAAACAAAGAAAGACGAGAGAAGAGGAGGAGGAAAAGAGGGCGGGAGAGAGGGATTTGGGGAGAAAGACAAATATTCTCAGACACAGTCATGGTTTTGTATGAGATGCCTGTTGGTTTTCAAAGGGAGGCCATATCCCCCATGAGCACTAGCAGCCCATGAGAGACATCAGTGCCTGTTGGGTGCTGGCATACCCAGACCCATATACTCTGTGTCAGGCTAAAAAAGCCTGGGCAAGGTCAGTGCCCTTTTGTTTACTTCCCTAATCTTTGTTGATGCGCCTTCTGTGCATCAACACCCTGTTTTGCAATCAGTGGTTTTCCTGTTATGATGAGGAGTCTTGCACCCGTTGCCAGAGAACACACTGACAGGTACAGGAACCCAGGGCAGGGAAACTTAAGGGGTATATAAGCTTGCTAAATAAAGGCTTGGGCAGCAGAAGCAGCTGATCTCCCTGGATGATGGAACTGACTGTCTCTTGAGTGCTGATTTAACCTTGATGACCCTCTCCAGGCTCGGCTACACTAGGTCAGACGTGGCAGGTGCCCCAGTCCTCATCAGCACTGCGGCTTCAGTTTGGTCTGTAACAATTGATGTTGGCCATCAAATAGATGTGTAGTGGTTGGTGTCACATTGTAGCTTTAACTGAACTTCCCTAATGACAACTAAGGACACTAGATGCTCTGCTCTGCTCTACCTCCCACATACCTTTGTTGGTGACTCCTTCAAACCCTTTGCCCATTTTTAGGTGGATTTTCTTCCCTTACAAGTTTTAAGAATCTTTTTATGTGGGGGATACAGGCTTGTGTCTTAAAAATACTTTCTCCAGTGGGCGACATATGTAGCAGGCTTTCTCAGACCACCAGCCTCCGAGTCATATAGCAGAGACTTTTACTAGTTATGAAGTCTTCACCTTAGCATAGGGTCATTTCTTGCTAGCTCTTAACTTAGCAGCTTCTCTTCATCTCCCCGTTGCCTCAGGGCTTTTTACCTTTCTGTCATCCTGTACATCTTAATTTCCTGTTTCCTCTGTGTCTGGCTGCCGTCTTCTCTTTCTCTCTGCTCTCTCTTTTCTCTCTCATGCTCAAGCCTGGATGTCTTTTCCTACATATTCTGCCTGCCTACCAGCCTATCCCTCTCCTGCCTTGCTATTGGTCATTCGGCTTTTATTAAACCAATCAGGTGCCTTAGGCAGGAAAGGTGAAACAGATGCAGAACATTTTTACATAATTAAACAAATACAACATAAACAAATGTAAAACGTCTCTGCCTAATTAAAGTAATATTTCACAACAGACATTTCTTTAGTACGCGTATGTGTTCATTTTGATTATGCCATGAGTCCTAGTTCACTTTTTCATTGAAATATTGTTTTCTCACATTAAAGGTAATACAGGCTTATTGAAGAAAACATGAAATAGTGAGAATAAAGATAACCTTTCTCTTGGTCACTTTGTGCGTCTGTAACCAATACCATTGACTGGTTAATTTATAAAAAGCAGTGTATTTCTTACAGCACTGGAACCTCAAAGTCCAAGATACAGACACCAGTAGGTTCAGGGCCTGATGAGGACCACACTCTGCTTCCAAATGGTATTGTGTGGCTGCATCCCTATGAGGGACCCGATGTTCTGTCCTCACATCATGCCGACAAGGACAAGAATCAGTCAAAGATGTTCTTATCAGGATCCCAGTCCCATTCCCAAGGGGAGGAGCCCTTATGACCTAATCTCTGTTAAGGCATACCTCTTAATCCTTCCACATTGCCCATCCCTTTTGAACATCTGAATTTAGGAGGGAATGCATTCAATACAGACTCAGTAACCTGTGACTTAGGCATCGACTTTATTAATGTTTGCTGTCTTGGGAGTTTCTATTGTCATGACAAAACACCATGACCAAAAAGAAAGCTGGGGAGAAAAGGATTTATTTAGCTTACACTTCCAGGTCATAGTCCACCATCGGAGGAAGTCAGGACAGGAATTCAGACAGGGTAGAATCCTAGAGGCAGGAGCTGATGCAGAGGCCATGGAGTTTGCTGCTTAGTGCCTTGCTTCCCCTGGTTTGCTCAGCCTGCTGTTATAGAACCCAGGACCACCAGCCCAGGGATGACACCATTCACAACGGGCTACCCTCTCCCCCATTGATTACTAATTGAGAAAAGGCATTATAGCTGGATCTCATGGAGACATTTCCTCAACTGAGGCTCCTTCCTCTCTGATGACTCTAGGGTTTGTCAAGTTACACACAAAACTAGCTAGTACAGATATCTTTTTATTTAATTTTGCTTATACTATATATAAAATGCAGTATAAAATCTTCCCTTTATGCATTTAGTCTCTTACTATAGCTGCTGTAGAATATGATTTTAAGGTGTGTTACTTCTTTTATGCTCTGGAACATTTGTTTAATGATGCAAATATATGTTACCTTTTTTTGATTAAGTAAAATTCTCCTGAGGTGAGGACACTGGTCAGCAACTAGCTGACAGGAAGTGGTAGGGAGGCGCCATGTGGAGAAGAAGGGAGAGTGCTTTTCCAGGGAAACACAAGCAGGAGAGGAGGTGAGTTTTGCATTCTTTTAGAGTGACAGAGATCTAGATAAGTTTCCCTTGTAGCTTTGAAAGAGTCAAGGCCTGAGGGAACAGAATTCCCTCTGGCTACAGCCCTGTGCAGCAGAACAGCTGCTGGTAGCAGCTGAGTTGTGTAGGCGGAGTTTACTTAGAAGGCACCAATACCAGATAGATATTTATTAAAATATAAACCAACACTCACAGTACAGGTAACAGATTACAGTAGCACCTGAACAGGGACTGGAGTCTGAAACAGTGGACGAGTGATGGACGGACGATGGAATCCGATCCTCTCCCCAACATCCAGGAACCAGGAAGAGAGCCTCTCGTGTTCCAGAAGCCCCTTTTCAATGGGCTTTCCCAGCCCCCTTCAGGGGCCCGGTACCCTGTATAAGTGTCTTTTGACCTTATCAGCTGACACCTGAATCCCACAACAGAGTTGCAATTGCTGATTAGAACAGCCACCATAAAAAGAGGACAGCATGGTTGTCTGTAGTAGTACTTTCTCAGGACCACCAGCCTCCAAATAATGACATGGAGATGTATTAACTATGAAAACTTGGCCTTAACTGAGGCTTGTTCCAAACTAGCTCTCATAACAATTAACCTGTTTCTATTAATCTATGTTCCGGTAGGTGGCTTTTTACTCCTTTTCCATCCTGTATGTACAACTTGCTCCACATCTCTCCCTGTCATCTCCAGTTCCTCTCCTTTCTCAGAAGTCCCGCCTATTCTCTCCTGCCTAAGTGTTGACCATTTAGCTCTTTAATAAACCAATCAGAAGATGCCTCAGCAAAGACACATCTTCACAGTGCACAAAAAGATTATCCCACAACAAAGTGTCTTTCGTGGGGTTTGTATTACTGTGATAAAACGCCATGGCCAAGAACAATTATGGGAGGAAGGGTTTTCAGTGTATAATGCGCAGGTCACACTCACTCCATCACCCAGGGAAGCCAGAGCTCAAGGCAGGAACCGAGAAGCAGGAACTAAGGCAGAGGCCATGGAGGAAAACTGCTTACTCCATTGTTCCCATGGCTCATCCAGATTGTTTGTACCATCAAGGACCATCTGCCTAAGGGTGGCACCGCCCAATGACCTAGTCCTTCTACATAAGTAGAATCAGGAAAATGCCCTCCAGACTTGCCTACAGTTCAGTCAGATGGAAGCATTTCCTGAATTAAGGTTTCTTCTTCCCAGATATGTTTATGTCAAATTGGCAAAAAAAAAAAAGAGCATATGTGTCAAAAACTCAGTAAAAAAATGTAATGTATTTGTCTACATACCACATGAGTATCAGTGCCTCTGTAGGCCAGAGAGGGTGTCAGGATCTCCTGAAACTGGAGTGACAGAGGTTGTGAGCTGCCATGCGGATGCTGGAAATAGAAGCCAGGTCCCTTGGAAGAACGGATAGTGCTTTAAGCCTGGTCCATTTCTTCAGTCCCTCAGTAAAAACTTTTGAGATCGGGCTTCATGTTATAACTCAGACTAACCCAGAACTCACTGTGTATCCCAGGTTGGCCAAACTACTGAATCCCTCCTTCATTTGCCATTTGCTGGGATTACAGATGTAAGCCACCGAGCCCAGATGTAACTGGGCTTGTTGAATTGACTGTGTGAACCAGGCTTAAATGAATTTCCTGATGATTTTATTACTTAAACAAACATATGCAATGCCTAGAACTAGTTAACCTAAATAGGTAGGAGAAGAGCATGGAAACCTCCTGAACTCACCTGGAGACAGCTTGTCTGTGTGCTCCCAATGCTTACTTCTGAGGAAAGGCAGAGGCTTTATCCTACAAGTATACAGTCCTGCTTATGTTATAATACACTGAACAATTCTACTGCTGTATTTAGGAGACATTCTGGGGTGTGTGTGTGTGTGTGTGTGTGTGTGTGTGAGAGAGAGAGAGAGAGAGAGAGAGAGAGAGAGAGAGAGAGAGAGAGAGAGAGAGGGAGCGAGCTGAGCTAGCTGGGCTTGCTGACTCACACATGTAATCTCAACACTCAGAAAGCAGAGACAGAAGATTTGACCAACCTGGATTGCACACCACTGCCAGAGGTAAATGACTTCAGACTTGTTCCTGAGGTTAGATTCCAGAAAGGTCTAATTAATCCACAGCTATGAACAGTATTGATGCTCAAGGACCTCAGCTTCATTCTCCTCTAGAGAGTGCCCATTGGTCTTCTCTCACGTAAGTGTGGATGATTATTTCAGTGTGGCATGGCATCTTGGGATTGGCTTTTACCATTTGGGAGAAATGCTTCCCCAGTGCTGGTTTTTTTCTCTTTTATGATTTCTCCAGTCATTGCTTTTCTTTATAAGTTAGCATCTCTATTAGTAGGAATACTAAGGCATGTTTTCTATCAGACAGAAGACATAACAAAGTTATGTC
Organism: Phyllotis vaccarum; assembly: GCA_033318265.1. NCBI lineage: Eukaryota > Metazoa > Chordata > Mammalia > Rodentia > Cricetidae > Phyllotis > Phyllotis vaccarum. Next base: position 74,353,331 of record JARWLC010000014.1, on the reverse strand, counting down.
AGCTTGACATCTCTACTGCATAATACAACATGTGGAAGAGACGAGGAAATGTATTCCTATCAATCTTTGTGTTGCTGGACTCCTGTTTTTCAAAAAATAAGAAAGACAAAGTAGATTTTTTTTGACCTTTGAATTCTTCAATTACCCTGCCAAGCTTCCAAGACAATTAAGACATACATAATGTTTCTTAGCCTATAATTGATATTCTGTGCTGAGGCAGTGTGATGGTGTACAAAGAATTGTCTCAGATACGAACATGTTAATAAGAGATGGAATGTCAAATATATCTAAACAAAGAAATCAGGAGAATGTAGTTTGCCTCTCATAGATGCCTTTACCGGACCATCACTTGGCTTTCTCATCTACTGGCCTGCTTGAGCCTTCATGGCGCCACCTGCTGGCAATCATTGGTACTGCATGTGAGCAGCTCTGGAGAAAGAACTAATTTGGGAATAAGGGGCAAAAATAAAATTGTATTTGGGGATGAGCCTGTTTCATCATAATTTCCTTATTTGTGACAAGTCTTGTTTTGTATCTTGATACATCCTTTTGTTAATGATCCACTTGCCTCAGCCTCCCAAGTGATGTGATTATAGGCATGTGCCACCACACCCCACCTGTTTTATATTCTTTAATATAAATTATATACAACGTGCTCTTTGGATTAACAGTTCAATAAATGCTCCAAAAGACAATTTTCAAAAGTCAGTTCACACCACCTACCATAAGTTCAGAAATCAAATGTCTGGCTTGGGGGGCTAGAGCTTTTGTCAGCTGAATCATCTTGTCACCCCCCCATACACACACGCACACACGCGCACACCCGCACACGCACACACCACTCAATATAAGATTTTCAAAATCCAATCTTATAAGGTGGACAATTTAAAACTGAAACTTTATGGGGGGGCCATTAAGACAATTAGGTTAAGGTTCTTGTTGCCTGCCAATCCCCAGCACCCATATTGTGGAAATAGAGAACCAACTCACACAAGAGATGTTCTGACCTCCAAATGCTCACCTTGGTGTACATGTGCCCCAACCCCATACTAAAAAAAAAATCAATTTTGTTTTAGCAACAACAACAAAAAATATTGATCATCTCTCAAGGATTTTTTGGAGAGCGCTTTACTTCTTGTGTATATCCTTAGCTTTTTTTTTTTTTTTTTAAAGCACCCAGCTGACAGGATTTTCATAACCCACATCAGCCATTTCTCCAGTGCATTCGCAGTATTTTAAAACTAGTTTGAAATGCAAAACCTCACCTACCGTGTGTCCTCTTTGATTCTTATGTGCAGACTTTGCTTGGATTAAAGAGGGGAAAAGCCAAGCCAGAGGAGGTATGCTAGCTTCTGCCTGAGACCAGCTCTCAGCCACTCAACCTTTCCGTTCCAGCAGGAGGGGCCCATTCCACTTTCCTCTCTGGGTCAGAATAGTATTTCTCAGTGATTTCATGCTGGAAAGGCCCAAGGGTTGACCTATCAAAGCAGGGCAGGGCTGCTTGAGCCACTTTATGCAATATGCTGGCAGAGCAGAAGTATGCGGACCAGCCCGTGATTTGCAATTGAGAATAGCACACCTGTTTGGACACCTGCATTTTCAACCTACTGGTGAATCAAAGGCTGCTCTTAGAATTCTAAGATTCTCAGTCCATCAAGTGAGTGTTTAAAAGGAAAATGTCAGGGTGAATACACCACTCTCGCCTCAAGCAGGAAGAGATAGCTTATTCTGGCATTAAATATGAGTGGCCATATAGTCTAGGAGCACAGATTCAGGATACCTCAAATTTCATGTTCCAGTGTGCAAACAGTTTCCTGGAGGTTTGTTTGTCTGTCTGTTTTTATAGTGGTAAAACAAAGGTAATCCTTGAAAATATTGGTGGTAACCTCAGGTGGGCAGTTTAAATCAAATCATATTAATAGCACCACTGTGGGCCTCGGGCGCTAGAAGGGGACAGCCTCTTTAGCCTTTGGTTTATGGAAGCTGTTACATCTGTTGGTACATCCCAAAACCTCTCACTTATTAGTCTCAGATATGTTAGCCCAAGATAGCCCAAGATAAATTGTAATTAAGTTCTCAATGTGCAACATCCCAGCATCTCCATGGCATTGGAGTTTTTATCAGTTTTGTAGAAGGTTCAGGTCTTTCCAGAAACTTTCAGTCACAAAAAAGAGCTCAGTATAAAACACCTGCCAAACTTGACAATGCTCCGGATTCCTGTTGCGTAGCACCATTCTCTGACTATAACAGTCATCACTGTCACCAGGCCAGCACAGTGACTTGTGCAGGACTGCCTTCGAGTCATCTGAGGGAAGGGAACCCCGAATGAGAAAATGCCTTTAATTTTCTTGATTAGTGATGAGTGTGAAAGGGGCCAATTCACTGTGGGTGGTGCTAGCCTGGGCTGGCGATCCTGGGTTGTGTAAGAAGGCAGGCTGAGCAAGCCAGTAAGCAGCGCCCCTCCATAGTCTCTGCTTCAGGTCCTGCCTCCAGTCCTTTCTCTGACTTCCCTCAGTGATGGACTGGGACTGAGACATGGAAGCCAAACAGCTCTTTCCTTCCCCAAGCTGTTCTTAGTTTGTGTTTTATCACAGCATTTGAAAGCCAACTAGGGCATGAGGTAAATGACTGTGTACTTGTGTTTGGATATGAAAGGGTGTCTGGACAATTCTAGAACAGTTTTGCTTTCTGAAGCTCCCTCTGATAAGATGAGCAGCGCCTGTTTCCCTAAACACCCCTTAGCTTATTGATCTGCTTGGAGCAAAGAACAGAGCTAGGAAATGATACTGCAAAAGAATTCCTTTTCTCTGCAGGCAACAGACTATCTTTAAAGTCTGATAACGTGCTTTAGAACACATAAAAGAGCTATGGGTCTGGTGTAGTACAGGGTGTGGGATCCCATGAGAAGAACTGTGCTACGGCTTTCTTCACAGGCCTCAGTTTGCAAGTACAGAGGTCTCAAAGAAAACTCTTTGCAAATCTTAAGCCTGGGGTTTTGACTGAATTTTCTTTCTCTGACTTTTAGTAATCGTGATTTTTGTTTTATTACAAGACAGAGTCTCAGTATGTGGCCAGGCTGAACTTGAACTTGTCCTTTTTCCTCGGGTGCCCAAGGGCTGGGATAACAGTGTGAACCATCAGATCTCTAGTAACCACTGTTTTAATGTGTCCTTCTTCCTAGGACCCAAGCACAGGCTGGTCCAGGGCTCCCCAGCCTCCTGACAGTCTAGGAGCATCACGCAGATTGTGAGTAGCCAGGGGACAGCAGGAATGCAGGAGTGAGGGTATGGAGGCTCCACACTGTCACCTGCAGTAACCCAAGTAGTCCCTTGATCTTTTAGGAACTGTGACTAAGGCAAACCTAGGATTCTTGGCTTTGACACAGAAAAGAATTTCAAGACTACCCATGTGAAGCAGAATGGGGGTTCTTATTAAAAGCAAAAGATGCCGAGGGAAACACACTGAGAACATGGTTGCGGGATTCTTGAAGAGTCAGTTTAGTAAAAGACTTTCTTTCAAAGAGATTTCAAGCATAGAAGCTAAGAGAAAGAATAAGACAGACAAATGTGAACATGAACTTCTGAGGGAAGAGTCACAGAAAGTAAGACATGCCTAAGACTGGGTAGGGATCCTCAAGGAGAAGCTGATCGTCTTACAGCAGCCTTATACCATTTCAGTGGCTGTTACATCCAAATCTGTTGTGAAGAAGCTGTCTCTCCTGTTCCCTTCGTGGTAAAGACAGGACTTTCTCCAGAAGTGCTTTGGGTGGACTTAGAGCTGACAAGGTGGAACCAGGCACCACTAGCCTACACAGGGGTTTATTGCCCGTTCTGTCCCTGTGGGGACTGGAGGGGCCCAGCCCTAAGGTCTGGAGGGGCACAGGATCTCTGAGGTGAAGGGAGAAAGGTCTAAGCAGCTATTAGCTGTGAGAGATTGTGTTGTTTCATTGTAAATAATTATCCCACCCACTGGTTTAATAAAAAGCGCTGATTGGCCAAAGGCAGACAGGAAGTGTGGGCAGGGCTACCAGACTAAGAAAACTCTAAGAACAGGAATCACAGAGAAGAATGCTGGAGAGAAGCCAGAAGAAACAGAGGACAACCATGCTGCTCTAAGAAAAGGTACCGAGCTGCATGTCTGAACAGGATTAGAGTCATGGGTTAGATGAAGGGTAGAGAGCTAGCAAGTTATATGCCTGGGACTGAGGCCGATCAGCCTAAAACTATGAAAAGCCTCTGTGTGTCTCTGTGGGACTGCGGGTCTGTGGGTCTGCGGGCCTAAACCTAGCTAGGGGTTGGCCCGAAAGTCCAGGCCAGAAACCTCATACTACAGTTAGCTGTTTGGGAACTCTCACTTCTTAACTAGCAGCTTCTTTGGACCTCAGTGAGGGGCTCCTTCCCTTCCCATGTCCCCCCTTTCTATTCTGCCTCAATGGTGTGCTTATGTAAATTGTTTTATTATCAGTAAAGACTCAGGAGTCAAATATGGGGTGAAAAGCTGATAGATCAAAGAAGCAGGGGAGACGCGAGCAGTTGGCCTGTCCACACTTTCCAGATGGAAGAGACCACACAGTCTTTCGCTCCCCTCCTATTTGTCTCTTCTGTCTGTATTCCTGGCTTCTCTATAGCTAATCTGCTTAGCTAGTCACCGGTGTGTCCCCTGATTCAAGATTAACTTTATTAGCACAGTTCAGCATGTCACAGTGTGATCAAATATCCCGCAACACTTCGAGACTCTGGCGAAGGGAGGGAAGCAGTGAGGAGGCCTTTGCTGCTGTTGTGAGAAAGCACCTGACTGGTGGCTTATCAGCAACAGACTTTCCTCCACTCACACTTCTGGCGGATGGGAGCCCAAGATCGGCGTGGTGGGGTCTGGCAAGGGACATTTCCTGTCTCAAAGATGCTATTTCTAGCCATGTCCTACATGGTGTTTGGGAAAAGACAACTCTCTGGAATCCTTTTCATCATGACTAATGACCTTCTGAGCACATCAGTTCCTCATAGCAGCCCTTGAAGGGAGGGATGTCAATGGGTGAGTTCTGCAACCGTCTACACTGAGGCAGTAAAAGTAGGGGAGGCTGCAAGTGGAACCCTCTGAGTGGACAGTCTACTTTCAGCTAGCACCCTTGTTTGTATATTTTTATTTATTAGTGCTGTGTGTGTGCACATGCATGTACACAATATGCATGTGGGTGCTTGTGCTTCAAAAGTCAAAGAACAACTGTAATTGTGGTTCTGTCTTCCTAAGTTCTGGGCATTTAACCCAAGCTTGGTGGCAAGTGTCTTTACTGGCTGAATCATCTAGTTGGACCATCACCTAATTACTTTGGTGTAGTAAGAGGTTTCTGGCACGGACCTTTAGGCCTATCTCCAAGGTTTAGGCCCGCAGACCCACAGACCCACAGAGACACACAGATGCTTTCAATAGTTTTAGGCTAATCAGTATAAGGCCCAGGCATATAACTTGCTAGTTCTCTACCCTTCATCTAACCCATGATTCTTCCTGTTCAGCCATGGAGCTCAGTACCTTTTCTCAGAGCAGCATAGTTGTCCTCTGCTTTTTCTGGCTTCTCTCTGGCATTTTCTCTGGCATTTTGCTCTGTTCTGCCTGTTCCTAGAGTTTTCTTAGTCTGGTAGCCCCGCCCACACTTCTTGTCTGCCTTTGGCCAGTCAGCGCTTTTTATTAAACTCATAGACAGGGACAATTATTTACAATGGAACAATCTAATCCCCCTACACTTTGGTTGCCTTTTTAAGCTGAGCCAGGTGTTCATTCTAATCTGACATCAAGGATTTGATTGGTCCCCCTGCTGAGGGTTAGCTCGGCTTAGGAGGGCACGTCCCATAGTTTGTTCTGCACTTTGAAGGATATAGAATGTCCAGGTCTCTGCTGAGCTTCTGATGTGAAATGTCTATTTTTTAAAGTTTTCTGCTTGCCCTCCCTGGTTGTCCTCTTGTGGGAAAACAGATGCTGGGGCGTCTGTGGCTACAGAACTCCAGTGTTGCCTGAGGAACACGGACGATACCCTTTATGGTAACTTTGTAAAGCAAAAATGGTTTACAAAGCAGTTTTCAACTCCCCTTTTCATGCTGGGATAAAGAGCCGATGTGTCACAGCCTTCAGGCTAGAGTGCCCTGGCTTCTGCTTCTCAACAGTTGTGTTTTAGGAGAAGTTTAACATCAGGATTTCAAGCCACATTTCTCTAAAACCTTTCCTGAGGAGGTGGTGGGATAGTTCAGTGATTGCTGAGCCTGACAACCTGAGTTTGAGCCTGAAGCCCACCTGGTGGAAGGAGAGAATCCTATAAATTATCTTCTGACCTCCACACACATGCCGTGACATAAATACACCCACTGCACATATGCAGATAATCATGAAAATACATAACTGTTTAAAAAACTGAGTGGAATATAGTTTAAATCTAGCAAAATTTTGCTGTTATATTGATGTTTCAAGTTTCAAGTCAAAGGTAAGGGAATCAATGCTTTCCCTTGTCACTGCATGGGGGATGGGGAACGTACTCATCAACAAGATCTTTGATTCTTGCATGTGGGGACATCCACTTGCATCACAAAACACTGTAGATGTCAGAGCCCCAGACAGTGTCTGCGCTGGAGGATGGAAAGGGGAGTGAGCCTTCATTTTATTTTATTTTATTACATTTTTTTTCTCTTATTAAAGAATACTTTTTTCACATAATATACCCTGATTGTGGTTCCCCTCTACTTCTCCTCCCCTCATATGGATCCATCCACTTCCTGTCTTTCAATAGGAACAAACAGGCTTCTTTGGAATAATAATAATAAGGTAATAATAAAATACAATAAGATCTAATACATCAGAATTGGACAAAACAGAGGGGAAGAGCCCAAGAGAGAGACCCACTTGTTCACACACTCAGGAATTACAAAAAAAAAAAAAAAATCACAGAACTGGAAGCCATAATATATAGGCTGTGTTATGTTTCCATAATGCCCCTCAAATGCCCCTTAATTTTATCTCTCTCCCTCCCCCTTATTCCTTCCTCTCCTCTCTCCCTCTTTACTTGACTATCTCGTTTCAGTGCCTACAAACACCATCCAATCATAAGTATCTGTTTTAGTCCCCTTTCCTAGAGAGATCTATCTGCCCCTCCCCATAAATTACTCTCTACCTAAGCTCTGTGGTTCTACAGATTGTAGCTTGGTTATTATTGACTTAACAGCTAATATCCACATATAAGCAAATAAATACCATATTTCTCTTTCTGGATTACCTCACTCAGGATCAATCTTTTCTAGTTCCATCCATTTGCTTGTAAATTTTATTTGTTTTTGTTTCTCAAGACAGGGCTTCTCTGTGTAACAGCCCTGGCTGTTCTGAAACTTGCTTTGTAGACCAGGCTGGCCTCAAATTCACAGAGATTCTCCTCCTCTGCCTTCCAAGTGCCAGGATTAAAGATGTGTGCCACCACTGCCCAGCGAATTTCAACTTTTAAACAGGTGAGAAGTACTCCATTGTGTAAATGTACCACATTTTATTTACCTATTCTTCTATTGAGGGACATTTAAGTCGTTTCTAATTTCCGGATATTATGAATAAAGCAGCATTGAACACGGTTGTACAAGTGTCTTTGTGGTAGGTAGAAGCATTCTTTGGGCATATGCCCAAGAGTGATTTAGCTGGATATTGAAGTAGATCATCCATATCTTCCTGAAAATCTCCACACTGATTTGTATAGCATCTGTACAGGTTTGCACTCCCACCAGCAATGGAGGAGTGTCCCCTTGCTCCACATCCTTACTAAGTGAGCTGTCACTTGTGTTATTGATCTTAGCCATTCTGATGAGTGCAAATAAAATCTTAAAATCATTTTGATTTGCATTTGCCTGATGAATACAGATGTTGAATATTTCCTTAAGTGTCTATCAGCCATTTGTGTTGCCTCTTTTGCGAATTCTCTGTTTAGATCTGTACCCCCTTTTCAGTGGGATTTTGTTTCCTTAACATCTAATTTCTTGAATTCTTTATAATTATTTTGTTTATTAGCTCTCTATCAGATGTATAATTGGTAATATTTTTCCTTTATGTCTGGCCGATAATGTCCTTTGCTGTGCAAAACATTTTCAGTTTCATGAGGTGCCATTTATTAATTGTTAATCTTAGTGTTTGTGCTAATGGTGATGTTCTATTCAGGAATCTTTCCCTGTACCAATGAGTTCAAGACTATTGTCCACTTTCTTTTCTGGCAGATTCATGATATCTGGCCTTATGTTACGGTCTTTGAGCCATTAGAGTTGAGTTTTAGGCATGGATCTATTTTCATTCTTCTACATGCAAATATCCAGTGTGATTAGCAGCACCATTTGCTGAAGATGCTGTCTTTTTTTCCACTGTGTATTTTTGGCTTCCTTATCAAAAATCATGTGTCAATAAGTGTGTGGATTTATGTCTGAGTCTTCAATTCAATTCTGTTGATTAATATGTCTATTTTTGTGCCAATGTTATACTGTTTTTTTAGTGCATCTCTGTAGTACAGTTTGAAACCAGGGATAATGAGACCTCCAGCAGGTCATTTATTATTCAGGATTATTTTAGCTATCATTGTGTGTGTGTGTGTGTTTCTATATGAAGCTGGAAATTGTCCTTTTAAGATCTATGAAGAAATGTGTTAGAACTTTGATGGGGGATTTTATTGAATCTGTAGATTGTTTTTGGTAGGATGGCTATTTTTCAATATTAATCCTGCTAATCCATGAGCATGGGGGAATCTTTCCATCTTCAATGTCTTAAGGTACTTATCATTAATATTTCTTACTTTCTTGATTATAATTATTCCAAGGTATATTATTTGAGCCTATTGCAAAAGGTGGTGTTTCCCTGATTTTTCTCCTCGGTCCATTTGTGATTTGTATGCAGAAGAGCTACTAATTTTTGTGAGTTAATTTTGTATTCAGCTACTTTGCTCAAAGTATTTATCAGCTGTAGGCATTCCATGGTAGAATTTTTAGGTCACTTATGAATACAATCATATCATCTACAAATAAAGATTCTTTGACTTCTTCCTTTCCAACTTGTATCCCCTTGATCTCCTTTAACTGTCTTATTGCTCTATCTAAGACTTCAAGTATTATATTGGATAGACACAGAGTGAACAACATTGTCTTGTTCTTGGTTTTAGTGGAATTGCTTTGAGTTTCCCCCATTTATATTGATGTTGGTTTTGTACTTACTATAAATTATCTTTATTATGTTGTGGTGTGTCCCTTGTATCCCTAATCTGTCCAGGTCCTTTATCACAAAGGAGTATTGGACATTGTCAAAGGCTTTTTCTGCATCAGATGAAATGTGTGTTTTTTCTTTCACTTTTTTTTATATGGTGGATTATATTCATTGATTTATGTATGTTTAACCATTGCTGCATCTCTAGGAAGAAGCCTATTTGATCATAGTGGATGATCTTTTGGTGTATTGTTGAATTCAGTGTGCAAGTATTTGACTGAGTACTTTTGCACCTATGTTCATAAAGAAAATCTGTAATTCTGTTTCTCTGTTGAATCTTTATGTAGGTTGGGTATTAGGGTAACTATAGCCTTATAAAAAGAATTATACAATATTCCTTCTGTTTCTATTTTTGGAATAATTTAAGGAGTATTGGCATTGATTTTTCTTTGAAAGCCTGGTAGAATTCTGCATTAAAATCATCTGGCGCTGTGCATTTTTTGGTTGAGAGATTTCTAATGACAGCTTCTAGGGCTGTATGGGCTCCTTAAATTGCTTATCTGAGCTTGATTTAACTTTGGTAAATAGTACATATGAAGAAAATTATCCATTTCTTTTAGATTTTTCAATTTGGTCATGTGTGGGTTTTTAAGTGTATCCTTATGATGTTTCAGGTTTCCTTGGTGTCTATTATTATGCACCCCTTTTCATTTCTAATTTTCTTAATTTGGATATTTTCCCTCCACTTTTTAGTTAGTTTGGATAAGGGTTTGTCAATCCTATTGATTTTCTCAAAGAACCGACTCTTTGCTTTATTGACCCTTGGTTGTTTTTTGTTGTTGTTCCTATTTTAATTGATTTCAGTCCTAAGTTTGGTTATTGTTGCTGTCTACTGCTGTGGATGCTATTTCTTCTTTTTGTTCTAGAGTTTTAAAGTGTGCTGTGGAGTCACTAGTGTGCACATAAACTCTCTCCAGCTTTTATGTAGGCACTTAGTGCTGTGAACTTGCTTTCATTGCGTCCCATGAGTCTAGGTATGCTGTGTATTCATTTTCATTTAATTATAGAAATCTTTCATTTATATCTTAATTTTGGCTTTGACCCAGTTTTCATCTGTTCAGTTTCCATGAGTTTGTAATCTTTCTGCTGTTGCTGATACCCAGCTTTAATCTCTGGTGGTCAGATCAGACGCAGGGTGTTATTTCAGTTTTATTCTATCTGTTGAGACTTGTTGTCTCCTAGTATGCGGTCAGTTTTGGAGAGAGTTCCATGAGGTGGTGAGAAGAAGGTATTTGTGTGCGTGTTTACACGAGATGTTCTGTAATATCCGTTAGATCTATTTGGTTTATAACATGTTAGCCCCAGCACGTCTCTGTTCTGTTTGTCTGGATGATCTGTCTATTGGCAAGAGTGATCCCACTATCAGTATGTGAGTTAAGATGTAGCAGTATTTCTTTCATAAACTTGGGTACCATTGTGCTTGGTGCATAGATGTTAAGAATTGCAACGCACTCTTGGTGACGTTTTTCTTGAATGAGCATGTGGAATCCTTCCCTATCTCATCTGGTTAGTTTTGATTTGAAGTCTATTTTGCCAGATGTTAAGGTGGCAACACCAGCTTGTTCTTACATCCATTTGCTTGGAATAACTTTTTCTACCCTTTCACCCAGAGGTAATGCCTACCCTTTATGTTAAGGTGGGATTCTTGGATGCAGCAGGAGGAAGGATTCTGTTTTCACATTCCATTAGTCTGTCTTTATTGGGGAAATGAGACCATTCAGGCTAAGAGTTATCAGAGCAGTGTTTGTTGAAGCCTGATATTGTTGGTGTTGGTGGTGGCAGGGCTTCCCTTTAGATTTTTCTGGTCTGACATTCTTTATTCCGTGTATGTTCATGGGTGTAGTTAACCGCTTTAGGTTGGAATTTTTCTTCTATCACCTTCTGTAGGGCTGGATTTATAAACAGATGTTGCTTGAATTTGGTTTTACCACAGAATGTCTTATTTTCGCTATCTATTCGGAGTCTTTCTGGAGATAGTAGTTTGGGCTGGCATCTCTGTTCTCTTGGAGTCTATGGAACACCTGTCCCAGCCTTTCTGGCTTTTAGAGTCTCCATTGACAAGTCAGGTGTTATTCTAATAGGTCTGCCTTTATATGTTACTTGGCCTTTTTCCTTTGAGGCTTTTAATATTATTTCTTTGATCAGTTAGTTAAGTGTTTTGATTATTATATGCTGAGAGGAATTTCTTTTTCTGCTCAGTCTGTTTGGTGTTCTGTAAGCTTCTTGTACCTTCTCAATAAGCATCTCCTTCTTTAGGTTAGAGAAATTTTCTTCTATGGTTTTTGTTGAGAATATTTTCTGTGCCTTTGACCTGGGTCTCTTCTTTTTCCTCTGTTCCTATTATTCTTCGATTCGGCCTTTTCATAGTGTCCCAGATTTCCTGGATGTTTTATGCCAGGATTTTTTTAGACTTAACATTTTCCTTGACAGAGACATCCATTTCTTCTATTATTTCTTCAGTGCCTGAGACTCTCTATTTCATCTCTTGTATTCTGTTGGTGAGACTTATCTCTGAAGTTCCTGTTCAGGTTCCCAAATTTTTCGTTTCCAGGTTTTCTTCATTCTGGGTTTTTTTTTATTGTTTCTATTTCTGCTTTTAGATGTTGAACTGTTTTATTCATTTTCTTCCATGTTTGTGGTTTCATGAACTTCTTTAAGGGATTTATTTATTTCCTCTTTAAGGACTTATGTCATATTCATGAAGGCAGTTTTAGGTCTTTGTCTTGCACTTCAGCCTCACTCATAGCCTGCTGTGGTAGGGTCGCTGGGCTTTTGTGGAGAGATACTGTCTTGGCTGTTATTGTGTTTGTATGCTGGCAGCTAGGCATCCTGGTATGGGAAGATTATAATTTTAGGTGTTGATAACTGGTTTTGTCATTGATGGGTGAGGTATTTTCTGTTTCCCTCTCTCGTTTTTAGGAAAGTGTGGTGATGGCTCTGTGTTGCCTGGTAGGAAATTTTTCTGGGATTCTAATAGGAATGGCTATTGTGGGTTTTGGTTCTTAGATATTGGGAGTTGGCACTTAGGAATGGGGAAGGGCTGAGAGGAGGTGAGGGACCCACAGGAGGGGGAAAAACATGATGTTCCACTAGGACCTGCTTAGTCCACTGAGGATGGGGTAGGGGGTGAAGAGAGGCCACAGTAGGTGGTCTGCTACAGAGGTGCACATGAGACTGGGGGGCTGGATTTGGGAGAGGAGGGAGAGCGAAGATGTAAAGCTTGCCCACGGCTTCATTGGCTTTCTTGCTTTTCTGGCAGGCTGAGCGGGCAGGTCCCAGGAAATGCCTGCTGGAATTGGGAGCTTGGACAACAGGATGAGTGGGAGAAAGGTTGGAGGAGATCTCTGTGAGCTTCTGGAGATGGGTCAGAGAGGAGGGGGCCTCAGCAGGCAGGGTGCACCCTGTTTTGTTTTTGTTTTTTTTTTTTTTTTGTCTTCTTTCTTTTCTTTTTAAAACCCTTGGGGATCCCTTTGTACTTCAAGAGAGGATAAGCCAAGATGGGTACATGGAATCCAGGACATAGAAGACTCAGTGATGTCCCAGGTCATCCAGTCAAGTGGTCTCCAGAGAAGCTGGTTGTGAGTTCCAGACAGATACAGAAAACAGGACAAACAGCATTAACTCCAGGGTGTCCCAATGCAGTCAAGAGAGGCGTGCACTCCAGCACACTAAGGCTCCACCATCATAGGTATATGCTAAACACAGGATAGAACAGCAGCAGGCTGCTTCAGAGAGTGTGAACCCAGCTGTATATATGGCCCAGCTGCTACTACGCTACCCTTAACCTATATAAGGAAGTTGGTGGAGAACACCTGACCTCAAAATGCCACAAAACAGCAGTATGCATCTAAATATTTAGAAAGATGGGCTCAGTAATAAAGGAACCCAGTTGGAAAGTTTTCATATTGCCTCTGAGAGTAAGCACTGGGACTGGAGGCAGGATCCAAGCTGCGCTCTCCAATAGTGCCTCACAGAACTGCTTGACCTTTGAAACTGTCTATTCTGTATTAGTTTGATAAACATGCAAAGAAAACATAGTGTTCTCCAGAGCTCTGAAGTAGAATCCCTATATATGTGGAAACATCTATACTCAACACCTGTATGTGGCTTAGAAAGTCATCCCTGTAAAGCCAGTCACCAAAGGGCTCCCAGACTCCGTGTGGGCCCAGCTACAGCCCAGAGAAGCAATGTCCACTGTACTGCCCTACAGTGCCCTCAGCTGTGAATGTAGTTCCCTACCTTATGAACCTCTGATGGCACATAGAATGTGTTTGGGCTAGGATGACACACATTGTCAATTGTTTTCAGAGGAAAATCAAAAAAATGTGCAAAATGCAAATACAATGTTGTTTACAATGCTCACAAACATAATTTCCTGGCGTGAGCTGGTTAAGCACAGCCTTGCAGTGCCTCGGGCGGCATCCACACAGATGGCTCCGACCTCCGATTACAACCGCGCTTGGAATTGAGGTCTCACCTGATCATCGCCCCTCTGCTGGGGGAGCCTGATGATATTAGAGATGCTTAGCAGTTAATTTGTTTTGTCAGAATTGCAGGTCCCAAGGTCAGAAACACTGCAGTACAGGAGCCCAAAATCCCTGGCAAGTCACCTGGGTGACAAAGCAATAGAACAATCCACAAGGAGCCCTTTTTGCCAGATTCTGGTTTTTTTGGCTTTAGTGCCAGGAGGGCTGGAAGCCATCTTTCCACCTAAGAGCTAGAGAGATTGTTGTAGATTTGCTCAAGAGCCATCACCGTCAGGTGCCCAGTGCCTGACATATACTACCCTGAACTTTGTGCTGAGGCATGCTGCTAGGAATATGTAAAAAGGCTCATCCAGGACCTCTGCTGGGCAGGTACTGCGCTGTGCCCTCATACAGCTCTGGTGCTTCCCCCAGGGCCACCATGCAGAGCATGAGAGTGCTCCAGGAAGGCTTTATTCTTGAAGGAAGAGTACTTCCTTCAGCCAAGAGCTATTGGGAAGAGTGGTTTGGCTCTCAGAATGAGGCCATGGTTCTGCAAGGTCACAGGATGTATTTAAGGCAGGCATGCAGGGAAAGTGACCTAGAAGACAGCCAGAATCTGTCATGTATGACAGTTGCTCTTTGCTGTGTCTGAGACAGATCTACTAGGCTCTTTCCCTGGGATCCAGTGCTCTGCAGTGCTAGTTCACCTTGGCCTGCGGGCTTCTAGAGCTCCTGAGGGCCAGGGGACATGGGATTGGTTCTGATTGCCTCTGTTCAGCCTTTCTGACAGCCATGTTCTCCAGGTATCACCACCAGCTGGAACTCAGGACTGGTAACAGCTCCCAGCTCCGGGTGACCCGGAGCCCTGCCCAGATATTCATGAATAGTGTCTACATTATTCTTCCTAGCATTACTCAGTTTGCACAGACAGTTATTTTTCTGCCTAGACTGATGCATCCTGTCTCTGAGAAGTCTTGGGAGCAGAAAGGTGCTTGGGGTCAGGGTACCCAATATCCACAGCTCTTGATTCCTGATTTACCGCAGGCTGCAGTTATGCATGCCACCACCACCACCCCAGCCCTTCATAGCTGAGGTCTCTGTGCACCCTTGGCTATCCCCTAAAGCTTCTCACCCTCACTCTCACCCTCAGGGTCTGTTTCAATTTTGCTTCTTCCTATACAAAGTCTAGATAGGTTCCTTCCTATCTTACAATGGCAATGGACGAACAACATACTAGCTGTAAATGAATTTTTCAAAAAAGACAAAAGTTTATTATGTCCGCTGTGGCTTCATGCTCCAACTCCCCAAAAAGGGATGGGAATTTTTTGTAACAGTTGACTGGGAGGTCAGTTTATTTTAGTATTATTGTGGGGAGATTATGTTGTTACATTATAAATAATTGTCCCTCCTACTGATTTAATAAAAATGCTGATTGGCCAAAGGCAGACAGGAAGTATGAGCTGGGCTATCAGACTAAGAAAACTCTGGGAACAGAAAGAACAAAGCAGAAATGCCACAGAGTTGCCAGACAAGCCAGAAGATGCAGAGGACAACTATGCTGCTCTGAGAAAAGGTACCGAGTCCCATGGCCAAACAGGATAAGAGTCACGGGTTAGTTTAAGGGTGTATGCCTGGGCCTCAGGTCAGTCAGCATACAACTAATGTAAGCAACTGTATGTCTCTGTGGGACTGTAGGTCTGCAGGTCTGTGGGTCTGTGGATCCAAACTTTAAGGCTAGGCCCAAAAGTCTAGACCAGAAACATAATACAACAACAGCATATTATTATTATTAGTTATTATTACTATTAATTTTTTCTTATTTTACATACCACCCACAATTTCTCCTCTCTCCTCTTCTTCCGTCCCCTCTCCTCCCCTCCCATCTATCTTCCCATCCACTCCTCCTCCATCTCTATTAAGAAAAGGGCAGGTCTCCCATGAGAGTCAACAAAGCATGGCACATGAAGTTGAGGCAGGACAAGCTCGCCCCCCCACACACACACACCCTGCACCAAGGTTGGGCAAAAGCAACTCAGTATGGAGAATAAGTCCCAAAAGTCAGCTCAAGTACTAGAGTTAGGTCTTGCTAGGAGCCCAACAAACAGGCCAAGCTATACAACTGTCACACACATGCAGAGGGCTCCCTAGCTGTTGCTCCAGAATTCATGAGCTCAGGTCAGCTGTTTCTGTGGGTTTCCTCATCATGATCTTGACTTCCCCCACCCTCACGCCTCACCCCTTCTCCCCACACATATAGTCCCTTTTCCCTCTCTCCAACAGGTCTCCCAGAGCACAGCCCAGTGCTTGGCTGTGGAACTCTGCATCTGCTTCCATCAGTTACTAGATGAAGGTTTTCTGAGGACAATTACAGTGGTCATCAATCTGATCACAGGAGATGGCCAATTCAGGCACCCTCTCCACTATTGTTAGGAGTCTTAGCTGGGGTCATCCTAGTGGATTCCTGGGAGTTTCCCTGACACCAGGTTTCTCCCTAACTCCCAAATAGCCCCCTTTATCAAGACTGCTCCTTCACTACCCTCCCCCTCCCTCAGTCCTGTCCCCCAACCTACCCAACCAGATCTCTCATGTTCTCATCCCCCCCAATCTTGCCCCAGTTTACCCAAGAGATCTCTTCTATTTTCTCTTCCCAGGGAGATCTGTGCCACCCTCTTCGGGTCCTCCTCGTTACCTAGCCTCTCTGGGGTTGTGAATTGTAGCCTGGTTATCTTTTAGTTTACAGTTAGTATCCACTTATGAGTGAGTATATACCGTGTTACCATATTTGTCTTTCTGGGTCTGGGTTATCTCCCTCAGGATGATTTTTTTTTTTCTAGTTCCATCCATTTGCCTGAAAATTTCATGATGTCATTTTTTTTTTACCTCTGAGTAATACTCGATTGTGTAGATGTACCACATTTTCTTTATCCATTTTAGAGTTGAAGAGTATCTAGATTGTTTGCAGGTTCTGGCTATTACAAATAATGCTGCTATAAACTTAGTTGAGCAAGTGTCTTCATGGTATGATTGAGCATCCTTTGGGGAGATGCCCAAGATTGGTATATCTGTGTCTTCAGATAGATTGATTCCCAATTTTTTGAGAAACCACTATATTGATTTCCAATATCTCAAGGATCTGTACCTGAGGGACAGGCTGACTTGTTAAGTACTCTTTCTTTCTGGAGCCTAGCTATCTGGGTCATTAGAAAGCGGGCTCATGTCAGACATCACAAGTTTCAGGTCAGGGCTCCAAGCAGTCAGGTTCTGAATGCCCAAGATTAGAAATGTTTGCTTTTATGTGGGGCCTTTTGTCTCTACACTTTTCCACACCCTTCAGCAGGATTTGGTCCATGAGACAGCTCTTCCCGGCTTTTTCAGGTGGCTACACCACAAAGAAGAAGGAAAACAGTAGGGGGGGGGGGGAGCTGAGGCTTCCTTCTAGCTTGGGGTGTGGGAGGCCACTCCCTCAACATCTCAGGGATACTAACACCCAGGGCTCTGCTGCCTCTGGGACCCTGCCAGAAATGTGCTGAGGATACATACACCTGCTGCCCTTCTTAGCTGCTCCAGGTGGTACCCACTCTGCTTGCGGGTGCTCAGGGACAGGAAGTCACTTCTTACCCACATCCACCTTCTCCATTGTTTTCAGTCTATTTAGACCCTCACATGGTTACAAGCCATTATTGCTGGTTATGCTTAGGGCAGAAAGGTCATGTGACCTTGCTCAGGAGGTTTGGGCTCTAAGCAAAAGAGACAAAACAATTCAAGGAAAGGAAAATGCATCACCAGCTAAATGAGGCTGTTCCCCACTCAGAGGGCTGAGGTTACTGGCTTCTCCTCTTATTCATTCTTATTTGCCTGGAGGGTACCATACCACCTGGCCACAGATCCTTTAATGTCAATTGCTATGCTAATACCCTTATCATATCTGTTTCAAAGCGGATCTAAACATTTTACCAGGGAAGGACCACTGAGTTTTAGAGGTTTCTTTAACTCAGAATCTCAGAGGCCTATGTCCTGTTCCATCCCCCCAACCTCCCCCCACACACACATTGTCTCCAGAAATGCTGGGCAGTTGGATTATCTGTCCTGATACCTGGTACCTACATATGAGCCCAACAGCCCCTACTCTGGCTGCTGGTCTGTGCAGAAAAGAAAGATGCCCTCATCTTTGCCTTAGAAACACTGCACACACTTCCAGGCAGATCCAGCCTCTAGGTGTCAAAAGGTGTGGCCTTGAGCTGTGCTTTGCATGTAACATTTCTGCCTAATATTTACAACAGGCTTCAGAGAGGTCTGTCAGAAGAAGGATCAGGACTTGAGATGCTTTGCACCAGTGCAAGATGCTGTTCTAAATTGTAGATAGCATCTAGGCTTTGGCCTCATGCAGTCAACCATAGCTATAAATTCAGCACTGAACCTATTTAAAGCACCAAGACTTTAAATTTTTTGTTTATTTACCATCTATATGAAAGAGTATATGTGATTGTACCTGGAGGTTCATTTTATATTTTCACCATGTGGGTCCTGGGGATGAAATTTAGGCTATCAGGTTTAGCAACAAATTTCTTTACCTGTTGAGCCATCATGAACACACCACACATACAGAGAGAGAGAGAGAGAGAGAGAGAGAGAGAGAGAGAGAGAGAGAGAGAAAGAAAGAGAGAGAGAGATTGATTTTGTGCCTGTGTTTGTATATTTATATGTTTGTGGATGTGTATGTGTATGGATGGGATCTGGATGTGTATATGTAAGCAGATGTGTTTGTATATGTAAAGGCATGTGGATGTGGATGTGTATGGATGGGATCTGGATGTGTATATGTAAGCAGATGTGTTTGTATATGTAGAGGCATGTGGATGTGTATGTGTATGGATGGGATCTGGATGTGTATATGTAAGCAGATGTGTTTGTATATGTAAAGGCATGTGGATGTGTATGTGTATGGATGGGATCTGGATGTGTATATGTAAGCAGATGTGTTTGTATATGTAAAGGCATGTGGATGTGTATGTGTATGGATGGGATCTGGATGTGTATATGTAAGCAGATGTGTTTGTATATGTAGAGGCATGTGGATGTGTATGTGTATGGATGGGATCTGGATGTGTATATGTAAGCAGATGTGTTTGTATATGTAAAGGCATGTGGATGTGTATGTGTATGGATGGGATCTGGATGTGTATATGTAAGCAGATGTGTTTGTATATGTAAAGGCATGTGGATGTGTATGTGTATGGATGGTTTCTGGATGTGTATATGTAAGCAGATGTGTTTGTATATGTAAAGGCATGTGGATGTGTATGTGTATGGATGGGATCTGGATGTGTATATGTAAGCAGATGTGTTTGTATATGTAAAGGCATGTGGATGTGTATGTGTATGGATGGGATCTGGATGTGTATATGTAAGCAGATGTGTTTGTATATGTAGAGGCATGTGGATGTGTATGTGTATGGATGGGATCTGGATGTGTATATGTAAGCAGATGTGTTTGTATATGTAGAGGCATGTGGATGTGTATGTGTATGGATGGGATCTGGATGTGTATATGTAAGCAGATGTGTTTGTATATGTAGAGGCATGTGGATGTGTATGTGTATGGATGGGATCTGGATGTGTATATGTAAGCAGATGTGTTTGTATATGTAGAGGCATGTGGATGTGTATGTGTATAGATGGGATCTGGATGTGTATATGTAAGCAGATGTGTTTGTATATGTAAAGGCATGTGGATGTGGATGTGTATGGATGGGATCTGGATGTGTATATGTAAGCAGATGTGTTTGTATATGTAGAGGCATGTGGATGTGTATGTGTATGGATGGGATCTGGATGTGTATATGTAAGCAGATGTGTTTGTATATGTAGAGGCATGTGGATGTGTATGTGTATGGATGGGATCTGGATGTGTATATGTAAGCAGATGTGTTTGTATATGTAAAGGCATGTGGATGTGTATGTGTATGGATGGGATCTGGATGTGTATATGTAAGCAGATGTGTTTGTATATGTAGAGGCATGTGGATGTGTATGTGTATGGATGGGATCTGGATGTGTATATGTAAGCAGATGTGTTTGTATATGTAAAGGCATGTGGATGTGTATGTGTATGGATGGGATCTGGATGTGTATATGTAAGCAGATGTGTTTGTATATGTAAAGGCATGTGGATGTGTATGTGTATGGATGGGATCTGGATGTGTATATGTAAGCAGATGTGTTTGTATATGTAAAGGCATGTGGATGTGTATGTGTATGGATGGGATCTGGATGTGTATATGTAAGCAGATGTGTTTGTATATGTAAAGGCATATGGATGTGTATGTGTGTGGATGGGATCTGGATGTGTATATGTAAGCAGATGTGTTTGTATATGTGAAGGCATGTGGATGTGTATGTGTATGGATGGGATCTGGATGTGTATATAACTCAATTGTTCAGTGTTAGAGTAGGAACTCTGTAGAGGACATCGTGTCAAATGTCAAAAGTTTGCAGCCCCTCCCCCTTTAAAGGCTCCATCCTGCAGTCAAGCTGTCAAGGCCATCAAGTATAGAAAGAACTTGCCTTTCTGAGCCCCTCCTTAGATTGAAAGTGTCACCAGAAGCAGCCTCCTCCTGCACCTGGTCTTGTGATGTCATTGATTCCTGGATACTTTGATTCCACTCTTGTCCAGCCAGATGTTTGTGGGCTTAGCCTGCTTCCAGACATGTTTCCTTCTGAGAAGGACAGTGTCAATTGTAGCAAGCTTTCTTGGGCCACTAGTCCTTAAATAACAACACAGAGACTCATTATTAATTATGAAAGTTTGGCCTTCAGCGTAGCCTTATTTCCAACTAGTTCTTATATTTAAATAATCCATATTTTAAAATCTGCGTTTTGCTTCTTGGCTCAGTTACCTCTCCTCAGTACAGCATGTCTGACTTGATGAGTCTGCTGGTGAAATCTGTGTACCTAGATGGTACCTCCTCTTCGTCTCTCTCCCTGTAAATCCCATCTATTCTTTCATGCCTAGCTATTAGACATTAAACCAATCAGAAGGCACTTTGGCAAAGACAAGTTCACAGTATACAAAAAAAAAAAAAAAAAAAAAAAAAATTCCACCACATCATTTAGTCATCCCCTGTGGTTGTGTCAACAGCCTGATGAGAGTGGTCCCTGAAATGCTGCCTCACCCCTAACTCACATATGCTGGCATCCAGGGTCAGGAGAAGCAGTATCCCAGAGGAAGTGAAATCTTCTCCACCATGTTGCCACATTCGATCCTCCTGACAGGATGGTGATCAACAGGACTTGGAGCAGCAGGCTCTTCCTCAGTCAGCATCTGGGAGGCTAATCTTTTCTGGAAACACAATGGATGTTTTACCAGCTGTTGATATGTTGACACTTAACTCTAACCACCACAGTCCGTTTACAGATTTGGAAACTGAGTTCAGAGGGCAAGCCACTCCCAGATGGATACACTCTTAGTTAAGTTCCTGTTCTGTGATAAAACACCCTGGCAAAAGCAGAAAGAGATTCACTTTGGCTCACGGTTCAGAGGGATAGAGACCATCACCGCTGGATGTAGCAGGAGTCTGGCTGGCCACATTGCATCTACACTCAGGAAGCAGAGAGTAAATAGGACAAGCTAGGAAGCCTAGAGGCCGGCTCCTAGTGACGCTCTTCCTCCAGCATGGCTCCACTTTCTAATATTTACACAGCCTGTTCAAGGAACACCAGGGCTGGAGAACAACTGTGCAAACACATGAGCCTATGGGGGCAGTTCACACTGAAGCCAAATATTCCCTGGTAGGAAGCACTGCCTGCAGAGCAGGACATTCACCCTGGAGCCACTTGCTGGTTAAAGGCTCATCCTCACTTCGGCCTTGGAAGGTGCAGCATGTAGTATGTATCTGAGACAAGCCCCAACTCATTTGCTTGTCTGGTGGTCACTGACAAGGATGAGGCCAGTGCTTCTTATCTCAGAGCTCAGGGCCCTGCTTGGCCCCAGATGTGGATGTTCAGTCACTATTGGTTGAAATGCAAGGGGTAGCAGATCTTTAAAGCTCAACGTGTCTCTGGTCTAAGTGATACATCCTGATGCCCAGGTGAAGGTTTAGGGTAACACGGGGGAGATGTGTGCCCTCCCCAAATCAGAAGGACCCTGCCTTTCCTCAACTCCATGGCATTACATCACACCATCCCAACCAGCACAAACATGGCAAAAGTCCTTTTGGGGCCAAGACACAATGGAGGGTGGGCAGGTCTGCTTTTGCTGGGCGCTGGAATAGGGGATGGCACCAGGGATAAGTTAACATGATAATGGGTAGGACAGAGAGGGGAGAACATGGATATCCAGGGGATGGCTCCCAGGCTGAAGGTCTACATCAGATGGGCCAGAGACCATGATACAAACTCATACTCCCTATGCAGGAAAGGTCAACAATAACCTCCATTGCAGCAGGTGACTGTCTCAGGACTCCCTGTGTTTACAGAAGAGCTGTAATGCAACTGAGACCCACCTACCTTCTCCACAAATTGCTCTAAGCCCCTTTATCCTGCAAGCTTGCACAGGGGCTTTATGAGCCCTTTCTGGCTTTACACTGTTCTTATTCCTGATGCCCACTGGACAGATCAGCATGACAAGGACTTTTTCTTTTCTTTCCTATTTTGTGCAGCAGAAAAGTCCAGAGGAAAAATGAGGATACGGGAGAAGAAAAACCTCAGTAAGCTGCAAGTAAGGAGGTCAGCAGCAGGGCCAAAGTGGGTATTTCCCAGCTCCTTTCTCTGCCTGCACTGCCTCCTGAGGCAAAACCGCCCCAGGCCCAATCCTCTGAGCCTCTGTAAAGAGAAAGAAAGAACTCTCTCCACCTCAGCAGAATACCTGTGCTGATAGGAGACATTGGGAGGCACCTGATGTCAAGGACAGAGACCTTCCAGCTGGAGGAACCCTGGTCGAAATCAACAGATACACAGAAAAGGAAAATGCACTTGCCAGGGTCCCTAGTAAAGATTCTCAGTGAAGCATCATGACAGCTCAAATGTATGCTGCCAGCTCAGCCATGGGTTCAAAACAGCAGATTCATTACAACCCCATTTCCCTCTCTCAAAGTGAAAAATATCCTTTTAATCAAGCTTCATCTTGTGTGTTTGCAAATAGGCAGTATGCTCAAAAAAAAAAAAAAAAAAAAAAAAAAAAAAAAAAAAAAAAAAAAAAAAAAAAGGTACACGGACAACTTTACCTTAATGCTGAGTTAGTGTCATCATACTCCACGGTTTTAAGAAAAGTGGTTAACAAGACTGCCATGCCCTGGATGCCACCTCTGTATGGTTCCTAAACCATCTGCATTCCTGGCCAACTGGCTACCAATCTAGAGGTTCCCATGGTGTCTCAGCTTTGAGAATCCACTGGAGAAACTCACAAAAGCAGGAGAACACACTTCTGTTTACATTTTTATAATAAAGGACACAAATCAGGTCCAGCCACTTGATAGAGACATAGGGTGAGGCTTGTGAGAACTTCTGTGTGTCCTCTTCCCATGGGATCAAGCCATATCCCCTCAGGACACATCATTGTGGTTGGTGACCTGAAACATCATTATACTTAGCTGTCCAGAACTGGCCTGTGCCCTGTTTCCCAGGGAGGATTGATGGGATGTCTGGCCAAGTGAAGGGCCCCAAGACTCAGTCTGTTGGTTTAAGGGCAGGATGGAAATTAGAGGACAGCTTCTGGGAGTTGATTCTCTCCTTTCACCATGTGAATCTGGGAATCAAATTCATGCCATCAGGCTTGGCAGCAAGTACTTTTACTCACTGAGCCATCTTGCCAGCCCTGGAGAGACATAGTCACCATCAGAGAATCACAGGACAGTTCCACTGCACAAATAAGTCTGTTCATCTCTACCCCATCCCTCTCTCTCTCTCTCTCTCCCCTCCCCTCTCCCTACTCTGTCACTCAGTGTGGTGTGTGATGACATTCTCCTGTAACTGTTGCTTCTGAATTTATCTGGAGTTCTGGCTTGAGGCACATTCTCATCAGTACCCTTGTTGACTAATCCCATTGTGGGAAACATCGCCTTCTTCCTTGGAGCCCAAGGCTTGCTTTTAAGAAGTCCTCTTGTTTGTAAATAAAGAATAGGGGCTGGTCCATGGGGAGGTCGGGCTACATCATCATCACCATCACCAACATTCTCATCTCCATCATCCCTTTCATCATCACATTATCATCACTACCATTCTCATCCTCTTCCTCATGCAGCCATATAAATCCAGAGGATGCAGATGATGTGGCTTTGAAGCCTGGCACTGAGGAGGAACTGAGCCTGACAGAGCCTGGATGGACACAGCGCCTGGTGCCCAGCTTTCCAGGATGGACCAGTGTCAACTTGACACAAGCTAGAATTATCTGAATGAAGGGAATCTCAATTCAGAAAATACCTCCATAAAATATGGTTACAAAGCATTTTCTTAATTAGTGATTGATAGTGGAGGGTCCAGTCCATTGTGGACTGGATCATCCCTTGTCTGATGGTTCTGGGTTCTATAAGAAAGCAGGCTGAGCAAGCCATGATGAGCAGACTAATAAGCAGCACCCCTCCATGGCCTCTGCATCAGTTCCTGACTCTAGATTCTTGTGCTTTTGGAGTTCCTGTCATGACTTCCTTCAATGATGGACTATAATATGAAAGTGTAAGCCAAATAAACGCTTTCCTGCTCAACTTGCCTTTTGGTCATTGTGTCTAATCACAGCAATAGAAACCCCAATTAAATCAGCCAGGTATACAGCAGGCCCTGCAGGTACAAAGAAAACTGGCTTTTTGTTAGAGATCCAGAAATGCACACAGCACCCAGCTGAAGCTGAGAAAGCACTAGAAGACTTTTGGCCAGCCTGCTGTGGGCCCATTCCCTCTGTACTCTGTACAATTTGAGGTCATGTTCCCTGGTGCTCCATTCCCCACTCTGATGTGGGATGGATGACTTTGTGTACATTGTGAATTATCATTGGATAATAAAGGAATTATTTTGGCTTATGGTGAACCAATTTATAGTCAGGCAGGGAAATCCAAGCATAGATAAAGGGGAAGTCGCTCAGAGATGTGATCCAGCCACCTAAGAAGCAAGATGTAATGTAGTATACAAGTAAGCCATGGGCCATGTGGAAAGGCATAGATGAACAGAAATGAGTTAAGTCATAAGAGCTACCAAGCAATATGCCTGAGCCATAGGCCAACAGCATGTGATTAATATAAGCTTTTGTGTGATTATTTGGGACTGCCCGTCAGGATCTCGGGGCTAGGCAGGGCCAGAAACTTCTTACTACAGCACCGTCTGAACTACTGTTCCTCAGATGGCCTCCAGACTTCCTCCCTGGTCTGGGTTCCAGTTCCAGTTATCAGGTCTCAGGGTTGTTGTGTCAGCTGTGGAACCAGTAGGAGAAGACATAAGCACTGCTCTGCTTTTTCATCTGGGAATTCATTCAGCTTCTGGTAACACCTGAAATGACAGTGCCTCAAGCCACCTTTTAATTCTCTTTTCCTATTAAGGGAAGGTCCAAAGCTGAGTCGATGGCTGGAGCAAAAGCTCTATGATGTCATTAGAGATGAGACCTCCAAATTCCTGTTCTTGAGACTCTTGGGATCGAAGATGCCTTCAGGGGTTCCAGCCATTGAATCTGCTTTGCTGAAAGGAAGCAAGGAGGATTCGGTCTTCCTAATTAATTGCAATGCCTTCTGCTTATATCTCACTGGTGAGCTCCAGCAGCAAAGTGGCTGGCAGAGGAGCACCGTGATTAAATATGAAGTTCTGCCACCATACAAAGTAAAGCTGTGTGTCCAAAGCTCCCTGTGGCTCAGTTTCATCTGTATTTGAGGTTGGGAGAGAATTAGTGGCCAGTTCTGCAGAAGACCCTGGCCAGGCACACAGCAGAAGCCGGTAAACAGAATGCAAAGAGCTTGGCCTCGCTTACTTCTTTGAGCCTAGATGGAGGACTAGGCAAGTGTCTAGAAATAAGAGCAGTTTCTCCTGCAGGAAGAGCGGCCTTGGGGAGGGGCTGGGCTCCAAGCACTGAAGGAAGTCCCCAGTCAGCTCTGCCTTACCCTCAGGGGCCAAGGGGAGGCTGTGGAAGATGAAGGGCTGGGATCACTGCTGATGTTCTGGTTTTGAAGCAGGATACCTGCCTGGGTATTTTGGGATTTGTTTGTTTTGTTTCTGAGACAGGCTCTCATGTGTAGCTGAGGAAGACTTTCAGATGCCTCTACCTTCTGAGCACTGGGTGTGCACCACCATGCCCAGTTCATTCAATGCTCGGGATTGAACCCGGGGCTTTATGCATAATAGGCAAGCACTCTATCAGCTGAACTGCATCTCTAGCCGCTTGGGTGAGTGATTTTTAAGGCGGGGTTCTATCAAGGCATTAGTTTATCAGCCTCTGTCAGAAGCTGAGGACAAGGTGGGGGGGGGAGAAAGCTGATGGAGGCTGCAGAAGGGGTGGGAGGACATTGTGGGACAGAAGGGGGGAAGGAGAGTGGGCAGGGTGGGGGAGGGTGGTTGAGCACCCAGACAGGAGCTTAGCAAGAAGGCCTGCTGCTGTAGTAATCACTACAGGAGTTTCTCAGACCCTGTGGAACCCAAAGGGACCCTGACCTTTACCTGATTTCCATCCTAGCTTTGTGCTGGGAACCTAGGCTTCAGTAAAAAGGGCTATGATGAGCAGGTTGGGACCTCGGATGGACATGGTTGGGGACTGAAGGGTGGTGTTCCATTGAATGAATGCCAAGAGGGGAGGGTAAGTCTGGGTTGAGGGAGACAGCTGCAGACCTGGAATGGGGCCAGGTACAGCACTTGCTGGGGGAAGAGATGTAAGAAGGGACTACTATCAAGCATAGGGGCGGGGCCAGCACCAGGGCTGTGGCCCAGAAGGTGGGTGGGCACAGTTGGTAACCAACAAAGGCAGCTGTGGTGCACCTGCAGGCCAGCCAGGTGCAAGACCTCTGGGAAGGGCGGGGCAGGATGCACAGGTCTAAAGCCCAAGCTGCTTAGGGACCTTTATGTGCTCCTTCCCTGCTTCTGCACCTGTGGCTGCTGCAGGCATCCTTGGAGAGACATGGGGCTTTCCCTGCTGCCCACAATATTGCTGGTCCTGCCTGCCCTGTTGCTTTGGCCCACACTGGCCAACAACTCTGAGGAACCCAATGTGCGTTGTGGAGGTGAGTGCTGGGGTAAGACAGAGGATGCCTCAGCGCAAGGCTTCTGGAGTACACAGCCTGTTCCTCCTCTGTGGGAGACAAGCTGCTGGATATGTTCCTTTTCTCATTACTCCTGTGCCCCGGGTACTCAAGAAAAGCAAACCCTGAGTTCTTGCTATGCGACTGCTGGCCCAGTCTTGCAGGGCACAGCTTGCTCTTTGCTGTTTCTGGCATTTCAGCTGTTCTGATCTGGCTTCTGTGTGAACAAGGAGGATCTGCCAGCCTTGTCTGGGGTAGGCTGGAGCACCAGAGTGTGACTGTAGACAGAGGCATGTACTAGTGTCCCCTAGATAGTTGATGGGCTGCTAGTTCCAGGAACTCGGTAGGTGATGCGTGGTAAAAGAAGCGCTGTGGTGGTTTTAGATGTCAGTGAACCCCTTGGATCCACAGGGCTCACAGGTGGCTTTAAATATTGGAGGACAAAAATTAGGACAGAACTTGTCTCAGCCCTGACACCCACAGTGAGCACTCTAGTTAATGGGTCTGTAGGAAGTTGTAGGCGATAAACCCTGAACAAAAATGCTTGTCCTCAGAATGCCCAGCTGGTAGGAGACTGCCATGTGCAGAGGAGAGGGAAACCTGAGGGCAGAGGCATAGCCAGATGCTTCAGGTAGGCCTTGGTTTCATTGATTCTTGGGTCTTAGCAGAACTCTGTTGCTTGTCTGCCTCTGGGAATCTGCAGTCTCCACAACATGACCAGTGGGGACTTGGGTTTGGGGCAACTCAAGCTGTCTCCTGAGAAGTTAAACCTACTCTACATGGTGTCAACTTCTAGCCTGCCTCTGGTGCCAGGATTGGGGCAGTTACAAAAGCATCAAGTGAGCAAAGGGCACTGAGTTCAGAATTGAGGGAGGAACGGGGTCCAAGGAGACTGTCTAGACCAGTGGTTCTCAACCTTCCTCAGACTGTGACCCTTTAATACAGTTCCTCATGTTGTGGTGACCCGCCCCAACCATAAACTTATTTTCTCTTCTACTTCATAACTATAATTTTGCTACTGTTATGAATCACAATGTAAATATTTTTGGAGATAGGAGGTTGTTGAAGGGTCGTGACCCATAGGTTGAGAATCATTGGTCTGGGAGCTGGCAGGAGTGGGGGGGTGGTAGATGAGGCTGGGGAGTGCTGAAGCATGGTGATGAAGAGGGTGTGGGTTGCACTCTTCCCCAGATCCATCCTTATCTTCTCAGGGTCTGGGGAGTCCTTCCACTCTGCCCTAGGCATGTCACAGCAATCCCCCTGAGCAGAGGCCTACTGCCTCAAACAGACCCTCTTATTCGTAGACCCTACACTGGGTGTATTTCTTCATTCTGATGCAACACACTGATTTCATAAATCATGTTTTCATGCAAATAGGAGGCCCAGCCCAGGGAACTGGGGCACCTGTGGGAGCTGAGAGCCAACTGCCCAAGAAGCTTGTGAGGGTGGCTGCCTGAGGAAGCCTAGAGTGTCGCTTTCCAAGTCATCCATAGGGAGAAAGGTGTTACAAGGGACAGCTGGCACAGAGAACTTGGCCCCAGGGGCCTCGCAAGAGGAGGCAGGAGCTCGGAGGGTTGGGGGGGGGGATAAGGATTCCTGTTGTCTTCCTCCCCTCCCTGCCGTTCACCCCATCCTGTGCTATATGTACTGTGCAATAGGCTTTCAGAGCTTTGATGTGGATTTTTTAATTTTATTTATTATTTAAAAGATTTTTAAAATTTTATACAGCAATCATAGTTCTTCTTCCCTCCCCTCCTCCCACTCACCCCTCAGCTTTCCCCCTGTAGACTCCCCCAGCCACTCCTCAGAGAGAATAAGGCCTCCCATGGGGAGTCAAAAGTCCATCATCAAGTTGAGGCAGGACCAAGCTTCACCCTCACTCCCAAACAAGGCTGAGCAAGGTCCCTCTATAAGGAACGGGCTCCAAAAAGCAGTTTATGCACTAGGGATAAATCCTGATCCTACTGTCAGAGGCCCCACAAACTGACAAGCACACAGTTGTCATCCCCATTCAGAGGGCCTACTTAAGTCCTAATGTAGATTCTTCAGTTGTCAGTTCAGAGTCAGTGAGCTCCCAGTAGTTCAGGTGAGTCGTCTCTGTGGTCTCCTCATCATGATCTTGGTCCCTTTGCTCATATAATCTCTTCTCCTTCTCTTTGACTGGACTGGGAGCTCGACCCAGAGCTTAGCTGTGGATCTCTGCATCTGCTTCCATCAGTTGTTGGATGAAGGTTCTATGATGACAATTGGAGTGGTCATCAGTTTGGTTAGAGGGGAAGGCCAGTTCAGGCCCCCTCTCCACTATTGCTTGGCGTCTTAGCTGGCGTCATGTTTGTAGACCCCTGGGAATTTCAGTAGCACCAGGTTTCTCCCTAACCCCAAAATGGCTCCTTCTATCAAGATATCTGTCTCTTTCTTTCTCTCCCTCTCTGTCCCTCCCCAACTTAATCATCTTTCCCCCCCCCCAATGTTCTCTTCCCACCACCCCTTAACACCCCCCCCCCTCTAATTTACTCAGGAGATTTTATCTATGTCTCCTTCCCAGGAGGAATTCATGGATGCCCCTTTTAATCCTCCTTGTTACCTAACTTTGCTAGGGTTGTGGATTGGAGCTGGTTATCCTTTGCTTTACAATATCCACTTATGAGTGAGCACATATCATGTTTGTCTTTCTGGGCCTGGGTTACTTCACTCAGGATGGTTTTTCTACTTCCATCCATTTGCCTGCATATTTTAAGATGTCAGGGATTATTTTTTCTGCTGAATAATACTTTATTGTATTGATGTACTATATTCTTAAAATCCATTCTTCTGTTGAGGAACATCTAGGTTGTTTTCAGGTTCTATCTATTATGAATAATGCTGCTATGAACATAGTTGAGCAAATATCCTTATGGTGTGAATGTGTTTCCTATGGGTATATTACAAGAGTCGTATTGTTAGATCATGAGGTATATTGATTCCCAGTTTTCTGAGAAACCATCATACTGATTTGCAAAGTGGCTGTGCAAGTTTTCACTCCCACCAACAATGGAGGAGTGTTGCCCTTGCTCCGCATCCCCTCCAGCATAGACTATCATCAGTGTATTTTAATCTTAGCCATTCTGGCAGGTGCAAGATGGCATCTCAGAATTGTTTCAATTTGCATTTCCCTGATGCCTAATGATCTTAAATGGTTTTTGGCTATTTAAGGTTTTTCTGTTGAGAATTCTTTGTTTAGATCTGTACTCCATTTTTAAATTGAGTTATTTGAATTTTGATGTCTAGTTTCTTAAGTTCTCTATATATTTTAGAGATCAGTCCTCTGTCAGATGTAGGTTGGTGAAGATCTTTTCCCATTCTGTAGGCTGTCGTTTTGTCTTATTGACCGTGTCCTTGCCTTACAGAAGCGTCTCAGTTTCAGTAGGCCCATTTATTAATTGTTGCCCTCAGTGTCTGTGTTACTGGTGTTATTTTTAGCAAGTGGTCTCCTGTGCCAATGCATTCAAGGGTATTTCCCACTTTCTCTTCTATCAGGTTCAGTGTAGCTGGGTTTATGTTGAGGTCTTTGATCCACTCGGACTTGTGTTTTGTGCAGGGTGATAGACATGCATCTATTTGCATTCTCTACATGCCACCATCCAGTTTTGCCAGCACCATTTGCTGAAGTTGCTTTTTTTCCCACTGGGCATTTTTTGGCTTATTTGTCAAAAATTAGGTCTTCATAGTTATATAGTTTAGTGTCAGGGTCTTTAATTTGATTCCATTAATCCACATGTCTGTTTTTATGCTAATATTAAGCTGTTTTTATTTCTATAACACTATAGTATGGCTTGAAGTCAGTGATGATGAAGCCTCCAGAAGTTCCTTTATTATACAGGATTGTTTTGGTGATCCTGAGTTTGTGGTTTGTGTATGCATGCGGGTATATGTCTTTGTATCATGTGGGTTTTATATATATGTATGTATGCAAGTGTGTCTTTGGGTCATGGTGGCATATATGAATGTATATGTGTGCATGTGTTTTTGGGGGCGTCAGTGTGGAGTGTGTATTAGATGTATGTGCATATACATCTACATGTGGTAGGTCCTATGATGACAACTGGCCTAGAATCATTGTTTTGAACAACCTGTTCATGTCATCTCTTAAAGATCAACCCCTTCTCAGAAACTTAGATTGTGACCCAAGGAGAGACTCAACAGGTAAAATTTCAGCCTGATGACCTGAGTTTGACCCCAGAAACTCATGTAAAAAGCTGGATACAATGGTATGTATTTGTATTCTCAGCTCTTCTATGGCAGGATGGAGGTGGCAGAGGGACAAGAGAGACCCTGTCTCTAAAGGAGGAGGGTGAGAACAGACTGCTGAAAACTGTGCCCTGGTCTCCACATACATGCTTTGGTACATGTACATGTGTTCTCTCTCTCTCTCTCTCTCTCTCTCTCTCTCTCTCTCTCTCTCTCTCTCTCAGTCAAATCAATCAAACATTTAGAGAGGAAGTAGAAGAAAGACAAGCAAGCATGTGTGGATTCTGGGAGTGGTTTGGTGGTTTGAGCATATTGGAATATTGAAAACCCATTCTTCCTGGCAGGAGTGTTGGCTGCTGTGGAGATGGCCCTTCCTGCCCTTCCTGGATGACAGAGCCCCACAGTCCTTCCTGAACATTTTCAGTGGCCTATTCTCAGGCTCTGTGGACTCATTTCTTCAATCTTCTTACAAGCTCGCTCTTTAGTCTATGACTCTGTTGGAAAAGAAGTAGAGAGAGTCCAGCAGGTACCAACTCTTATAGACACTGTTGAGGTCGGCTTGCCTCATAGGGAGGGCTCACAGTGCAGATGCAGCCCAGAAAGTCATCTCCAAGGTCGGCCCTGCTTTCCTGAGGGCGTCTGTGCTATGGAGACCAGCCATCATCCTGGCTTCCTTTCTAGGGGTTTCAGCTTGCAGTCAGCAGCTTTCTGTATCTGTTACTTGTAGAAGGCACTTCTGCCTCACATTGCTGACAGACCTCTCAGCACATCAACCCTCAGGATAATGGACAGCCAGGGCTATTGATTTAGTGGCAACTGCTCCACAGGGACTAGATAATGTTTTCATTACACTAAAAACATTTGAACAAGTTCATTCTGAGTTAGGGAATGGATAGTGTTCACTGGAGAAGGGTGACTTTTTGGAAACCTGAGCTAAGACCTACCCACAGTAACAATGTGTGTACTCATGCTATAGAGCAACTTCCATTGAGAGGAAGGCCAGAGGCCTTGGGAGCTCTGCCTCCCTACTTTCCTGTTGGAGTTTCTGACTTCACCGGGGCACTGGCCAGATGACTCTTGTGTTCCTGGGTCCCCTCTTTCTTCCTCTCCTTCAGCGGTCAGCCGGGAATGTTCAACCCCCTCATCTGACTTCTGGGCATTTTCTATGGGGTTGCTCTACCTCTACCTACCCAGGCTTCCTATAGACCCATTTGACTCCCCAGCCCCTTGCCTTTGGGTTGCCACCTGTGTTACATACTTTCTAATGCTGTGTGTGATTAAAATGCCATGACCAAGGCAACTTATAGAAGGAAGGGTTTATTTGGCCTTTGGTTCCAGAAGGACAAGAATCTATCACAACCAAGGCAGGGATGTGCGGTAGAAGAAGCAAGCTAAGAGCTCACTTCTTGAACTTCTTGAAGCAGAGAGAGTACCCTGCCATGACATACTTCCTCCTGTAAGGTCACCTCCTAATCCTTCCAAACAGTGGGGTCTGAGTTGATCAAGTTTTCTTCTCCATACCTGAAGACTTGGGCCTGGATGTGGGGACTTGGGGGCTAGGCTGCTACTGTGGACGAACTCAATGCCCATAGCTGGTGGATTAGAGGCTCTTTGGTGTTTTCTGGTGGGAGCCAATGGGAAATTAAGCTGTGTGTCTAAACAAGCCCAAGAGCTCACCAGGCTTGCTTGTGTCCTTTCCATGACAAAGAGACACCCTGGGCCCTTGTTATAACTGAAACATTAGAATAGTGGTAAGTGTTCTTCCATGAGGAAGTCAAGCTGTCCTAAAGAAGTATAGGCCACTGCTCCCAAAATGCCCAGCACTAAGTGGCTGCCTTACCACACCTTACCCAGACTGAGCTGTGCAGGCTGGGAGCCAGGCTCTTCTTTGGAATGAACTTTGGAAACGAGCTTTATTGAGACATCATTTTTCTTCCTGGGAAGCACAGGTTTCTGAGCTTGCTGGAATAGGCCCATTATTCTTGGATGTGACTACAGGGGTTCAGGTCATAGTGACTTCCATCAACAGAGGTGTCTGGCTCACAAGACACCAGACAAATCTGGCACCTAAGTGGTTGCTCTATCACTTTATCAGAACTCACATGCACTTTGCACTTTAGCGTCTTACTACGACTAGACTTTGGCTGTTGTTTTGGGGATTTGTTGCTGATACTGTTTTCAAGGTTTCTCTTTGTAATGGCTCTGGCTGTCCTGGACCTTACTCTGTAGACTAGGCTGGCTTCAAACTCACAGACATCTGCCTCTGTCTCCCTAGTGCTCAGATTAAAGGTGTGTGCCACCTCTGCCTGCCTCAGCTAGACTATTTTGTTTTAGTTTTTCAAGACAAGTTCTTGTTGTGTGCTCTAGGATAACCTGGATCTCACTGTGTAGTCCTTAATCTCCCTGCTTCAGCCTCCTGGGTCCTTGGGTTATAAGCATGTCTCACCACTCCTGGATAGCATCAGACCTTCTCTCTGGAAATGTGACTCTGGTTGGAGTCTCACAGGCCTCTTGGAAAAGAGTCTGATTTTATAGAGCACTTTTGTGCCTATACCCAGAAGATGTTCCACATGCCCACTCTACCCACCAGCCACCTGCTCACACACTTCAGAGGGAGCTCAGAGAAGATGACAGCCAAGTTAGGGAGTTCAATTAACTTAGAAATCTTTGATTCTCACAGAGTGGGACACAGACCACGGGACTCACCCAGGGTGCTAATCAGAGAACACTCAACAATAGTAGCTGCTATTGTGTCCTCCATCTCCCCCAGGAGTGTCAGGGTGTAGCCTCCCCAGAGCACCTCTAATCACATAATGGTTTCTTTTCTATAACACAGACCCACAGAACCCATGGGATGGAAAATAACAGCAAAGCACCTGCCCGTGTCTTGTGAAACACCAAAGCAATCACAGCCTTTGTGTTTTTTATTCTCTCATCTCCTTCCCTCCCTCCTTCCCTCCCTCCTTCCCTCCCTCCTTCCTTCCTTCCCTCCCACCTTCCCTCCCTCCTTCTCTCCCTCCCTCCTTACCTCCTTCTCTCCCTCCCTTGCTTGTTTGTTGAGGCATTTTAACTTGGGATCACAAGCATGCACAGGTCCAGACCACATCCAGGTCCAGACTTCTCTTTAATCAAGTATTTTTTGCAGAAGGGATTCAGAATGCAGGAAACGTGGAGTCAAGTCCCTCCACACTAAGGCTGGCCAATGAAAGAGTGTGGAAGCAAGGTCTGTGTGGTATTGTCTGGCTGGCTTGGTGCATTTCCTGCTTCCCAAAGGCTGGCTGTGACGGTTTTCTTTGATGTTAACACCTGAAGTCATCCCGCTTTGAATCTGTCCATATTCCTACCAAAGCAAACAGCATTTTCTAATCATGGTTCTCTGTGTCCTTAGGAACACAGGGCCGTCATCTTGAACATCCAAGATGGTTGTGGCTTGTGGTCGACCAAATGACAGTGAAACTAAACAATTCCCTAAAAAGTGACATTCATGCCCTAACACCAATCTAACATCTTTCCAAAAGCAGAGGCGGGGGTTGGTGTGTGGTGTGTGGTGTGTGTGTGTGTGTGCGTGTGTGTGTCTGTCTGTGTGTCTGTGTGTCTGTGTGTCTGTGTGTGTGTGTGTCTGTGTCTGTGTGTGTGGTGTCTTCTGGCTCTGTCAGTCCATTTTAAAGCAGTATTCAGTAGGCTTTTTGTCCTGCCCAGCATCCATCCCTCATCTTTGCCTCTCAGCCAAGGCATCTTAAAGTTGTGAAAATGAGTTCTTCCCTTCCAGTGGCTCTGATTTTAGACCTGAAAAATATAATTTGGGTTAAAACTCAGTGGGGAGCCCCTCCCTCAGCCGGGTTGCCGTGGTGATGGGATGGGGGATGCAAGGCCTGCTGCTACTTGCAGGAGCCCCAGGCTTCAGTTTTGTCCGCACCAGCTGGTGGAGCCTCATCTTTGCAGACCCCCACACACACACCTGCTGCCTCCTGAATCTCTGCCCAGTGCCCGACCCTCACAGAGTGGGATGCTGCTCTCTGGCTAGACACATACTTACTAGCTGAGCCCTGATCTTGTTCAGCTAATGAGCAGTCAAGAGCTTTGGAGGATGGGCCAGACCTTCTATAGCCCTGGAGGGAGGGGGTCACAGCCTGCCTCAGGCAGGCATCCTGACTGTTTCCATGCAGGAGACAAGGTGAGGCCACAGCACCAGATAGCTCTGGCCAAGGCAGCAGGCCTTCAGAGATGGGAACACATTCCTTTAAAATGACAAGTAGAGACAGGCTTGGGAGACCCAGATGCAGAGGTCTGAGAAGTTAAGGCCTGGGACTATGGATGATAATCCAGTATCCTGCAGGGAAAGCCAAGAACATTGCCAAGGGGCTGAGGCAAGCAACAGGGAATGGCCAGCCTATGGACTTCCTTACTCTAGACGGCTATTTTACTTCTTATTACTTGTTGGGGTAGAATTGTCCCCTCTCCATTTATATGTTAAAGCTATAACTACCCACATGGCTGTTTTGGGAGACAGGTCCTTTAAACACAAGGTCAAAGTAAGCTAGATCTGTGGGGTGGGCCTTGCTCAATATGACTGGTGCCCAATATAGTGAGTAGGGCATATATACACACAAGGATAGCCATGGAGAGACACATTTGTTGGTAGGCTGCTGAGAAAGAAAGCCAGGGGAGGAATTGTCTTGTCCCTGACACCTCCATATCACTGTCAGCCTCCAGAGCCATGAGAGAGACTTCTGCCCTGTCTGACAATAGTCCTAGAACACTACTATACTACTGAAGACCACAGGCTTCAGAAGCAAGGAGCATCATTCTGAACAAAATGGCTTCAACACCAGGGGGGGTAGACTAAATCCATGAAACCAGGAGCTCCAGCTTCTTCCTTTACCCTGTGCTGCCCTGGTTCTGAGATGTTCCTACAAGTCTCTGTTTTGTAAAGAGGAGAAGTTTCCAGAAGACCTCCAACAGCTTTTTCCTTCACATCCCATCTCCGTGGATATGATGCACACTCACTCCATACCAGTAGTTGGCCAGGATGCAGTTAGAGGTCAACAGCTAGCATGAGCAGTGTGTACCAACAGAAGAAAGTAGACAGCAGTGGTGTGACCAGGAGGCACCAGTGTGACTGCCCTGCCCTGAGCATCCCCATCACCAGTGCTCTTGACTTTCTCTGCCAGTGTGCTCTCAGGTTCACACCATTTAGGCCTCAGTGAAGAAGATGGAGGAGGGAGGGTCTGGGTATCCACAGGGGAGTAGCTGATAGGCTACTGCAACCGTCCAGGTGAGAGATGATTTCAATTACAACCATGTCAAAATGCCAAGGACACACTCAGTGGGGTGGAAAACATACAAATCCAAAGGGAAATCAGAAGACTGGTCACTCTTGACTCAGAATGAGGACACCTTTCCTCCTCGACCCTCCACCCTGCCACCTCAGCACGTAGCACACAGTCCCTCTCTCTCTCCAGGGATCTGGGCTCCTGTGTTTGTTTGTTTGTTTGTTGTTTGATGTTTTTCTTGTTCCTGTATCTTACGTTGTACTTTCCCATCATGGTATTTGCATATGTGATTCCCTGACTCTACTAGTTAGTGATGCCGGGTTCTCAGGACTCTGTGGCTTTTTCGGGTCTTCCCCTGTTCTCCATGTCCTGTGTGACCCACCCTAAACTCAGACAGTAGACATCAGCTCACTTCCACAGTCATTTTGCAGTGTCACCTGTGCCTGTGTATGCAGAGCAGCTGGTGGCCCTGCACTTGTCTTCATTATCACGTAACCTTTCACTATGAAGTAGCCAGTGGCCAGAATCTTCCAAGAGGGCCATGGTGAAGCTCAGAGAGATTTGGAGGTTTCTTGAGCCCCACACTTTGCACAGTACCACTCTACCAGTACACCAAGGCAGGCCACAGGTTTAACTAGACTCAGGACTGTCAAAACAGACACCTCAAAACCCCTGGGTGGAAGAGAGGCTAAGTTTGTGTGGGTCCTGTTTTCTGACCTGTACCATCCACCTCATTTTCCTGTCATGTAAATCCTCCTTTCTGAACAGTTCCAGAGCTGGTTCCTGTAAGCCCAAGAACAAAGGAGTGAAAGTGTGAGCAGGAATCCCCCCCCACACACACACAGAGTCAGGTGTTCGAATGCTCCACCCACAGGGAGTGGCCTTGCTGGAGTAGGTGTGGCCTTGTCAGTGCAGGCAGGCTTTGAAATCTCAGAAGTTCAAGCCCAGGCACGGTGGCACACTCTTTCCCTGCTGCCTGTGGATCAAGATGTAGAACTCTCAGCTCCTTCTCCAGCACCATGCTGCCTGCACACACCATGCTTCCCACCATGATGTTAATAGACTAAACCTCTGAACTGTAAGCCAGTCCCAATGGAATGTTTTCCTTTATAAGAGTTGCTATGGTCATGGTGTCTCTTCACAGCAATAAACCCCAAGACAGTGGCTTTTCTCACTTCAAGTTGCAAAGCCCTAAGTGTGTGCATTCTGAACACACATCCTCAAACCAGTGAGATACAGTTTCAGCCTAAGTGAAGGTGCTCAGGTGTCTATTATAAGCCCAGGTTAGACCATCCATGTTTTAAATGTCTGCAAAGGAATGGAGCTTATAGTACACTTTTTTGTTGGGATATTACATGTCAATTTAAAAGTAATTGATGATGCAGAAGTTAGTAGCCACCTGAACACATGAACCTTGTCCTAGAGGGCTGCAGGAAGTTTCATAGGTCCTGTCTCCAGATGGGCCTGGTGTCCCTGGATACTAGTGGTATCCTGAGATGCCTCTCACTATCTGGCTTCTCTTCTGGGATTGAGTTCATGGACAGATGTTCACTCCTGCCAGGTAGGGCTGTGATTTATGCTCAGTGACTTCTTTGTATTTTGAAGATAGCCAGCGTCAAGCATCAGATTCTTTTTCTTCCAGAAAGGTATAGCATCAAAGAGCCAGCAGCCCTTGATTGGCAGCACCTGTCTGTTCTTATTGTGTCAATTCTCCTGTTGTGTCCACTCCAGGATATGTGTCACGCTGGCATTGGGAGGTGATGCATCAATAGAGTCTGCACTGTGGATGTCTGGAGATGGCTCATCACCTAAGTACCAGGAGGTCACCTGGATTTCCTGTCCCCATTTTCAAATCTTCCTCTGAGAGAGAAAGAGGAAGGCAGAGAGAAAGGATGGGGAGACACAGCTGGGCGGGGGGCTTGCCCTCTGGCTGGCAATGTGACCTGCCAGTGCCCCCATGAGGCTCCACTCCTGCTGCCTGCTTTAATAAACTCTAAACTCCAGTGGCTGATGTGAAGATTTCAGATTAACATTTAAATTAATGCTGGACTTGAAATATGGAGCCCAGGTTGCTGATGTGACTCTCCTTTAACATGTTCTGTGACCTGGGGCAGAAATTGAAAATGATCTTTTCTCAAAGAGCCACCCCTCCTTGGGGAGGTCAGGGATGGCATGGCAGTGCTGGGAGTACCCCCTCCCACCCACCTTGCCTTTTCCAGAAGCTCATGGCCTTGAAAAGCTTCCCCAACCACGGCTGTGGGTCCTTCCCCTGGGGACTATAGCCGTCTGGGTACCCTCAATGCCCCATCCCTACGCTGGCTGAGCCTATGGGCTTCTTCTCGGGCCTAGATGCAGAAGCAACGCTGAGATCCTAAGACCCTAGAATGGAGTTTGTAAGTAGGTTGCACACAGGAAAAGCACCCTGGGTAGTCCCTGAGAGGGGAGGAAGAGGAGCACGATAGGCTCGATAGGCTAGGAGAGGAACATTTGCCTAGTGATAGCCAGGAACACCACAGCGATGCCCATACCCCCGATAGTCAGAATCCCTGTCCTGCCTTGCCGGTTCATAGCCCACCCCAGTTAGGGTGACTGTGACCTGAGCCTTGCTGCCTGGAAAGGTTCCAGACATAGCCTCGCTCCTTCCCAGGAGGCACAGGGAAGTACAAAGCCATCACTCATCCTGTCCTACGGTCCCTCCTGCTCTCTCCTGCTCTCCCCTGCTCTTTCTCTCCATGAATGCCTTCTCTTCCTGGCTATTCAGGATGAGGTCTATGGAAGCCCCCTGGGAGCCGCTGGCCCTGCAGTTCCTCCCCAGACATTGTGTCCTGCTCCTGACTGCCCAAGACCAGCTCCAGTCAGCATCCTCACTCTAGTAGAAAAAGAAGGACCAAGGGTGAGAGCTTCCAGAACAAACAGCTGAAGAGCCAGCATGCATCAATGGGAGGGATGCTTGTGTTCCATGAGCTGAGGAGTGTGATGATAGTCCACAGCAGCCTCTCAGCCTCACAGGCCATGTCAGCACAGTACCAGCTACATCTGTGACCATGGCCAAGCAAACCTTCCATGCTCCTGGGCCATGGTTGTGGAGAAACCCCAGTCATTCCACTGGAGGCCTCAGGCTAACTGCACAGGATTTACCATCCAGTCACAGTCTCCCATCTAAGTACTAAGCAGGCCCAACCCTGTTTAGTTTCTGAGGCCAGATGAGATTGGATGGTATGGCTGTGCGCTGGCCCAGTAATGGTAATAACGACTGGCAGCAGCCCATTCTGACCTGGCTGTCATCAGCAGGCTCAAAATGGTAGCCAGGCTTGTATGACACTAATGCCTTAGTTCTAAGTCTGTGGCTGGGCTGGATGTGTAAGAACCAGGGAAGCGACTGTGGCCCACAGAGAGGGAAGCTCCAGCATTAGCTACAGGGCAGCATCCATGCCACCATAGAATCATAACAACTTCTACCTAGAATGTTACTGCAAAGCGGCAAGCATGCTGCCTCTAGCTACCATAGTATGTATGTAGTAAGTGATGCGCCATCTAGACTGCCATACATCTGTATCTGCACTAATTGCTTGGTACCTAGGTTTTCCTTGTTGAGTTTCTTCAGTGTCCCCCAAAGCTGCTGTTCAGACCTCTTGTCCACAGATAGGTAAGAACAAGGAATCTAGAGTTGGCTTCTAATACAACTGAGGAGGTTAGTATGGCACCAAAGGCTTCATTAAGGTAACAGCTTATCTATCTCAAGCTGGCTGAGATACTTGAGACTCAGCAGCCTCTCGAGATTTTAGGTGGGGTGGATCATTCAGATAGCCCCTAAGAAGTATGTTTCAGAGTTCACTGGAGATGGACTTTTAAGAGCAGGGGACAACTAAACAATGCTTTCCTATACTCTAGGTGGCTACTAGGCCAAGGCAAAGCCACCAGAAGGACTCTGGGATATCTGATGAGCTGATGGCAACAGCAGCTTCCCTGAATTTACCACAGTGCCATCTATATGCAAGAGAAAGCATATTGTTTGAAAGACCAGAATAGCAGGGCTCGAGAGATGTTCCAGTAGTTAAAAGCACTTGCTGCTCGGGCAGAAGAGCCCAGTTTGGTTCCAGTCATTATGAGGAAAGACAGTTTCCTACATTTTGGAGAAAATCTCTTTGTTTCACTTTAGTAAGGATTTCATTTGTCAATTGAAACAGAAGACAATGATAAGATGCTATACAGGGCCTAGGCCGCTCGTTCAGTTAGATGGCCTCCATGCACACCAGGTATGCACATGGTGCACAGATACACACTTCTACACTGGAAATAAAAACATCTATTTTTTTTTAATAAAGAAAAGGAAAAGGCCTGTGTACAAAGGGGCATAAAGTGCCCAGATCTTGGTCTTTGGGCCCTGCAGAGCAGGAATCTCTGTCTCTCAGCCAGAGTCTATGCATACCTGTGGTTGCCGAAGCTCTGTGCCCATGGGTGCAGCCGGCACTTTCTCCACCCATTCACTCCCCTCCCCTGACCACAGCATCTGTCTTGTTTAGCATGCAGGGCCCTGATGGACGAGGTGGAACATGATATCAACAAGGCTCGGCAGAAGAAAACCAAGGTGGGCTCCTACCGAATCAGGCCTGACGGGACACAGGAGAGGAAAAAGGTAGCGGAAAAGGAATTATGTGCCAGTATATAATTGCGGATATGGGCAATTACCAGCCATTTATCCAAACAGCAGTTGGTCTTAATCTTCTAACCTTGCTCTGGTTCAGGGTGTCAGCTCTAAATTGCTTCCGAGTCCTGGGGGACCCAAAGTAATCTTTAAGCTTGAAATTGAAGTATCTCTCTCAGCACCTAAATTTTGTGTTTTGTCAAGTTGGAAGACATTTCGGCTCCGTTGTTCATCAGAATAAAAAATAGCAAGTCCATGGTTCTTGGGCAAGACCAGCAGGGGACTCAGGGAGGTGACAGGGCAGATGCTCAAAGGCTGTGCAGGGCCCTCTTGGGCATTCCACCCCTCCTCCTTCCTGGTTCTACAGATTTCCAGTGTGAAGGGGGAACAGGATGCAAGCTTTGCTCTGGTTAGGCAGACAGGCCCATGCCTCAGGGAAAAAAAAGGTCCTCCTTCAAAAGTACTCAAAGGAGGCTTGCCCCAAGGGTCCACTGAGGCAGCTGCTGCAAGGGAGGGTGGACTTGACCTGTAAGAAAAAGGATCAGCAGCCTGAGGGGAAGTCAGACACCACTCCATCCAAGCACAGGTAGTGAACTCTGGAACTCCAAATAGCTGCCCCCCATGGTGTCCAGTCCATTTAAAGCTGAACAGCCAGGGGAGCTGGATATTGCTATCTTGTTGAGTGCTAAAGCAAACATCATCACCTTCCTGACATGGAATGCACAGACAGAGAGGGAAGGGAAGAGCCCAGGCCTGTATGGATGATTGGCTGTGTGTGTGTGGTCACATGCTAGCAGTATTACTTTAAAAAGCAATGTTCATGTTTTAGTAACTTGAGGGAGGGCTAACTAACCCATGGTTAGATCACTTGGATCATTAGAATGGATCTTTTTCATGGAGCAATTGTGGTGGCAGAGGAAAATACAGCAAGGAAATACTGTCCTGTGGAAGGGAAAGGGCACAGGGCTAGGAGGGTTCGGAAGGAAATGGGTAGCCATAGTATCCCAGCCCTTAAGCACTGTCGAATCCTGGAAATGACCTTGCAGAAGAAATAAGACCCAATGATACTGACCATTGTGGAAAAGCCAGGCACGCTCAGGGAGTTAGATGAAGCGATGTGGGCATCTCCTTCCTTACCCTCCTGCAACATTCCGCAGTGACTTCCTCGAGGGCTGTCTGTGTAAGAATCCTACACCTTCCTGGGCAGCAAATCCCAAAACGGAATTAAATTTACCACTCCCCTCTCCTGCTTGATTCACCTCAGCAAGCTTAGTCCAAAGAGTTTTTTCTGATTTTCCAGGACAGAAAGTAGCTTCAAAGTAAAGAGGTCGACTGCATGTATCATGGAACATTAGACATGGAGACAAAGCGGTGTTCAGTCCATCAGGAACTTTAACAGCTATTCATGGGCCTTAAAAATAAGCTAGCTTAATGTGGTGGTTATAAGAAAACATATAAATGCCAGAAAGAAGAGGTCTATGCTGTGTTATTTTATATAACGTGTTAATATATAAAGTAGGCCGTGTCTAAAAATATAAAAGCCACCAAGGCAGGTGGCTGTACCCAGCATGGTAGAGTAGCCTGGAGACACTTTGTTTGAAAAGACTGTTAACAACATCACACCCATTCCTGGCTAATGCCAGGTCTTTCTGAGTGCAGAGGATCTGGTGTCCATGGTTTTGGGTTTAGAGGCTTGTGGCTGTGTCCTTGGTGCTGCACTCAATACCTCCCTTTAAATTGATGTCTAGGTGAAGAGCTGGAGATCACCTCAAAGAATCTTACCAGCCACTGAGGTCTGAACTCTGGTTCCCAGACATGACCAAAACTAGCATGAATGTCATGCTGCAGAAGGCCCCAGCAGGCCTCTGGGGGCGGAGCTTAGATGGCCTAGAGAGAAGATAGACAGTTTGGCGGACATTGGTGTTATGGCAAAAGGACAGGGGTCTGTCTAACCATGCTCCTTTATGATAGTGGGAAATCACAACCCACTTTCTATCCATAGTCCCTTACACCTCAGTCAAGAAAACCTCACCCTTACATCTAGACCAACTAGAACCCATGGATGTGGAGCCTGCTATAACCTGCTATAACCCTCTTAGAGTCACCCAGACCTAAGCTGAGGCTGAGGTACTGGCCTGACCCAAGTACAGAACCAAGTTGGAAGATAGTGCCCACTCTGTTACCCTCTTCCGCTGTTTAGCTCGGGGGATTTAGAGGCCACTGGAGCATGGGTTGTCCTTGATATGTGATGAATCCTATGAAGAAAACAGAGGGTGGGGCTATAATGAGATCTCAGCCCCTCTCTGACCTAAGGGTGGGCTCTGGGCCAATACAGGTTTGGGGTTCACCTATGACCTTTAAGGCTATAGCCTTAAGGTGTGGCCAGGAAAAGATAAAGTTCAAGTCCATGAGCAGAGCACTCTCTCTGCTTCCCCACCATCTGGAAGGAAGATTCATTCCATCCAGACGAGTAGATCATCCCAGCATCCCCTGAATTTTA
This sequence comes from Phyllotis vaccarum, assembly GCA_033318265.1. Classification (NCBI taxonomy): domain Eukaryota; kingdom Metazoa; phylum Chordata; class Mammalia; order Rodentia; family Cricetidae; genus Phyllotis; species Phyllotis vaccarum. The sequence continues at coordinate 74,309,757 of JARWLC010000014.1, read as the reverse complement.
TGTTGTAAGTTGCTTTGAATAAATATTGACACAATAATCCATTTCCCTGTGATTGTTGATCAGGCTTACTAATAGGGCTACATGAAGCCTTCCTTGATATCAGGATACCTGTTTCCTTTCCATTACTCTAGCTGGCTAAGGATCTGTTCTTCTGAATCAAGGTGTCCACACCTTTTAGCCACCTACCCTGGCATGAACAGGGCTCTTGTAGCCAGTAATAATAGTCTATCTCTTTCCTTGGCTCTTCACCTCCTGATCACCTCACAGAGGGCAAACACCAGTCAATGGATGGATGGGTGGATGGGTAAATGGATAAATGAATGGATGGATAGATGGATAGAAGAATGGATGAATGGGTAAATGAATTAATCTATGGATAGGTAAATGAATAGATGAGTGAATGGATGGGATTGGTAGATAAATGAATAGATAAATGAATAAATAGATGGATGTGTGAATGGATAGTTAGATGGGTGATAGATGGATACTCCTGGTCTCTAAGACTATAAAACTTGGGCTGTACACAATTTTTTTTAAAAAATTTATTTGACAATGTTTTACTGAATTTTATTGTAAAGCTTCTGTTTCCTTGGCTTGGTGTATATATATACATATAAACATTTTAATTTTTTAATTACATTTGTTTGTTTGATTAGCAAGAACAAGAAAGAATGTACATGGCATGTATGTTCAGATCAGAGGACAATTTGTAGGATTCTATTCTTTCCATGTATGTCCCAAGGAGCAAACTGGGTCTCATCTAGACATTTCTGCCCAAAGGCTGCCCAGGCAGGTGGCAGTGCAAATGCAGCACTCCATAAGCAGAGGGGCACAGAAGTGCATGGGGCAGGACACTTTACCCAACACCACTAGACCCTGGGAGGCCCTGTCACTGCCCATGGAGACAGTGAGCTAGGCGGTAGCAGCCTACCCTAGCCAGGACAATGAGCACAGACCCAGGATATCTCCCTTAGAGCTATGCCTTGATCATTGGATTTTCAAAAACAAAACAAAAAGCAGAATAACCCCAGACCCAAATAAAGGCCTACCTAGCTCATTGCACAGCTCCAGACTGAGCCAGCGGCAGCTAGTGCTCATAGGACAAGCAAAGAAAAGACACGGGTGGGCAGTTTGAGTGGTTGTGCTAGAGTCTCAGCAGGGCTATGTTCCTCCTGAGGTACAAGAGCCAAATGTCACCTCCATATTCATTAACCTTCAGGAACAAAAATGGGCATCAATTGACAGGAAAGAGAGCATAGACCTCAGGGAGAGAGCAAAAGTGCTCTCCTGGTTTGTGCTGTTACTTAGCCCTTTGAGAGGGTCTCTCTAGCAACACCTTGAAGGTCCTCTCCATGCCAGAGATAATAGGGCTTTCATTTGGTGCTTGGCTATGTGAATTGCAGGCTCTGGTTACCCACCTCAAAGAGATGTTCTTCTGATCAGTCCCTTCTCCTCCAATGTGATCACACCAGGAACAGAAGCAGCATCAAGAAAGTTTCCTCCAATCCACTGGGCCAGATGTTGCAACAGGATGGTGAGCAAGACCTGCCAGGCACAGTTCACTGACTGATCAGCACTGGTACCCATACCCTGTGTCCGTGTGATGCCTGAAACAAACACAGGAAACTCACTTTTAATCCCTTTACTTAGGTGATCCTGAGACTCTCATCAGCTAGGGCTGCCCCACACTTTGTCATCTTCCCACATCCCTGGCAGAGTCTATATGTCCACTTCCAGAGAATATCTGAAAGAGGTAGAGGCTGTGCCCAGCAGCTTCTGTCCCTCAGCTGGCCTCTGAGTACCCTGTACCTGCAGCCATGTACACCTGCTTAGTGTGTTAGTGGTGGGGTGTCTGTCACCTTCTACACTTGGGGTCCTAGAATCCTGTCACATGCAAGTCTCCACGCCAATCCTTTGCTGTTCCACAGAGGTGACCTCCAAAGTGTCTAGGCTCTGGCACCAGGGCTTCCTGAAGGTCAGTGAAGTTAGGCCACACACTGAGATGGGAACAGACTTAGTCTGTGTCCCAGCAGGCAGGCTGCCTTTCCAACAGCTTCTTACTAGCAAGCCTGAAGTTACCAGCAGGCCAATATGAGAACCAAAATTAGTGAGAACAAGGAAGGATTCCAGGCAGTGAGTTATCCAAGTCTGAATATACACCCATGTGTGTCTGATATGTGTGCTCAATTGTATGTATGTCTTTGCACATGTGTAAATGTGTGTATGCACATCTTTATATCTGCACATATGTATAAGTGAATCTTGTGTGCACATGTGTATGTGTGCATGCACACATGTAGATAAGTATGTAGCCATCAATAAGAAGGCTTTCTGTTTGCCTGTCAAAGCAGAGACAACCCAAGCATCACTGCAGATGGTGTGACACTGTATCCTGGCTATAATGGTGACACCTCGGCTGATTAGGAAGTTCATGGTATCCCAGGGCTGGCTGGGAAGGTGAAATGTAGCAGGACACAGTTTGGTGTTCCACTGTACAGCTCTGGGGCACTTGTGCTGTTCCCAGAAAAGCCAGCAGGTGGATCTTTCCCCCAGGACCTCTCATCCTTCCTGATTATCTCAAAGGATTAACAAGCTCCTCCCCCTCCCTAAACCAAGGGAATTTAACATTTGTGCCTTCTCCATGGGTATGAAGAGTGTCTTAAATTAAAAGGGGAAGAGTGTCTTAATCCTCTTCATGGGGCAGCCAGATCCCAAAGTTTGGCCGTTTGAAGGAGGAGGGGCTTCACCACAAGAATCAGGTAATTATGAACTCCTCTAAGTAAGCTCCCTTATCCCCAGATATTGTTCTCTGTTCAAAGATGCTCGTTTCCCCACTTTGTGCTGCTTGGTTTTATAGACTCTGCCCTGTACTCCCTTGGACACTTAAAGTAACTCAGCTCCATCCTAGAAAATGGCCCAAACCTTCCCCCTTTTGAGAATGGCACATTCCAAGACTCAAGGCAGCCCTATTTGTTGGCCTGCTAAAAATGTCAGGCCCTGTGGGGTACCTGGCTCTTTCCTTCTCCAGGTCCTCTGCCCCAGGCTTCCTGTGTGGAACTTCCTGAGTTTGCAGGATGACTGCAGAAGGCAAGGGAAGCCACCTGGAGACAGAGCTTCTGAGGCACCTGTCACACTGTGTGCATGAGAAGGCCATCCCCATGCTGTTTATTCTTGGCTAATTGACCTGCCATAGACATTCTTTAGAGACATCATAACTTTTCCTTGTAAGTAAGATTGTGAATGGTGCTAGTTTCGATGTTGGGGTTGGATAATGAGGAGTAAAGCAATGACTTCTGTTTTCTGAAGGTGGGGTAAGACAGCTGTGCATGGGGAGCTGGTTCTCCTGAGCCGGACCTTACTTACAGTGAGTGTTCTCCCAGCCAGGGGACCCAGCCTGCATTCCACTTTAGTATGAGATGGTTTCCTAAAGGTGGCATAGGGCTTATAATTCAAGTTGTTCAGCTAGACTTAATTTGTTTTTAAAGTCCAGAATACTTTTGAGAAGGAAGCAGAAGCCATCATAAAAATCAAACTGCGTGTTCTGGGGCTGTTTGGTGGGTAAAGTGTTTGCTGCACACACACAAGAGGTCCTCAGCACCACATAAAAGCTGTGCATGGCAGCAGTGCCTGCAATCTGGTACTGGGGAGCCAAAGAGGATCCCTAGGGCCTGCTGCCAGCCAGTCTAGGCAAAGCCACAAGATTTAGGCTCAGTGAGACACTGTTTCAGAAAACAAGGTGTTGAACTTTGGAAGAAGACAGCTAATGTCACACAAATGGACACATGTTCTGTCTGAGGAGAGGGTGAGCATTCAGCAGGCGGGGGCCCACTAAGACCTAGAGGAAGGGGTCTAGAGAGGTGGCTCAGGGGTTAAGAGTGTATGCATAGAGGACCCAATTCCACTCATGTCCCATGGCTTACCTAAAAATCTAATATCTTCTGGCTTCTGTGGTTACCTGTACTTGTGTGTATCCTCCCCCACACATACACATAATTAAAAATAAATCATAAAAATTGCCTTAAATTGTGCATGATGGTGCAGGCCTTTAATCCCAGCAATCCCAGCAATGAGAGGACAGAGGCAGGCAGATCGCTGTGAATTCAAGCCAACCTGGTCTACATAGGGAATTCCAGGACAGCCAGGGTTATACAGGAAAACCCTGTCTCAAAAAGCCCTAGAGGGAGACATAGAGCCCACAGGGACCTCGTGGGAGGCACAGATGGAACTTTCTCTGTCCTGAGTCACCTAAATTTCAGAAGTTCAATTGTAGAGCAAACCTCCAGACTTCACAGGAGCTGATTCCTGTCTACCACTTGGATCAGACATTTCATAGTGCATGCTCTAGTGTCCTTCTGGACCCCAAGTCTGCCTGGATATCACACAACTCTGGACACACATGGTAGCTAAGGCCAGCCACACCAAAAAGCCTATCCTTGGCCGGGTTCTTGCTGTTGCTTTGGGCTTTCTGAGTTGTGTTAGTCACAGGGCCCAGCCATATGTCTCTCAGGGGAAGTGATGAGGCAAAAGAATCCTCTCTCCATGGAGCCTTGGCCCTGGCCCTGCCCTCCAGAGTCTGACATTCTTACAGGGATTTCCTGTTCACTGTCTGCCTGTGTGATCCTATGTGTCTGAAAGAGGCCAGAGCTCTCAAAGGGTCAACTGAGCAGCTCTCAGGAAGCAGAAGCACAAATAAGGAATTATCCTCACTCAATGCAGACTCTGCCCTGCTCTAAACTCCCATCTGCGGGGGAAGTGCTGACATCCTATGCTTAGAACAAGGCAGAGGAGAGCCTGATAGAGTGAGACAGTGTTTCAACTCCAGCCCCAGCATGCCCTGACTGTAAGAGCTCAGGACCATAAGCCTCTTATACATTTGTCACCATCATCATCATCACCATCATCATCACCATCATCATCATCATCATCATCATCTACTAGTACATTTGTGCTGGGGTAAGATGTAGACGTGAGGTTAATGTCCAAGCTTTTAGGAATCAAACTCAGGTTGCCAGAAGCTTGCTGGGCAAGTACCTTACCTGCCGAGACATTTTACCAGCCTGCATTCATTTCTCTTAAACTTCTGAGTTCCTTGCTTTGCCCTCCCAAATTTAAATGATATTATTGTTTAGCTCACACAATCTGAGGTGAAGAAGTCCTAGAATTTAGGTTAGCATTAAGTAACAAAGCCTAGTAGTAAATATAGACCTGATTCCTTGAAATTTCATTTTAAGAATGAAAACAGTCAGCATAGAAAGAAATTGATTATCCAGGGTTTATACATAGACAAAATCTAACTTTTTCCCTTGGCCTGTTTATGGCTGATAAAATGGCTCAGAGGGTAGAGGCTTGCCAAACCTGATGACCTGGCTGAGTTCAACCCCTGGAACCCACATAAAGGTGAGAGGTAAAAACCTGCTCCTTCAAGTTGTCCTTTGACCTCCACACAAGTTGCGACCTGTGTGTACATGTGTGTGAGAGAGTGGGGGTGGGGGAGAGACAGAGAGGGTTTAAATGAAATGTCTATCCAGTGTGTTAACTGAGAGGAAAGACCATCCTTGGCAGCACCCGAGGCCTGATGAAGTACCAGCTCCATGCCTCAGAATGGACTCAACAGTTTGCTTAACAGGCACACTGGGGTCCTCTGTAGGGAGACCCTCACCTTGTGATCAGCTCTGGTCCATAGAGCCACAGAACACAATCCTGTTTCTAGTCCAGTAGCCCCGAGAGACAGCACAGACTTCTGACACCTTGCTTTTGAACGTCTTGTCTTGAGACTTAGAAAGAATGAATTTATCTTGTGAGGAGGCCCCTCCTTTGTGCTGGTTTGTTGTGGGTAGCCCGGGAAACAGATGCAGTTGAAAACATCGAATTCCTTGCAACCTGGGAGTGAGGCTATGAGGTACTGGTTCTCCAAGGTCAGGCTGCCTATGCCATGAGAACCATGTAAAACACACTTTGAAGTATTTCCAATAAGAATTTTGACAGGACTGCTCTGTCCTCTCTGGTCTCTGTGGTCACATACTCACCTTCTCCTTGCAATTATCATTGATAGCACCCAGAGGTGTTCTCATAGGTAGAACATCTGACTGTAATCAGGTCTTTGATAAAAGGGAAAGTTTTAAAGACAAGGAGACTTCAAAAAGAAATAGAAAGCACACTGCACGGTACCCTATGGGGGTGAAAGCGGTGGTATGTTGTAGCCTAGGAGAGTGGGATGGAACTTATGGTCAGGAGTATGTGTTGTGTGTCTTCTTCCTTTACCCTCCCACCAGATTAGAACTTCCTGTCCCTCTAGTTGAACTGAAAGGTAACTCTAGAGTGGCTTCTTCCTGGGGCATCAGCTAGTCCCCTTTGCCTATTCCCCCACAATGTGGCTAATGTGCCACCAAGAAAGAAGAGTGACATGCTGAGAGACACTGTGAGAACTGTGGGTGCCAAGCTACTGGAGACAGCCGCCTGGCCATGGCCCCTGGGCGGCTTCTTGCCAATCCAATAAAACACATTTAAAGCAATTAAAGGAAGGCAGTGTGACTAAGACTCCATAAAGACATTTATAAATTTGTATCAAATGGGGTCTTATTCTCCTGCTCATTGCTTAAGCAAAATGAAAAAAAATAATAATAATTCGGCTCCTTGGGCCTTTCTCATACCCTGACTTCTAGACTTTTCCAAAGACATCAGAAGGAATGGCCATGAACTGTACTAAAACTGAGTTCAGGCATTATGGGAAGGTCCATGCTCCCTTGTCCATGGAAATGCTCAATTAGGGTCCTCTGTAGTGTTTCAGACGGCTCCTAAGTACTAATAGTGATGCTATCTCCTGGGCACAACAGTCTCCAGTGTCCTTACACTTTAGGGGAAGACCCATTCCTGCTGTAGGTGTCCAAGGCCATATCTAAACAGCTGGGTCTCTGCTGTGGCAGGGATGAGTGTCCCACAGGTCTGTATGTTTGATCCTCAGTCTGTGGCACTGTTGGGCAGTGATGGAGCCACTGGAAAGTGGATTTTAGGAAAAAGCTAGGTCACTAAGGGGTGCTCTTAAATCCTATCTTTGCTTAAGGAGTGCTCTTAAGTCCTATCTTTGCTTCCCGGTGATCGTGAGGTGAGCAGTATGTTTACACAGGCCTGAAACTGCTGCCTGCCACAGGCCTGAAGCAATAGCATTAGCTGGCCATGGACTGGAGTCTCTGAAATGCTGAGCTGCTAAAATTAAATGTCTCCCTTACAAATTTGTCTGTTGTATTTGCTTTTGAGAAAGAGCTTCACTCTGTAGCTTTGGATGGTATGGAACTGTCTGTGTAGTCCAGGCTCGCCTTGAACTCAGAGACCAGCCTACCTTGTTCCCAAGTGCTGGGGATAAAGTTGTGTACCACTACACACAGCTCCTCATAAGTTCATCTCAGTGTTTTTCCACAGAGAGAAGAACTAAATAGCAAGGCTCCTGGGACTCCCACGAAATCACCAGAGGTCCAGGTTGGGCAGAGGACACTGAATTGAGTCTAAGGAGTGTCCAGGGTATATTCTGTGTCTGATGACTCTACTTTTGATTTTCTTTTCTATTTATTCATTTATTTTTAGTCTTTTGAGACATGGTTTCTCCATAGAGTCCTGGATGACCAGGAACTTTTTCTGTAGTCCAGGCTCTCCTCAAGCTCAGGGATCCACCTGTCTTTGCTTCCTAGCACTGGCTTAAAGTTGGCTCTATTTTGGATTTTCAAGTGTTTCTTCACTGATTGTTTTATATTTGTGGAGGGGGTAGTTTCAAGACAGGGCTTCTCTGTAGCTTTGGGGCCTGTCCTAGAACTTGCTCTGCACACCAAGATGGCCTCGAATTCACAGAGATCCACCTGTCCCTGCCTCCTGAGTTCTGGGATTAAAGATGTGTGTTGCCACCACCCGACTACTTTTTAAATTTATTTACCCTTATTTTATGTGCATTGGTATTTTGCTTGCATGTATGTCTGTATGAAGGTGTCAGATCATAGAGTTACAGACAGTTGTGAGCTGCATGTGGGTCTGGGAATTGAAGCCAAGTTCTCTGGAAGAGCAGTCAGTGCTCTTAACCTCCGAGACATCACTCCACCTCCTTCATGGATATTTTTTTAACATAATGTTTTAATAATGCTTTGAGAATTTCACATTATGCACCCCAATTCCGCTCACCTCCCAGTCCCTCCATATCTGCCTTTCACTCCTGCAGCGTCTCCCAAAAGAAAAAAACTTAGATATGAATTAAAAACAAAATAAAATGACATTTAAAAATTATAATAGTACCTGATGATATTAGCCACAAGTGGAACAGTCCCCTTTATCCATAGTTTCAATTACTGAAGTTTCAGTTTTCTGCTAACATACTGAGGTCCAAAAGTAATAGAGAGAAAATAATTCAGGGAGAAATATTTCATGACACATTATAAAGACAAAATGTTGTGCTTAGGGTTTATAATTTGAGAAAAAAATCAAAACATTTTCATTTTCAAACATTGATCTTTAGCAAATCATTTTGACTGGATCTTAATTACTTGTCTGTTTAGTATACTATGCTGATTGGTTTCATGTGAACTTGGAACAAGCTAGAATCAGTTTAGGAAGAGATCGCTTCAATTGAAAAGATGCTGTTACCAAATTGGTCCATGGACAAGCCTGTGGAGCCTTTTCTTTGTGAATGATTGATGTGAGAGAGCCCACTGTAGATGGGGTCACCCTTGGGCTTCTGTAAGAAAGCAGTCTGAGCAAGCTATGAGGAACAAGCCTTGAGCTGCATCCCTCCATGGCCTCTGCACCAGTTCTCGCCTCCAGGTTCCTATCCTGACTTCCCTGGGTGATGAACTACAAAGTGTAAGATAAAATAAACCCTTTTCTCCCCAATTTGCTTTTGGCCATAGAGTTTTTTACTACAGCGATGAAAACCTTAACTAAGAACATCTCTTTCAAGTCAAAATTACAAGGAATTATCTTAAAAGCATTTTTTTAATTCTATGTTTTTTTAAGTTTCTTTGAGCAAAATGGGCCTTTATGTGCCTAGTTTCTGCTTACTCTGTACCTTTTAGCCCTTGATTTGTTTTTTGGTTTTTTGCAGTGGGATCTTGCTTTGTAGCACAATCTAGCCTTGAACCCAGTATGAAACCCAGGCTGTCTTGAACTTGTGGCAGACCTCGGCCTCGATCTCTTGAATGCTGAGATGGTATGAGCCATTCCACCAAGGCTGTTTTGATTTTAGAGATGTCTCTGTATACTGGCCTTGAGTTTTGCCCAGATTTGACACAGCGCCCCCTGCTGATTGCTCTTTGAATTCTTTAACTTTGTAATCGCTGTAGGGAGCTTATGGAGTGGGAGTGTGTTCGTTTTCAGCTATTAATTCATACTCACATGATGACAGATTAAACTTTTAAAAATTATTATTACATGTGTGTGTGTGTGTGTGTGTGTGTGTGTGTGTGTGTGTGTACAGAGGTTCTCTCTTTCTACCACGTAGGGCTTGGGGACTGAACTTAGGTCATCAGGCTTGGCAGAAATTGATTTTATACACTGAGCCATCTCACCTGACCTAAACTTCTTCACATACATGTGCATGTAAGAAAAAAAAAAAGGATTTGACATTTTCTGTGGTTTAGGGGCATCTGGTTTAGGGTGTCGGAGTATTCCTCTGTTAATAAGGTAGCCAACTACGCATGGAAGAATTCCGTAAACTGCTTCTACTCTACCCTAGTCCATCCACCCTCTCAGATATTCGCACCTTTCCAGCTGTCTCTAGTCTCAAGAAAATACATACATGTAGACAGATGTTCAGTGTTTCTTGGCTTTGGTCATTTTTAACTGTAGTAAGTATACATGTATATGTACATATATATATATATAATCCACTGAAGAATGTAGAAATGTTACATAAATTTATTGTTAAGCATGCATATTTTCCTCTGGGGATAGTCCTAATATGTCACTTCAAATTCATATGACAAAGCTCTACCTCCACTACTGTATTTAGAGGCAGGTCCTGTACAGAGACGGACTGTGGCTAAAGGAGTCTTAGGTGGGACCCTGATCTGAAGACACCCCAGAACTGACACTGTCATTTGTGGACACAACTTCGTCACTAGGAATGGAGCCATCTAAACCTTGATCTTGGACTTTTGACTTCCAGGAGAAGACTGAGGCAAAGTGTAAGGCTCACAGCTTGTCCAGCGTTGCAGTGTGGATGTGGTGGTAGAGGCCACACCATGGCAGTTAGTGGAGATATACAGAAGCCTTTAAAATGCACCTCAGTAATGCACATATACATTTTTGTTCTTCCCAGATGTTTTACTTTACAACACAGTTACAGCACACCTCCTGGGGTCCACATCCTGTGTGTTGCTAATGTAACTGTAATGTTATTTTTTTCAGTGTTTGAGACGATCCATGACCTTGCACTTGGTAGCAAGCACTTTACCGCTAGTTTTACCCCCAGCCTCCTTCACCTTTTTCTATAGTCTAGATTCTAGAGTCTTCAGTGGCTTGGGATCAAATCCTGTGTGTTATAGACATTTTAACTTACATCCAAATCCCTTGATAACAACCTCCCCAAGGCCTCAGCATTTAGTAATCCACTGGCAATGTGGGAGAGAATCTGCTTTGTTTTATTTCTGCCCATTGTAGAAAATACCATTTGTCCTCTGTTTGGTGACATGGTAAAAGAAAAAAAAAAGCCATTTCGACTCTCCTTTTAATTTCCCTTCCCAGTCTGTCAGTGAGCAGTCTCTTTTGTCTGGAGTTCCTGCATCAGCTTGCGTATTTGTAGCTTTACCTATTTCTCCATCAGATTATCATTATAGTTTATTACTTTAAAGCATCTGTAGCATGCCTCTGAGTGAGCCCCTGCTGCAAGTGTGCTTCCTAGGTTGTGATGAACTAACTTGTGGCTGGACTCCTCCACACAGACTCCTCCCCTTTCACAGGAGCCTGCCTTTGTCATGCAAATGGGTTTCTGAGATTTCTTCCCCTGGCTCCTTCTTTTCTTTGCCTCCTGTGGTGTCTGTGTTGAACATAGCTTTTAGCTGTGAGTCCAGCTCTCTCTCTTCCTTACTGAACAGCAAATCCTCTATGCTAACACTATTTCCTAAATAAGCCTGGCTCTCCAACTGACCTGGAAAGCTAGTGTGTCTGTTAACTTAAAAAATTATGCTTATTGACCTTATAAATGTTTTGCTTGTAATGTATGTCTGGGCAATACTTGTGTATGTAATGTGCAGGAAGGCCAGAAGAGAATCCCCTAGGACTGGAGTTACAGATTGCTGTATGCTAACATGACGGTGCTGAGAATCAAACCAGAAACCTCCGGAAGAGCAGACAGTGCTTTTAACTGCTGAGCCATCTCCCCAGCTCAGTATCTGTCACCTTTAAAAAACAAGATTCTAGGGGACAGAGGGATTGCACATTTCCTCTCACGGTGTGGATATTTTAATGTTATCTTTTAATTCTAGTTATTTGCATACTGCATTTTGTCTGTTACTTTGTTTTTCTGAGACAGCATCTCGTGTAGCTCACGGGACCTCAGATTCTGAATTTCTCATCCTCCTACCTCCATTGAGAATGTTGAGATTAGAGGTGTACACCATCATACTTGGTTCATGTGATGCTAGGGATTGAACACTTCATACGTACTAGGTAAACATTCTGCCAACTGAGTCAGTCCTTCTGAAGTCTGTTTAAAAATGTATATGTGTGTCTGTGTTAGAGTACGACATAGGTGTGGAAGTGCTCGTAGAGGCTGGAAGAGGGTTTGTGGTCCCCTAGGGCTGGAGTAACTTGTGGTTGTGAGTCACTCCATGCAGATGTTGGGTATTAAACTTGGGTCCTCTAGAAGAGCCAGAAATGTTCTTAACTGCTAAGTTCATTTTTAAGTGCATTTTTATACTTTCCGCACCATGGTATTTTACTCATAGTGCACCCTAGTTCTGTCAGATACATCAATGAAGGAAGAAATGGTTAACATGACTCTGTCACTTCTTTATTGGTTTCAGAAGGTCCTTTGGGACTGGTTACTTCTACTGTGTTGTGAAGCCTCGGTTTTAATGTTTTATTTTATATGTATGGGTGTTTTATCTGTGTGTATGTCTATGCACTATGTGTGTTCCTGGTACCCAAGAGACCAGAAGAGGGCATCAGGACTTCTGGAGCTAGAGTTATAGATGGCTGTGAACAGCCATGTGGATGCTGGGAATCAAAACAGGTCCTTTGCAAGAGCAGCCAGTCCTCTTAAGCACTGGGGCACCTCTCGGCTGGCTCCTTTGTGAACTTCAGGAAAGCAATAAAAAGTCTTGAGGAAAAGAGGGGCCTACCAGTAAGCTGTGTCGCTTGCTGCCGTGAGTCTGTACTGTGAGGATTTAGCTAGTGATGCCCAGTGTAACGAGCCACCTGTGGGACTGGAGCTGCCATTTCATGGGCGAGGTGCAGTGGAGTGGTCTTGTGGGATCCCTTGTTGTCCCTGAGAAGAATTCTGGTTTATAGTGAGCCCCACCGTCAGAGGGTAGGTATGAGAAGGACCTAGAGAAACCCACCCTCCTCTGCACATCCATCCCATGCTAGGTTCCTGGGATCAGACCAGATAGCCTGAGCATAAAAACTGGTAATGGTGTGTGTGATACAGTAGAGACACAATGCCCTCATTAACCAAAGACTCTGGTTAAGAAACAAAACCTGGCATTACTACGTGGGCATATAGAAAGACTAGATGCTCTGCTGCCCTTAGGGAGGAGGAGAAGACAGATGATTCAATACCCCTGAACAGATAAAAATAATAATGATCAGCAGGCACAACACAGTGAGAGAAAATGAAAGATTATCATAGCTTAGCACAGAATTAGGGTTAACTAGCCAAATGCTGGCGATGCATGCCACTCATTTCTAAATACAAACAAAAGCTGCAATTGAGCTTTGCATGTGTGAATGGCTGCCGAGGCTCAGTACTACTGACCTAAATCTTCTCTGGGGCCCTGGAAAGGAGAAGCCCCTTCCCCATCGCTGTCTGGGAAGATGTGGCTTTTCAGTGCCTTGTACCTTGTGGAGGAGGTATGTGGGTCTCTGGGCATAGCAGGTTGTCTGTCCTTCAGGGCTGTACAACAAAGGGGAATAAGATATGCAGCACCTTCCTCTTGGAGGTCAGGGACCAGAAGATTAGAGTAAGGGAGGCAGCGTGGCTCTCTTGACTCAGAGGAAAGTCCAGCATCTTCTAGTCCCTACTCAACAGAATCCTCACCTGGGTCCATCCCTGTGGTCACATGGTCATGGCCTTGTGTGTCCATGTGTCTCCACTCCTACAGCCATCACATTGGCTTCAGAACACATCCTAACACAGAACCTCATTGTAACCATGTCTGTGAAACCCTTTCCCAGCCAGGTGCACTCATGAGTGTAAACATCAAGACCTAAGTATATGCTTCTACCACCAAGCAGGAAGATGTGGGTGACCCAGGAACTACACTGGTTTCATGCGGCTGAGTGAGCGAGCTACTATCCCATTGTACCTTCTTGCAAGGTATTCTTAGGTGGGAGGTGGGTGGAAATGCATCTAGCCCCATTGCTGCTCAGACTTTGCTATAGTGCTCTAGCATGAGCATTGTCTCATGGGGGCTGTGGTTGTGGCTTCCCACCATTCCTATGGGTCAGCAACGTACCTCCTGTCTCCCTCCAGATGATGTCCCTACGGGGAACAGACTTTAACATTGACCTTGATGGCTCCTCATGAAATGCCACTCCCTTCCCACAATTCCTGACCTGTCTGGGTGTGTGGCTGCATGTCATATGTCTTTTATCTCTGACCTTTGAGTCTGTTCCTGGTACATGACTGTCTGCTGCCATTTGGCAGAGAATGCTTCCGCAAGCTTGGCATTAGGCGCTGCACTAAAGTCTAAATACATAATGCAGCTAACGTCGGATTTGGTAATTCTGTCACACTCAAAACAAGCTGTCAAAACCGTCTGGCATGACTTATCCTTAATAAATCCCTCGTCCTGTTAATTGCTCCTTATCCACTGAATAAGAATCGTGTGGATCCACAAATCGGGTGAAGAATGAAGGATAATGGAGAAATGTTTAAAGGATTGCCTGTTTCTCTCCCAGGACAAAAGGAGCTGTGTGGCACAATGGGTACCACCGTACCCTGACACATTTAGCTGGAAAAGATGTGCTCTGGCTTTGAGTCTGCCTGTTTGCAGGAAATCAAGAATACCAGTTGTTTTGGAAGAAGAGTACACTCAGAATACTGTTCTAGAGCTGTGACCATAGGACAAGTACCCAGGGGTGGTTGGGACTGGCTTGCTGTGTGAGTAGCCCAGGGAGGGTACAGGTCAGTGTAGAGGCTAACAGGGAGTATTCCACACTCCACAGAGGTACCTGGTGCCCTCCACAAACGTAAAGAAGTGCTCTCCACTATGGCCTCTGATGCTCAGGGCCCTTGACATCTGGTTGACCTGGCTTGTTTTCTGCCTTTGGTATGTAAACTAGACCTGTGACCAGGGGCAAGAAACCTGTCTCGAGAGGCTGTTTCCCCTCCATAAAGAAAGATGAACAATTGGTATGGAGACCTTCAGAGGCATCTGGTCCTGCAGGTCTCCCATCATACCTCCAGGTAGTCAGGGGACCTCAGCAAAGGAAGAGTCTAGTGCAACAAAATTCCTGAGGATCTCAAGGGTCCACCCAGTGGAGTGAGTGACCAGTAATATGAATCTGATTTCTTGGTTCATGACATAAATGATTTGCACTTTTCTAAGTGTACAAAGGTCTATGCCTCTGGCCTGATGAGAATAACTTTTTAGGCCATGTCAAAGATAACTTGGTGCTCTCAGGTATGTGTGTGTGTGTTCCATACATATGGAGCTACAGGTGTGTTTTCCAAGAAATCCTTGCTATTTGGTATCCAGAGGTAAGAGGAGAATGCATCTGGAAGATGAGATGTCATCACACATGGGACAAGACTGCGTTATAATTGGGGCAAGGCCACGTTGAGGTGCGGAGTATGAAGTCACCTATAGAAGAGCATAGCATTAGAGCAGTGTATATAGCATTACCTGTAAAAACTGGTGGTGTCACCAGCTCCGAGACACCCCACTGCACCTCTTAACTTTGGACAGTATGTAAGCAAACATAACTATACTTAAGTGGGCTGGAGATGTACTTATTGTGTGTAAAGCTCTTGCCCAGCATACATAAGGCCCTGGCTTAATCCCAAGAACCATAAAAAAGAACTTTTAAATGTTGAAATGTAAGCTTTGCATGTTCTTCCTTTGTAAAGTGCCTCTTCCATGGCACCATGTAAATACGCACTTTATAAATACAAAAAGCTACTCTTAGCTCACGACTGTCTATAAGCAGTCTGTGGCCAGGACTCAAGGCCACATGCTCTGCATGTGATTTCAGACCCAGGCCATGGTTCTGGGGACAGGAGCCACTTCACTGTTTTACTGCCATGACTCCTGTCTAACACCATGCCTATCCTGTTCAGGACATAGTGACACGGTGGGACCTTTAGGCTCATTTGGGTTGGCTCTCTAACCAGACTAGATTTTCCCCCATCATTCTTTGCTCCCTGGCATGGGAAGAAGCTTGGTCTTACCAATAGGAATGTACCATTGACCTGTCTCCATCTTTTATAGCCCAGACCTCCTGATAGAGATTTATCCAATGCGCTTGGCATTTCCAGTCATGATTCTACCAGCAACCAAGAATCCTCTCACCTGGAGTAAGTTCCTGGTGTATGAGCTGGCAGGGAGATTGTATTTGTCCAAATGCAGTATTAAGAAATAAGAATGTCATAGGTTTCTATTGCTGTGATAAAATACCATGCCCAAGAGCAATGTGGGGAAAAGGGGTTTATTCCAGCTTACAATTACTCACTGTCGCTCATCACTGAAGGAAGTCAGGGCAGGAACTCAAGACAGAACAGACGCAGAAACCGTAGGCAAATGTTGCTCAGTTTATTTTCTTATACCCCCCAGGACTATATGCCCAAGGATGTCACCACCACAATAGGCTGGGCCCTTCCACATCAATCATTAATCAATAAAATGCCCCCACAGACTTGCCTACTGGCCAATCTTACCAAGCCAATTCCTCCATTAATATGCTCTCTTTCTACATATGTCTAGGTTTGTGTAAAGTTGTCAAAAATCAACCAGAACGAAGAGAACTAATGTTATCTCCTGGGATTGCTAACCTTAAACAGTATAGAAAGTGCATTGTTTGACTAGAGACAATGGTTTCACATCTGCTACCCCAAACAAATCACTTAAGTGAAACTTCTGTTTTGCTGGGACAATGGATACTGGTCACTAGGGCTGAAGGATCAACTCTAACTAAGAAGAGACAGTGTCCAAATAAACATGGTAACGAGTTGTGTGACAGCAGAGATAGTGACCACTGGCCACTTCCCAGAGGTGCTGAGACAAGTCTTCAGGAAGGCCATGCCATCACCAGCCAGCACAAGAAGTGATACCCAGTATTCTCCCTCCCTCCCTCCCCCTCCCTCCTTCCTTCCCCCTTCCATCCCTCACTTTCTCCCCTCCTCTCCCCACTTCACAGCTTGATTAAAGATGGTTAGGGAGTCCCAGTTTGTGACCTGCTGGAGCCTGCAGGAAGAACCTGGTCACTGTTTTGGCTTATGTTTGCCTTACTGACATCTGTTAGCAAGTTTCTTTTCATGTCTCTCTCCAGAAAGAGACCATTCAAGACAACACATGTGGAAATGCATATAAGACTGATGCCCCTTGTTCTGATGTCTACAGCTAGCAATATTCCCTGAGAAAAGAACCCAAGAGGAAAACATACCATATGCACAAGAACACTCAAAGCAGTTTTACTGATAATTTTTAAACATCATTATCCTTAAAAAGGTCTCCAAATCAAAATGAGCTATGGATTATTGGAGGAAGTGTTCATAGGTTTTTTTTTTTATTTGTTTGTGGTAAGTGTGTGTGTGTGTGTGTGTGTTTGTCTATGTCTTAACACACATGTCATAGCACATGTGAGGAGGTCAAAGGACTCTGTTTTTCTCCTTCCATGCTGTGGGTCCAGAGGACTGAGCTCAGGGTGTTAGGCTTAGTGACAAGGACCTTTACCCACTGAGTCATCTCACCCACCCATGAGCTATGAATCTTTACAAAGGACTCTTTTAATACATATGCAGACTGTGAAATGACAGAGAGTCTGGTTCACTGCTTTTCTGTGGGATGGAGGGTAGAACCTTGTAATTAGGTAAAGCCTTAGAAGGAACAGTTTGGTTCTTCAAAATGCTAAAGTTTCAAATGAATTTTTCCTTTTATGTCTGTCTTAGTTAGGGCTTCTATTACTGTGAAGATACACCATGACTATTGCAATTCTTATAAAGGAAAACATTTAGTTGGGGTTGACTTACAGTTTCAGAGGTTTAGTCCGTTATCATCATAGCAGGAAGCATGGCAGCGTGCAGGCAGAGAAGGAGCTCAGAGTTACGTCTTGATCCACAGGCAGCAGGAGACAGTGAGCCACACTGGGCACACAGCTTGAGCACATGAGGCCTCAAAGCCCGCCCCCGCAGTGACCCACTTCCTCCAACAAGGCCACACCTCCTAATAGTGCCACTCCCTATGGGTCAAGCATTCAAACACATGAGCCTATGGGGCCATTCCTATTCTAACCACCACAATGTCTGAATCCCATTGCTGCAGAAAAATGCTCATGTTTTCTTAAATTCTTGGATAGTGAATACATTGATTGTATTACATACAATCACCAGTGACCCCACAGGAGACTGTTACTCTTTTAGAGAGCAGAGTTTGGTTCCCAATAGTAAGTTGAGCATGTGGTGATATATTGTATATTTAATAAAAATAGTCTGGAATATTAGAGGACAGAGCCACCCACAGAGCCAAACTGAAAAAGTCAGGGAGCAGTGACCCACACCTTTAATCCCATCACTGGAGGCAGAGTTCCATCCTATCTTTGTGAATTCAAGGGCTAACAGCCAGGTAGTAGTGGCACCCACCTTTAATCCTAGCTCTAGGAAAGCTGAACTAGGAAATGAGGTAGCTGGGCAGAGGGAGAGAAAGGCGAAGTTCAGCTTCCCCTGCTACTTCCTTTTCAAGAGGATGAGTGGTTGGAGTCTGAGGATTCATGGAGACAGGCCTGAGGAGTTGGCTGGATGAGAATTGGCTGTGTTTTGTTCCCTGTCTCTCTGATATTTCAGTTTTTCCCCAATTTCTGGCTCCAAGTTTTTATTATAATAGCAAACAGAACTCATGCCATCTGAGCAGCAGCTCCAGTTCCAGAACACCCTCTTTTCTTACCTGTCTTCTGTGGGTACCCGTGTCTGTGTGCATACACACATGAAAACACACATATATGCAACACAATATTTTTGAGGCACCACAGTGACAGCCTCTTTTACGCTTACACTCTTACAAACTCATGCACCTGAGAGCCTCAAGGAAAGCTGGTGCTGCTCCATGTCACACTTGGGAACCAATGATTGCCATCCATCTCAGAAGCTCTCACACTCTGAGAAGCTGGAGAGGGAAAAGACACTACCAGTGAGAGCTTTGGAGCATGGGGGGTGGCTGTGTGTTGCTGAATACTCACCCACAGCTCTGCTTGTCAGGATGCAAAGAATGACCTCCCTCTCAGCTGTGTGTGGAAAGTACAGTGTATAAACTCTGAGACAATCTGCCCAATCAGAAGAGAATACCAAGACTCCGCCTTTGTCAGTGTGCCTGGCTAGTATAGTGCTTCATCAGACACACAAAACGGTGTTGCTAGGACCCTGTTGACTGAAGAGGATGCTGGGAGGCCAAAGGTCCCTGGCAGCTGTAGGCAGGGTTTTCCCATCCTGGGAGCTGCTTCCAAATCACCGCACAGAGACTTAGATCATTTGTAAATGCTCGGCCAATAACTAAGGCTTATTCCTAACTAACTCCTACAACTTAAAATAGCACATTTCTATTAATCCACATTCTACTCTGTGGCCCATGGCTTTGCGGTCCTCCAGTGTGTTGTGTTCCCTCTGTAGCTCCTGGCAACTCCTCTGATTCCTCTCCTTCTTCTCCCAGAGTCCTCTGTATCTGTCCTCTGTATCTGGCTTTCCTGCCTATACTTCCTGCCTGGCTACTGGCCTATCAGCTTTTTGTTAATCATGAGAGTAATACATATTCACAGTGTAAAGAAGTATTATTCCACAGCAGACAGCCTTATCCACAGTTGGGTAAGTATAGCCTTACTAGACTCTTGTATTCAGACTAGTCCCAAACCCAAGGCCCCTTCCCCACCAGGCTACATTGAGAATTTCAGTGAACAGAGCTTCATAAGGCAAGTAACACCTTCCTAGGACCTGGCCTGGATAGTTTACTATCTCTGCATTTGGAATCTCTGTAGTCCCTCGGGGACGTTCAGTGTGCTGGGCCTGGACTATAGTCAGCAATGTGGGAGCTGGCCTTCAGGATCCATATGTGTTATCTAAGTCCCCATTACAATGTCCCTAGTCAGTTTTCCGGAAGTCTGAGCTGAAGGTGCTGCAGGGCTAGCCCCTCTGTGGTCCCTCTGGCTATGGATGCTGTCTTCTCTCTGTGTATCTGCATCCAAAATCTCTTCCTCTTTATCTTATTTTATTTTGGCCTCGAACTCACAGAAAACTACCTGTCTCTTCCTACCAAGTGCCTGAGATTAAAGGTGTGAGCCACCACAACTGACTTCAATCTCCTCTTGTAAGGAAATATACACACCCAGCAGAAAGGTCACCCTCAAATACATCACTTAGTCTTCATTCCCTCTTTAAAGATCCTGTCTACAGATGTGTCCTGTTCTCAGCTCCCAGGGGAATGAATTTGGGAGAACACCATCCAGCCTTCATCTATGCCCCACTCTGCCTTTTAATAAGAGCTTGACAAGAAACAGGTTCTACTGAGGTTGGCTGAGAGACAGAACTCAAGGACACTGAATTATATCCAGACAACAAGACACCACAGCAGTGCAGGAGTGCTGTCAGAGCCCGGAGAATTGCCAGGTCATCCTCCTGAGAATCTCCTAAGGCAGGCATGGCTGGCCACACTGTGGGCTGAGCAGGGGAGTTCCCGCACAGCCTTTGGTAGAGGTCACATGTCACAGAGCATTCTAAAAGTGCCTGTACACCTGAGGTATGGTGTAGGTATTAACCTTGTTTTCTTCATTTTTTTTAACCCTTTTGATCCTTTTGGATTTTTAAAAAGAAATAAAATGGAAGTGTTACTCTTTGTGTTAAAAAAATATTTTCAAGGAAAGCTGTCTTGGTCAGGCACGGTGCATAGAACTATCAGGGAAATACTTAGAGGGCTGAGGCAACCAAGCTATCCAGGCAGATTTTAAGATAAATGATAGATAGATAAATGATAAACATATATAGGTGATATCTAATAGATGATAGGTAGGTAGATGGATGGATGATAAACATAAATAGATAATATCTAGATAGATGATAGATAGATAGATAGATAGATGATAGATAGATAGATGATAGATAGATAGATAGATAGATAGATAGATAGATAGATAGATAGGAGGGAAAGAGTGAGCTTTCTCTCTGTGACCTCCAGGAATCAGGACACAAGGCTAGCCTTTGCAAAGAGGCTGGCTCTACTATGCAGTAGAAAGGTTTCAATTGAGCCCAATCGTCTCCCTCTTCATTCTGCTTTCAGTTATGAAGCAAGCCTATGAGAAACAGGATTGTCTGGGTGGCCTAGGGCAGTGTTCAGTCTTTGTCTATCAAGATTCCTATCGAGTGAAGGGGATCCGGGCTCAGGCCAATGACCTGAATGTTTAGAAGCCCTGCTGTCCCCAGGTCCCTTGGACATAGAGATGAATGACGGAGGAACATAGCAAAAAGAGATGTAAAAAAGGCCCTGTGCCAACACTCCTGGTGTCCTAAGGCTCAGCTGGAGGCTGGGAGTTAGCCAATCATTCACATAACACAGTCTTGTTCTTAGGATATGAAAGAGCCCTGTGAACTGGGTCCTAAGACCAGGATGGGGGTGTGGAGGCCAGGTGAATAGGGATGCTCCTGAGTATGAGAGAAACTCCAGCAGTTGTCAGTAGCCACACCCAGAAGCCAGCCACACTGTGCCTTCAGGTTCCTTGTTAGTTAAGAGGCCAGCTGGTGCTCTATATAATCCCCCCCCCATGTGTGTGTTCAAATGTGTTGGATGTATGTAAGTACATGTATATCTATCTGTATGTTGCATATATACATACATGTGTGTGAGGCATTCTGTGAATGTGACCATAGATGTGCATGTGCATTCCCTCTGTGGAGGTGACACATCTTAACTCATCACTCAAGTCCCAGACTTCTTCCTCTTAGACTTCCCAGGCTTCACCAGGCAATCTCACCACTTCCTTGCCATATGCCCATGGCATGCAAAAGACAAAGTTGAACAACGGCATAATAGACTCCCAGCTGCACTTCTGCCCACTTTCTGCACTGGACTATGTTTGGAAGAACTGGCTTCAGAGAGAACTGAACTAATAAGATACTGAAAAACAAAGTTGGGTTGGAAGGTGGGGAATATTCCTTTATACTGTATGAATACATGTCACTGTGATTGGGCTAATGAAGAAATTGACTGGCCAATAGCTGAGCAGGCAAAGATTAAGTGGGACTTGCAGACAAAAATAAAGCACAAAGAAGAGGAGGAGTCTAAGATTGAGAGAAGATGAGGAAAGAAGGAGATAAACTTGCTGTACTGAGAAAAAGTAACAAGCCATATGGTAGAGTGTAGATAAGAAATATGGGTTAATTTAAAATGTAAGAGTTAGCTAGTAACAAGCCTGAGCTATTGGCTAAGCATTTATAATTAATAAGACTCTGTGTGGTTATTTGGAGTGGCTGTCAGGACAGGAAAACTCTGCCTACAGGAAGGTATTTGTAAACCAAGGAGGCAACATTAGTGCTTAGGCAATCTCTGGCAGCCATACCATAGACATGGCCACACTACTACCAGCTGATACCTACCTGGACCATATTCTAGTTAAATAAAATTATTTCAGTGTTAATTCAGGATCATGAAGAGTCTTTAAGAAAGTCTGTATTGGGGACTGGAGGCATGGTTCAGCAGTCAAGAGCACTGGCTGCTCTTTCAGAGGTCTCTGTTCATTTTCCAGGGCTCATATAGCAACTCAAAATTTGGCCCTCTCTGACCCCACATGTACACAAGACATGTATATACCATACACATAAAATAAAGCAACATTTATTTTTCAAGTTTGTATTTCACAAATGCATTTGTCTGCAGTGTAGATAGGGCCAGTAGTTATTTGGTTGATCAATAAGTAAATTATTTTATTTTTACTTAAATTTTGATCTTTTAAGACAGGGAACTATAGTTTAGGCTACCAAGAAACTTATAGCCCAGCCTTCTCTCCAGCTTTCCTGCCTTAAATAAAAAGAGTCTTGTCCTGCTCTGGTCTGCAGCTGCCCTGGTGGACACTCTGGCTTTCTCCTGTTGGGGACTTTCGAAGAAGCAAAAGTACAGGACAAATCCAGGCACTTGGTGACATTGTGCCTGAGACTTTGCTTACAGGACTTCACAGAGATTTAAAAGTGGCCATATTTTAATATGGATGGCTTTTCATTTTACCTAATACATTTAAATTTTAATTGGTTTTTTTTAAAAAAAAAACTTGCAAGAGTATTTTTAAGTGAGAACCTAGTAGTAGTGACAACTTAATATTTAACAATGAAAGATTTTTTTTTAACTTTAGAAGTTGAGTTAGATGACCCCAACCCCATTCAGTGATCATTAATCCTGACCCATGGTTTGGTTCTTTCTTAATGTCTTCTGTCATTGGTGATGATAGCCTCCAGAATAAAAAATGTCTTCGGAGTCTGGAGGAAAAAATTCTTCCTTAAATCTACAGGGTTCTGATTTCGCTACAAATTTTCAACTCCATGAGAACACATGTTACTGATCGGTGTCTTCATACTCAATGGTGACAGAGAACACTTGTAAAAAGTGCCTTTCAAATCAGAATGACTTGTTCCCATCATTCAGATGATAAGAAATGGTTCTCTTGAAGGCAAGGATACTGTAGTAGTGGTGGGCTCTATAGCCCACAGGCCCACCTATACAGACAGGAAGTTTGTGGAATCTTAAAGCACCTGTGATAAGATTTTGTGATTTTCCAGTTGCTCTTTAAATACAAGCTACTAGAAAAAAAAATCTCTCTCATTGGTTGGGTTTGAATGTGATCCCCCATGCATATATAAATATATATATGTTTAAAATAAATCCATCAATTTTTATTATTTCTCATCAAAATGAATTTCTTCAAATTTATAATCATATTGTCTAATAAAACCATTCAGCCAATTTGCATATCATATGAAGTGTCATACACCAAACTCATAGTAGTCAATCAACATAAAAGTTAATTATATGTCTCCTCAGCCTACAAGAGTTTCTGAATCTGAGCCTAAGGTGAGGAGTCATAACTTTTGCGTCGAAATACTGACTTTTAGCTAGTATCAGTGATGATCCATTCTTCACAGAAAGAAAGCTGGTAGTTAAGCAGGATCCAATGTTTGCTATAAAGCGCTTACAGTTGCTACATTAACCAACCCTCAAGAAAGGAAAATCTTTGCATCAAGAAGAAATTATCAGCCACTAAACAGGTTACGTGCCACCTTTCTGTCTGAAGGAAAACTACAAAACAGCCATGGAGGAATGAAGTTTATGGGCAGCCATTAGGCTGTGAGGCAGAGAGGGGCCCCATTACTGCTATCGAATCCCAACTAGGGTCTCCACATCCATTGTGCTGTGACATAATTGTATTCCTGCCTGGTTGTGATAGCTATCAAGCAAGAAATTTGCTACAAGATTAACAGAGACACAGTAATGAAAAAACATGGAGCATGCTGTAATTGGCTGTTATTAAAGTGTAGTCTTAGGAGTCTGTAACGAACTCCCTAGTACTCCCTGGCTGCAGACTCCTGGAGAAACCCAAGCCAGAACTTTCTCAGCTACTTTTCCTCCTGTCAAAGCTGTGGTCTGGCACCTCCCAAACCCTTTCCCCTGCTCACTTCACAGGCAAGTGGTTAGGAGAAGCCTAAGGTGGTTGGGTGGGTGGGGGTTGAACACTGTATATACCACATGTGATTTGGAGGTGAAGGAAGGCTTCAAAACTGGGAGATGTCAGGTTTACTTTGTTGGAGGTGGTTTCCCAGGACAGTGAGAAAAAAGATACTGGATCACTTTTACATTTCTAACATGCTATAGGAGTCTCCATAAAACAGCAAGAAAACTGTTCAAGAAGCCTGACCGGGTTCTCCACTGACACAGCGGTGGAGACAACGGCCCTTTCCATTCATATTTTAATGAGGCCAGTATCTCTGAGACAGTCCTTGCGGCTTGGCGGAGGCGAGGTTCCTGGAAGATCACAAAGGGAGACGCTTTATTGACAAGTTCCATTCAAAACCTTCACTGTGTACAAAGAAAGACTTGGTTCTTATTCCATTTGTCTCAGTACTAATGCATTCTCAGAATTGGAACAATTTGGGGGGGGGGTCAATAATTCCATGAACAGTCTTTAAATTTACTAAAGGTAGCTCGGTTGAGAGGAATCAAATTAATGCAGATTTTAATAATATATAAAGGAGCTGTGATAAGAAACATCTTTAAAAACATTTTCCAATATCCGATGCTGGGGATTTTAAGGTCAAAATTTGAAGGCTCTTCCGTAAAATGACCTCAGCACCCTCATGTTGGGAGGGCTCCTTCCCTTTTCCGGAGGAGCTTATAGTATCATGTAAGCCTTCAGCCAGCAACTGGCCTGGTTTTAAAGACTCCTGCAAAGGGCTAGCTAGCTAACGCCATTCAAAAGCTGTCAATCTTCAGATTTTAAAGAAAAAAAAAAAAAAACTATAGAAATTCTCTCTCTGTCTCTCTTCCCCCAACCTATTTGTGTTAAAGTATAGGGCACTCTGCCTCCATATCCAAAGGTATAAGGTTATACTTTAAAAACAACTCACTATTAAGCCCACTGATGGTTTTAAAGTAGAGGAGTGTTTTCAAAAAATGCAACCCAGAAGGAATTTGTAAAAGTAAAAGCTCTCCAAGCAATGTGTAGAAGGCTTTCATGATTTTTGCCCCAGACTTACATGGCTCAGCAACCTTCTGCACACAGCTCAGAGTATTTGGTCAATTTGAAAAGGGAAGAAAACAGAACAGTTTCTAGGGAAGTGACTAGAAACATTTAGTGCGTGAAGACGGTCTTGGCCTGGTAACAGGACCGGGTTTCCCAGGGCCCTCCAATCCAAAGTCCTGCCCCACCCCCACGCATAAAGTCTGTTTGCGTTTCTGATGGGGAAGGGGAGAGGGAATTTCCTGGTTGCTTTTAGGTTATTTTTGTTTTTTATAAACAATCTCACCCTTCGCTGTGACTTGAAATTCTTCTTTGTGGACAGCTAAAACCTGCCATTTATATATATATCAGTTAAGGGAAGACACTCAACAACACACTGGCATCCCTGAAAACGCCGGCCATAGTAGTGTTAAAGGCCCGCTTTTGGTCATTAAGATAAGAACTCGTCTTCCGGTACACCCCCCACTCCCACTCCCGCGCTTAGATTACCGAAGTGTCCATCAGCTACTCGATTTTCAGTTAAGTCAGTAAACCTGTGAATTTCTTTTTTTTTTTTTTGCAACTTACAAAGTTTGAAAAGCATAGATAAAATGTCAATTGTGATTGAAAGTGCCCTTTAAGAATTTTGGTTTTTTCACTTTGTTTTTGTGAAAAAAACAAATACGTAGAAATTTGGTGAATTTGGGGGGAAAAGAACTTGACACTTGCTGTGGAGAGTTCTCATTTTAGCTCGCAGACGTATTTAATTAATTGCTCCTGCAGAGTCAGGGCCTTGAGAGTTCCTGGTGGTCTGAGGTTCACCTGGGCCGCAGAAGGTCCGCGCCGTTCCTGCGCTCTGCGTAAAGCGCAGTCCCAGGGTCGGTTCCTGGTGGACACTGTGGGCAGCGGCGACCTGGGGGTGTTCCTCGCAGGGCCACGCCGCCCGCGCTTTCATGTTAATTGCGGATCGGCTTTGCGGCCAGATGGCGGGGAAGCGCCCGGACCCTTTGTGCGCCCCGAGTGCGCCTGTGAATGTCGCGCAGTCCTTGGCACCGGAAGGGTTCACACTGCGTGTGAAAGGGGACAAAGCGGGCTGGATATATCAACACTGCAGAAACCGAGTTCATTTGTCATGCAGCCTCTTTCACCGCGGTTGTCATGCAAACTTCCTTCTTTGATCAGCAGAGGGTGGAGAGCGAGAAAGCTCGCAAAGCCGCGGGCCGGGCCAGGCGCCCTTGGCGGCTCCACGCCCCTTCCGGAAGGAGCCGCGGGGACCAGGCCTCCTGCACCTTGACCCGTCTAGACGCCGCACGAGGTTTTGTCTCGGTTTCCAAGGGCGCGGGGTGCTCTTTGACCCGGGCCCGGGGCGGAGGTGGTGGCACGGAGCCTGGCGCGCCCCGGCAGGTCCCGGAGGAAGAGGGGCGCCCGGGACGCGCGCCAGCTGTTCTCAGAGCAAGCCCGGGCCTGTGAGGGGCGCCCCGGGTCCAGCTACTAACGACCACCTCGGCGTAGACCCGGCAGAGCCGCTGAGAAATGCCCGGAAGGCAAAGGGTCAGCACGACAGTGGGATGGGCAGAAGTGTGGCTTCCCCACTGAACTGAAGCTCTCTCGACGCCTCTGTCTCCTATTTTCTATGTTTCAGCCTCTACTCAGCAACTTTTTAAAATGACATCTATAAATACAGCTTTTAGATTGTTTGATTTCTTACTGTTCACTGTCAAGCATGTTGTTTTCTCGCTAAAATTTAAGGTTGCTTTAAGCTACTTAAAGAACGGCACAGCTGCTTCCATCGGGAAGCCGTCCTTCCATGCATTCACTGGACTTGTCTGTGTGTAGGCAAGTGTCCTGGCTGGTTCTGTTCTTTTTGTAGGTTCCCCTGGCCCAGTCTGAGGCGTTCCTCATCGACCTTTTGGATAAAGTGTGTTTGCGAATGAACGATTACCAGCTGGAGGACGACCCAGTAACCAAGCAGAAGTATTTCAGGAGATACGCTCCGAGAAAGGGGGACAAAATATACAAAGAATATAAAAAGTTCTTCTTTTATTCTGACGCCTTCAAACCTTTGAAATTCGCGGTAAGCCCCCTTCTAAGAGGCTGTTGGGGTCTCCTTTTCTGCCTGTGACTACTCTTGAGCTGTTGATGAGCAGTGGACAATCAGGCACATTCACATGTCCTAGTGTCCTGTTTAAAGTCTTAACTAAACATTTAGTGGCTTGACTTGTGAGACATCACAGAGATGGAGATCGGAAATCGTGGCATCCTTCAGTGATCATTGGGGAGACTGAAGGGAGTTTTATGGAAGATGTCCTGTCCTGGTGATGTGAACACCATTTGCACATTGTTTATCAGGATATTCTGCTGGTGTGAGGTGACCTCAGCAGTCTTGTGGTTTCTAGGCTGAAATGGAGGCCAAGACTCGTTTGCAAATATTTATAGCTAAATGTTGGAATGGTAGCCCCAAGATCCTCTCCCCATCCCCACAGACTTCTCAGTGAGAGTGTTTCCTCTGGTTAATTGAGGTTTTGTAGCTCAGGCTAGGCTACCAAGGTTTAAGGTCAAGAGCACAATCCCAGAGTATAAAGTTAATTTTACAGAAAAGTTGGCCTCTGGCTTACTAGGGTGTGCCTGGAGAAATACATTGCAACGTGTGTCTCCCCTTAATGCTGTTGAACCACACAGTGATGGGCAGGCCTGTTTAAAAAATGCATTAAGTTCACACAGTGGCCAAAATGTCAGGCGTGCTGCAGCCCCAACATGGGGCTGTAGCTGACATTTGGAGATTTCATTTTAATTAAAAAGTGAGGGTAATAATTCAGGGCTAGAAGCCCCATGGAACCTGGATGGTGATGTGAGTGTGTTTGCCTTTCACAGGTTTTAAATAAACACATTATAGTAGAATTTAAATATTTTAAATGCCATTTAAAATTCTTAGAGTCTTGCTTAATGAACTCAGAGAAGGTTTACAAGTCTCCAGTGAATGACTATGAGTAACCCACAGTTTCAAAAAGGGTAGCCTGGTAGTTCTTGATGGGAGGGAAACACTCCAGGCAGAATTTAAAGCTTTCAGATCCCATGGCAAATTTGCACTTCTTTCTGCCTGAAGGGTCAGCTTATTTTATTTTTTATTTTTTATTTCCTTTGGAAAGCAAACCCGGGATTTGAGCTAGAGTCCTAAAAGATCTACACAGAAACTTCCCCAGTGGCCAAAGAAAGGCGAGCACAGTGCTCTGCAGCAAACCTGCAGGTTCGATGGTTTTGACTAAGACCCTCAATTGTTTCACATTTCTCAACTATGAAGTGGATTGTTTTGTGAGGAAACTGTTTAACCATTTCCCGGAGATGTGATCTTTACAATAATGAAGGAAACAGGAAGGAAAGCTTTCTTTTCCTTCTTGACTACTGCACTCCAGACTTCAAGAATAGAAACAAACATAGCCTGGCTAGCCATTGTCCTTCCTCTTTCTCTTTTCCGAGATCTTCCAACCCAGTAATCACTGAGTTAAGTCTCAGGAAAATGATGCAATTAGCATTTCTGGTGGAGAGTTACTCTTGTGCAATGATGTATCAAACCAAAGGGGCCAAGGAAAATGGACTTCCTTGGTTACATGCTTTCCTGTGTTTCATTACTAAAATGTCACTAAATCTGTGCTAATAAGGGGCCCTGACTATGTGTCTCTGCTCACACGTGTTGCTATTGTGTTTCTGCAGTGCGAAGCCATCATTGAAAAGTATGAGGATGAGATATTCGCGCTTATCGCCCAGGAGGCACACCATCTAGCTGACATGCTGTGCAGTGAAAAATCAGGTACTGTGTCTGATGTAACACGTGCTTCCAGCCTCACTCACCGGATCTCACTCTGCCTTGCACAGCTCATCTGCAGCCTAGCTAGGCTGCCTTCCTGCCAGCCAAACTCAGCTCTGACACAGGCTTCTGGGGACAGGCCCCCTTGCTCCATAAAGCAGATAGAAACGCAGGCAGGAACTTCCCTGCTGACTTTCCTTCTCTGGTTTTTCAGACTCAACTTTAGTTGTTAAGAAACCCACTGCTTCTCAGAGCTGAGTGACCCCAAAGCCATTGGCTTTAATCTTAAAAGTCATAACTGTTAGATTTTTCTATTCTGGCCTAGGAAGGGATGTGCTTTTTATAGCTTAAGTATTTGTTCTAAAGACAGAAGGCAGAATTTTTATTTTGAAAGAAAAAGCATTAAAGATTTTTGCTTGTTTGGGTTGGGAGTTATGTTGGATATATTTTACCAGGTTATTTCCCCTAAATATCTACATCTAAAAAGGTTTTTTTTTCTGTCTCAACATGTTTAAATAATCTTTGCTCATACTTTGGACACATGTATGCCTACTTAGAAGCTAGAAATAAAATGAGCAGAATGTTATCTACTGTATGTCAGGATGAAGCCTGTGACTACTATCCAATCCTCACAATCTGCTTGAACATACCTCTGGTCTCATACATATATATATATACAGAGAGAGAGAGAGAGAGAGAGAGAGAGAACAGAGTGAATCTAAAGAGAAAGGCTCCTCAGATGTCCTTAGAAAGAAAATGAATGAGTTTATACGAAGACAATGGTCTAACTCAGTGTAGTGCTCTATAAGCCATGTAAAAGCTTGAGGGTGAATTCAGTATGTATTCACAGAGAGTATATACATGCCACCAATATATCAAATGTGTTCAGATCTTTAAAGAAATATTACTGTGTGCTTAGAGCTATATGGTGATGTCATTAGAGATTTCTAGATAAGAGGGCCACATCCACTAACAAGACAGTTTAAGTTTTCTGGATTTGAGCAAACAATAAGGTTGCTTTCTAGTTAAAATTCCAGTCCAGTGGGAGCTTGTGGGAAAATGCAGTAAAATGATATAGAGAGGATTGTTTGGTAGCCTAAAGATATTTTATATTGCTATATAATTACAGAATTGTGATGGTCACACAAGTTCATAGGTTTTCTGAGGTTTTTCAATCAGTTTGGTTGTATTAGGTGTATGTTAACTATTAGTACACCTATGATGAACAGAGTGTTTTCATTGATGAGCATAGTTTTCATTGTAAATAGCTGAACCAGTCATATGATGGACACTAGAAGACTACATGAACACTTAGGCATTCCAGGAAGACCTGAGAGAGTGTCAGCCACTGTCTCTGGGAGTCACTGCCCCTGAATTGGAAGACTGCTCCTAGGTTTAGCAATCTGACTCAGTTTCAGTAATGTTAGCACCATCTGTTCATTTTCTATATAGGTGTAATTGGAAATAAAAATGTAAACGTGGAGAATAAACCTAAGAGGCACCTAGGGCTGCTTATGTAAAATCGAACACTAGATGACTGCTTTTGATTATTTTCCACTCCTTCCTGCTGGCAGCTAGGCTGTGCAGAGTCCAAGGCGGCTGCTCTGCTCTGGCAACATGGTGGATAGAACTCTTTCAGGCTGGTCTTTTTCACGAAGCTTGTAATGGATACAGCAGCTTAACCCCAGCCAAAAACTGTGGTAACTTAGTATTTAACAGAGACGTGGCCCTGCACTAAAGCAGGCTAACACCGTGAGAGAAAGGTAGACTTGTTTCAGACTGACATAAATTATTGCCAGAAAAAGTTAAAACAACATCCAATGATACAAATGCCAAGCTACCAGCCAAACCTCTAGTTCTAGAGGTATCTATTCTCTAAATAATTATTTGTTTTCCTAGAAGCAATAGGTGAGCGTTCCCCCCATTCTCAAGATAGCATCGTGTATGTAATGTCTACTCCTGGAATAGTTATTGGTTAATATACAATTGTTCAACCTCTAACATACACATAGGGAGTGTGTAACACATACATACATATATATGCACACACCATACCACACCACAGAGCTAACCTGGGCTACACGGCCCTGTCTCAAGAAAAATTGACATTTTTCTCTAGTGAAAGAGTAACAAAGAAGTAAGAAGTGCTGTGATTTAACACATGGGGTGGCTTCAGATACCCACAGCATTAAAGGTGACTCTTTTACGTCACAGAAAAGCTTCTGGTGCCTTAAAGCGTCATCTGCAACACAGTGCAGTGGTTTTTCTACAAGAGCAGAGTACCAGCTATATTTCAAAGATTCAGTGTGTCTTGTGTTAGACAGCAGCTTTGCTGTGACCTTATCTCCACAATGTAAACCATGTCTCAGGGCTGTGTCCTGTATGTAAGTGTGTATGGGGGTGGGGTGGGAGAGTATACAACATGTAAGATGCCATCCTGACAACTAGGAAACACTGCTGTATTGCTCACAGGGAGATAAATAATTATTTAGAAGATCGGTATTTCTAGAATTGGAGATTTGCTGGAAGCTTACCTTCCATATCTAGCATCCACACTGCATATATGAGTTTTGCTTTTTCCTGCTCTATTGTCTCCCTTTCTGAGGAGAAGGACAGAAGAGGCACAGCCCATCGTCAATGTATCAAGGCTCAGTCATTCACCCTCATGCACAGACACAAATGGAGGATGATGGTGAAGACCTTTCTTTGTCGAGGGTGGTCGTGTTTGAATTATGAAGTGCCACAGTAGTGAGAGTCTCATAAACACTGGTGTCACCTAATGGGTGAGGAAGATCTCAATGAGGGAGGGTGCTGCCTGGATCTGTGGGTGCCACTGAGTTGCCATGCACTAGGTAGGCGGAAGGTCACTGAGCACAGTCTGATCAGGGTATTAGTCAGAGGAGCCTCACATTTCTTGTTTCATAGACAAAAGAAAAAAAGAAAAAGAAAGTAACTTCACTAGATTTTCTCTATATCCTAAAACACCTGCATCTCCAGAGGATCACTTTGATATCTTGAAATCAAAATGGCTAAAACCACGATGTGATATAGAATGTGACTCAAAATACAATTGTGTTCACACAAGGTAGAGGTCATGGGGCTGGGGGTTGTAAGTGAACGTCCACTCTGGTACCCTGGAGATGTAAGGGTCCAAGAGGAAACATAAATGTTTTCTATATAAATCACTCTGTGCTAATATCCAACACAACTAACTCTTAGAAACATCTTAACAGAACACGTGTATGACAGCAAGTATCTAGAAATGGCCAGCCGACATTTAAGTGGACAAGTATCTTCAATTTTATCTGACTTCTCAACCCAAGAGGGGAAACTTAGATTCTAACACATAAAAAATCATTACTCTCAAAGGCTAGCACATTTCAAATACATTACGTAGCTAAAGCAGTGTGAATCAAAATAGCTCATTCCATGCCAACATCCTCACTCATCTCACTTCGAAACACTCTGCTTTTATCTCCCTTAAATGCTCCTGCACCTGTGAAGTACCGAGAAAGGTGCTTGATCCAGAAAGTCTGGAAGAGGAGACAAGAATAGTTGGGTTAGCCTCTGAATCATTCTAGAAGCCGGGGTCGGGATCCAGTGGGGTTGTTAGATTTGTGTTCCTTTTTACTTCTCCATGTACTTTCGTTTTATATTTATATATATATATATGGAAAGCTTTAAAATATGCTACCACCTGTGTGGGCCTTCTGTGAAGAAAAAAAAAATGGAATTTACTCATTAGTGACTCTCTTACTTTTTTCCAGATCTGTGTGGTACTCCAGGCAATCATCCTGAACCCTAGGAGTGAGGAGTGGAGTCACGGCCCCAAAGGTCACTGTGTGCCTCATGCCTTGTGACTACCGTGATAAGGAATTTCATCTCATGTCTGCTGTACTTGTCTCATGCGTGATATTGGTTTGAAAATCTCTGACTTGGCATCATGACAAACCCCAAGTCTTCTCTTAGGTGAAAAGAAGTTTATAAAACTGAACACCCCTTTGCATATTTGGATGGAAGCTTATTGGCAATAGAGCATTAAATTTAGCTGTGGGGGAAAAGGTGAAGCCATTTCTTGAATTTAGTAGGGATTTAAGAGTGGATATGAGTGTTTCGTAGTAAACGTGCCTGACACGTCCATATACAGTTTGCTGTTTGGAAGGACTTGGTTTCATTTCTCAAATATTTGATTGATCACAAATTCAAGGCATTGGGTTGTAGCTAATGCCATGAGTTGGTTATTCTGGGAGGTTCTACATGGTACTTGTGAAGTAACTCCTCTCAGTCAGGAATAGGACTTTAAGATCTGGAGACTCTTAAATTTTAGAACTTTATCTTTAAAATTCAATAGAATAAACTGGGTAGTGGTGGCACATACCTTTAAATCTCAGCCCTTGTGAGTCAGAGGCAATTGGATCTCAGTGAGTTTGAGACCAGTCTGGTCTACAAATCAAGTTCTAGGACAGCCAGGGCTACACAGAGATCCTTTCTCATTAAAAAAATAAATAAGTAAATCAAACCAAAATAAATAAAAAGGTTCGGTGGGATAGCTAAAAGAGAGGAAACAGCTAATGTCACAGGGAATGGCCACCACATTGTCGTTCCTGATTATGCTGTGAGTTCAGTGTTTCCAAAGGCTAACCGGAGTGGGTTTCAAAGGATAGAACACTGAACATGTTTTTATAGTGTTTGAATCTCTCGATTTGTTTTTCCCTCACCAATCATGGTGTGTAGATTTTCCTACCAGCCGATTTCTCACTCTTCTATGGGACTTTTATTTATGAATTTACTTTTAGATATGGAAGGAAATTCACCTTTACCTCACTTATTGTAATGAAATGCAATAACAGTTACTTCTGCATGTTCTCATTGTCTTGGCTAAATTCGTATTCAGTGGAATTGAACTTCAATTATTCAGCAGTGAGGGTACAGTTTACACCTCTTTAATTAATGAAACTTTTATCATTGTCAGTGAGACTTGCTTGGGTAATGGGCAAATTTTGTACTGGAAGAACTAAAACAGTTGTTTATAGAATGATCCAGAAATCACACTGTTAAGTTCATTCACCGGGCTCCTCGTCCAGAATAATCTTTACTTTTGCAAAGATTTACCAAAAGGAAAGCAAGAGCTTTCTATTTTTCCTTCCTCCTAGTCTTAATTCTTAATGTCGCTTGTTTATCTGGGAATCTGAGAGAGTATGCTTTTGCGATGTGTCTGTGGCTGGCGGTGTTTCAGGCCCTCTGTAACCCTGAGATGACGTGCTCTATGGGACAAGACGTACAAGGACAGGGGATGCCTCTTCTCAGCAGGGAAGAAAATATTATTTAAAGCAAAGCCTGAGCTATAGCAGATGTCACAAAATGGGGGTGGGGTCCCTGTATCTTATTTCTATGAACTGTTCGATTAACTTGGCCTTTGACATAGGAAGTCTTTGTTAGGTTTTCTTACTCAGACTCTCTTGGTAAATGCACACTAAGATGCTGTTTCTTAAAATTTGCCTTCGTGGGCACAAGGCTGAGAAGGTGACACTGAGGAGAGGCCTCATTCTTTGGTCCTTTCCACCTGTGGGGGGCACCTTTATGCAGATGTAGAGTTAGACTCCTTGCTTTCCAAATTTTCTTGGATTTCTCACCAAACAGGATCTTGGGTCTTACAATGGTTCTGGTATCTCATGACTTGTATTTTTCCGTAATTCTTCCCATGTCAAGCCTGTTGAGCTCATGTGGATGCCTGTAGCTTACTGGGTTGTCGATTAAACCTCAGTTTGATTGAGAATTTCCCTGTCTGCTTCCTCTGAGGTGCCTGCCTTGCTGGGAAGTAGTAGTAGGAGTGAGAAGCTGTGCTAGTTGGCCTCTCTCCTGCCTTTAAAGTGACACCAAATGCAAAATAGGAAGGGGAAGGTCACTACCCTGAAAACAAGCAAACACAAAAACAACAAAAAATATGTAAGCTACATATGGAAGTTTCTAGAGGTAACAAAAGTCAAGCTAGATCAAGGTCAAAAATAAATAAATAATAATTCCTAGGAAGGGAGCGTGAACAATAAAAGGCAAGAGAAGACGTGGTTCAGTGAGATGTGTATTCGGGGCTCTGTGGACGTATCATTTGAGCCTGGATTCTCAAAACCCGCAAACCAAACTGGCCAAGACAAGATTCTTATCTTTGTTCTGCTGGTCTGTATTTGCTAAGAGCAAGCCAAGAGTGCTAAACCCGTTTCTGTAGAGTACAGAGTAGAACTGAGCCAGAGTCCCAAAAGGAAACATCAACACTTTACTCAAACAAGTCCTATAATGTAGTTGAAGCAGGAGCTCAGATACATGTTTCTTAGCTTGTTTTGTGTTTATTCTTTCTTACATAGTTCAATGTAACAAAAAAAAGTTTAAACTGTGTATCGGAGTGGGATAGTGGGGGAAAGCCAATCTTTTATGCTTGTGTGGTCTGCTTTTAAGCTTGATGCAAACCTGTGAGTGAATTGTAAACTTAGAAATGTTAAAGGCCGAGATGGAAGAAATAGCTCAGTGGTTAAGGGCACTGACTGCTCTTCCAGAGGTCCTGAGTTCAATTCCCAGTGTCAACATGGTGGTTCACAACCATCTGCAATGGGATCTGATTCCCTGTTCCGGTGCCACTCATATACATAAAATAAATATATCTCTATAAAAAAAGAGATGTTAAAGGCCAAGCAGCATGTAGCATCATTTGGTATCTTGACACAGTAAGGAAGTGCATTAAATCATTGCAATAAAAATATACATGTGAGAGACCAGTGTGTTTTTATTATGACTTCCTGTCTGCAATATAGTTCTCTTTATATAAGTTTATTTGCTTTCAGAGCAAGGAAAAGGGTAAATAGAAAAGGCCAAATGTAATAAATAAGACTGAAATATGCCCGAGAATCACTCAGGAAGAGATGCAGGGGAGGCATTGTCCCACTGGAGTACTGGCTGCCTTGTCCCAGACATGTGTGGAGCAGGGCTATTGTCAGGCTTTGCCATTGTCTGCCCTGTGGGAAAGATGCTGGTGATGGTGTTTGTGTGATGCTGGTTGATCTGTTTTCCTTTGCTTCTTCATCACCAGCAGGAGGTTTGCCTTGGAAGGGAAGTGTGTGGAAACGGAGTTGGAAATGTCGGATAGGTTCACTCCCCTCCTGATTCTCTGAGTAAGTCTAGAAGTGACCAGAAGGATGGGTGGTGGGTAGATATTGGTAGATGGGTAGGTAGATGGATGCATGGACAGGTCAGTGAGTAGGTAGACAGATACATGGGTGGGTCGGTGGATAGGTAAATAAATACATAAGTAGAAAAAAATAGATACAACGTTTAAAATACACAGGGAGGTAAATAAAATTTGGACATGAGCAATTCAGTTGGAGTGTTTTTTTCTGGAAATTCCTTTAACTCCTTACAGAAAACACTGCATTCCTATGCTTCAACCATCTTGAAGAATTATCTTCAAAATCATTTCTGAAAGAGAAAAATAGTTGTAATTGCGACAGAAATGCTCTCACCTCAAAACAGTAAGATAACTGCAAAAATGTTTTCAAATACTTGCTAAAAAAGACAAAAGTGCTATGGAAGGTAGAATCCTGTAATGTGCTGGGATCACAGGACACAGATCTAGAACATTCTGTCAAGTGTGTTGTCTCTTCCAAATGCAGCACAAAGCAGAAACCTGACCAGCAACAGAAGTGACTATGTGAATGGTTTGCCCCTCCAATCACTAAGTGGAAAAGAGCCAGAACCTGAGTGGCACATATTCCTTCCAACAGAGCTGTTGAGGGAGCTAAAGTGTCCTCTAGGGGATTTTCATCTCCCCATGCCTGAGAAACCAATGCTCCACACCTGGGAAGCCCAGCATCAGCTAATTGAGCTGGCTAGGACTCAGATCCTATAAGGCAAAAGCTAAAATGTTGCTTGCTTTAAACGTTATGATCACAAGGCTGGCACCTCAAGCAGCAGTACATACTCCTGACATTTTCTGTGAAGGGTTTGCCTCATAGCAGCTTTCAGAGTGAGTGGGAATTTCTTCACAGCACATTGTCTGAAATCAGCTGATAAGGGGAGACTGTAATCTCAAAGTGATACCATGGTAATAGATTTCAATCACCAATCTGGTGGGAGTCATGTTTCTGGCTCTGTAGTTTTTCACCAGAAGACACTTGCTGAGGCACTTCCCTGCCCATGGGTTATGGGAGAAAGCATGACACACAAGACAGACTATCTGGTCCTATTTAACAAAAGGTCTATTAAGAGAGAATTCTGATACAAATGCAGGTCCTATACAAGATATCAGATAATGAGAATAAAAACAGGTGCTTCAATTGCCTTAAATGTAATCAAAGCCCCTATTAACTATGAATATCCTAAGATTAATGGACCCAGCATGACTGTGTGCTTTTTAAAGTGACACTCCCTAATGGTGGGCCAAGAAAGATGGTCAGTTAGCTCCATCACTCTCCTGGTGGCTGATGGAGTCTTAGCCTGGAAAGCCTATATCTGGCCTGGATGAGAGATGAAACCATGCCTGGTCACAGGCCAGTGGTGCTTCTCTTCAGCCAACCAGGAAGCTCAGGTTTCTTGTAGGTACCCACCCACCAGTGGGCTGGAAAAATCCTTGAGATGAAGGGCACCATGCTGGCTGGATGAGAGGAATGAATGGCTAGATGCTGACACCCATTCTCTCAAGTGTAGACACAGTAGTGACATCTCAGGGCCGGGTGGGAGTGAGGGACATGTGACTAAATGACAGAATATGGGTTTACATTGTTTCTGAATATTGTTCTCTCTCCCAGTGAGTGAGTCTTACATCAGACTCTACTCCCATTCTTTCCTTATAGTTCCCACTGATTGGTTCCCAGACAAGGACATTTCCTCCTACAATGAACAGCTCTAGTCTACTGTCAGGGCAGGAGATCAGGATACCTGGAGATCTGTCATAACCCTGCCCAAAGCACAGTAGAGCCAAGACCAGCGACAATGGACAGGGAGTGAGGTCAGCCCCTTTGCTGTCTGGGCCTTCTGATTTCCCCTGGCCCACATTGAGCAGCCTGTGCCCTTGAGCTATCCTGGACAGTCAATAAGGATCCCAAGGGAACAGTGTGGCTCAGACAAAGCTTTATCTGAGTAATGAGTGATGAGCTGGGGGCTGGGTCCCTTCCCATTACTTTACTCATTGATTTACACCTCGAATGCCCAGCACACAGCTCTGTTGTTTCTCATGGGTTGAACTGTAAATCCAAGCTTCACTATGCTAGCCACATCTAGAGAAAAGCTTCTCCCTGAAAGTACAAGTGTAACCCATCCTGTAGAAGCCAGGGGTGAAGAGGCCCAGCATCTCAAGGTGGTGGACAGCTCATCCTGGGACCTGGTGAATGGTGGCTGATTGATTCAGGATAGCTGCCTCTCCTCCCCCCTCACACACACACACATAGACTTTAGGGTATAAAATGTACCCTTTGTTTCAGCAGCTCCTTGATTACAAAAGCAACCAGGCTCATGCAAGGTCTAGGTTGAGAGAAGACGTGCAGAGGTCAGGAGTCCCCGGAAAATGCAAGCATGCCAGCCTTGCTGCGGCAGTGGCAGCACAGAAGCAGAGTCACATGGAGAGACCCAGCAATGGTAGAACTCCCCCGAGTTGGATTTGATCTAGATCCACATTCAATATGGCAGATAGAAGAGGAAGGCAGAGGCAAGGAGGAAGGCCAGCTGGACTGCCATGAAGAATCTCCAGAAGAAAACCTGATTACTGGCCAGGTACAGGCAGGAAAGGGAAGAACACCAGACGGCGCACCTCAGTACAGGGAGATGATGAAGCCTTAGAATCTCTGGGTTTTAATAAGAAGCAGGGATTCAAACCAGAAATGCAGGGGCTAGAGGTCAAAGAGAGGTGCCCCAACCCCTTCTTTTAACCTGAATGTCTTATTTAGGCCTTGTCTTTGCTGTGTTTCATACTGACTGAAAAGCCAAGGTATATGCTGTGACAGGCTTCCCCAACCCAGATCAGCTTGAATTGCAGGAAGATGATAATGGACATTTGTCCCAGGCCTCCCCTGGGAATCACAGGGAACACCTGTGGGGCTGGCTGTCCCATAGGCCCTTCAGGTGCTCTGGTGGGCACTGCTTGAGACGGGAAGATGGTTTCCAATAAAGGTGCTGTTTCATTCCTGATTGCTACCTGGCGGTGGTGAGGACTGTGTCTGACTCAGGCCCTGTAGTCAGTTTATATCTGTTCATTTTCTCTTTCTTGAGACATAGCCTGAGAGTGTACACCATGGTGAGTGGGTTCACAGGACCTGAGTTTAGTTCCCAGAACCTACATAGAGGCTTGCAACCATACTGAACGAGAATGTGATGCCCTCTCTGTCCTCCATAGGCACCAGGCACACACATAATGCACATACATACTTGCAGGCAAAACATTCATACACGTAAAATAAAATAAATCTAAATTTTAAAAAAGAAATAAAATCTTAAACACACACACAAACAGAACAAAACAACTCCCCCCAAAACTCTTAGACTAAGCAGCAGGCATGATGGTGTACACTTTTAATCCCAGCACTCAAGAAGCTGAAACAGGGTCATTTCAAGTTTGAGACCAGACTGAGAATATATAGTGAAACCCTATCTCAGATCAAGAAATAAAATAAATAAAAATGAATAGAACCAGACCAAACAAAATGAAGAATGTAAAAGCATTTACTTACCTATTTATGTTAGAAGTGATACATGTATTTAGAAAATGCAGGTTTTGAACAGAAGAAAAAAAATGTACTAAATCCCACAGCCCAGAAGACTGTTCTGTCTTGTTCTTGTAGATGTGAGAATTAAATTTGCCTCTTCCTACCGTTACTTCAGAGTATGTAAATTCATTCTCAGTGCCGTCTCCAACACAAACATCAATGGCTCAGGCATATTTACTTCATTCACTTTGGTTGTTTTCAATGTTTTCTTCTTATGAACAATGAAGGGATTAATGTTTTGTTCCCAGATTTTTAGCACGTTCTAGAAACTCCCCTCAGATGATATTGTAAAGGAGGAGACGCTGCCTGGAGGGATGTGGCAGGTGAAGACCTACAGTCCTGTTTGGGATCCTCACTGTTCTAGAAAGCTCTCAGGAGACGCAGCCTGAGGGCAAACCATGATGTCATTCTTGTCCTCAAAGTGTCCCTGGTACCCCTGTAAGTGAGGAGCATCCCTATAAGAGGATAGCCAGACAAATCCTCTCTTGTTTGCAAAATCTGTCCTCAGTTCAAGGACATGGGACCCTTGGTACCCTAGGCCTGCTATAGGGTCCTGAGCCCCCATCAGGTGGGTCTGAGCACCTACAGGTACTCTAGGCTTCTAAAGGCAAAGGTTGGTTGTAAACATTCAGACTCCTCCATGGCTCTCTCTATCCCAGTTCGTCCCCATGACAACATTGTGTCGAATCTCCACTAAAATCACCTCGTGGACACAGAGTCTAGGGTCTGGAGCAGGATAAGCAGCCACAGTCAAAGTCGGGCATCCTTTCTCGGAAAGAGACCTCAGGCATGGGGTTCCTCCACCCCTTGCCCCTAGGGTCCCAGCTCTGTAAGTGCAGTAGCACTCTGGTGTCCTGAAGCTCATGGATATCAAGATATTCACACTGAGACATCAGGAGTCATCATGTTGGCTTTGTTGTTTTCCTTGAGAACATAAGGATGTCAGCAGTGCAGCTAACACTCATTAAAACACATCAGATGTGGGTTAGTCCGCAGGTGACATCGCTCTTAAAGATGATGACATGAGCCAGAGAAGAAAAGGCCAGATAGACCCAAAGATAGTGCCATTTGTAACACTCTGTGATTGGTTGGAAGATGCAGGAGGGCCAGAGTCACTGGGACGCGACGTGACCAGGTGGTTGTAAGCAGACACAGCTACATTTTCCAAGAAGCAGACCCTCACAGGGATAGACCACTCTGACAGGCCAGGTGTCTCTATTTTATTTATCGTTCTACTTATATGGTGGCGCTCTCCTTTTTGCTGAGGGAGCCTCAGCAAACCACCTTCTGCTGCTCATCAGTCCCTTACACCCAACCTTCTCAACCCTTTGGAGTACTAAGGATCCTCACGGTAGCTGGGGAAGCCCTTCCTGGATATTCTCCACTCCCATACCTCAGAACAAGTTCTAGCCAGCATCTATGTGTTAGCAAACTTCTACCCGGGGTTGAGTAAAGATGACCTTCTGAGACATCTACAGTAGGGCAATAAAGATGCCTGTGAGTTAACTGGTTGGTGTCACAGATACTGAGACTCCTTTTCTGCCTGATGTCTTTCGCATAAAAAAGGCTGGTTGAGATCAGTTAGAGAGCAGGAAGGATTGTCCGTCACCCCCCCCCCCCACACACACACATACCCAAGTTCCCAAAAACCTATGATAAGAGCCCTGTTCTGAATTATTAGAGGTTAGGAATAGTACCCTGAAGCACAGACAGGCCATCTGTTGCTGTTGTAGTGGGTTCTCAGGTCCCGGGCAGCCAGAGGTCCAAGACCCACAGACCTGGCGCCCGAGACCGCTTAGCTGCTGACCGCCGCCCAGACCCCCAGAAACGACTCAGACGCTTACATTAACTTCATGCTGTTTGGCCTATGGCTCAGGCACATTGCTAGCTAGCTCTTACATCTTAAATCAACCCATTTCTATTAATCTGTTGGCCACGTGGCCTGTGGCTCACCCGTGCTCCTTACATGTTGCTCCTTGGGCGGCTGGCTCGATCTGCCTCTCCACCCTGCTTCTCGTACCTAAGCTCTGATTTCTCCTCCTACTTCTTCTATGGTGCCTGCCATGGCCCAAAACAGCTCCTTTATTTAAAGATTGAGATTCACAGCATACAGAAAGGCATTCCCACATCATGTTGCTGTAAGCCAGGCTTCTCTCTATCTATACAGAATCCCTAGACTACTTCTCCATGAGCTTTGCATCTTACTTGTTTTAGTTTTCATTTTAAAATACATTTTTATTAATTCTTTGAGAATTGCATACTTGCAATGCTTGCAAACAATGTAATTTGGTCATAATCACTTACTTTTCTCTCCCTTCCTCCTCCCAGATCCACCCCATGCCTCCTTACCCTTTCCATCTCCTGTTTTTTCCCTTATTTGTAAAATAGCTCACTGAGTCCAGTCTATGCTGCCGGTATATTCCTGGGTTTGGGGCCGTCTCCTGGAGAATGGACCACCTATCAGTGGCCACACTCTTAAATAAAATCGACTGTCACCCAGAAGACTAGCTAGAGCGTGGCAGCTCAGGAGCCCCTCTCTCCTCCATGCTGAAATGCTGATGGTTATGAGTGCAGCAGTCCTGTGGTGTCCAGAAGCCATCATTTCACTCAAGTCCTCCCCAGCATCTCTCTGGCTCCTATGGCCTCTCAGTCCATCTCCAGGACGATCCCTGACCTTGGGAAAGAGTGATGATAGTGTGCCCCAGCTGTGCCTGAGTTCTCCACGGGCACTCACTCTCTAGGCTTTCACCAGTCCAGTTTAAGTGTTAAGCACAAAGAAGTAACTCTGGATGAGGTCTGAGGAGCTTCCCATCCTAAAACAAACAGGAGTTCGGAGACACAGCTTCCAAAAGCTGCCAACAGAATTAACAATACCCTTGCTGTCCTGGCAGACCTGCTGGTGAAATGCACTGTTGTAGAAAGACCCTTAGGAAGCCCAAGAATAACTGATACTGTAACATCCACACCACACCCAGACCCCTCTAATTACAGAGACTTTGAAGCTGCCTCTTAGCTGTGGAAGTCTGGCTAACGTGATCCCCAGTGCTCCTTCTGGGGAGGGCAATAAATAAGCAATGGATTGCTGGAGGAACGTCTCTGACCAGCAGCCAACTGAGGAAGAAGATGATATTTATAAGCAGTGAACAGTGGCCTCCACTTATCATAGACAG
Source organism: Phyllotis vaccarum (assembly GCA_033318265.1). NCBI lineage: Eukaryota > Metazoa > Chordata > Mammalia > Rodentia > Cricetidae > Phyllotis > Phyllotis vaccarum. The sequence goes on along the minus strand of JARWLC010000014.1, from coordinate 74,266,951 downwards.
GTGGCAAAGCAAAGTGTGACCCTGGGTCATGTGGTAACCAAAAATCTAAAAAAAAGAAAAAAGAAAAAAATAGACTTGAGGAAGAGGAAGGTCCCTGAAACAAATTTTAAGACTATACATTTCTGGAAAGTTCTGAGAAAACAATGGGGGCCTGTGATGATTACTCCCTCAACCAATAACTTGACTGTATGTAGCTAAGGGTGACCTTGAATTTCTGAGCCTCCTACCTCCACCTTACAAGCATGTGGCACCATGCAGGCTTTATGTGGTAACTTGGCAAGTAGAAGAGACCCTCCCCCATAGTACTAGTGTTTTGCTCTGCAGCCTTTGAATTGTGAGAGCCCCCCCCCCCAGCCACTTCTACAGCTCTCTCCTGTTCCCAGGGGACCCTTGCTGTGGCCCCCTGTTTGTGACTGTCCATTAGTAGGATAGCCTCTCCATCGCCTACCCCAGATGTGTGACCATAACTTCAGAGTGAGGAACAGAGTAAGTGCACAGGACACCTGAAGCTCAGATTACACCGATTGCATCCCACTGAACTGCCCCTCCCACATCAGCTGCACTGTCCCCTCCTCCCCCAGGTATCTTTATCACAGTACTTGGCTGTCCCTGGACAGGCCGGCAATGATGGGTTTTCAGAGATTCTAGCCCTCACTCATCTATGTAGATTGTCCCAACTGCCCTTCGCGCCCTGACTTCTGTGCTCCTCAGCTCTGGCATCCTTTAGTGGGGCTCATACCCAGTCCCCAGAGCCCCTTCTCTAAGCTCTTCAGCCTCCCTCCTCACTGCCCACAGTCGGCCTCCCCCTCTTCCACAGTCTTTGATGGCGTGTCTCCACCCCCACCCCCCTCGCTCGCCCTTTGTTTCTGCAGCGGTCTCTACAGTGTTTGCTCACTTAAAGCAATCTCTGTCTTTCACCTTAGCCATTCTGGCCTCTGCACAGAGTCCACAGCCTGTTTCCTGTGAGTGCCAGATGCCTGAAAACAGCCATGGCAACCGAACACATGGGGGGGGGGGTGCTCAGTGTCTGTAGCTCAGCCTCTGCCTCAGCTTCCCCTCCTTGGGGAAGGGGCAATAAGGAGGAGCTTGGTGCTCCGAGAAGACAAAGGAAGATTATTTTAGAGTTCCAGGTACTGAGCCCCTGAGGACTGTAAAGCTGAACAGGCCCAAGGGGCAACCAGGAACTTCAGATACACGGAGCAACACCTCCTTGCCATTAGTGGCACTTGGAACTGAGAATGGACAGAACACAGATGCCAGATGCCAACGTTTGAATGAAGATCAAGTGGAAACCTGCTGGCCCCTGCTCACTGATGTAACTTGTCCTTTATGATCAGACTGCCTCCCAGGCCTTCCCTAGCAGGGGTGTCTTAGCCTTTCCCTAACTTGAAACTGCTGTCCTGAGCCTCACTGTCACCACTAAGCATGCAGGCAGCAGTGGGGGTGGAGGGTGGGATGGGGTTGGGGGGGGGAACAGTCCAGCCCTGACTCCTGTGAAAGCGGATGCAACTACTTCCAGAGATGGCCTCTCTTTCTCTTTGGGCAGTGGCATTTCCTCTGCTAAAGTCACACACAACACAGAAGACGCAACCATGCATGCAGGCCTAGCAGCCATTCAGCGCTGGCTCTTCCCAGGTTCCTGCACAGCATCTGTGGGCAGGCACTGCTTGCTCCCATTTGAAGACTTCTTAGCCATGAATACTGACCATGGCAGCTTGGCAAGGGGTGGGAAAGGAACCTTGAGTTTTTAGCTCCCCATCTCACAGATTCTGCCCCATGCTGACCCTTAGTGTCCCATCCAGCCAGGACCGTTTGCTGGGAAGAGCCTGCTCAAGTGGATCTCTGAACATCAGTGACACAGCACAAAATGCCATCTTTGCTCATTGCCATGGTGCCCAGTGCCCCATGCTATCCCCTGAGCAGATGAGAAAGGATGCCTGGATACTGCTTCTCTTCCAACGGAGGAGCAGGACACAGCCAAGCCCAGAGACAACAGCCAGAGAGCCCCACTCTGTCTCATGTTTCTGAATTCAGACACTATGCTTTGTGCCAGCCTTTCCTCCTAGTATCCTGCCGAGGCCGCCTCTTTCCCGCCCTACTTCAAGCCGCTGCTATGATTCCCAGAGGCAGGCCTCTGGTCCTAATCCCACACAGCCCATGGTTCTAGATATCACCCAAATAAGTCATCCTCCATCCCTGCTTTTATATATCGCTTTAGGTCAATTGGTATTCCAGTTTACTAAAGGGCTATCTTGAAGTCCAGAGAAGCAGACCCTCGTGCACCCATGGTTTCCAGGGATTTCTCAAGAGCTTGCCAAGACAGAGGAGGGTCTCCATGCTCTGCCATGATGATGATGCAAAAATCAGTCCCTGGCAAGAGGATCCTAAGCAGGAATGTATACATTTAGAATCTCAGGGAAGTTCCAGTCCACCCCCTGCATGCTTTGCATAAGTACTAGGATCCCTTCTTAGGAACTCTGTCCCTCAATCCTTCCCAGGCCTGAGGCCTGCTTCCACCACTAGTGGAACAGAGCAGAAGCAAAATCCATCCCAAGGAGCTGAGCACTTACCACAAAGGAAGCAAAGGTTGGTGCTGGTGGGACTTCTTACCCAAACCGAGGAGCTGACCTGAGGTTTTGGCACAGATGATGGGTGGGATCCTTCTCATGTCTGGCTATCCTGTTTCTGGAGGAGAAGAGGAGGTCAGCACTTCTCTGTGAGTGACTGAGAACCAGAGGTGGAATGGTAAAGGTGAATTATCAGAAGGAGAAACATGTCTGGGGAGTGTTGGGCATCCAGGACAGTTGCAAAGGGTGTAGCCTTTACTGTTCAGGCAGCCACTCACTATGTTCTCATCAGGGAGGGGACAGACACCATTTTGGGGCTAGCAGGGTGAAGAAGGAAAGCAACAGGCTATTGAAAATGAAAGAATCAAACCTATGGGAAAATCTCAGTGGGGATCTAAGTGTGGATTTGCGTAGATGCTCTACAGGCTTAAGAGGGATATTCTCCCGAACCCAGAATAGGACCCAAAGTGGCTAGATCGAGTAGGAAGCCTATATAGGTGAGCACTTGTTGACAGTGTGGGGGTTTTGTTCAAGTGGGTGGGAGCCTTAGTAGTACCTGTCAGAGCCACAGACCATCAACCACTTCCTAGAGCAGCATATGCCTGGACCAAAAGATTGGTTTTCAGAAGAAAGGATGACAGTCCACCTTGATGACCAGAGTACCTTGTTCAAGACCAGTTCCTACACAAAACACTGCCCTTGACAGTGAGGCTTCCAGGAACAGATCTCTCAGCAGAGAGTTTTGACTCAGCAGATCAGCACAGATGAACATGCATAATGGGGCCTGATCCCTCACTGACTTTTGTTTCAAAGGCACTGAATAATGCATCAGACTGTGAACCCCTAGGAAGCAAACTGAGGCTCAGGGGAGTCCTCCACCCTGAGTGTCAGAGTGAGAACTAAAGTTTGGGTAATGTGCATCTAGAGACTTGGGTGGGGAGTGGAGATGGCAGATCATGTCCCCTTAGCTGAAAGCAGTGAAGGCTGCAGGAGAGTCTTCTAGGAAAAGGGATGGAGATGCTGTGCAGAGGGAGCTCTGGAGCTATGCTCAGCATTCCCATGAGGGCAAAAGTGCCAAGAAATTGAATGGAGGCGTCTGAAGGTTTTTATGAAAATATCTTGCTCTAAGGGCTGGGGAGACAGCCCAATCAGTGAAGTGTTTGCTGTGTAACAGGAACCTTAGTTCTGCTTCTCAGAATCTGTGTAAAAAGCAAGCTCAGGCCTATAATCCAAGGGCTAGGAAAGCAGAGACAAGCAGGTTTCTGGGGCAGTGGGGGGTAGCCAAACTGTGAGCTCAGACTCAGTGAGAGTCTCAAAAAGCAAGATTGAGCATTATAAAGGAAGAGGTATGTCTTATGTCTGTCTGTCTGTCTGTCTGTCTGTCTATCTGTCTCTCTGTCTCTGTCTCTCTCTGTCTCTCTCTCTCTCACACACACACACCCCACCACCACCACCACCACCACACACACACACACAGAGAAACACCCCTCTAGTCTTCCCAAATAGACATCATTATCCTCCTGCACATATGAGGACCACTGCTTCCCTGGTCCACTCCTGACACATACTAACTTGGCAGAGATGTAGTCATCATTGTGCCTACATTGACAAGCCTCAGACTTATATAGTGACCTCTGTGACTCACAAACACAAAGCCACAGAGAAACCCCAGGGTTCTCAGAGCTTGTCTTTATCTTCTTATGTTTTCTTGGAAAGCAACGAATACAAAGCCACATAGCCACAGATCTCTGTCATTGGCACCTGGAATGGAGAGACTCACTGAACCAGTCAGGACCCAGGAGACAGCCTGCAGCAGAGGAAGTAGAAGGTTCAGATAAGAGCATAGAAGGGCTGGGCTGGGGTGGAGGTGTCTTTGGATGCAGCTGGCTTCTGATCTGGTCCAGGTAGTCTCAGCCTGGCTTGGAGGCAAATCTCTGAAGCAGGTAAACAAGCAGGAAGCCCAGGGATCCAGACCTGGTGGTAGCTACTCCTTCCATAGCTACTCAAAAAACTGTCTTTGGTTTGGATATGAGGTGCATGAGGTTCATGTAGTATGTGCCTTAGGGAAGGTCTGTGGGTAGAGGGAGGTCCCTCACTACAACCTGCTTCTTGTCTGCAGCAAAGTATTAAATAGTCTCTCCCTCTCATACTTCTGGTTCCATGAGCTATAAAACCCATGTCTCATCAGAATCAGTGGAGCCAGGACTCTGGCCTACAAAGTCATGAGCTGAAGTAAATACTTCCTTCAATTTATCTTTCTCAAGTATTTGCTATAGCAATGCAAATGAGTCCATGAGTAAAGTTTATGTCTCACAAGCACAAAGACCAGAGTTTAATCCCCAGAACCCACAGAACTGAAGCTGGGCATGTTGCATGTCACCCTGAGGAGGTAGAGACAGGGGTATCCCTTGGGCTCATTAGCTAGCCAAACTGATCTATGGTGAGATTGTTGCCAGTGAGAAACCTTGTCCTTACAAAAAGAGGAATTCATCTAAACAAGATCATTTGAGGTTGTCGTGTGTGTGTGTGTGTGTGTGTGTGTGTGTGTGTGTGTGTGTGTGTGTGTGTGTGTGTGTAAGAGAGAGAGAGAGAGAGAGAGAGAGAGAGAGAGAGAGAGAGAGAGAGAGAGAGAGAGAGAGGAATATTCCTCCTGTTTTACAAAGGGAAATATGCACAGACAGGATAAGGATCGTTCCTGGAGTCGCACAGCTATACTTTGAATTGTGACCAGCCTCACTATCAGCAGATGCTAGGTGGGGGGCATGAAGGGTGGTGACCAGATGTGCTATTGCCTCACTGGGTAGTGTCCCTTCTTCTCACATCACCCAGTCCTCCCTGCAGTAGCTTTGGTGACGGGCTCATACATGAACACACCTCCCAGGAATTTGCAGCAACAGCCAAGGAATTAATTTTGTAAAGGTCACTAGGCACCTTCACTAGGTGACAATAACTCATCCTTGAACCTCAATGGTGGGTACACAAAGAACAGAGCTAGCATCTGTCAGGGGAACTTTTTAAATAGACAGGGATTCTGGTCTCCTCCCAGCCGTATCCTGTGCTAGAGGTCCATCGGAGCTAGTTTGAGCTATCATAATTTGGGAGGCAGGAGAGTCTGGAGTGCTTGAGTATAAGTAAAGAGGGAGAGAGGGAGCCAACCTCAGGACTAGTTACTGAGCCACTGGCTTCCTAAAGCCAAGGCAAGTCCCAGACCCAGTCACAGAGAGTAGAGTGCTGGTTAGTCAAATTTCATGGACCGGCAAAGTTTCATTTATACTGAGCTCAAATACAGGTGCTGGCCAAGAGGCAAAGAGGTTTTACCCCTTCCAGAATTTAACTGGGACTCCAGTGATGGTCCATAGCAACAAAGGAGACCCTGACAGTATGACAGTCATTGTCAGCCACCTGAACCATGTCAGCAACAGCCACCAGCTTTATTGTATGACCTCTTTCTGAAATCTGAAGAAGTGGCCCTGCCTCTAGCTCAGGCTCCTGGTGGATGGCCAATCTGTACAGCACCGAACTCACTGGACCATAGTCCACCAGCTCAGAGATGGAGTACTAAAGGCGTCCAGTTTGGCTTACTGGTTCTCCATGGACCTTACTTTTTAGCCTGGGTGCAGCCTGCAGCACCCGAGGGCAGGATCTTTAAGACCCATTTGGGTCTCCTTTATCTGCCCTCTCAAGAAGAGGACTCTCAGCCTGCCTTCCAGTCATATGCTATGGGGAGGGCTTTCTATGTCCCAGCAGGTGTTCCAGAAGCTCCAAGGCTTCTCTCCCGCTTTAAGGTGAGGTTATTCAAAGCTTGCTGCTCACGGGCATGTCCCAGAGAGCAGCAGCAAGGCTTGGCTGGCTGACAGTCTCTCCTGCCTCAGCTATTCCTTGTTGCCTGAGTTTTGAACAACAGCATCCAAAGAGTGTTATAATGAGGTTTCTTGTTCCCGGGTGGCCAGAGGCGCAGACTCACAGACCCTGCAGCCCCAGACCTCTTAGCTATCCGCCGCTGTTCAGGCCCCCAGAAATGACTCAGACGCTTATATTAAGTTTATGCTGTTTGGCCTATGGCTCAGGCACCTTGCTAGCTAGCTTTTTCACCTTAACTCAACCCATTTTCATTAATCTGTCTGCCATGTGGCCCGTGGCTCACCTGTGTTCCTTACATGTTGCTCCTTTGGGCTTTGGGCTTGGTCTGTCTCTGACTCTGCCCTGCTCCTCCTATCTACTCTGATTCCTCCTCCTACTTTTTCTATGGTGCCTGTCATGGGCCAAAACAGCTTCTTTATTTAAAGATTGCTATTCACAGCACACAGAAAGGCATTCCCACATCACTTCTCCTAGCCTCTTCTAGCAAATTGGAAGCCCAGTGTGGCCTGGATCATAGGAGTGTCTGGTGAATTCACGTTGCAGATCACCCTCTTCTACTAGGTGGGAATTGGCATATTGGGGCAACATGCTCCAGGTAGCACACTGGGGTGACATGTTCCATGCGGATATGTGGGATGATGTCTTTAGATAAGTAGTGATGTGTCTAATCTTGACCCCCAGGGAAATATTCCAGCTGTATGTGAGCTCTAGAGGCTGATTGTCCTGGAAAGGATTTCCAGGTCCCACAGTCACATTAGACCTCATGCATACTCAATGACATCACTTGAGGGCTGTCCATGGTGCATGTTGAATTGGCTGGGCTGGTGGAGGGGAGATAATCTTTGTCTTAACATCCCATATTCTTGGTTCCACCCAGGGATATAACCACTAGATACAAAAAGCTACACCGAGGAAAGACAGGAGCCACCTCCCTGTCAGGTCTGTTCCTAAAAGAGGGTCAGTTTGAGGTAAGACTCACAGAATTAAGCTCATCTGTATGATGCCTTTGGCCTGGCCCCAGCTCCCAGAAGGGAGCTTCACTGGGAAATGTCACCAACACAGAAGTCTTCACTGAAGGAAAAATTCATATATTGAAGAAAGAATGATGCCATTGAGCCCAGAACAGGGTAAGGTGAGGTGAGGAGTTGGTGTCCTGGATCAGGACACTATTTCTTGTGTGTAAAAAGTGGTAAGGAGACCTCACTCTACATTTCAGGTCTGGACTTCCAAGAAATCAAGGAAGCTCCTAACTTTAGCATAGATGACACGTGTCCGTCTTGAAGTGGCCCAGAAGGATCATCTCCTGGCCCTTCCTAGACACAGCACTAGGTCCTGATCCTGGCAGTTCAGATCATTCTAACCTCCCACTCAACAGTGCTGTGCCTAGACCCCAGCATCCCACTCCTCTCACAGAATGGCCTGAGAAGAATCCACTGCCTTCAGCAGAGGATGATGGGAAGACCACCAAGGGGTTCTTGTGGCTGTGTCCAACATCAGGAGCCAAATGTTTAAGGAGAAATCAGATTATTCAAAATATCAAACATCAAATTCACATGGGGTGACCATTTCTCATTATTTTTAGTATTTCAACTTTTTGAAAGCTTCATACTTGTATAAAGTGCATGGCTATCCCATCTGCCCCCATTCCCTTTGTTCAACTTTCTCTGATTCCTACCTCCCCATCCAGCCTCTCTCCCATATTCACTTCTTTCTTGTATGTGTTCAGGTCTCGAATAGGGTGGCACAGCTGTAGTGTTTTTATATGATCGTTTCAAACCCTCCAAATCCCAGAAGCATCAAAAAAAAAAAAAAGAGTTTTAAGGGAGGATTCCCTGCATCCCAGTACCCACAGAGCTGAGCACAAGGCAGGGTGATATTCGCTGCAGCTGTAGGTAGAGAGCTGTGTGACCTGGATGCAGGCAGACCAAGGTGTGTGTCACAGTAATCATCCTGGCATCTGAACCACTCAAGCACCCTCTCTATCCTACACTTGTCACCAAAACACATGCACTGTATAGTTTCTTGTCAGTTTGACACAGTACACTGGGACAAGGGAATGTTAGCCAAGAAATTGCCTCCATCATATTGCCTGAAGGCAAGCCTGTGTTTTCTTGATTGAGTGATTGATGTGGTGGGTCCAGCCCACTGAGAGAGATGCCATTCCTGGGCAGGTGGTCCCGGATGGTGTAAGAAAACAAGGTGAACAAACCATGAGAAACAAGCTGGTGAGCAGCATTCTTCCCTGGCTTCTGCTTCAATTGCTGCTTCTAGGTTCCTGTCCTGACTTCCCTCTATGCTGGACTGGGATGAGATTTGTAAGCTAAATTACCCTCTCCTCCCCAAGCTTCCTTTGGTCATAGAAAGCAAATGAGAACAGAGGTGAGGTCAGAGCAAGTCCACAGCCAAGAGGGAAAGCTGTTGTCTCACTAGACATCCTGAGGGAAGGAAAGAAGGGAGGGGTAACTGCTCCAGAGTTGGAACATAGCTTCATATGGACTGTGTGCTCTGGACTTGGTTCCTGTGTTTCTAGAGTTTATTCCCTGGGGAGACAACAGACCAAAACAAGAGTCCCCCAGGCTCTCTCTGGGGAAACCAATACAGTTGTTGATATTACAGAGAGCAGGTGAGGGGTTGCTAATAGGAGTGTGGATGGACAAGGACACCAGCATGGGAGATGGCTTCCTCATGGCTGTGTTGCCAAGTCCCCTTCTGTTAACTTCCCCTACATATACTCCAGCACACAATGATACCCAAACTCTGTGGCATGTACAGTTAGTGCAGAATGGCACAAAAATGGCGAAGGTCCACGGAGCCTCCCCAGCCTCCCCCCATGAGATTGCTGACAGCGAGAAAGCATGACCCCATGGGCTCTTGCAAGTGAGCATAGCTGACCTGAGAAAGGCAGCGGCTTCTTTGCTCACAGGATAGTGTTCTATAGCATATGGGAGTGTGTGTGTGTGGTGTGTGTGTGTATGTATTATGTGTGTATGTGTGTGTGGTGTATGTGTGTGTATGTGTGTATGGTGTATGTGTATATGTGGTGTGTGGTGTGTGTGTACATACACACACATATAACACTTCAGTATGATAAAGAGCATATGAATGCATATGTGTAGGTGTATATGTACACACACATAACTGGACATGGAGGCATACCCTTATAATTGCAGTACTTGGGAGGCTGAGACAGAAAAAATCCTAAGTCCAAAGTCAGCCTGGACTACATAGTAAGACCATGCCAAAAAGGAAGAAGGTGGGCATGGTGGCACACAGCTTTCATTCCAGTACTCAGGAGGCAAAGGCAGGAGGATCTCTGAGTTTGACGCCAAACTGAAGTACAAAGCAGCTTCCAGGTCAGCCAAGGCTACGTAATGAGATTTATCTCAAAAAGAGGAGGTAAGAATAAAGGAAGAAAGTGCATGCACGGCGCACACACACACACAAATGCGCACACCCTATTTTACATATTTACACATACTCTTTCTGTAAAAATAACTCTCTTAAGAAACATTTATATCTTTTTAAAAACATTTTTTCCCCTTTGGTTTTTTAAGAGATTTTTTTTTTCCCCCTCTGTGTAGCCCCGGCTGTCCTGGAACTCATTCTGTAGACCAGGCTGGCCTTGAACTCACAGAAATTTGCCAATCTCTGCCTCCTGGGATTAAAGGCATGAACCACCACTGCCTGTTTAAGCTTTATTTTTTTTTTAAATTACTCATGTGTCAGCATGTGTGTGTCTGTGTCTGTAATTGAGTATGTGCACAAAAGTGCAGGTGCCCACAAAGGCCAGAGGGGTATAAGATCCATTAGAGCTGTCATAACAGGTGGTTGTGAACGCCCTGGTTTGGGTGCTGGGAACCCAACCCAGCCCCTCTCTTCACTATTAAGCTGTCTCCCCAGCCCTAGTCACAATCTTTGTTTCTGATTGGACTTGGCTTTGTCTTCCATAGGAAGACACTGGTCCTCACTTCTCAGTGCACAACTTGTGTCTTCTTCCCCCCACCCCCCTCTTTTTGAGCTCTCCTGTCCTTCTCTGGCATCCTGAATAGTTTTGTGTAAATTGGAGAAAGTCTCCACCTCTGGGCAAACCTTGGTGAGTGGGTAGCATTTGAGTGCAAAGCAGAGGAGCACATTTCTTCCTTGGGGTGGACACAGCCTTGTTCAAGGATATAACTTAGCAAAACTAACACGGATTTTAAACCTACATATTAACTAGCCACCTGGGCAATCACACAGAAACAGTACCACATTGTCTTGGCTCTCAACTTTTTTTTATTCCCAGAAGATGGAAGGAAGAAAAAAAAAAAAAAAAAAAAGGATGCCAGCTAGATGATGGTAGCATGCACCTTTAATCTCAGCACTGGGGAGGCAGAAGCAAGCAGATCTCTGTGAGTTCAAAACCAACCTGGTCTACAGAGTGATCCAGGACAGTCAAGGCTACACAGGGCTAGAGAGATGGCTCAGCACTTAAGAGCACTCATTCTTTGAAAGGATCCAGAACAGTGTCTCTTGCTTGCAGGACTCACATACAGTGTAGCGAGGCCCAAACATGTCGCTGGTGATGTAACAATTCCCCATTAACCCCTGACAGAGTCTAAGAGTAATGTCACACAACTGCTCGTCATGGGAGCTGATGGGGATACCAGCAGGATGGACTGTGAGAAGGGAACAATATTGTCCCCCACATTCATGAACCTGAAATATTACTATTTGGAAGTGAATGATGTAATGAAACTATGGGAGGGGGCTGTCATTCTGAATAATAACAGGCAATAAATCCAAAATGACTGGTTTCCGAAGAAGGTGTCCTTATATGAAGAAGATCCATGAGGTTCATGTGGCCATGGAGTCATACATAAGCGTAGAATGGCGAGTCTCATAGCCAGGGACGCAGAGGACTGCCAGCCGCAGCCAAAGACAGGAAGAGAGGCTGACTTCCACCTCTAGACCCAGAGCATGAATTCTCAGCTAAGCTCCATAGCCTGTAGAACTGTTCTAGGGGTCTCAGTGAATAAATACCCTAGCACATAGCAGGAATTCAATACATTTTTAAGTATTACTGTTTAAGCCAGAAAGAGGGCTGGGCTGTGGCTCAGTCATACTGCACTTAATTAGCATGTGTGATGCTCTGGATTTCATCCCCAGCACTTGAAAGCAAATAGTAAACAAATCAGAAGGATGTAAAAAAGTGTCTGGGAAATCCTGATTTGGGGAACAGACACAGGAAGAAAACATTAGGGTGTCTTTAATGGTGACAGATGCTTGGTGGGGTGGTGAGGTGGAGCGTAGGGGGGGTGAGGAGGCCGATAGGAGCCAGGGCTCTTCTTTCATATCCCTTCTTGCTGATTACTTGGCTTCCTTTAGTTTCCCTCCCCAAGCACTTTGAATTTCGTCATTCAGTGCTGTGTCTGGGTAATTCTGTGCCTGTGTACTCTGTACACACCTGGGATGAGGGTAACACCTCTTCCTGAGGCTTGACCACCCCTTTGCACCAGGTCCAGGAGACTGAGTGATTTAGCTTTGCCTGCCCCACCATACTGCTGGGGGCCCAAGCAGCTGCAGGATGTGGGGAGGAGAGGCTCCCAGTCAGGGAAGCAAGGTTTCTGCCTGAGGCGGATGGAATTCTAACACCCCCTGGAGCAGAGAGACAGAAATTGCCTTTTAGACGGCTGCCATCAGCAATATTCAGCAGGCAGGTTCTGCAGGGCAGTTTAACCTTCTGTGACCTCATAGCTCAGCTGCACAGGGCGCCAGCACACTGCTCTCTCATACACTCACTGGCTCACAGGCAGCTGTTTAGATGCATTTGTGACTGTGTACAGTATTCTACTCGTGGCTGTCTTTCAAAGAGCACTATAGGTCATTTTTTTTCTTTTGTGTGACTAAGGGTATATACACATACACACACACACACACACACACAGCTTCACACTCACCATCACTGGGAAGAAAAATCTGAGAGCTTCGTGCTAATCAGATCACACCAAATATACAGTTGGAGCTCAGCAAATAATTAATAGTAATGAAAATTGACGCTGTAAAAATTTAAGTGAGAGGGGGCTGAGAGAAGGATCTGGTCTGGATGTCAAACCACAGGCCTGTAGGGAAACGAATGGCTTAGGAGGATCTTTTAATTAATTTCAGAGTTTCCCTGGTTCTCTCCCACCAAATGAGTTGAGCTGTCAGGACCCTCTGTAGAAAGACTATGGAGAGCCCATCCTTTTAAGTGCCAGGCCCATCCAGGGCCTCCAGAATCCCTGCCCATGACCAGGGAAGCTTAAAGTGGGTAGCACAATCCAAAGGGGGCATTCATTTTGTAAATGTACCTTTATTACTGATGAGTAAGACCAAGCCGTCCACCTTATTCGTCACTAAAATAAAAATAGGTGTCTACTTCCTGACCAAGTTCAGCCATTGCACTGCAGCATTAACTTGTATTCTAACAAGATTAAAATATATTTGTCCTGGGGATTAGCATACTTAAGTCTCCTTTTGCCTTTTTAGTGGTGGCAGGGCACTTTGATCTGCCTTGCGTGGCAAGAACGGCTTGGGCCCAGCTATCGGACTGCCAAGTGTGAAATCGGCCTGATGTCATCCCATTCTTCACCATTTACATCTCTCGCTAGTTTAATTATATTTCCGCCACAAAGCTCCAGTGCCTCATTGCATATTCAAGTTTGACCAGGAAGCATTTCTTTAAAAAGAGCGAATGAAAATATCCCTGTTGGGGGAAGGGAGGGTTTGGGGATGGGGTAGGATGGGGGGCTGCAAATCTTCATAAAGTGAAAGCAATGAATGGTTCTAACTTTGTCCCCATAGTTGTTCTTACCTGTGTGGAAGGGTGTATATGACTCCTGCCAGCCCCAGGAGGTGGAGACTATGCCCACTCTGAAACCACAAGGAAGGGCCTTGGGTACAGACTTCTTGAGCTGCTTGGGCCTATGACTCCTGTACGCTGGTGTTACTTTCTTACTCAATAAGCTATTTTCATTTCCATGTGGTGTTCTCATCTCAGTGTGTGAGGCGTCTCTCTCCACACACATGCTGACCCTCCACCCAGCTACCCCATGATCAGGAAGGCACAGTAGGCTAAGGAAAATTCCTTGAGTTTAATTGGATTTTGATTACCTTAAAAGGAAAAATAAGAATATTGCAACCAACCAAGTCTCTCTCTCTCTTTCTCTCTCTGCCTGGGAAGCTGCCCAGAATAAACACAAAAATGAGCAGAAGTACTGGAAGAAAGGTGGTACTGGGCTTTCCTCACACAAACCTTCGGCTAACATAAATCTCCCAGGAAATATCTTCCAGTTTCTCTCACAAGTGACCACACTGGCCATATTGTGGCCGTCTACCACATATCCCTCAGGATTGCTTAGAAAGGCTATCTAGTCATCAGAGGAAGACCCAAATCACCCCAGAATGACACCTGATACAGTTGCCTTCCTCCAATGCTACCAGAAGCCTCTTCCAGTACTGCCGGAGGGTGGTAACACAGGGTAGGAAGGACAGAAGACTATCTCGGGCATAGTGCCTGTCATGCCTGGCCTTAGAGTTTATGAAAATGGACCACTTGTGGGGTCCCTGGACATTGACCTTCAGCCCACACTCACATTCTACTGATATACTACTGAAGAGACTCAAAGGCCTGGCATTCCTCCGGGACTCACCAGCCCTATGGGCATCACTTGCACACCCAAGCTTCTGAGACCAGACATGCAGACTGTGTTAGCACCAGGGAGCAGGCAAGGGTAATGCTGGGCAGTACTCTGCTCTGACAAGCCTCTTCTGTGATTCTCTGGGGAGTGATTTCCACTTTCTCTTACTCACAAGTGACCACTGCTTACTGTTAGCTAAAGCATAGTTCAAGAGGTCTTTCGACAGGTGCAGGTTTATGGTTGATTTTTTTTGTTTGTTTTTGAATAGTCACTCCTGTTAAAATTGGAAGTTAACAACACGTTGCTTCTTAAACGGAATGATATAATTATAAAATTATCTCCACATAATTAACTCAGGATTATGCTTCATTCTAGTTAGCATGTAATCAAAGCCTGTTATGCTTTTAGCTATAGGAATGTCAATTAATTGAAAGGGTTAGTTAGAGCTTTCGCTATTGAACATCATATCAAAAGGATGTCCACTCACTCTTGTGGGAAGAGCCACTTGGCAGAATGGCTTGATGCAAGGGGTGTGCACAGACTACCACCCTCAAACAAAGGTTGGAGGTGACCTTCAGTCATGCAGCTTGGTTTGGGGTCTGGGGATGGAAGGTTTCTCTTTCTACGCTTGGCGTGAGGTTGGCCTCATTAAGCAGCCTCACTCCAAGTAACCTCTACGAGAGCAGAAAATAGCATGTGGACCAGAAAACAAGATGCATGGAGAGTTACATGCCTGCTATAGAAACCTAGAGAATGCCTTACCTTTTCAAAGACCAGTGTGTGTGTGTGTGTGTGTGTGTGTGTGTGTGTGTGTGTGTGTGTGTGTGTGTGTGTGTTGGGGTTGTATCTGTTGAAATGGAGGTAGAGTGTACTAAGTGGTTGGAGATTCTTCATATACTAGGGAAAACCTTTGGTTCAATCACCAACACAAAATAACAAAACCCGAGAGTAGGGTTGGAGTGTAGTTCAAAAGGTACAACTTACCTAGCATTCATGAAGCCCTGAGTTCCATCCCCAAATGTGGTATGTGGTGGATGGGTCCAGATTCTAGCATTGGGAAATAGAGGCAAGAGAATCAAATGTTCAAGGTCATCATGAACTATATAGAGAGTGTGAGGACAGCCCAGGATACCTGAGATCCTGGCTCCAAAATAAATAAATCACACTCTGAAAGGAAGATGGGCATCTATGTTTGCACTCTACAAAAACAAAGAAAACAGCGCTTTCATGAAGTGTGGGGAAGCAGTATTTCTGGAAAGTTCTAGAAGTCCTGTATTATTTCTCTACTTCCTGTCATCGCTCCATTTTCTATGACCAGGTAGGTTTTTCTTTTCCTTTTATCTTTTCTCCTCCCCCTTTTTCCTCTCATCCCCCCTTTCTCCTCTTCCTCTTTTTCTCTCTGGATGAGGGAGTTTTGTTGAGTAGATCAGACTGTCCTCAAACATGCCTCTCCTATCTCTCTCTCTCTCCTTTTGCCTTGACAATTGCACAGATGTCAGGCTGGTTAGCAGAAGCAAAATGTGGGTGCCAGAAGGCACCTGTGCTGGGAGGGGCGGCTGTGAGGAAACCTAGGGATTCAGTGGCAGAGGAGGGTAAGCCGGTAAGCCTCTCGCTCACTGAGCCTATTCAGCACCAGGCCTTTGTGCTCATTAGCTCACAAAAAGCCCTTGCAGGAAACTCATTAGGTAGATGTTCTTTCTGTTTGAAAAAGAATGACACCACTCCCAGGGAGTCCATAACACACTAGCTCAGAAAGTAAGTGGCAGAGTTAGGATTTGAACACAGGGCTATATCCACTGTCAAAACTTGGGGCTAGGGGTATAGTTCAGAGACAGTGGCAGAGCACATACACACACACACACACACACACACACACACACACACACACACACACACACACACACACGAGAGAGAGAGAGAGAGAGAGAGAGAGAGAGAGAGAGAGAGAGAGAGAGAGAGAGGGGGGGGGGGGAGCGAGGAGAATTCCGGTACCACCTTTCTTAAAACACTAGTGACTTGATGGAAATAGATGCACTAAAACGCAGAACCGAGTGGTTCCGAGGACCCTTGCACGTCTGTAAGCAGCTAGTCAGACTGAGACACAGCCCAGCCTTCTGTTTTCTCTGCAGGCTCTAGTCCAGTCCTTCTCTGCATGTGCCAGCATGTAGGTATCTCCATCCTTCCACTTGGGTGACTGGAGGGTCCCAATTCTCACCTGAAGGTTTAACTCCTGCTTTAACCAGGACACTGTGGTATGAGGCAATGCCTTACCCTTGAGCCTTCCAGGTGTGTTCAGACTGGCAGTGGAACAGAAGCTGAAGGTAAAGAGAAGGTGAGAAAGGAAAGTGGGGAGCTAGAAGCAAGAACTGGGTTTCTTTTACTTTTTTTTTCAATGAGTTCTGGAGATGGGCTGTGGTGATGATTTCACAGCATTGTGGGTATTGTATCATAGAAGTATACACAGAAACCTGGATAATATAGTTAATGTTGTCATTTTACTGCAATAAAAAAAATCAGGGGGACCCATAGGAACAGCAGGGTGGTTGGCAGGAGCAGAATTTTGCAAAGAGCGGGTAATTGTGCCCTTTCTCTTGAAAGCTTAAATATAATGGAACTCTAGCTTCCTTAATTCAATGTATTGCTGTTTACTGAGAGTGTAGAGCAAAGCTCCCCCAAAACCAGGAGACAAGTTTTGGTCTAAAGGAGAAGCCCAGAAGCAAAACTCTGGGCGCCAATACGTCCTAGCGACCCGAGGGGAAGCGGGCAGTCGCAACAGGAGGGGCAGACGCTCCTTGTGCTGCAGCTGGGGCCTGTGACTATCCATCCAAGGAGGAAAGAAAAAAGGAAGTTAGTGGAGGGGGTAGAGGTTGGGGAAAGGAGGAGGGCAAGTCATGATGACAGAGCCTGACAGTCCCCATCCAGACAAAGGACTTGGCGGGAGGCGAGAACCCCAATGCCCCAACTAAAAGGAGCTAAGAGGGCCCCTTCCTCAGGCAGTGCGCGGAAACCACGCGGCCAAGTTTCGCGTCTGGACAGATGAGTAAAGCAGCAAGCAGCGGCAGGCCTGCTGTTTTTTTGTTTTGTTTTGTTTGTTTGTTTGTTCTTTTTTTCCCTAGCCGGTCCTGTAAACAGTGACCAAACAGGACCACAATTCCTGGCTTCGACAGAGAACCGAGGCTGGGTGGGAGCTGGTCCTTCCCTTCTGAGCTGCCCATCTAACCCGCTCTCTAAAGTGGCAGGGCACCACAACGCAGGCCCACTAGGCCCTTGGCTTCTCATGCCTCTGTGTCTTGGGGGTGGGGACGGGGGAAAGGGCTCTCTGGGACGCCTTCCAGGCTGAGGGGGTAAAAAGGCAGAGGGGAGGCAGATCTCACTCTTTGTTTCTGCTCCTGGCCCTGCGCGGGACTCAGCCCTGGAGGGGGCGGGACCCGAAGTTTTGCTTTCCCAGAAAGCCTCCCTGGTGTTCCCCCGGGAACACAGATGGTCCCTAGGGCCAGAAGAAATTCTGCCCAGCTCCAGGAGTAGCTTAGGCTTTGCTTAGGACTAGGCCTGAACCTTGCCGTCACTCACAACTAAGCAATCTTTCCGGGGAAACCCTGTCCCCGGGGGGCGCCCCTAAATCCATCTGAGGGTATTGGGCTTCAGCTGAAGGGCTGTAAGTCTTACTGGTAGCCAGGACGAGACCATACCATCAACAATAGTAACACCATCCTCGGTTTTCTTGCAGGCAAGAGCAAAGCGCAGGCCCACCACGCTTGATTAAATCATATAATTAGGAACGACTTTAATGAATATTATTACATTTCCGGCGATTTCAAGAATGCCCTTCTCTTTTCCATGGGCAGGCAGCATAAGCATAATGAGGTATTTGAGGTTATTAATAAAAACAGGCTTGGTCTACTCAGGGTTCCGGCGGTGCAACTGTGAGCCGTTCTGGGCTTTACTTGCAAATGTGCGCACCAGCGTTCCGCGCTGCCTTAGAGTCCGAGAAACCCGACGATGCACCCCTCTCTTCCTGACTCCTCTACTTTTAGGCCTAGATACAGCTAGGCCTCCTCAGGGATGGAACCAAGGCGCAAAGAAGGGGTTTCCAGCCCTGAGGTCCCGCGTGGGGAGCTCAGGGGTGGGGGTAGATCAGTCTCCGGAGGGTGATTTCTAACTCGCTGGCGCAATCCATGCCTTCAGGGGTGGTGCCATGGCCCTGTGTCTGCGTCAGTCCTTATTAACCTCTCAGTGTGAGGCGGCATCCCCTGGCAGACTATAGTTTTCGGTGGAGGCGGGACTCTCCTGGGGGCTCTAAGGGAAGGGCCTAAGCAAAAGGAGACCGCAGAGGTCGGATATTAAACCAGCAGGGGACAGATGACTTTTAGTAGAGGCCTGCCAAAAATTCTGCCTTCCAGCCTGCGCTCAGGTGGACAGGAACGCTGCATACACAGGGCTTGGGTATTTGTTATAGTTATACCAGCGCAAAGCGCCCAGCATTTATCCTGTCCCCTCAAGAAAAGCAAAGCAAAATAAACAAACAACCCCCACCATACACACAGAATTGGAACTCTGTGAGATCAAGCTGAGAGTCACCTGGGAGTCTCCTTCCTCCTCCCCCTTAAAAGGAAGCTGAAACAAAGTCCACAGTGGACAGCGGTTAGGCAGAATTGACTTCTAGGTTCTGAGGACAGTGTAAGTCCCAGAACTAGGTCAGAAAGAGCACATTATATGAGTGTCCGGAAGGGCTTTTTCAGTCAGCACCATTGCTGTGGGACAGCTGGTAGGGCGTGTCGGTCCACACAGCTCTCTCTAGGTTGATTTGCCTGGCTCCCCCCTACTTTCAGTGAGTTGTGGAGAACTGTAGAGAGAGCTAGGCTCTGGTGAGGCTGAGACACACCACGGCCAGGGGGTAGGAGAGTAATTGAGATCCAAAAAGCAAAGATTTCTTCACAAAGAAACTTTCCTCTCCTACTTGGGATTCCCAGGCTCCCTGAAGTCCTGGGGTCCTCCTCCACCTCTAATGCACACAACTCTGCAAAGACCGGGTCAGAATCTTAGCATCTGCAGTATCTACAAAGGTATCTTGCACTCCCCCCAGGTGAGAAGCAAGGCTGGCACAGCAAAGGCTCCACAGGAGTCACCAGCTCTGCTAACTAGCATTTAAAGAAAAAGAAGAAAGTAACACCCATAAAATCTGAAGGCCCTTTCAGTTCTGTCTCCTATCACAGAGAAAACAAAGTTTCAAAAATGAAATCAAACAAAATCTGACATTATTGGCAGGCTGGCATCTACTTAGCTGCCTGTGGGACCTGGGAGCGCATAATCTCACAAAGCTATATACCATCCCCCTACCAGTGTTATGATTTGAAAATAGATGGATGCTGCTATGTTTTTATTAAAATGGAGGGAGGCCAACAGATTGGTGTAAATTGTGCTAGTGCTTGAAGCTAAACCCTCAGAGGTGTGTATGAAATGGGGATCCACTTTGTGCCACTCCTGGAGAATGCCCCTGCCCTGCTGTAGGCCCAACCCTATTCCTTGAGGGTCCCTTGAGTGGCGGGAGTTCTGGTCCAACATCTGCCTGGGAATCCCTGATGGCCCAGTGACCAGCATCTACTGAAACTGCCTAGAAAGTTGTGATCCTTGATACCGAGTTTCTCTTCCTGGGAAAACAAAACAAAACAACTTTATTTCAGGCCAAGAAAGTTTGGGGATAAAGCAGTTTGACTTCCTGAACTGCAGAACACCCTGCCTTAGAGCCCCAGAGTCCATCCAGAGGCCATCCCTTCTGAATCCAGCAAGAGATGTCCTTTGCTGTGGGGACTGGGGGGGGGGGGGCAAAAGCAGCATTATCTCTGGAGTTCTTCCGCCCAGCCCATAGCATGTATCCAGTGCGAAGGGGTGGGAGAGACCTGTTATATTTTCGTACATGGAGAAACTCCAGTGAGTGGAAACAGCATACTTTGACTCATTCCTCCCGGAGACTAAATGGGGATAGACATTACTTCCTCTCCTTACATGATAGATATTCCAAAGGTCATCATTTAAAAGAAACTATCTCCTCTTGTTTCAAGGGGAGGAGTGTAGCATCTGGGTGCTTGGGAGACTACCTGGAGTGGTTCCTGAGCTAAGACAACAGACATGGAGAAAGTTCACCTTCCACCACCAACATTTTATAATAAAGAGTCGTTTCTTTTTATTTAATGTAACTTTCAAGAATTTAAACACACAAAAAATGCACGGGTGGGAATGTTCACAATTTTGATAATCACAATTTGTAAGTAGGGAACATTCATCCATTTCTCATAAGATTATAAATATTTGATACTGTAAAATGCACATTTTATAAACTTAAAAAAGGGCAGATTTGCTTCCTGCTAAAAGGCATGTCTTTTCACCAGATTCCCAAGCAGCAGATGGTTGTTCACAGACTTTTAAATTACAACTTTTGTTTTTATAGCTTCGTTTTCAGAAGGTTGGCACTGATATGTACAAAGTGTAAGTATTGGCGCAGAGAAATAAAGAGGTTTAAGGCAAAGAGAGAAATCCACAGTCAGTCCTCAGCAGGCAGCTTGACTCCCAGCTCAGCTGAGAACACCTCTGGGCCACTGTGCTCGCCCCAGGTGGACATTTGGACACCTTTTCCCATACACTAAACAGAAGACAGTGTGGAGTTATATATAATGTGTTTGCTCATATATATATATATATGTACTTGGTGAGGGATATATTGAATATATTTAATTTACACAGTACCACACCTTCAAAAAATAAAATGCATATTTTCTTTTTTAAAAAAAAGACCAAAAGTGATAAGAAATGATTATTTACATACTTCCTCTAAGTTTAGAAGGGTTCCGAGTTCCTTTGAAATTCAAGACAGCTGCAAGCTCCAGAACCCCAGCTTCACACAGGCCTGGGGTGTGCGTGCACATGCATACACGAGTATGTACACATACATGGATTTACCACTCAAAAATAAACGAAGAAAGAAAAAAGGAGGAAGAAGGAAAGGAAGACATACCAACTCGCTCTGCCAGGCCTGAAACTGACCTCGGTGGGGCTTTTGGGTCAAGGCTAGCCATCTCCACAGCAGCAGCAGCAGCAGCAGCAGCAGCAGCAGCAGCAGTGAAGCCCTTTAAACCTTCAGGTCACACTTTTCCTTCTTCCTAGACCCCAAGCAGCGCTGCCCACAGTGCTCAAGGCAGGAGTGTTGGCGCTGGCAGGTCACCATGAGGCTGTGGCCAGACAGGCGACACAGAAGCAGACACACAGTGGTGGCCAGCGTGGGCCTCTGAGGTGGATGGGAGAGAGGCAGTAGGAGGCAGCGTGGAGAGGTGCCTGGAGAGCTGTGGGCCTGCACAGACTTCCTCAGACCTCAGTCAAAGAACTGTGTCCTGTCTCCCACCGATGTCCAGAGCTCTCTATCACCATGCTGGTACTTCCTACAGCACTAGCCAAGCCAGCACAAAGCAAGAGGCAGAGCCCACATACCAAATAGGAGCTATTTATTCTGTTCACGGTCCTGTGAAATGCAGCAATAAAAATCTTTGGACTTTAGCAAGTTGTTTTAATTTTTTTCTTAAAAAAAAAAAGTGTCCGATGTCCCATAATGGAGCTTAGGGGTTTAAAAAAAAAAGAAAGAAAAAGAAGAAAAGCTGAAACCCTAAACAGCCCCCTTTGCAGAAAGAATAATAATAACATAAAATTAGCATAACCTCTTAAACACACAAAAAACTCTCAAAAATATTTTATAGTCAGATATTTTGGATTTTACACCACCTGTAAATTATATGTACATAGATTATTGTAGAACCATAGCTAATACACGGGGTTTTCACAGATAATGCTGGTATAATCTTTATACACTGGCCCTTTGTTCATGGTTTTTTAAATTATTGCATTGTTTCCGCGCGGCCCTGGACCTGGCCTGCCCGCCCCCTAGCCCTACTCGCTGTCCGACTTGCCCTCCTTGGCCGTGGTGGAGTGGTTGTATAGGCCCTGCGCCATGAGGTGCACCGCCAGAGTGTTCTTATTGCCCGTGGCTTTCTTAATTTTGGCCCTCTTGTTCTGGAACCAGATCTTAATCTGAGACTCGTTGAGGCTGAGCTCCTGTGCCAGACTCTGCCGCCGCTGCTCTGTCAGGTACCTGTTGGTCTGAAACTCGGCCTTGAGCCTCTGCAGCTGCTCAGCGGTGAAGGCCGTGCGTGGCCGCTTGTCCTCTTTGTTAGGGTTCTTCTTCTTTGGTTTTCGGGACCTGGGACCTATAACAGAGAGGAGAGAGGGCGGAGGTTACTGGCTGCTGGAGACCCCAACCTGCTCACCTGCACAGCCCAGATACCCAAGCTTGTGAGGTTTTAGAGACTCCCGTAGGAAAATTACTGGCTCAAGGCCAGACAAGGTTGAACAGCATGGGTTGGGGGGGGGTGTAAACTTGAGACTGGGCATGTGCCCACTGTCCTGAAGGGAAGTGTGTGTATGTGGGGGAAGCTGGAAATCAAGTGGATTGTCAGATTTAGCTAAAAGGCCTATAGCAAACTAGGGGATCCTAATAAAAGCTAACTGAAGAAGGAATGCCCAACCAAAAACTTGCTGGCCCTGTTAGAGTTTGTTTCCATCCATCTCTTTCCAAGACTGTCCAGCAAAGAGGGTGGGACAGGTGAGAAGGAAGGAAGAAGAAGGTCAGTCAGGGGGAGCCTGTATATATCCCTCCCTATATAATCTCCAACAGAGTGCCAAATATAGTAAGGTTCATAGAGAGGATTCAGGGCTGAGCCATCACCTGAGTCCTCTCTTACGTGGCCTGGTGAGCCCAAGTTCATTGTTTCCTTGAAGGACTCCACACCTTTACTGAGCCTGTGGCATCTCTCCCTTCAGTTCTTCTATCCAGGAGAGGAGCCTGTTTACTGCTCAGATTGTGGCTGGTCCCTCTCACCTCCCACCCCAGGCCTGGCTGGGGCTGCTCCATCAGAAGCAGGCCACCCAACTGACCTTGAGTAAGAACATAAAGTGACCCTCCTAACAGCTTCCACACAAAAGCTTCCACTACTGATTCCACCCTCTTTTCCCTGTGGAGTTGCCAGCGGCAAGTGTGGTAGGTAGTAGGATCCTGGGATCTAATCACCCGCAGGAAAGTGTTAGTGTTGGGATAGAAAGTTCTCTTTGTCGGGATCAGAGGGTTCACAAGGTGCGGAAAGACCAGCCAGGCCACTGGCTAGAAGCAGAGACCTTCTTTCTGATTCTTTTTCTGTGCAAGAACGTGAATCAACTTTCCAGGAGCTTCGCAGCCCCTTCATGGAGGCCCCTTCCGCTGGAAGCGGAAGAGGCTGGAGAGGGCCGGACCCTCCCCCTCCACGGCCAGAGACTGAATGTTCTGCCCTGCACTGCGGGAGTGGCGGAGGGAATCAGCTTGTGGTACCAAACTCCTCCACTCGCTGCCCAGAGTGGTGCTCAACCAGGCATCAGGGGCAGCCGATTGAGCCAGGGCGGGTGAGATCTCCCTCACCTACAGTCAAGTGGCATCTGGGCGCTCTCATTAGAAGGCAATCTCAGGATCTGTGGGTCCCAGAGGAGATCCAGGGTGATGCAGATCCAATTCCTGGTGTTGGGGTGTACCCATGGTCACACCCCGCCGTACCACACAGTCACCTTCCTATCTATGCTGAGGGCAAGAGGGCATGGGCTTGGAGCCCTTGGACCTGGCTTTCACCTGGCCAGTGAGGCTTTTAGGGCCTTGTGCGGACCCTGGGACCCTCAATACTAGGACAGGAGACAGAGCACGGAAGAGTCCAGGCCTATTGAGCCCTGATCTCCCACTTCTAGAGCTGATCTCAGGCTCCCCTCGTTCCCTCCCCAGGAAGAGCCAGGTCTCTGTGTTCCAGCTGCCTCCACCCTGGGGTTCTATAACATACACTCCAGTCTCTAATAATTCTTATTTCCTTAAAACCATACTTTCGATTCCTCTTTCTGTAAATTCTCTTTTAAAAGGCAAACACTTAGGTGACTCAGGGAAACAGCCAAACCTCAGCAAGTACCCTTTACCCCTCCTTTCTTTCTTAAACGCCCAGGAAAGAAATATTACTTACAGGGAAGAGGTTTCGTTAAGCCTAGGAAAGCTGCGAGCCACTCGGGCCATGCTGCACGATCTGCGGGCCGCCTGGGCTTGGCGCGGCCGGGACTCACGGGCCGGCGCCGCACAAAGCCGACCGCGACTCAAGGCCAGCCGGCTTTGTGAGCCTATATGTTAATTAAATATTAACAAAGGAGGGAGGCGAGAACAATGGAGCAAATTTCAGGTCTAGCAGTAAAAAATTGGATTTCATCAGAAACACACAGGATGCTGCAGCAAGGCAGTCGAGAGAGACTCAATCTTGCTATGAACATATAGGTAAAGGACACCCGTAAAAGAACTGGAGAGGGGGTCTGGGGGAAGTAGCGGTGCCTCACTGAGCTCCGGGATAAATGAAATCCATTGCTAATGGCGCTTCCTAGTCACAGACCCGCATCTAATGTAGTAGTGGTTTCTATGAGGTCTTAAAAATTATAAATAAACGAAGAAAATGTCTCAAACCTCCTCACTCACACCCCTGGGCACTGCCTCTTTCTCACTCTCGATAGGCAGCACCATACTTAAAGCTTCCTTTCTGCCAAGGGGATGGGGGCTCTGGGGTGACTCTATCTCCAGCTTGGTACCTCCTCCAAGCCGACTACTGGCAGGCTGCTGTGATGAAACTACGTGGTTCCCCAAATTAGGTGACAAAGGGTAAAAGGTGTCAGTTTTCAACACTTCCCCATAGTCCTTCTGCTTCTCCGCAGTGGTCCCCCTAGGCCAAGAGTGGGGAAAAAGAGCACCCAGCACTGGAATAGCGGGCTCTGGTCTGGGAGGGACTCTGAACCTCACGGAGGCAGAGAATTTCCAGGTTCCAGACTTTCAGGGTGGTGGTGGGGGGGACTGACTCAGTGCTAACTTCCTGAGGATCTTCCAGCTACCCCCTTTCCCACCAAACAATTACAGTGGGGTAGAACACTAAGGGCAACAAGAGAAGATGTCCACAAAAGGGGGAAAGGGACACACACACACACAGAGAGAGAGAGAGAGAGAAAGAAAGAGAGAGAGAGAGAGAGAGAGAGAGAGAGAGAGAGAGAGAGAGAGAGAGAGAGAGAGAGAGAGAGAGAGAGAGAGAGAATTGCTTTTTTACTGTCCTAAGTCTGTATCCCTAGAACCAGTCCTGCTTCCAACTGCCTGCTCTGTCCAGCACTGGCGAGACAGTGCCGCTGTCGGTGAGGAGTGTGCGCCTTTGTGTGTGTTCGGGAGAAAATGTGATTCTTTTCCTCTGCGCAAATTCCCCGGGAAGCGCCCTTCCAAGTCCCACGAGTCTCCCCTCAGCAACCTGGGACACCTAGTCCCACGAGCTCACCTGAAGAAGGCCGGTCAGAGTAGCGCGTGCAGTAGACCCAAGCGGGCCAGAGCATGGGCTGCGCGCCCAGGGTGGCACTGGCTTGAGAGCTGTCCGAGTCGGAGCTCACCGACAAGTCACCGCTGCCTAAGCCTCGGGCCTTGAGCGCCCCATCCAAGGAACCCCCTGGGTCTCCGGGTTTTTTAGCACCGCCCTGCAGTGAAAGTGTCTTGGAGCTGCCTTCTCCATCAGCCGCAGAGTCTCCGACACCGGCGGAGAGCAGCCCTCCGGCGCTGGGCATGCATGCTGGGTTCGGCCGGGACTCCCTTGCGCCCGGCCCCAGGAGCTGTTCGGCTCCTCCTGCGCCGCCGCCACCTTCTGTACCGCCAGCGCCGCCTTCGCCGCCTCTCGCTCCGCCCGCACCCGCACAGCACGTCCCGGTGTCCTTTCGGCGGCCGAACTCAGGCCGCAAAATGTTATCGATGAAAAAGTTGGTGATTCGGTGCGGATGCTGGTGGTTGCCTGGCGCCTGCAGGACCGCGGGGAGCATCAGAGCCCGCCCGCGGCCGGTGTCCGAATCGCCAGGGCTGCTCCCGCCGCCCGAGCCGCCGCCGGGGCTGGATTCCGGCTGCCTCTGAGCCTCCGCCGCTGCCTCGCTGGGCTTGGAATCATTCTCCTCCATGCTTCTCAGAAATTACCAAACCACCTCTCCCTCGGCCCTCCTCCAAAGCAACCTCAGGCCGGCCCGCGGCACACACCGACAACCGCGAGCTCCCACCCAACGGAGTCCTCCAAAGGCGCGAGCGGTGGCCGCGGCCAGGGCTGGAGTCCTACAGGTCGTCAGGTGCGCTCTGAGCCGAGCCACGTTCGGATCCGCGAAGTACGTTAGCAAATAACCAGAGTCTCCCGGCTGGCCAGTACGCGGGGAAATTCAAAGGAGGTAGATCCCGATCTCGGCGACACACCCGACTTTAGACGGTCACCGCACTCCAGCGGAGACCTGGGACGTTTGCCCCGATTCGCGCTCCTCTTGGTGGCCAGCAACCTCGAGCTCCGACGACGCCGCCTCGGCCACCACCGGCCAGAGTTGCACGCATGCAGGCAGCGCGCTCACCGCCGCCTGGGCACGCTCCGGCCGCCACCGCTCGGCCGTCGCCGCCCACCTGTCCCGGCCGGCCCTCGAGGCTGCGGGGCGCGAGCGCTCAGCGCGCCCGCCGCCGCCAGCACGCACATGGAGTACCGCGGGCCCGCACTGCGCTCCGCCCGCCCCGGGGCTCCCCGCGCCAGGCCGCCGCCCCGCTGCGGGCCGGGGCGCCCCACGGGCGAGCGGCTGCGCCCCCGCTGAGCCTCGCGCAGTACCGGGGCCCGAGCCGCATGGGTGAGGGGCGGGAGGCCGGGCGGGACTGGGCCTCCCGCGCTCCCTCCCGGTCTGCGCGCCCTCGCTGCCTGGGCTTCCGCGCGGGCTCGGGAAAATTTCAGGCCACTTAGCGCAACCTGAGACACTTTCACTCTGGATTTTTGTTCTTATTTTTAACAGAGCCCCCTCGAGTGACGTCGCGGGCCGGTCTCCTGGACACGTGCCTCGGGCCAATGGCCGCCGTGCCGCGCATCCACGTGATGCGCCGGCGGCAGCTTGCTGACAGGAACCGCCTGCCGCCCCTCCCCCGCCGCCGCCTCCCCTCCCCCCCTTAAAGCAGCCGCGCTCAGGGCTCTGGGCGCGGGAGCCGGTAACCTAGCCAGATCCGCCACGGAGTCCTCTCTGCTCGTAAGCACTTTTCCAGTCTCCTCTCGCTCTGCAAACCGAGGAACCTTGTGACAGTCTCACCAGGTCACTGCTTCGCCTAAGCGGACACGCGCTGGAAGATCGTTATTTTTAACATTCCTATATTGTTTATGGTGGGGAGAGATCCCACAATTCCTTGCACAAAATGCATAAATAAGATTAAATGAGCTGCCGAGATACAAAGGGAGGTTTGTAACCCGCTTTCCTTGCTGGTGGAGGAGAAAATTGTCACTTACATTTGACTTTGGTTACCCAGCTGCATCCAGTTCTAATCGCCAGGCAGGGTGCTCCTCCTACAGACACCCACTCTCAGCATGCATGTCTGTGACTGTGCAGGAAGCGCATGCATAGGAAAGGATCCCACCCGTGGACAGTGGCTCCTCGGGAACCTGAACATAGACCTTCATCTATTCGAGATAATAATTTAGGGCTCCATTTAAGGAGGGAGAGATAAAGAAATTATTTGAGAAGGGTTATAACACAATCTTCTATTTTAGACATGAGTGATGACTGCTTAGCCAAATTCTCACAGCCATCTGAAAGCAAAGATGATCCTGAATGCATCTGTGCAGAATGCAGCTGTGCCAGAAATTTCACACACACACACACACACACACACACACACACACACATACACACACACACACACACACACACACACACACACACACACACACACACACAGAGTCATTAGAGCTTCCCAACCCCTACACTGAGCTACCAGGCTACCCATCTCATTATCTTTGTCTTAAAACACTTAAGCTGGTTTTTCGGGAAAGCAAGGCTAATTTGAAAGAATAGGAATGCTGTGACGGGGTGGGGGCCCCAATTTGTTTTTCCCTTCTCTTGTCTTTATTCTCTCTAAACTTCTCTCCAGTTGCTGACTAAATGCCCCTTCTCTATTCTCTTCCTCTGCCTCCCCCAGAGTCCTTCCAGTTTGCTTTTCTTTCCCTACCAAACATACTGGTTACTATAGGCTTGCCTGTACATTTTTTAAAAAGCATTTTAATGGAAATTTATTAACTTTGAGAAACACCCAGAAGGGCAGCCGAGAGGGCACAGGAGTGCTGGAATAATAATGCAAGTCCTCAGGCAGCCTTGGATCAGAGCAGAGGGAGGCTCCAGACTTGCCTTGCTGGGTGACTGGCCCTGGCTACTGTTATTCAGATACTCTGCCTGGTGAGCCGCCACACCTAAACTCCAGGTGGCACCCTTAAGGAGCTGCCAGGTCCTGATGATGGATGGGCAAGGATCATGACTAGCAGCACCTAGGCATGGAGGCCAGCAGGCTATCCAGACTGTGGCACATCTTTTTAACAGTTGTATGTGCACGTGGACCCACATCCAGCCGTGTCCTCAAGGTGTATACTGTGTACCTTGTAAGTTTCACCAGAGGCAATAATTCCCAAAGGCTGATCCAGGGACAGAGACAACTGCTCCCAGGATTCACCTTACTGAAGGTGATCTTGATCTGGTTAGGTGCTACAGACAGACAGAGTGCCTAAGTGGAGAAACCACTCTGAACTTAGGTAGAAGGGTATGTCTCTTCCTCTCTCTATTTTTCTCATTTTGAAGAGGTCTTCACCAACCTTTTTTGTTGGTGGTGGTGGTGGGAGTTTTGTTTTGCTGTGTTTTTTAAGACAGGGTTTCTCTGTACAACTGTTCTGACTGTCCTGAAACTCTGTAGATCAGGCTGGCCTTGAACTCACAGAGATCCACCTGGTGGGTGCTGCTCTTCACACCACCACTGGGCATCACCAACATTTTGACTAGGAAAATGCCTGTTGGGTTCTTCTTAGTGAGAGACAGAGCATGTAGAGAAAGAGAGGAGACACCTCCTAGTCTATCTGCCTCTACAAACATGGGACCAGTGAGTGGGAATGGGAACATCCTATAGACAAAACCAAAATCACCAGCCAGTGAAAGAATGCTCTGATTTCTCTTGTCTCCTAAACCTGACGATATTGGACTGGTAGAACTCGAAGACTCCTGCACTCATTTCAAGTTCGTTTCCCTACCTGTCCCATAAAACAATGAGGCCCTCACCAAATGTATTTTCTAATTTGGGGGAACCTCTGCCTCGAATAGATTGCTCTCCACCATTAGATAAGCCAAGGGCACGGACTTTGTACTTTTTCCCTTGCTTAAGTCTCAAATTAAACATAAAATCTGAAGAACAGCCTTGACTGCAGGACCCAGGCTGTTCCTGAGCTTAGGTCTGGCTGAGGGGTGTTGGCAGCCGCAAGACCAGCTATACCAAGAACATAGGTGATTTTTCAGTTGCTTCCAGAAAAGGGGGGGGGGGCTGAAGGTAGAAGGGAGGACTGTGAAGAAAGGGTAGAAGAACCTAAAAACAAATAGCGAGGTGGCTCTGAGGAAAGAATCACCCTTAAGAGTAGGCGCCACGCGAAGGGCGAAGCTGAAGGTACGTTAAGCCATAGTGCCTCGGAGTTGGGGAAATGCCAAGAGCCATAAATAGCGTCTTTCAGGAGGCTTCTAGTGTGTTTGGGGGATTCAGTCTGGCCCTTTGCATCTTCTGGGATAGGGACGGCGGTGCTTTTTTTTTTTGGAGGAGGGGGTGCCCTAAAGGACATGTTTCCAGATCTGTTCCACCCTGAGTCTGAGACGCGGAAACGAAAGAGCCCTAGGTTTGGTTCAACACTTCGCTGAGCGGACTCTCCTCTGCTTTCAACGCCCCATGGCCGCAGACCTCGGTGCTCCATTACAGGAACCAGCAGCGGCCATCTGTCCCTCTCGGAGCGTTTCTGGCAGTTTCAGTCTCGGAACATCGTTTCCCTTCTGCGTGTACCGGGGACCAGCAGCGGGCCCGCAAAGCACCCGCTTACATGGAACTCTGCTCCATGTGTCCGAAGCTAGCGGACAAAGAAAGGCCTCCGAGGGCACAAAGGGGAAACCGGCGTCCACACAGCGGACACAGTAACTCTGAAGCGGATTGCAATCGAAAGCAGCTGCTGCAGATGCTGGTGCCTGGATGTACATCCAGGTCGCAAGTTTTTTTTTGTTTTTTTGTGTTTTGTTTTCTCCATTCTGGAGACGAAGCCCCGGGAAGATGGCTTTCTCGGCCCTTCTACCATCCCGTACTGCCCTCGCTGCTCTAGGTGATGCGGGAACTGGGGAGAAATAACGAAAGCAGTGAGTGAAAGGTCTTCGTCTGTCGCTCGGCGGAGTAGCTCCCGAGACTTGTCCCTCCTAGCAAAAAAAGGTCTGGTCAGCTCTGCACCCTGGCACGAGTCGAAGCCCACACCGTGGGCTTTAGATGCTGGGAGGAAAGTAAGGTCACTGGCAGAGATGCCTCCACCCAGGAGGCAAGCAGCTCTAGCCTCTCATTCTGTCTTTGGGACCCGCCTTCAAACAAAGGCTAAAATCAAAGAATGGTGGGGAGGACGAGGGCAGCAGATCCTTAGGTGGAGGTCTCATGTCTGTGCTCACCTGAGAACGAAAGACAGGCCTGGGGACTGTGATTTAGATTGGGGCCCAGAAGACCTCCAGATAACCCTAGAAAGGAAGAGGTTAAACTGCATAGTGACGGCCCTGGAAAGGGGGCTAGGGACACTAGACATAATCTGCTAGACAGTTAGTCTTCACATCTGGACTTTTAGGAGCACCCCGGGGGCTAGTAGATCTAGGTTTGCATGTTGGTGCCGCCATGGGCCTGGTTCCTGAGCTTGGCACAATGCTGCCCTGTCAGTCTGCAGGACTAAGTACACCAGAATCATTGGGGAAATGGCATTGCTTAACCAAAGCAATGGCATTGCTTAACCTTCCTTGGGTGTCATGGAAGGAGGGAGTAAAATGCCCACTCGAGACACAGGAAGACAGTCTGGGAAAACCATAAGGAAGACCCGTTAGGTAGGCAGACTTCCAAGCCCAAGAGGAGGGATGTAGAAACCACTTTCTAGTAGCGGCTCCAGAATACTGCTTCCTGGAGGATCTCCAAATTGCCCTGCTGGTGCTGGTATACCCTTCCGGCCACCCAGGCTTCCCTGGGTTTTCTTTCTCCACCCCGACTCCTACTTCCTCCTTGGCAAGCATGATTTCCTCAAATTGCCTCCAGCTCCTCCTTTCTCGCTGGCCCGGTCACTCTGTGACACTGCTAGTCTTCATCCTGGACCAGCTGTGGAATTCGGGGAAGGCCAAGCAGGCCTCACTGCTCTGAGAGGGAACGCTGGAGTCAAAGAGACTTACACCTTGGCCACAGAACTGGGCTCTGATTGGAACTTCCACACCTGTGGCTGTAGAGGTACCGACCATTTCTTGAGGTGTTTGGAAACCCAACAATAAGAAAAATGTCTTCCAAATGGCACCCAGGAAGAAAGTGTCACAAAGTCTAGAGACTTACACTTGAGCTTGGTTTTTAAGGTGGCCCTCTAGGCTCAGCCAACCAAGTACTCCCAAGCTAGAAGGGATGGGCTGTGCAATCTCATCATTTTCGAAGGCGCTGGGTGCCTCACTATCTTCTTAGTTGTAGGGAAGAAAAAGCAAGAAATCCAAGAGAATTTTAGTGTGGACTCACCTCCCAGAACCTTCTCTTCTGGCCTCTGTAGGTATCACAGGGAGGTGGTTTTCTGAATTCTTTTGGAAATACTGTCTGAGAGGCTGACTGTAAGTACAGGTGTAATATAAACCACCTGAGTGGGCCCAGCTAAACCACCTACATCTATTTGGATGCCAACCCCATTGTGAGAAGATGATACCCGCACTATACCCTTTCCCAAAAGGAACATCACTGGATTGCACTCACCTTGCAAGAACTTAGTTAACTTCAGGGAAAAGGATTTTTAAATGAATAAATTAAAATAATAGAAGTAATTAATTTTTGTTCTATCAAATATAAAGATGTGACTAAACTATGCATTCAACTTAGAAATTTTTTACATTCGTTAAACCATTGCCTAATTCTTCTGAGGCCAGAAGAGTTGGTAATTTCTTTAGTGTACTTTTCATTGACCTGTATACATCCTTAGATGTGCAGCATGTGGGGGGGGGGTACTCCAGGCAATTCCAGTGTTAACTTCAGAAGCAAACGCTATCAAAGCGTGGCGACCTTTTGGGAGCACAAAGCCTCAGTCTTGACCTTCATGGACTCATGGGCTCTAGTGTCACACCTCTAGTCCCCAGAGTTTACCAAGGTCCCAGCCTACCCTAGCCAGATGTCCCATCTCACTGCGAGCAGGGATGAGGCACCATTGTGTGCATCTCAGTAAGCTTGCTTATCCATTTACTCCCGTCCCAGCACCCCTGGCTCCAAAGAAAAGATTTCTGTTCTCACTGGAAACCTCACTGTGTTGTGATCATTTTATCTTGGGAGTGTTTGTGGATTTTGTGTGTCCCTCGGCAGTTAATCCCATAAGACAAACAGCTTCTCGGAAGAAGGCAAAGGTGAGCAACTTTACACCATTTGGAGAATTAACATGGCCTGGAGAAAGAAATGGGATATGCCAAGGATATCCCGCATTTGGAGCTAATGCCCTCACATTCCTGAGGATTTTCACTCTCCCATCCATCGGGAGCAAGAAATGCGAGCTGTTCTAATTAGCTGCCCATTTTCAGTTTGCAGTCTGCACTGCCAGGGCTGACCTTGGAAGACTTGCGCAGCCTCTGGGTTGCAGGTGTTGGGCGCAGCGCTTGGGGGAGGGGTTCCCTCTGGCCGTTTTCGGCGTGGACCCAGAACTGTTGGGTCCCAAAACGCAGTAAAGCACTCCGTAGACAAAACACAGGTTTCTCAAACAAAGGTCATAGGTTGAGCGACACTTGGAGCTTTCGGCCTTCTACCACGAACAAGTTCAGCAGAGCAGCCCTTAGGGCTGCGGCCTGAAAACACAGCGCTGGAAACGGTCTCTTTGGGTCGGAAACTTCATTGCTGGTTTTTCTCCTGAATCAGAGGCCAGAATGGATTTGGGGTAAAGGTCTCCCCAAACTTGAATGTAGGCCAGAGTCCGAGAACAGCCTAATTACAAGCTTATAAGCCTTTTGCTCCAGAAGATTTTCCTTTCCATATTGGAAACTTCTAGAAAACATAAAACCAAGGGGGGGGGGAGTAAAGTGACCCTTCTGCTTGAAGGAGAGCTCCCTCTCTGGGGAACCAGGTACTTGCAATCCTCGGAAGTGATGATGGAGTGGGGAGGAGAGGGAGGCACCGGTACTGTCTTACCCTGGCTCTTGGCTTGAGGAACAGGTGCCCCTGCATCTGTAGTGGTCCTGTCTACTAGCCCGAGGAGAGGGGCCCCAAGCTCCCGGTTTCCCTATGGAATGACCCAGCACTGCAGAGGTTTCTCTGCTCAGAAGAGAGCCAGACCACCCGGGCTAACCTGGGTGCAGTGGCTATAGTTCAGCTCCAGGAGCTCCGGGAGTGTGCGCCCATCAGCAGGAGCAGGCTAGGTGTTGCGGTGCGTGTGGGTCGACGGTGGATAGAGCTTCTCTTCACTCTGTAAAGAGCCAGTGATCCAGCCTCTCCTCCCCAAATTAGCAGTCTCTCGGGAGCACAGCTGCTCTTTCCGGTCTCCTAATTCCACTCACTCCCTCTCCGCTTTACCAGATTGCTTAGGGAATCCCTTTGCCAGAGCTTTTAGTGTCAAATTCCCGGGACGACACTGAGTAAGTTTCCTCCAAGAGTGGAGACAATCAAATCCTTGTGACTATCCTCCACACACTCAGCTGCTCCAGCAGCAACTTCCTGGACAAGCAGTTCGGGAGTGACTCCTAATGACTTCATGTATGCACCGAAATGCCCAAAGAAGGGGCCCTGGGAAGGGTTTGGAGGTTTACACTTGTCTCCCTTGGCTGGAAGCAGAGTACCAGGGTTCCCGGCGTGCCACAGCCTGAGGCTAGGCAGTCAGAACTGAGGGCTAAGACACTTCTTGGCCCCAGAGCTTTTCCTCCAAGGCATAAGCCAATTTCCCGACACCCTACTCCCCATCTCGAGCCTTGAAGGGCCTACTGGAATCGAAAGACGCCACGGGAATGAGGCCCCTTCCCTGCACCCACCACCCCGCGGCACATCGAGGGACCGCTAGGCGCGGATTTGTGAATGAACCGCTGAGCTCTTCCCAGCTCACAGATCAGAGGGCTGTGCTCGCCCCACCGACGTGGTCCAATGAGCGCCTGCAATAAGTGCTTAGCGACAAAGCTGGGGCTACAGCAGGCGGACTCCTCGGTGCTGCGCTGTGCAGGGCGGAACAGCAGAGTCCACCCTCCCCCCAGCAAAGACTGCAACTTCAAAGCCTGTTGTCAGGGCTCAGTGAAAGGGTGGCCCTCCGGGGGTGGCACAGTCTGCAATAGCACGGCCCCACACACCCGAAAACCAGAAAGCTCTCTAACACGGACTTTGGTGACATAGCTCCAGCTGACACTCCCCTCTCCCTGCGCGCCCCGTTTTTGAGTTCTTCGTGAGACCTTAGGCAAAAGCTTACAGCCTGAGACACGATCTGGCTGCTTCCAGAACGAATAGCTCTACCTGGAATAGCTGTGTATTTCAAGGCCCTTACTGCCGACTCGCACCTTTTAAAATTAGCGTCATCGATTGCTTCCCTGGTGTTCTGGAGAAGGGGACGGGAGAAACGGACACCCACAACCGCCCTCGGCGGGGCGCGGGCACCGCCTTCCCGACTCATTCTCAGCTGAAGCCCCTTTAGAAGAGGAATCGATCCGCAGATATCGACCTGCACGCGCTCAAGGGCTCTTTCTCCCTGGCTAGTTTGGTCTCAGTGGCATCTGAGTCTCACACATGGGAAGAAATGCCTCTCTCTCTCTCTCTTGTATTTATTGCCTCCAGAGCACCCTGACGTGCAGATTTTTGAGTTTGTATGCTGTTTTCCTAGAGAAACCTGGAGAAGGGGGGGTGGGAGGGTTGGAGAGGGGGCTCAGTGGGGAGGAGGGAGAGGTCAGAGGTTAGGGGAGATTACGGATCGGCGCCCCTTCTCATCCTCAGAGGCTCAGAGGGGAAAATCACTGTAGCAAGAGATCTGGACACTTCGTTTTAAAAGCTATTTATTCAGGAAGGCCTACTATCCAATGAAAACACAGAAAATGGTTAAACATCTGGCTGGCTGGGATGAAGAAGATGAACCTAGCAGGAAAGGCATGGAGAAGGACACCTATAGGGGCAGAATGCTGCTCTCTCTCCTTCCGACCCATCAAAGGGAGCCCAGTTCCAGCTCCGATAGCAGAGAATAACTAGCCATTCTACCCAGGGTGAGCAACCAGGCCTAGTGAAGGCTTTGCTGGGCAGGGAAGTGGAAGGCTGGAATTTGTCTATGTCCCGCCCCCTCATCCAAGGTCCTCTCATTAAATTCTCTCACTAGGTTGAACCACCCTCATTTGGGTCAGATGCTATGCAGAACATGCAACTCGGAAATTTCTCCTGATCTTGACCACTTCCCCCCAAACCTACTCCTGCCATCAGCCCAAAAGGAGCTGCATCTTGAACTCCCACCAAATGTCTGTCCACCCACCTCTCTGAAATGAGGCTTCAAAGTAGAGCTATTTCCCCGAGACTACCATTGGAAGGTCTAGCGGGCTTTGAATCCCATTACCTAGTCACCAGTGGTCACTGCAGGCTTACCCACTTACCCAGCTGCCTTGGCACACTTTTACTTTGGCCTTGGAGCTCTGAGGCTCCAATTCCTGCCTGCTTCCCTCAGTGATCTGATCTTGCCAGTTCTGGGCCACCAAACCATTCCCTAGCTGGGTGGGAATGGGGGATGGGCAGGGGAATTAGAAGATAAAGGAGTTCCCAGTTGGTGGACTTATGAGAAATGTAGCTTTGCTGGAGGATGTATGTCACTGAGGGCGCGCGGGGGGGGGGGGGGGGGGGCTTCGAGGTTTCAAAAGCCAATGCCAGGTCTAGTGTCTGTCTGTCTGTCTGTCTGTCTGTCTGTCTGTCTGTCTCTCTCTCTCTCTCTCTCTCTCTCTCTCTCTCTCTCTCTCTCTCTCTCTCTCTCTCTGCCTGCTGCCAGGATGTAAGCTCTCAGTGCCTTCTCCAGCACCAAGCCTGCCTGCCTGTCCACCTGCATACTCCCTGCCATGATGATCATGGACTAGCTTTCCAAAACTGTAATAGAACAGTGACTAAAACAGGGATGCTGGGACAATGCAATCTGTAGAATACTGAGCAGGCCATCACTGTGAATGACAACAAAGACCAGCCAGAGTCCGGGAGGAGCAGAGGAAAGGATGACAACTGTTTGGCCAAGTGAGGGAAGGTTTGAAGCCCGTAGGTCACACAGGAGACTGCATGGGGCCTCACCTTGTGCAAAGGAAGCGTCAGACAGGGAAGACATAGCTCTTGAAACTGGGCTAGGGGAGGAAGAAAGGGACCACATGGTCAGGGGAAGTCAGGGGAAGGAGTGACGCCCCTGGGAGCTCCTTCAAATAGACCTCAACAGGGTCACTTGTCCCTTTGAGCCCTCTGAGGTGGCCTCCTTAGATTAGATCCTGGCACCCATGGCTCCCTCTCTCTGAGAGCCCCTGAGGACCTCAAGGAACTGAGTTGTTACTTCCAGCACCAGAGCTACAGAGGCCAAGAGGACAGGGCAGCATCACTCATCTCTAGGTGAAGCCCCAGCAAATCTGGTGCTAACTCTGAACATGCCTAGTGCCTGCTTTTGGTGTAGATTTTCTAGTTTCCTCTTAGGTAGATGTAGCTGATCATGTCCCTGGACTGATGGACCCTACCTATCCATAATGTCCATCTTATTTCCCATCTATCTGGATCCAACCCCTGTACCAACTGATCTACACTGCTCTCCATCACTTCACCTTTTAGTGGAAGCTCCAATAAATGTCCTATTTGTCTCCTTTGCAGGGCAGGCTGTGTATCTGTACCCTAGCCCTCACCTGTCCCCTCTATCATATCTCATTTGGTCCAGCTACCAGCTATTCTAATTCAGGGTACTTATCTAAAGAAAATGAAGTCATCACACCAGGAAGACCTGCCACACCATTCAGAATGGCCCACATGTGGAATTGGCCTCAATGCCAGTAGAGGGATGGATGGAGAAGATGTGGAATGGACGTGATGGAGTATTATTCAGCCATAAAGAAGAATGAAATCCTGTCATCCACAGCAAAATGGATGGAACTTGAGGATGTTGTGTGAGATAAAATGAGCCAGACACAGACAGACAAGCTTCATACATGTTCTCCGATATGTAAACTATGGAAAAGACAACCTGAGCACAGAGAAGAGAGAAGTTAGGAGGGAAGAAAGCTGGATGCTGGTTTCATTAATGCATGGGGTACACATGTAGAAGTAGCACCCCAAATCACATTATTTTGTGCAATTAAAAATGTGGATAAAATGTAAAATAATAGCTGGGGGGGACAGATGGTGGCAGTGAGGAGGCAGGTGGGGGTAGGTGAGGGCAGGTGGAGCAGGTAGGAGCAGGTACAGACAGCCAGGAAGGTGGTAAGGAAGCAGTTAACATGCAGAGGTGGATGCAGGGTTGAACACAGTAGGCCAGCCCCCATTATGCCAGGACCCTGAGCCTGAGGAGGCCTCCATCTGTTGGTGCCTCCTGATAGACTTCAGTTCAGAGATGTTTGTATTCTGAGGTGGGATTTTGTCTAGGCTGAGCATGGTACATTTGTCATTGGGTTCTCTGATGCTTACTGTAGGGACAATTGAGCCAAAGCCTTTTTCTCTGAGCTTCCTCCTTTAAAGAAAAGCATGAAGAGCAAGCACCCAGTCAGGCAAGAGGTTTAGTAGGCAGCTGTGAGGCATTTCTTCCTCTCTGCAGTGCAGCCTTCTCCTACACCAGCTCTATCTTGCACATTCTGCTTTGCAGCCTGTCAGCCCACTGACCCCTGAACTTCAGACAGGCAGCCTCACATCTTGCTCCTGAGTTCAGATCCTCTCGATGCCTGTTAGGCCAGAAGTCCAGATCAGCGAGTAGAAGGCACAAGGCAGTCTTCCCTGTGTCCCACTTGAAAAGGCAGAAGGCTGTGTAAGGTGATAGTCACAGGTTCAGAATGGGCATTGTTACTGGAGGTCATTGCTCTTTCTACAGACCATGTTTGTGGGTCTGTAGGAGCACAGCAAGAATCTTCAGAACATGCCTTGTCCTAAGGCTGGCTCAGGTCCTGCTCATCAGAGTGATTCTTGCTAGGTGTGGGGAGGAGGTCAGACAGAGAGTCATTCTGAAAGCTACAAGTTATTCTCTGAAGTCCCATTGCACCCCTGGTGGTGAGTAATCCCAAAAAATCTACATTTTCCCAAGCCCCTTGGGTAGTGCTGTGCCCACAAAGATCTGGCCATTGCTATTCTGTATGGAAGCAGCTGTTGGAGGCTGGAGACCTTCCTATGCCTGGGGACTCTGTATACCTGTCTCTCCACTCCTGCTGGTGGGTTCCAGGAGAGGGAGTGTCTTCTGATTTTGCCCAAGGTGACTGTGCACCTGTAGCCCTATAGTCAGGCTGGTAGTAGCAGCTGGAGGGAGGGAATTCCTGGTTTAGGAGCATAAGGGAATGTGTGGCCAGCCAGGGCCTGAGACTGTCTCCCCCAGGGCTCTGAAGGGGCCAACCTGACTCCAGCTCAGAAATGCTGTCTCCTGCTGGGCTTGCTAATGGTAGACTACAGATTCAGAGAGGAGATCACTAGGCTGGGGACCAGAGGGGACTCAAACACCCACTCATCATTAAACAGCTTGGAGCCCTGGGCAAGTCCCAATACCTCCTAGACCTCCAGAAGGAAGAGTTGTTGTAGGACCCCCAGGAGTGTTCCTGATGGGACTGTTCATGCTCAGTGGTCAGGCTGAGGGGACAATTTCTAGGCTAATTGAGCTTTGCCCCCAATTCCACCCTCTCCAAGAAAGAGACACTTTATTATTCGATTATTAGAACATGCTTTAAATAGTATCTCCATTCTCTTCCTCACCCATCAAGCGTGGGGGAGGGGGTCTCTATGGGGAAGATGTTGCCCAGGGGAACAGGTTCCCAATCTACATCTGAGGAGAGGTGTGAGTAGCTTAGTGAGCTGGTCTCCCCACCAGGGATGGAACCTGCTTCCATTTCATTTCCACATGGGGGCGATTCTCAGGCTGTGACAATTAAAAAGAAGGAAAACCCATTTGCATTTTTCCTGGGTGTAATGACCTTCCAAACCAACGTTCAGTCGTCTCATTTAAAACAGTGGCATGCATGGTAGCATGAATAATTCAACGGCCTGGAGTTCTCCCATGCGCGGGGGTTAAAAACCTTATTTTTGACCTAGTTCTAAAGTTGAATCGGTTCATGTAATCTCATATCCTCATATCCACATGGCTTCCATTCTTTAACGTATATTCTGTTCTACTCAAAGATCTCATATCCTAAGTAAACCAAGAGTCAAGGTTTAGAGACATAAATTGGTGAAGCAGAGACTTAATTTGTTTTATGTAACCCGAAGCCTTAAACTTAATTAATTTTCCGTTTGGGGCACAGAGGCACCTACTGGTTCAATGTGATATGGTTATAACCAACGTAGTAATAATATACAGACAATGAGAGGAATGGACAGGCCCCAGGGTCCTGGCTGCCTCAGAGGAATCTCAAAGTTGTGGCTCTGACCCAGGGCAGGGACTAGGGTGGCCAGAAAGGAGAGCTATGGATAGAAAATAAGACAGGATTAAAGACTAGGGTTCCAGCCAGGAAGCCTGACAAGACACACAGCAGGGTGATCTTCTCCGTGCAGAAGGCCCATGTGTCCCACTCTCCATCAAGTATTTTTGTGCTGCAGATGGTAGCGCCATCCTGGTTGGAGCCTAAAGTTGTCAAAACATAATTTCTGGGCTGGGGCTGAAGAGTTATATTTTAAATGTTTTTCCCACACAATTCTTAGCCAGTCAGAATTGACTTCCTGCTTAGCAGCTGTGTGCTGGGAAGCAGGGCTGTTGCAGATGTCCTTGTGATACACTGGAGTGAGAGGCTAGTGGATGGACTGGACATGATCAACTCCATTTAAAAGCAGAGCATCTCTATTGACCTGCATGAAACCTTCAGAAGATGAGGACACAGAAGAAGAGGAGACCACAGAGACTCATGGGATTCTCAAGAGGTCCTGGGACTCTATTTGCCATGATATAAGAGGTAGAACTTCCCACAGCTGCCACTGAGTTACCCTTGCTCCTGTAAGTAGCCTACTTAATCCAGCAAGCCAGACTTGGACAGAGCATTAGTCAGGGTTCTCTAGAGGAACAGAACCGATGGAATTGATATGTATTACAAGAGGGTTTCACTAGACTGGCTTGCATGGCAGGCACTGAGTAGTCCAGTAGTGGCTGATTGAAGTCTGGAGAAGTAGAGAACCCAGTAGCTGCTCAGTCTACCAAGCAGGACACCTCAGCCATCCTTATCTGGTGCTGAAGGCCTGGAGAATTCCTGGAGAGCTAAAGAAGCAAGCATCTGGTGACCACAGAGGACTGAAACAGCAGGAACAAAATGGATGCACTCACCAATAAGAAGCAAATGCAGACAGGCAAACAGCCCTGTCTTCCCTTGGATTTCTTCCAACACAGGCTGCCTTAGAAGATGCTTCCTGATCTGGGGGAAGGTCTGGCTGGCCCCCTCAGTTAACACTTCCTGGAAATGCCTTCCAAATCTGCTCAGAAACTGGCCTTAGTTGATTCTGGATCCCTTTGAACTGGCAATCAAGGTTAATCATCACAGGCAGAGCATTTCCTTTGGTTGGTCAATGCCTTCATTATCTGGAGGGAACTGACATTTCTTTAAGTCTCTCAAAGAAACATCTTGAGACAGAGGGGTATCCTAATTCCAGGGTCACCAGACTAGAGAGATATACTATTATGCCCTATGACATAATACTGCTCTAAAGTGAATGTGGGAGAGGTGTTAAGTATCCCATTAACGTGTGTGCTGGAGGGGGTGATACCCAGCTCAGACAGTTCTGGAAGAAAAGAGCACTGCAGAAGAGACGGATTCATCCCCACAGCAAGACTTCTGTGCCCTGTGATGTACCAAGCTTTTTTCCTACTACCTTGCAGTGTGCGGCTTGGGGCAGCTCCTCACTTTGAGGGTCCGAGTCCACTTAGTTATAGCCTGACAAGCTGCACGAGGCCATCATTAAGGCTAAGAGCAATTGGTGGTTGTGTGGTCTGTGTGCTTTGGTCAATTGATCACAACTGATGGCTTCACTCTATCACTTCTAAGTGGCATGTTCCCACGTGGAATCAATGGTGAGAACATGGTAATTACAAAGCATATCTTGTTCTGTTTGCCAGAAGAATGAGTATCTACAAGTCCAAAGAAGATGCAGGCAAGAATAGTAGAATGATACCAATGGAATCCAAGTTTGTCTGTCACTAAGGTCAGAACTGACCAGAGACGCTGAAATGGAATCAACTAGTTGCGGGACCCAATGGCATTCCAGGTCACTGCTCAAATCTGGTTGTTCTAGAAGATGAAAAACAGACAGCAGAGCTGCGGGATGCCTTTGTGTTTCCCTTGACCTTACCCCTCTATGCTGGTTTTGTCAACTTGACACAGCTGGAGTCCTCTGGGAAGAGAGAACCTTGGCTGAAAACACCCCTCCATCAGAGTGGCCTGTAGGCAAATCTGTGGGGCATCTTCTTGATTAGTGATTGGTGTGGCATGAGCCAGCCCATGGTGGGTGGTGCTGTCCTAGGACTTGTGGTTCTGGAGTGTATAAAATTAATTAAGCAGAGTGAGCCGTTAGGAGCAAGCTAGAGTAGAGTTCCTTTGTGGTCTTCACTTTTATTCTTGCCTCTAGGCTCCTGCTTGAGGTCTTTATGTCCTGGGGCCTTTCCTGCCTACCTCAGGTACACTTGCTCTGGACCCCACCTAAAGGCAGTTTAGAAGTCTTTCTTCCTAGTGGAGTTCACAGGAAGCTGGCCCATCCCCATTCTGAGCTGCAACCAAGGCCAGGGATATGGAGATCCTTTAGAGGTTCAGAGTGGGGATCAAGAGAGGGCAGGAGATGACTGTGGCTTCAGCATATATGTGTCTTGCTGGGCACAACCTTTGGAGCATGTGAGGGATCCATAGTTCTTACAACCAATGGCCTATGTTAAGGCTTGAAGGCCCTGTGTCAAACAGACTCTCATCTTACCACCTCAAGCACCCAACATGAGCAGGAGGGCCATCTATGAGCAGCTGGAACAGCTGCTGGCAGGATTCAGTGAGGTTTGCAGACTGCTGTCATGAGAACCCTCCAGCCTTGACTTGCTAACATGCTGAAAGGGATTCAGGGGGTGTGTGAGCACATCCTGAGTCATCAGCACAGTCCACTGAGGATGCGGTCCCCAGCGGGTGATGGCCATGCTTCCTGGATGCTCTAACCCCTCTAATGCAACTCCCTCTCTATGGACAGTTTTGGGACAGCTCTTTGGTACCTCTGCTCAGGCTAGTGGAGCCACTTTCCAGCAGACATAGTGATCTGGGAATACCCAGCCATGCCCTGTTCTCTGTTACCACACAGAGTCCTTGATTCAGGACAAGCACCTGCTGAGTGTCCATTACTGTGTTGAGTTCAGCCATGTGCACTACTTGCCCAGGGCAC
Source organism: Phyllotis vaccarum (assembly GCA_033318265.1). Lineage (NCBI taxonomy): Eukaryota > Metazoa > Chordata > Mammalia > Rodentia > Cricetidae > Phyllotis > Phyllotis vaccarum. The sequence continues at coordinate 74,224,172 of JARWLC010000014.1, read as the reverse complement.
CTGTGGCTCTTGTGTAGGCCCTGACTCCTAGTCTCTTCTCCTGTACGTTGTCCCATTGCTCTGAGAAGTCTCCCAATGGGCATTTCCTGAATACATCCTTTGTACACTCCCCCCCTCAGAATCTACTACTGCATTTTCCAATGAGAAAAACTGAGGCTCAGAACAGTGAGCCAAGTGGTTCTGGGTCACTTAGCTCATAGGAGGGGAGGCTGGGTTGTGAGCACCAATCTGTACCTAGGTGCACCCTCTCTTCGCAGTGGAACCCAGGGTAGAAAAGCTATCATCTTCTGTCTTACCAAAGACCCCTGCAAGCTTCCCCAGATGAGCGACCTCTCACCTAGGGTTCCAAAAGGATGTAAAGATGAGGTCACTGATGATAGCCCACAGGAGGTACAATCTTTGAAGCATTTAGAAAAGGTTTGCAGAGCTTGGTGCTGCCCAGAGTGGAGAGACTGCTTGCTGGCAGGTGGCTTTGACCATATGGTCTCTGGGGCTCAAGGAAGCAGGAGCAATACCTTTAACCTTAACATCTTTCTACCCAGTGGTGCTGCAGATCATCACAGAGGCTGACATGTGCCCACTCTGACATCTTAATTTCCAGATGTCGAGTGTACATCTTGGTTGAGAATTATAGATCGGAGGCCCCGAGCACCCTCAGTCCTAACACTGTGTCTACCTGATTGAATTAAAACCAACCACAGCAAATCCCCTGTGATGTGAGATGTGGCAAATGAGCCTGAGATGTAAAGCATGTCCACAGAATGATAGCAGTTGGTTTTCTTTTTCTTTTTTAAAAAGATTTCTTTATTATGTATACAGTATTCTGTTTGCATATATTCCTGCAGGACAGAAGAGGGCGCTAGATCTCATTACAGATGGCTGTGAGCCACCATGCAGTTGCTGGGCATTGAACCCAGGACCCTTGGAGAACAGCCAGTGCTCCTAAACCACTGAGCCATCTCTCCAGCCCAGCACTTGGTTTTCAAATCATTTTCTTGTACGTCTCTCACCCAGCACAAGAAAGGCCCTGAGAAGTCCTGCAGAAGAGCTCTGGCCTGCCCTTGTGTCAGCCGCTGTTCAGAGCAGCCTCCCATGTGAACAGAAGACTGAATCTGTTGATTCACACATTCTTCATGTGTGTTGTCTTTAGTTTCATTTCTTCTGGCAGAGGCCCCTGAGCACCCACACCAAGGTCTATTTGGGAAGGGAATAATGTGGAGCTTCAGGGAACATGCAATGTTTCTTCTAGAACTCTTAGCATTTTCTGAACATTCTAGAAAGGGGTACTGAGCATCAAAGTGGTTAAGGTCTCGTAAGCTGTGCCTGATGGTCCCATGGATGAATGTCCCAGCAAGGTATAGTGCTACCAGGGGATGTGGGAAAAGTGAGCAGGGGAACTGTGTGAAAGTGCACAGAGGCATCATGGGAGGTATACACAGGGCACTGAGTGGTCCTAACTGTCTGTCTCTATGGTTAGAACACAACTTGGACAAAGCTTCTGGTGTTCTGCATGGGACTGTGCAGCTCAAAAGGAATTGTGGGGACTTAACATCTACTCCTACTACACATGACATTCAAATGATTCAGAACCTTAGGTTCTGCTAGCCTGTGGTGCACAGTACTGTGCTGGGGTCTAGGGGAGTCCCCACCAAAACACAGTGGAGCCCCTACACCAGGTTCCACCTCCAAATAGGTAACAGTCACACAGTCAGATCACACCAAGTATGTGAGATAGGAACAGATGCCTTGATTTTGTTGGTAGCTTAGGCTCTTTGTGACAGGCATGGTGGTAAAGTTACGGCAGTGGATGGTCACTGAGTGTTCACTGTGCACTATATAACAGTTTGTTGTCCATAGGCTGTCAGCCTCATGGCCACTCAGCTATAATTCCCAATTTACAAGGACACTGGTCCTTTTGTGTGTTTAGGTTACTTGAGTTCGCAATTGGTAAATGAACGTCTATCTAGATCCTTCTGGTCCAGAGCTAGAAATCTCAGTGACCTATGTGACCTATGTCTTCTGCACACTTGTCCTGTTTACTGCAGCCCCTCCCTACCCAGCCAAGCTGCTAGCTTCCTTGTGCAAGATAGCAATACTAGATAGTGATTCTGAAAACCCCAAGCCTATGTGTGTCCAGTGCTGGATGCACATGTGCTGTGGTTATTGAACTAGTGTGGCTGAGAACACATGAGGATGGCGAGTGTGTCATTTGTACCTCCCCCTTTTCTGTGTCTGCGTCCTATCAAATGTGACCTGAGGTTCCATGAGGTGTGGCAGCAGACTGGATCAGAGGGGGCCCCACAGAAATAACGGTGGGAGGCGGTGCCAAGAGAGATACATCTAGAGAGCTGTGATAAGGAAGAGGACTCTGGGCTGTTGTCAGGAGTGGGACAAGTGTTTGACCAGGAAGAGAAGACCAAGAGCATCTGGGGACTCCAAGTCTGAGGTTGTCACTGGAGTCTGTGGGCACCTTTATCTTTTCCCCGTAAGATGCCTTGGACCTGGTGCTGAGATGTGTCCTGGGTTTGTCAGGGTTCTCCAGAGAAAGAGAAGCATCTCTCTCTCTCTCTCTCCCTCATGTGTGTGTATGTGTGTGTGTTGCGTGTGTGTATGACTAGCTCCCAGTGTTATGCAGAGCAAGAAGCCCCATTCTTGTTCATCCACAAGCTAAAGTTTAGAAACGCTGGTGGGTCAGTTATTATCTACAACAGAAATGCTGAAGCATAAATCTCGGGTGCTGAGCTGAATTCAAGAGAAGGTCAGCGTGCTGGATAGACTGAATGCTCTTATTCAAGATTTATTGTCCTATTCAAACCTTGTGTGAGATAAGCCCTCTCCACGTGAGGAGAGACATCTTCACTCAGGCCATTGGTTCCAACAGTCTCTCAGGGAACTGACTGCCCCTACACTGAAGCCCTCTAGGCAGCCCATGGTTCAGTCAAGTTTATACAGAAAACAAGCTGTTATAAGTCCTCTGGAGACTGAGCTAGAAGTTACTACTCATGTAAAAGGACCAGCTGCAGAGCAAGGATGCAGGGTGTAAAGCCATCTCTGGGGGAGTCCCTGAAAAGTGTAGAGAATACTGGAGAGAAAGGTAGTCTTCACAGCAGTTATCTGTTGTGATTTTGGAGTAAGGGGCTTGTGTAAATTTCAGGATAATGGTAGAGTTGGGTAGCAGGCAGGAGAGGCAGACTTGTCATTTTCCCTGGTCTCACAGAGGTTCTGTGTATGTTCTGAGCTGGGCATGTAGTTGTTGTCTCAGAAGATGAAGCTGAGCCTGCTTCACGCTTGCTGAGGTCTGCAGGGATGCCTCGGTGAAGCAGAGAAGAACATGTGTACCTTTTCTTGGAAACTAGAGGCGGTTTCCATCCTCTGAGATTTATTTTTTAAACCTTGCCCTGGACCCTTCTCCTGCGGCACAGCTGCTGGCTCCTCTGCTAATTCTCCCTACACTTCCCACCTCCTCTCTTGGCTTCCAGGTTCTCCTTTCCCGCTCCCAGCCAGCAAGAGCTTTGATAAATCTATCAGCTCTAACAACCTGGATTCAGGCCACTTCTCAGATGAGTGGCAAATCTGTCATAAAGTCCTTAGTGGTAAGCTGCGGTGAATTTAAGGGTAAGCCCTGGATAGTTATTAAACTGGAGGCCTTACAAGAAGAAAGGTTGATTTTTTTAAAAGGTGATAGAATCCCTCTAACAAATATCCCTGTCCCGGTTTGCTGAGTTCTAGAGACCTGCTAAGGCCCCTGTGGCAGTCAGCCCATCCCCAGCTCAGTGTTATCCTGCTGGTTCAGGTCAGCCTATTGCACCTGAGAACTCTGGTCTCATTGTATTATCCCTCAGATTTTCATTTAGTTACCTGACTGCTTTGGAGCTTAGAGCATTTGGGGGTGAGTATATGTTTGTATGTAAATACGTATAAGCACCATACCATATGTATGTGCACATATACCCGTGTACCTTTATATGCATTTGTGTGCATATTCATCTATGGCACAGAGTGCCTCACATGTATGTGTGTGCACTCATGTACATGCCTGTGCACAGGTATGTCTTGGTTGTGAGCATTGCACAGATATGTGGATTGGTATATTTGTGCATGTATGTGCAAGCATATATGAATGTATAAATATGTGTAAACTTGTAATATGAGGGTGTATGTGCACATGCACATATCTGTGCAATGTTTGGGCTGCATACCTAGGTGCATAGGAACACAGCCACCTTCTCCTTATGGAGGGAGAGCCTCTCATGGAGGTCTTAATAGTGTTAATGGGATCAGGAGGTACAGCTCTGTGTGTCCATATGAGAATTGGAGCCTTCCATCCCCCTCCCCTTTTACCTGAAACCTGAGGCTTCCACCAAGATGCAGCAGGCCAGTTGGCACTGTGTGAAGATGGAGTTCATATCTAGTGAGCAGGAGCCCTCCTTGCCTTGATTCCACCTGCAACAAAGTCTAAAAGTAGACATTGGATGCTGGTGGACAGGAGCTTTGGGTCAGATCGTTTCAAGTCTTGGGAGGGCACCTCTATAGTTATCTGGCACATCCCTCACCAGTCAGGTGAGAAACAGGCCAAGCAACAATCTCATAGCAGCTCTCAGCCTCTCAGGGCTCTGAAGAACTGTCCCAAGGCCTAGGGCCTCATGATTCACTGTAGTTTTGAAAACAGAGCCTCAGAATCCAGTTGTTCTTTATGCCCCCTGGAGAGCTAAGAACTTATCCCTGATTCATAGTGTGGATAGGATGGTAATAGAAGGCAGGGCTATATCAGCCTTGCTAGGGAGCATCTATGATGCACAAAACCCAAGGTCAAGGGGGATGTGTCATCACTGACTCAATGCCTGGAAGGTGTGAGGAGCTCACAAAGCCCTGAGCAAATAAGCAAAGAGTAGATAAATAAGTCTTGACTGAAAGTGTATGATGACCAAGTTGATTTCAATGGTCCCAGTGCCTCAGATCCATGAGAGTGGCAAAGCCTTTCTAGGTCAGGCTTCAGCAAATGTTGAAGACTTCCTGATAAGATTAGCTAGTCCTGCCTCCTTGTTCAGCTGTATACAGTAGACCCGCCTCCTTGATTTAAATGTATAAAGTAAATGCACTTCCTTTCCAGGTTATTGCTGGTGTTTCCAACAGAGAGCATAAGACCAGCCAGATCCCTGTTTTTCTGTATGTCTGTCTGTCCTTTCTTTCTTGTTGCTCTAGTCAGGTTTCCAGGACTCAGCCATTCAGGATGTGGCAAAAAGGGACACCAAACATAGGTGGGAATAGCCAAGAATAGAATGTACAATATGGCAGCAATAACAAAGAGTTCAGCTGACAGAAGTCCACAGTAATGCAGAAAGAACAAAATGGTCTCTGGATATTCTAGAAATGAGCCATCCAAAAACCTTCTATTTGCCAAGGAGGCCTGGCCCTAAATAGACCCTTTCAGGGAAGGGCCTTCTGCACAGTCACTGCATAGCCTGCTACACAGCCACACCTAGCACAGTCTTTGAGGGTCTGTGGATATCACTGTTTCCCCTGGACCTTCTCTTGTGGTCAGGCATCAGTACAGGCAGAGGGAACTGTGTTAGCCAGAAGCTTAGCCTCCTCTAACTAGGCAAGCGTAATGTATCATTAGCCTTCTTCCTGTTGGGGTCAGAGGCAGGTAAGCCCAGCTTTGAGGCTCAGCAACACTAGTTCCAGGCACAATTCAAGGAAAGATATTATCAGAGCAATTTCCTTTGGGGGCCAGGTGTAAGTAACTCCCTGGCTGGGTGTGTGGGGCAGGAAGGGAAGGCCTTCTCTATGGCTTTAGGCAGGTGCCCTGCCCTCTGAGAGTTGAGGTTGACCAGACCCATGCATTATGGAGGCCCTGGGCCTCTCAGTTCTTCAGAGCCCTGAGAGGCTGAGAGCTGCTATGAGATTGTTGCTTGGCCTGTTTCTTACCTGACTGGTGAGGGATGTGCCAGAGGGATGTGGGGAGCCCTGGGAACCCACAAGAAAAAGAAGAGAGTTAGGTGTCTGCCTTGACTGCTGGGGATACTCGGGATGTACAAAACGACCTATATACCTCTCCCAGTGAAGAAAAAGCCTAGATAGAGAGCTGTGAGGTGATCAGAGAACGGCCAGGACTTAACCACCGAGGCCATCTTCCTCCTCTGGGCCCCAGTTTCAGAGATTTAAAGTCAGTGACCAGAGGAGCAGAGTGAGCCTCAGAGACCATGAGGAGGCTTCAGATTCCAAGGTCCTGGTTCTCCAAAGAACAGGAACCAAGAGCACTCAGCTTTCAGACTTGATGTGTGATGGGGAAATTCTCCTCAGATAAGAGGCTACTCTCAACAAAGGAGATCACCCACAGCTTGAATACACACACACACACACACACACACACACACACACACACACACACACACACACATGCATAAAATATATGCTCCATTCTCACACACAGACGTGATCACACAATAACCTTACATGTGTATAGGATCTTCCACACTCACTATGGTATACACACACTGCCAGACTCCCATGCACATTCCCACAAGCACTTACATTTGCACACACACCCACATCTTTCCAGGAGCCATTTTGTACCACTAGCACTGAGCTGCAATCCATAGCTCTCAGCCGCCATGGCTGTATCTCTTGATGGGCTCAGATTAAACATGTAGCGTTTGTTTGGAATCTGATTTCCTGTCTAACTCTGGTGCTGATGTGGATGCTCAGCACTCATCACTCGAAGTCTCATGGACAGATGTCTTCTCTCTCAATCTCTCAAGAGGTCTTCTGCAGGCCAGGAGGCAAAGCTGGTGGTGAGCAGCCTGGCTGAGTCCATCACAGCTACTGATGCACCACCATCTATTGTGCCCACTATGAGGCTCTCTTTTGGGTACAAGGGGAAGTATAGGCTTGGTCACTATCTCACTTCTGAGAGCACCATGCTAAGGCCATGCAGGGGCTGGAAGCTGTTTCTGTTGTTTGTATTTTAAGAAAGGGTCTCATTATATGCTCCTTGCTAATCTGGAACTCATTATGTAGACCAGGCTGGCCTTGAACTCACAGAGATTTGCTTGACTTTGGGTGATCTTGATAATTAAATGATTAAATAATGTCTGTGGATCACTTACAGGGTAAACAACATGAAACTATTTGTAGGGGATTGTGTTGTTTCATGGTAAATAATTGTCCCACCCACTGGTTTAATAAAAAGCGCTGATTGGCCAAAGGCAGGCAGGAAGTGTGGGTGGGGCTACCAGACTAAGAAAACTCTTGAGAACAGGAAGCACAGGCAGAATGCCAGAGTAGAACGCCAGAGAGAAGCTGGAAGAAGCAGAGAACAACTATGCTGCTCTAAGAAAAGGTACTGAACCACATGGCTGAACAGGACAGAAGTCATGGGTTAGATGACGGGTAGAGAGCTAGCAAGTGATATGCCTGGGCCTGAGGCCGATCAGCCTAAAACAATTGTAAACATCAGTGTGTCTGTGGGACTGTGGGACTGCGGGACTGCAGGTCTGTGGGTCCTAAACCTTGAGGTTAGGCCCAAAAGTCTGGGCCAGAAACCTCCTATTACAAATGGCGCCCACACTTACAGGGTAAACAACATGAAACTATTGGTGTTTATGAATGAATAAAATATTATGAGTAAATTATAATCTTGATATCACCATCACAGCTGAGGTCTTGATACCATTCCTGCATAGGTAAGAGTCTTTACCATCAGCTATGTCTGGTGTGGGCTCCCACTCCTAGGCCCTCCTGAAGTGGCCTGTGTATATGGTTCAGAACTCCTGGGGACTTTGGGGAGGAAGAGCAAAGAGTAGATATAGCCCTTGTCCTGAGGAGGATCACCTAGGTAGGGAGATGGGAGGAACCCATGCCTCAGGAGCCCAAAAGTAGAGGAGTCTGTAATGACCTGGAGAATGTGCTCAAAGTGGGGCTGAGGAACAGCTAAGGTGGAGACCCTAGGTCTTCTCCTTCTGTGGAGTGCTTCCTGGGTGCCTTGCAAGTTTATGGCCACCTGAGAACATAGATTCTCAGAAGGTTCACACAGTACACTCAGTTAATGGCAGGAGTGTGTATTGTCTTACCTTGCTTCCAACCATTGGGTTTTGAAGGTCTCATGCAATTGGGTGCCCAGGCAAGGGGGGCTGCACCCCACTGCTGATCTGGGGATACTATCTTAGTTTTGCTTCTATTGCAGTGCTGGTTGGGTTTTGTCAACTTTGACAGGAATGAGAGTCACTTGAGAAAGGGGAACCTCAACTGAGGAACTGCCTCATTCAGAATGGTCTGTAGGACATTTTCTTAATCAATGATTGATGTGAGAGAGTCCAGCTCACTGTGGGTGGTGCCAAACCTGGTTAGGTAGTCCTGGGTGCTATAAGAAAGCAAAATGAGCAAGCCAGGAGGAGCAAGACAATGAGCAGCATCCTCCATGACTTCTGCATCAGTGTCCTGGCCTAACTTTCCTTGATGGTGTAGATTGTAGTGTAAGATAAAGTAAATCACCATCCTCCAAATTGTTTTGGTCAGTGTTTTATCACAGCAACAGAAGGAAAATTTAGTTTCTGTGATCAAATACCCCGCCAAAGTAACTTAGGAGAGAGTGGGTTTATTTTAGCTCACAACTCCTGATTATAGTCCATTGTGGCAGGGAAGCCACAGCATCGGAAGCTTCAAATGGCTGTCACAGCCCATTAAAGGTCAGAGCAGAGACAAAAACACATGCATGGTTAGCGCTCAGCTTACTTTCTCTACTTCTATACAAGCCAGGGTCTTGGCCATGAAATGGTACCACCTATATTCAAGGTAGGTCTTCTCACCTCAAATAACTCAATCAAGAAAATGCCACACAGGCATGCCCACGACACAACCCAATCCAGGTAACTCCTCGTTCAGACCCTTCCTAATGATTCTAGGTTGTCAAGTTGGCAAAACTAACCAACATGGGAAGGAGTCTTCTAGAGGACCAGAACATCCACACTGGGCAGCTCACAACCATCTATAACTTCAGGTCTGGGTGATATTATGATGTCCTCTCCTGCCCACTGCAGGCACCCAGACAGGCATATGTGTACACACAAATTAAAAACAAACAATCTTAACCATCACGAGTGTGGACTCCCAGAGATGTCCATACAAGACCCCTGGGTCAGTGATAAGGTGGCTGAGGAGGATGCTGGATATGGGAAAATCCTGCAAGTAACAACAAGAATTTTTTGAAGGCTTTGGACATAGAAGGACAGCACAGCTTTGGGGTAGCTCTTAGTGGGATGGTCAGAGTGAAGACTGGGTCTGCGTCCGGGTCTTGGGACCAACCTCATTCCAAACAAAAGATGCCAGGTCCTAGAAGCAATCCCTCAACAAACAGGTGGGATCCTGGAACCCATCCATCTCCTATAAGGGAAAACACAGTTCTCCCCCAGGATGGCACAGCCTTGCGAATTCTGTGCTCTTCTTGAATGTCTGACCGTTGCCGCCTTGAGGACCCATGAGAGAAGATTTCAAATAGTTGTTTCTGGAGGAACCAATAGGCTGCCAAGAACACGGGAAGGCTGCAGTGTTGAGCATGGGAAAGCTGCAGTATGGAAAAGGACAGTGTTGAGACCATGGGAAAACCAGGAACCTTCAACATGGATATTTTTTAAAGCCAGATTTACATTTGGGTGTTCTGTCAACTTGACACAAACTAGAATCTTCTGAGAGAAAATGCTTCCATAAGATTGGGCAGTAGGCACACCTACAGGGGATTTTCTTAATTAATAATTTATGTGCATGAGAACATCACTAGGCGGATGGTCCTAGGTCCTATAAGAAAGCAGGCTGAGCAAGCCGTAGAGAGCAAGCCAGTAAGCAGCACTCCTCCATAGCCTTAGCGTGAGCTCTGGCCTTCGGGTTCCTGCCCTGGCTTCTGTCAGTGATGAACTGGCACGGAGGAGTGTGTGAAACAAACTTTTTCCTTCCCCAACTTCCTTTTGATTATGATGCTTCATCACAGTGATAGTAACCCTGACACAAGGGGTTTAGAACATTTTTATTTTGAAGGAAGTGTCATTTGCTATTCTGCTTTTTATTGTTGTTGGTATTCTTTCCATTTTTCTTTGAAAACAATGAGAAAGACCATTTTGTGAAGGACAGAAGTAGGGTGATGGACTGACAAATCCTCCTGCCAATAGGTACTGGGTGTTTCTTAGCAGGGTCAGACAGTTTAGTCTCCTCAGGGAGAGAGGAGGGCCGGAGGAGCCAGAATACAGGAGCATAACACCCAAGACCAGAGCAGGACCCATGAGTGCAACAGGCTGTGGACATGTGACTTCGGAAGGACCTTGAACTCCTCCTCAGCTGAGCAAGGACAGAGTAAGTGGTTGCTGGAAGCTGGCTCCTAGACCCTGAGGGTCAGATTGTTTGGGGCTGCTTCTTAACTGCCCCTCAAGCAACCTGGCAGCTATTTCACTGTACCTATTCTTGGAAGAAAAGAATAGATGACCCCTTTCCAAGTGTTGGGACACCTCTTGGAGTCCTTGCCTCTGGAAAGATGCTTGGAGCTGGTGCAGAAGTCAAAACCTTTTCATCAGGAACCTGTCCCTCTGACTCCAGAGTCTTGGAGAGTGCCAGGTGCTAGCTTAGCTCTCCTGATCTTCACACCTGAAAGCTCCCTGGACTCCCCATAGACCAGGTGTTCCCATACCCTAGAGTATGCTGGCAGCCATATACAGATCTCAGTGGCTGTATGAAGTTATGTGCTTGGGAGCTGACAGCAGCCTCCGGGCTGGCCCTTTGATCCTCCTGGCTGCTGACATCTTCAAAACACTGTGCTTCCCCAGCTCCCTGCTCCCTGGTTGATGGTGGCAGGTCTCTGGTGGGATATGGTAGGGCGGTAAGCCCAAACATGGTGCACAAAAAGATGGACTAAGTTCTCTCTCTCTCTCTCTCTCTCTCTCTCTCTCTCTCTCTCTCTCTCTCTCTCTCTCTCTCTCTCTCTCTCACACACACACACACACACACACACACACACATCCATGGGCTGGGTTTAACCTATCTGACCTTGGAGAAGGAATTGGGGACTAGATACCTCTCCTGGTACCTGTTCCCTATCCCCTTCCTCTTTTCCCTTGGCCCCTACAGGTGTCAATGAAGATGCTTCCAGGGTACCTGCTGGGTCCTGGGAGGTAGTAGCTGTCTGTGGGAGCTAGGGAGCCATCCCAGAAAGCTGGGAGCTAGTGTTCACTAACTGAGTGAGATAGACACTGCTGCCCATCCATGTCCCCAGCGTCTCAGAGGAGGACTATGGTTGTGTTCATAGTGAAGCATGAGCAAGGAAGTTCCTCAGGAGGCCAGGAGCCTAGCTTTGCTGAGCTGAGTTCTACAGAGGTGAGGCAAAGTCATGCAGAGAAGTGAGACAGTAGTGAGAAGACGGAGGAAACAGGAGGGAGAGAGCCTATTGCTCCAGGCAGCACATGGGAGCACGAGCAATTGCTATCTCCCCAGAACCGCCTGCAATGGATGCTACCAGGGTTTTCCAGGCAAACCGGGCAACCAGATGTAGGTATAATCTACTATGAAGGATTGGCTCACATACCATGAAGGCTGCAAAGGCTCTATCTCTGCTATCTCCAGCAAGCTGGAGCCATAGGCTGGTGGAGGAGCTGAAAGCTCTGAGGGGACCAAGGTTAATGGCGTCCATCCAAGTCTGAAGAACAGACATCAGAAGCCAGCTCGATGACCCAGCCCAGCAGCCAGGCTGAGAATGAACAGATTTTTTTCACTGTCTTTCCAGTCTTTCTAACCATCACACTCTGAGCACGCTCACTGTTGGGACTTGGGTCCCATGTGGTCCTCTCTCCAGTGGGCACAGTGGAGAACACTTATGGGGGATTTTTTTCTGGGCTGCATGTGAGTTGAAACACAGTGGGGAACATGCAAGAATGGGAGAGAGGCTGGGGTGCCAAGGTAAGCCAGTGATAATTCCAGAGTCTGCAACTCACCCAGTAAATAAGGACAGAGAGCAAACCAGCAGTGGACTCTGGCTTTATTGAGACCTGGTGGATACATGGCTCTTAGATACCATGGTTTGGCATGCGTAAAGAAAACACAGTCAAATGGAACATACTTACACAATTTGACAAAGTCCCATGCTGGCATCCTTCTCTAAAGTAACTACCAACACACACGAAAATACTCCTAGATCCCACAGATCTCAAACATAGAGAGAAGCTGGGCAGACTCACATCTGGCCAGCTGACTGAAGCAAGGCTGGCCCTGATGCTCTGTGGACCCATTGGCTTCTGGGGCCTTCATTCTGTGGCCCTAAACCACAGCAATAGTAGACTGATACCTTATGCAACCTCTGCTCCAGGCCCTGTGGTACCACTCTGCATCCAGGGAGCTAGCACTATTAGTTTCAAAAAGGGTTTTGCTTTTAGGAGAAGAAAATCAGGAAAAGGCACACAAAGGCAACAGCAGCGAGGGCCAATTTGGAGGACTTTTGCACAGGAATCATTTGCTAGGGACCCTCAGGCTGAGGTAAGTGGGAGGAAGGATGCAGAAGAACCTGTGGGAAGCTTTGATCGTTGAGTTAAATCCAGCCTCACCTACCTCTTCAAAGAATCTTCCTCTTTGGTTTAATACTGTGCTGAAATCGTAAGTTCAGAACCCTCTTCCCTACACCATTGTTTCTTCAGCTGTGAGAGGCTGGATTCTCTGGCTTGGGGCTCTGGGAGTGAGGAAGCTGCTGTGCGGCCAGCCAGACCTCTGTCCTTTTCCAAGTGTGTTAATCTGGTTCTCAGGCTGGTGCCAACTCTTCCAATCTTTGGTTTCCTCTCCTCTCGCTGCAGGGAAAGCGGAGCCTGACTTAACTTCTGAAACCATGCAGAGAATGCGGGAGGCCATTCCAGGCTGGATTAAAACCCACTTTCATGGCAGCTGGCTTTCTGACAGAAATGCCACAAGCCAGCACCTGGCAGCGTTTCTGGGCTGGCAAAGTGAAAACTTTGATTTTGTGCAGCTCACACGGCGGAGCCTGCAGCACCATGCAGCCCCGCTGTGTGACTTGCATTGTTGAGTGGGGCTGGTGTGGGAAGCCTTGACGGCTGCTCTCATCTGACCAACAGTTAATGGTGCTGTATGAAGTTCCAGGGGAATTTGAACCAGGCACCATCCACGCCTGTCAGTCACAGCTCAAGTCTGCCTGGTGGTGTCACCAGGAATTCTGACCCTCTCCCTTCCCACCTGTCTGTTTAATTAGAGCCATGCTGTCATTAAAGGACTATCAGCTGCCCTGAACAGAGGTATCATGTACCCTCATCTTTAGACTTAATAATTGAATTTTAGATTAGAGAAATCTCCAATTAAAGGAGAAAACCTATCGTCCTCTGCAAATGAGGAAACTGAGGTTGATTCAACTCGTATGAAAAAACACTAGCAGGCATGTAGGCATCAGGAAGGCAGGCCAACAAGATTGCTCAGTGACTAGGAGTGCTTGCCTCATAAGCCTGGTGACCCAAATTTGAGCTTCAGAACTCACAGTGGCTCCTGAAGGTTGTCCTCTGATCTCTATGGGAACACTGTTGCATGTGTATGCCTTCACATGCGTGCACACGTGTGCATGTGCACACACATACACACACCACCACCACACTACAGACATTAACAGTAAATGCAATTGAAAGGAGGGAGGGAGGGAGGGAGGGAGGGAGGGAGAGAAGGTATGTTGACAGTTCAGGTGATAGTGCCTATCTAGTGTGAAGGAAGCCCTGGATTGACCCATGAGTTGGATCAAGTGAGTGTGATGACTCATACCTGTAGCAATACCAGTGCCCTGGAAGTGAAGACAGGAACAGCAAAAACAGTTTGATGGCAGCTTGGGATACCCCAGACCTTGTCAGACCCTGGTCTCAAGAAAGATAGGAAGGAAGAAAGGAAAGGGGGGAGGGGGAGCAGATGACTCTAAGGTGGAGGCGAGCCACCTCTCCATCCACCACCTCCAAAGCCAGGATAAGAAGAAAGCCCAAAACACAGGCTAGACCGCACAGGGGTCATGATAGGAATTGGTGGGCAGGTGGAGGCAGCACAAGAATGAGGCCACCCTTAGACTGAGACTGTAATGAGGCACCGTGCTGTGACTCATTCTCCTCGGGTTCTGAGAATGCCCAGGAGAAGAAGGACCAGAGGACTGAGTGGATCAGCAGCTGGAGGAGCAGGCTCCACAGCCAAGGTGAACTTTGACCTGGAAGACCGCCGCCTTAGTCTGTATCTCATGGACATGTGTGGTGGGGTGAGGTTGTGCGCATGTGTGAGCAGCCCCTCACTGGCCTTCACCTCTGTTCATTTGGGGAGTCCACTTTGAAGACAGTGGTAAATCTACTCACTGTTCCCAGGGTCCAGTTCACACACCCACCCCCCACCCACCCCTGTTTTCCTGGAACTTTGCTCCCAAGACTCCTTGGACTAAGTAGGGATTACAAGAGGGAAGAGCAGTGTTGTCACCTATTCTTGAAGGGAATCATGTGCTTGGCTTCCCTGGAAACCCCTTCTTCATTTGGAACATGGGCACAGCCCCCTCCAACCATGCAGGGACCCTCACCCAGAGGAAGCAGAGCCCTGGGCGCAGCAGGGCCTGGTGCCTGGAAGCCTCAGGAGCAGAAGAACTGTTACTCTCCACTCACTTGTCTCTCTGGGCTAAGAGAAAGGATTGTCCCCAAGGTGGCTTTTATACCACTTCCTTTCTCCTCATAAGGGCCATCTGAGGTGGGTGCTATCATTAGCCTCTACACACAGGGAAACCTAGAGGCTGTGAAGAGCAGAAGATTGGAGTCCAAAGACCAGCTACAGCCTGTAATCGCCACCAAGGAGCTAACATATATATATATACCACAAGCCAGGCGTTGTGTAAGGCTCTGGGAATTTACAAGTCCTCAGCACTCTCTCCCTGACGTGGGGAAAGAAGCAGATAGGGTGTGTATGCCATGAGGAACCAACCCTTCCTTCTGATCTGCCTGAGATTAGATGTCTCCAAGTCTCTAGCACCCATCAGTTTCTTCGTAAATAGCAGCACCCATTAATCCTTCAAGAAAAATTCACTGATGGACAAAAAGTGTGAATTTGGGGCATCTGGAACTCTATGATTATGCAGATACCTGCTCATGTCTGTCTTAGAAAATTCCAGAACCTTAAGATATGCCTTAAAGAAGTAGGCAGACAGCTAAAGAGGGTGCTGGAATATGAGGTAGGCAGATGGTAAGGAGCAGGGGCAGAGGCCACAGCAGGGAGGCTACAGGCTTTGGCAGCTTCCTGCCCCTGCTGTAGTGGGTATGGGGGTGCAGAAGTTGGAGACTGAGCAGCCTGAGGAGATGTGATGGCTTGAGCCCTGAATGACATTCAGGAGGCCTGAGCTCCATCCTGCCTCTAGTTTATCAGCTGCCTGATATTTGGTGGGCCCCAACTCCCCAGGACTCAGTTTCCTATCTGTGAACAAAAAGACGCTACAGCATCCATAGAGCATCTCCACCTGTGTCTTTTAGGACCTAGTTCCAGTCAACAGTCACTGTTGTTTGGATACTCTACCACCTGAAGTCAAGATCTCTTGGTCTTTGAGATAAAGATGTAGGTTTGGGCCAGGTAAGTTGGTTTCCTCTGCCTCTGGCTGTCCTCTCTCTTCAGGTGAGAACTTCATCTATTGAGTATAACATCCCAAGCCCAGCACAGCATCACCAACCAAATATCACAAAGGGCTGTGCCTTTATAGATGTGGATTCAACCATTAGAAAACACAAGTTTCATGACAGCCCCCCCCCCATGTGTGATATTAGGTATGGAGACACAGTAACAGTAGACAAGCAAGGAAGATGATAGAAGGAACAGGAAACAGAGGAGGAGAGCAGATTGGTCCATGGGACAGAGTCCCAGGAGTCAGGCAGAACAGAAGCAAGGGAGGATTCATAGGCAGGGTTATCTTCCCAATCCTAGCCTCTCTTGAAAAAAACATGTAGATGTCTCCTTTATCCATGGTTTTGTGTTCCTTTATCAACCATTGTAGTATGAGGTTTCTGGCCTGGACTTTCAGGCCTATCCTCAAGGTTTAGGCCCACAGACCCACAGACTCACAGAGACACACAGATGCTTACAATAGTTTTAGGCTGATTGGCCTAAGGCCCAGGCACATAACTTGCTAACTCTCTACCCTTAATCTAACCCATGACTCTTATCCTGTTCAGCTGGGTACCTTTCCTCAGAGTAGCATAGTTGTCCTCTGCTTCTTCTGGCTTCCCTCTGGCATTCTGCTCTGTTCTTCCTGTTCCTAGAGTCTTCTTAGCCCCGCCCACACTTCCTGTCTGCCTTTGGCCATTCAGCACTTTTTATTAAACTCATAGGCACTGACAGTTATTTACAATGGAACAACATAATCCCCCTACAAACCATAGCCTAACAATATTACATGGACGATTCAAAAAAATAATTTTTTAAAATTGTGTGCCATCCACACTAAAGTAAGGGAACTTGAAGCTATTCTGCCATCTATCCCTGGACATAATGCATCACTACACAGTGTTTTCTTGCTGTATATACTGCCGACCTGTTAATACCTATTGTAGTTTTTTGACCACATAGACTGCTGTGGCATCATCATGCTTGTGCTCAAATAAAAGTTATACTAAGCTTTATCATAGGCCTGCATGCATCACAGGCAGGGTTCAGTACTATCTGGGTAGGGGAAGTAGCCTGTGTGTAGCTTCTGAAAGGAGTTTTATCTTTGAAATAGTTCATCTGACAAGACTGGCGTGAGTTAGGTAGAAATGAGCTCTCCAGTGTCAACTGTCAGCATTAACCTGACTTCTGGGAAGCCAGGACCCCTGTGTCCCCACACTAAGACCATGTGGTTTTAGGCAAGGACATCTTCTGGCTGTGGGCTGGGAACAGGTGTGTTGGAACCTCTGCAGCTTAGACACCAGAATGGGAGTCAGGAGTGCATAAAACAGGTGCCAGGCACTAGCCAGTTCCATGGAGGTGGATTTGGGAAGCTGGAGATGGGCCTATGGAGAACCATTTGTACATCTATTGAGTATAACATCCCAAGCCCAGCGTGACACCACCAACCAAACATCACAAAGGGCTGTGCCTTTATAGATGTGGATTCAACCATTCTCCGCACCAGCTCTCTGGACATATAAAGATCTTGGTCTTGGAGAATGAACACCAAGAATCAGCTGACAGCAGGCTCAGAGCAGACCATTTCATTCCGGTGTCAGCCCACCGTACCATCAGTTTATTGAGTGTATCCAATGCCCAAGTTGCCCTTACTGTATATCACTCAGCATATTTTTGGCAGGATGATCCTCTAAGATCTAAATGCTACAAGTCTTTTTCCCTGAACAAAATCCTGGTCCCACCTCCTTCACAGATTAAAATCCTGACTATTTGTGCACAAGCTAACTGGGACCACAGCTACCAAGCACTGCCCCTGACCTTCATCTCTGAGGACCTGCCAGGTGTCCCTCGGCCCACACTGTTCTCTCTGATCTCATGTCTCTTCACTGTATCTGTCCCTCTTCATAATCCAATAGGAGGACAAATTCCTGGCACCCCAGGTATCTTATGCAGGTCAGGCCTCTGCATACATGCTCACATGGCCTGCATGACCTGTGGGCCTTTCCAGGATGAAGCTGTGTGTGCTTTGCCTCCATATTTCTATCTTCCTGCAGCACACACAGAGTAAGTGCTCAGTGAGCATGCTCCTATGAGTGGGGGTCCAAAGTCAAAGCTTGATATAGAAATAGCAAGGTGAGACATTACAGGCATAATGACCCTCTCTGAGTATCCCTCCATGCAGTAAGGCTTTAGATCCCATTATCTGGTTGCGTATAACTCTCTTGGTATTTACGCATATTTTACAGATAAAGAAATGGAAGCCTAAAAGAATGAAGTGTGTGGTCCTGCTCCTCACAGCTGGGTTTCAAATCAGCCTTGGTGACTCTCCAGCTGACACATATTCATCTTCACCTGGCTGAAGCCTCCAGGCCCTGGTTCTTGGAACCACCTGTTCCCTTTTTGTATTTCAGGCTCCCTGTTTCTGAGGAGACTTGCACATGCATGTTGGAGACTCCCAATGCGGCCACTCTCCCACATCTCAACCTAAGCTTGGGTGCTTTGCTTTAAGTGTAGAAAAGGGGATAAGGAAGGAGAGCGGCAGCAGAGGCAGCAGAAAGATCAGCACCAGCTGGGTTTTTTTTTCTTGGTGCTGCATTTAATATAAACATCACACCATAATAAGCCTATGGTCTTTGTCACCTAGTGACACACAGGCAGCCTAAAACCAGGTATCTGCTGCAGAAGAAGGTCTTTGTCAAGTGATGCCTAACTGGAGTCTCCTCCCCCCTCTTCCACACAGTGCCAGCCCTAGCCACAGAGAAGCATGTCCTGTGCTGCTCTTTCTGAGGACACCTTCAGAAAGAGCCTGCATTGTAAGAGTGTGGTTGAACAGGAATGGCCATCCAGTCACCGTACTTCCAAGTGACCCATGGTATAGGTACTTGGGGCAGAGGAGGAGCAGAATGCAGGCTCAGGCATTTCACTACTTCCCAGTAACTCCACCCTCCTCCTTGCCTGTCCTTACTTATTTGCAATCTAAGGAAGATACAGACTGAGGCTGGGGAATAATGCAGAGAGGGAAGGTCCAGAGGCATTAACAATACACAGAAGAAACTAGTGGCAGAGGAACCTACTCCATGTAACAAGCTTCATGTAACAACAGCAGATGCGAATCACTCCCAAGCCCCCATGACATCCAGTCAGGATCTCCCAGTGCCAGAGAAGATGACCTATGTAGATAACTTATAAAGGCTCAGGATTCTTACTGCCCAGGGCTTTTCCCCCAGCTTTCTGGCTCACTTCCCTTCCTAAGAGCGCCTGTTTGTTCATAACAAACTGACTCTTTTTTCTATCCCTGTCCATGTGGCCTGTGGCCTTGGTCAAATTCTTTGTTCCAGGATGCATGAGCCTGGAAATCTCAGCAAGTGCCCTCTGGCCTCAGATCCACGCCCGTAACAGTCGGCAAGCCTCCGGTCAGGGGTTGAGATTGTTACTAAGACAACAAGACCAGATGCACTGTTCACCTTGGCGTGTTTGGGCTAATAGTTCAAATTAGTCAGGCCCAGGGATGTACCAGGTACATTCATCCATATTTGGAGGAAACTGGGAAATCGATAGGCTCCTGTATGAAGCCCTAGGACTTCTGTCTGCACAGGAAAGGAAGTCCTCAGGGACTCATTCCAGAGCAATCCCCACATTGCCTGGAGAATATTCAAGCACGAGACTGCAGCTTTCTTCCTAAGGTAAGTCAGGAAAAGTCATGCCAAGCCAGTGCATGTGCACTGTCCCTCTCTCCCAGAGGATGTCTCAGAGCCCACTAGTCAGGTATGTATGTCAGAGGAAAGGCTTCCTTCCCCTGATAGAACCTTTGAGAGCTGAGGGAAGAAGATAAGATTTGGTGGGGGAGTTTGAGCTCATGCTTGGGGGATTACAACATAAAATAAATCATCTAGAGAAATATTATGGGTTTGAAATTGAATTTCAAATTGTTTTTTCCAGACCTCGAATCCAGCACAATTACTTAAGAAATGTAATTGGTTTTATCTGCCCCCCTCTAAATTGTGTACTTTCCATGGAAAATAGACATATGCACTTCATATGTATGGTTCCTTTATTTTATTTTTTAAAAGGTTTTTAGCTATGTATAAGAGTGTTATGCCTGCATGCATGTATGTGTATCACATGCATGTACTTCCCTCAGAGGCCAGAAGAGGGCATCAGGTCCTATGGAACCAGAAATAGAAATAGTGAGCTACCATGTGGGTGCTAGCATTTCAACCTGGGTCTTCTGCAAGAGCAGCTGGTGTTCTTAACCTGTGAGCTGTCTCTCAAGCCCCTATTGTTTTAATAGTTTATTTTATTATTATTATATATATATAAGTGTTTGCCATTACGCATGTCTGTGCACCATGTGAATGCCTGGTACCTACAGAGACCAGGAGAAGGTGTCAGATCCCCTCTGAAACCGCACAGAATGTAACAGTGATGAGTACGGATGTCACATGATTGACAGGGTTGAGGCTATCACTCCAAACCATCCTAGAAGCTAAAATGACCTGTCCTCTGGTCTGAACTAAGCAACAAAGAGCCAAAGTTCCTCTTTCATCATTGAGCCCTTCCTTCCATTTTGATTTGTATCAGGGAAAGCATGCCCTCAGCCAAAGAAACCTGGCCTGGATCTGAGGGAAGAATAACATCTGTGGCTCACACATGATTCTCAGCACAAACGAGCTTCAACATAGAGGAGAGACAAGGAGATGGGCCTACACATCAATGCAGTTCTCAGTAAAGACAGAACTGACTCCTCAAATACCAACATCTATATTCAAACAGGTTCCACATTATGTCTTAGGAACAGTGTGTCTTCATAAATTGTGTATGTTTGAGTGGAAAAATTATTAACCAGAGAAACCCACAGCCTGATCTCTCCTGGGAAATATCACAAAATGAAAAGCATAGAGAGAATATATCTTCCCATTGCATGAAACCATGAGTGTGACACACCATGAAAGAGGCCGCTGTGCTGACCTGCCAGCGGGCTCAGAGTTCACAGCCCATCGCCAAGCTCAAACCCTGCCTGCTCTGAAAGTCTCCTGCCTGCCTGCCAGAGTCTTTAAAATGTTGGGGAGCTCGTTTCCATACAGCAAACAGCGCAGCCCAGGAGGAGGATTAATAATGCATCTTCTTTGCAGCCACAGGTTCCTCAGCTGCCAGGGAAATTGCAGAGAGCACCAGGCACTGAAGCCTGAGCAGCCTGGAGTCAAACATTTATCAGCCCCAGCTCAAAGGGTGGTGGGTGGGGGAGCAAGACATTTGCAAGTCATTCCAAGACCACATGAGTTCTCCTCCTCCTCCTCCTCCTTCTAATGGTGGTAAATTGATGGAGCTACAATGCCTGATTTCTTTCTTTCTTCTTCTTCTTCTTCTTTTTTTTTTTTTTCTTTTTAAGGTGTTAAGACCCCACTTCAATGAGCCTTTCCTGAAAAGTACTACTGGGCTCCATTCACTCAGGACAGACTCCTCCACAAGGTCCTTCCTGATGGATGTAGGTAAAGACAGTAACTGGACAGCAATGGAGTTCTGGCATTTCTGGAGGTCCAGATACCGAAGGACACAGAGAGTCTGGGACAAAGACAAGTGTCTGGACTTTGTGGTAGCATGAGGCAGGTGGTCAAGCTGGGTCCTGAATAAGAAAGTGGAGATGGATTAACGGAGGTGTACAGTTGGCTTTCCTCATTATACAGCCTTGGGTCTCAGCACAAGGGATGGTGCCACTTACATTCAGGCTGAGTTTTTCTAACTCAGTTAAACTTCCCTGGACATGACCTCAAAACTATGTCCAGAAGTATAATTTCCTAGGAGATTTTAAAGTCTGACCAAGTTGACTACTGCACAAGGTCCCCTTCCTGGCGTGTTCCTGGAGTACTCTACCTTTGAAGACTTGCTTCATTGACTTATATTCACAGCAAGAAGGTGGATTCCAGGTCTAACCTCCAGCCATAAATGGATCATAGATAGCTTGGTAAGGCAAAGGGGCTCCCCACATCTTAAGGATATCCTCTCACTCATCCTCTGGCTGAGACAGTCTCCCCACCTACCCATCATATATCACCACCTTTCTTTATTTCCCCTGAATGCCAAGGAAGCTAAACTATTTGTATATAACCAATGAATTCCCCAGATCTGTTGTTTGACCAAAGCAAAGGACCCACAGCAGACAGGAAAGCAGTACATGTGGGGTAAAGATGGTTCTCTTGCTTCTTGCCTGCTACCCTAGGGCTGTCCGATCTCTGGCCCTCAGCCCAGGTGAAGCTGACCTATCTGTATGCTGAAGGGGCTGTTCTCCGAGGCATACTGTAGCTGCTGTCTGCTAAGCTCCAACCATTCATTCTTCTCATAGTCTGGTCATCCCTTCAGACTTTAGGCAACACACTGCCTTGAGGATGAAGCCTGATCTCTGCTGTGTCTTTAACCTTCCCTCTCTTTGCTTTTCCAACTAAGTCTCACTGGTGGCAGTCTCCAAATAATGAAAATGACACAGAACAGGAAAAGCTGAGGGTCTGGTTAAGGGAGCCATCCCTGTCTGTGAGTCCAACTGTGCTTGGCTCCTCCAGACTTACAGAGGAAGGTGACAGCCAGTTCTACTGATGATGAACCCTGGGGTGGCTACTGCTGGAGTCCCAAGTGTGCAGCTGGCCAGGACAGGATAAAGAGCAAGGCTTCTACCATCTTACAGGGGCACAGCCAGCATTAGAAACAGATGGACAGATAGGTCCCTACTACAGAGGGACCATCCTCTGCCCTGAAAAAGGCCATGCCTTCCTCCATTTCTGTAGCTCCCACCTGGCTAGCAAACTCCATTACAGCATGACGTCTTCTACCCCTTCCCTCTCCTCTCTTGCCTCCTGAAGTTGGTTTTACTTTCCTAACTAGAATAAAAACTTCAGCAGGCCTCATTAACACAAGTGTGGATCAGTAGAATCAGTAAGTCAGGGTGCAAAGAACAGACAGTGGACAAATCACTGGCACCCCAATTCCTTCTGTAAGAGGGGGTATGATGGGCAAGTCACTGTACAGTGTCTGAAATTGAGAAGCACCAGAGAAGAGTCTCATTCCCTCCCAGAACCATAAAGTGCCTCTCCCTCTGCACCTCCACATCCCTTGCCCATGATGCCAATGCCTCTGGATCTGAGTTTTCCCTTTACTGTGGAGAGCTGGCTCACACTTTTTACTTCTATCTTAATCTACTTTATAGTTCAAATAAACTCCACCTCACATGTTCTCATCCAGTGGCCTCTCAGCCTGAGGATCCTTAGACTAAAAGGCCTTGCCTCCCCTGAAGTGGAATCTGCAGCAAGAATGCATTGTTCAGACTCAAGGGGATGGGATGAAACAGAGCAGGCAGATTAAACAGAATTAAACTGACCCTCTGGCCACAACAGCAGCACCCCACAGAAAGCCCATGCTGGTGGACACACAGTCACTTCTTCAGATAATAAATACCAAGTGCTTGGAGCTAAAAAGTCCTTAAAGAAGCTGGTTTAAACTTGCTTGGCAGACAAGGGCCCACATAATCTTGCTCCTCGTTCAGCTCCATGGATGGAAGGCTATACGTGGCCTCCATGGGGCTCTTTACTTTTGGTAGAGGAGTAAACCTCATGTGTTGCTATTTCTCAGGAGAGAAATATTCCCTCCTGCAAGGAAGAAGGACCATATAAGACTCTAAGAAGTAAAGGAATTTTACAAGGCTCAGAAAATAAACACAATTCAAAATTTTAGGAAGTTTTTTAAAACTTACAGAATTTATAAGGCCCGCTAACGGAAAAGTCTTGAAATAATCCCTGAGGAGGGGAGCACCTTCTTAAGTCAGTGTAGCTGCCTGAAAGTCTTTCACGGAGCTCCAAGGGCAACAGCTTTCTTGAGTCACCCATGCCTCCAGTGATATGGTGACCTTTCAGTTGCCTATGTTCCTGGGAGTAACTCCTTACCCATGGTGGGAGAAATTAGAAGGGGAGAAATGGAGAAGGGCATGATCATATTTCATCGTATGCATTGTATAAAATTTTCAAGAATAAAGAAGTTGCAAAGACATACATGAGGAGTGACCCAAGGAGGAAGACTTTTCTGGGTTTTGTTTGTTTGTTTTGACTCCTAGGTCATAGGATCATGGCAGGGAAGTATGGAGGCAGGAGTCTGAGCCAGCCTGTTCCACTTTGGTCAAGAGAAATGCTGAGTATCCACTCATTTCTCCTTTTTATTCAGTCCAGGACTCCAGAGCATGGGAAAGTGCTGCCCACATTCAGGGTGGGGCTTCCCTCCTCAGTCACACCTCTCTGCAAACTCGCTGGGATGCATTTCCTAGGTGATCCCCAATCCTGTCACCTTGACAATGCGTAATGACATCACCCTTACAGGTGCGTGGTAAAGTCAACGGTGAGAGTGTTTGTGAGTGTGTGGACTGGCACCTGTCTCAGAGAACTTGCTGCTTAAGGGTTTGAATGGTCATGCATCTCTCCTTGTCCTCAAACGTGCATCTATTCAGCAGCCCTGCAAAACCAGGCTCACTTTTCCTACAGTTCCATCATTTCCTGTTTGGGTCAGTCCTCAGCATGAAGGTTCTGGAAGGCAAAGAAATAGCAACCTTGTTCACAGAGGCCATGAAAGCCCATCCAAGTTGTTGGGAAGCAAAGTTGCTCTGCCCTGAGATCCGTGCCTCAGCATGCTGCTCACTGCCAGAGAGCCCTCATCTGGACCCCAGAACACACCTGATGGAACCCTGAGAGCTCTGGGTTGGAGGTCAACTGTCTGGGACTTGATCTACAAATTTTTCTTACATATTGCAGCTGGACTGCTTTCCTTTCCACCGGCTTTAAATGGAGGGTAGAAAAGGGTTTCTGAATCCATGCTTCCCTACATGAGATCCTTATGGAGCACAACTCCCAAGCAAAAGGCATAATTCACTTCACTTCACGATTGGGAAGGAGATGTGGCCAGAAACACCTTACTGTCTTCTGAAGTCGCTAGCATCTGAGCCCATGCAAGGCTCTGGTCAGGAAAGCCTCCAGATCTTCAGGCTGGCAGGATGGATATGGAGCATTGTGGAAGATGAGGCTGGTGTATAGTGTCTGCAGACTGGCTGGAAGAAAGCCAGAGGTGCTGGAGGTCCTATCCTGGACCCAGAAAGAGGGCGGAAAGGCAGAGGGAACAGCCTCCTGGGCATCCCAGAAGAGCAAGACATGCTTCCCAGCTTAGTGAGGTGAGCAGGCTCAGGACAGGAAGAGGCCCTATGTCCATGGCTTTTGAACACTTAAAAACAATAAAGACCCTGGAGGAGGAGGAAAAGGGACTTAAAAAAAAAAAGTTCCCTTCAGTTTTTCCTCAAGTGTCACCAGGCGCTTCCACCTTAGAGTTCTGAGGGAAGCTTGTCCCTGGGTCTTCTTGGCAGGGGACTAGCCAGTTAGAGAGACCACAATTAGTGACAGCTAGGTCATCAAGTCTCAGACAAAGGCTCATGAAGGCCACTAGTTAGTTGACCTCTTGTGTGGCCAAGGCCAGCCTATGCAGCCTGGAGCTGGGGTTGCTCAAGGTGGAAAGCAGCTTTCCCACCTGCAGAGGAAGAAAGCCAACTGACCTAACAAGCCATGTGACCTAGTAAGGGCAAATGGGGCCCAGTCTCCTTTCAGAGCATACATTTCTCAGGAGCCAAAGGAAAAGGAAGCCTCCAGGAAGTATTCAACTTTGACTATACCCTGGCTACAAACAGACACACATGAGAAAAATCTGTGGGAGATCCATAGGGCCATGGATTGGAGTCTGTGGTTTTCCAGAGAAGGCATGTCTGATTTTTTTTTCCATCCAGACTGTGATGCTTTGTCCCAGCAACCCCAGAAGTTCAATGGTCATTTTTCTGGGGACAGAGCTGAGCATGGAGGTGTCCTGGGGAGGGTAGCCCATACCCCTCCTGTAACAAAACTTGTCTGAGGAAGGAAGAGCAGGAAAGAGGCAGGTAAGGTATACCTGGACTTCCTTACGGTGCCTCAGCTTAGTAGTAGGAAGGAAGTAGTAGTAGGAAGGTATCCTGGATTGACAGCAATCAGCTGGAGCCGCCCCTATCAGAGTTAACCAATTTCCCAGCCTCAGATGGAGAGCCTTGGCCTCTGTCAGAAGGGGACAGACATTGGACAGATTGCATCTTTCTTTTTCCTTCTTTTATGAAATAGGACCTTGAGCATCCTAGGCTGGCCTTGAACTTGCTTTGTAGCTGAGAATGACTTTGAATTTCTGATCCTCCTGCTTCCTAAATTCTGGAAGTGTGCATCATCATACCTAATTTATGCATGTGGGGGGGTGAGGGCTGAACCCAGGGGAGGGAGTTGGGGGGGGGGGCTGCACCAAGGGCTTCCTGCATGTGTAGTAGGTGAGCAGTGTACCAACTGAGCTACAACCTGGCCCTGTATCTTTATTTTTTCATCAAGCTTTAAAAGTGAGATCAAGTTGGGCCAGGCTAGGACTCCCCACCCCCAGAGTGTCTACACCTGCCTCCCATTCCTTCTCAGCCATTCTTCCTGCTTTGAGCTTGAGAACTCCTGGTTCTGTTTCATTGGTTTTGTTATATTTCAGCTTCATTTGGTCATTTAAGAATATAAGTTCTCACCTCCCCATATAAGGTCATCTTGCATACTCCCATCTTCATGTGAGATGTACTGAATGAGGTGAGAAGCCTGTATGCCCTGACTCCGCGATCCTCTAGTGGATACAAAAAAAAAAAAAAAAAAAAGGTTGAGGGCCGAAAATCAGAGAAAGCAGCTCAAGGCCACATCTGTCTCAGCCAGGCTCTCCCACCAACCTCCTTCCTGCTGGTGTGAGAAGTAGGCAACCTCGGGGAAGCTGCCTTTCCTTCCTCCTCCTGGCTCTAAACCTGTGCCTGACTCGAAGCTGCAAAGAGATTGAAACAGTCCCTCCCTTTCAGCAAGATCTAGCTTAGCTGGTTTTGCCAAGTCCGCGACCTCCAGGTTCAGAGAGTAGTAACCCTGTAACTAACTAACAGGAAGATATCCGACTTTGACATCTGGCTCCACCATTCCCCCCTTACATAAACCTACCTGAACAGTCACTCAAACGGTGAACAGGAGGGGTAAGTAAGTATTCTTGGGTAACTCTGTCCCTCCCTCCCCTACGAGGATTTGAATTTGGAGTGGGGAGGGGAGGAGAAATATCCAGACTCCTGCTTCCTCCTCTCTAGGGTCCCTGTCCTCCAGAGCCTTTGCAGAGCCTCCACCTTGTCCCTCTTTCCTTGTAGACTGCTTCCAAAGTATAAAAACCCAAGGCCTATGCTGTGCGGCCTCTGATACCTGCAGTGGGACCCTAGCTCCCCACACATGCACAGCCCACACTTTGCCCTTACCACTCAGCAGAGACCTCATGTTCCTCTAATAGGGATGTTCAGTGGAATGTCTGTGGAAGAGGGAGCCTACCTGTACAGGGCAGCGTTGTTCAGAGCCCCAGACACTCACCACGCTGGACCCACACTCCGGAATTCCAGTAAGGACCATGGAAACCCAGAACAGGTTCACTTGAAAACCCGGGGCGTGTAGGAAGTCACATTTCAGCCAACTTGTCACTGCCCTTTCCACAGGCACACTGACACGCACTCGTGCACACACAGACAAGCTCGTGGCTCTTGTGGACCTCACAGGGCCCAGGGCTCACCCACTCCAAGATGCCCCACACATCCAGGACCCGGCATAGGGTGTGGGGAGGTGGGAGAGGGGCCAGATGCTGGAGGAGCAGGTCGGGGGGGCTGCAAAGCAATGTCTCTGCGAAGGCACCCCCTGCCCATTTTGAAGGGGCCGAGGGTGCAAGCCTATGAGGAGACACTGGAGCCTCAGAGCTCCGAAACAGGTGCCCACCAAGACCGGGTGAACGAAGGCGAACAGTCTGCCTTGCCGTGCCTACACCCCTGCTCCAGGGACCCAACTCTGCCTTCTCACCCCTCCCCAGGGCAGCGCCACTGTATGCAGGGCTCAGCCCAGGTCCCCTCTGAGGGGAAGATAGAGGTTGGCTTTTGTCTGACCAGGTCACACGGAGCCGTTTTGTGGGATAAAGGCTTAACGCTCCGTGAACACGCAGAAAAAGCTGGCGCTGGCCCTCTGACAATCCCATTGTCTCAGGCCTGAGCCCGGAGGTTTGGTCTGAAAGCGCCAAGTTCATGACATTTCAAAGAGGAACGATACTGAGAGGTGGTGGGAAGGGAGGGGGATGTAGCAAAGGAATAAAACCCTAAAATACAAAGGTAGAAATAGTTGGCTCCTTCCGCCTCACCCCACCCACCTCAGGACAAATCTCCTTTTCCAGACTTATCTGGAAAGGAGCAGCCAGCCTGAAACCCGGCTCAGGCTTCCAAACCTGGGGGCTGCGGTTTGGAAGGCGAAGGTGTGAAAATATGCCCACAGAAGCCTTGTGGAGCATCCTGCACTGCCACAGACTCCCATTGTCTGAGCTGCCCCCCACCCATGACACTACAAATTTGCCAGGACTTGAGATGTCAAAAAGAGTTTCTTTTAAGGACCTGATGTGTTATTGTTTTCTTTTGTTTCTTATTATTATTACTATATATATTTTTTTTTAAAGCAAAGCTATTTTCTGAGCCAGGGAACTCCTTTTTTGGGGGGAAGGGGTGTTAATTTGTTTAATGTGCCTTTGTAAAAGCAAATAATTCGGTAGGGAAAGCGACGTCGTCAGGAAATTGAATGTGTTTTGTCTCCAGCCAAGTTTCCCTTGAGTGATTTCGTTTGCTTTCTGTCTCGCACAGCCGCCTCTGCACTGGGACCTCCAGGCCTGGCAGACAGGAGAGCAGCCCACCGAACCTCTCCCCCACTTTAGGGGTCAATACCCCTCAGCCCAACTGCCTAGGTAAACCATCCTCTGGAAGAACAAAAACGTGGCCTTGCAGATTCGTCGTCGAGCGCGGAGAAAATAGGATTAGGCCAAAGTATGAGCAAGGTAAGTCGGATTACCAGCAAGGTTCAGTACGCTCTGGCTTTCTTTTGTGATTTTAATTGTACAAAGGTATCTGCTTCCCTTCTCTGGTTTTCTTTAAAGAGGCTGTTTGTTTGTACCCAAGAGGTAAATGATGAGCCAGAAGGCTGTGCGGGATTGGAGACTATAACCTTGCAAAATGACATCTCGCCCTGTAACGTGTGACAGGCACCGGAAGATAAAGGAAGTGCGCCAAGCACCGCCTTTGTTAACGCTTCTTGCCCCCTGGCGTCTCTTTGATGGAAGGACACCCCACTCCCGCTGCTGAGGTGTCTGCCGACGCGGGCGCCTTCCCCATAGGCAACCGCAGCGAGGACTACAAATCGATTCATTTTTTAAACTATCCAGGCAGAGAAGGGTGTTTAAAAACTTATGAGCAGGGATCATAGATCATCAAACCTCGAGAGAGAAGAATTGGCAAAAACCTGCCCGTTTATTATTTTAAAACTAAGTCTGTTGCTTTCTGCCACATGTAAATTTAGTCTGGGTTTGTTAATCAGGCTCTTGTGTGTGTTAGAAATTAACACAATGTCTTTGGGGTGAGGCAAGAGAGAATTTATAATCGTTTAAGTTTGCAATTAACTTTGGGGGCAGAGGGCTGCAGCTAGCTCCCTGAGTAGCCAAGGACAGTGCAGAAAGCGTTTGGAAGCTATCAAATCTGTCTGTGGCTTCCTGAAGGTTCTCCAGGCTGAAAGCTAGAGGGACAGAATCCAATCCAAAATTGGAGGGTTTTGCTGTTCTGGTTGGGAGTGGAATGTGGGTCTGGGCAAAGCTCAGCGCCACAGGAAAAGAAAGTGCAGGCTGATCAAAGTTTGCCCTTCTGGGGGTCTGCTGAGAACCAAGAAGGCCAGGATAGTTCCCCTTTAGGCTTCAGACTCAGAATGTCTCCTTCTGTAAATGGAGACAGGTATCCCCCCCCCCCCCAAAAAGACTGTCTGAGTCTTGGGGAAGCTGCAGCAGACAGCTCCCAGACAACCCGGGCTGGGTGTTCTACCTGCAGAGTCACAAGTTTGTTTGAAGTGAAAGTGGGTTTTGCCTGTGTTTGTCTATGTGCTGCCCAGCAGTCTGTAGCAGAGAAGCTGCAGAATTCCTGGGTGGTGCATTTCTGTGGCTTTCTCTGGGTGATATCAGGGGAGTGTTACTAACAGTTTTATTAATCTGGCAGACAAAACAGAGATCTAGGGCTTTGTCTTTCGACTTCTTCTTTTTCATATTTAACATAGATATGCATGCATGTAAGAAGTAATGGACTCTGCAAATCCAAATCTTGCTGACGCCATGTTTTAATGGTACAGTTTGCAGATTCATGCTTGGGTGCCTCTTTAAAAAGGAATTGGTAATTTAGTTCACGGATAAGCCTCAGGGTCTGAAACACAACTTCTTTGGTCTAAACTATTCTGGCTACTTAGTAGAGACTCATTTAAAAAGTTACTTGTTTCCAGAAGGCTCCTTAAAGCCTCCTTGTCCCTTCTGTCTCTCCCTGATCTTTAAGTTATAAAGCAGGCATGGGGGGAGGCTAGGGTGGCCTCCTGAAGGCTCTTGCAGCCCTAGCTGCTAGGCCTGAGGAACTGAAGAGGGTGAGGGTGGATGGTTCCTATCATTTGAACTTGAACTTTCTCCCCTGTTTTATTGGTATTGAAACTTGATTTGAATGATTGATTGATGATTTTGTGTGTGTGTGTGTGTGTGTGTGTGTGTGTGTGTGTGTGTGTGTAGGGAGGGAGCAGGCTAGAGGACATATAATATCTCTGTAAACAGAAAGAAGATCTAGCTGTGAGGAGGATGCCAAGTGTTTGGAACTAGCTATACAGGTCAGTGTGGCCTGAATATTCGGGATCCTTGTCAATGTTAGAGGAATCCCATTGGATTTATCCTCATGACTAACACTGCTCTTTTAGCTAAAAGAACAAGGCAAGGTGAGCCAGCCTCTGAAAGCCAAAGAATCAACAGCAAATGCAGAGTCCCAGGAACAGAATTAGATGCTATAGGAACATCACTCACCCCTCTGCATTGGGGAGACTGAAGGAGGGAGACAAGAGTGGTTTTTACATAGTAAATTCATAGAAGGAGGAGTTGCCAAAACCGGCCATTCCATGGGGCCTCTTCCTTTCCACCCCTAACTCACAGATACTGTTAACCACAGGACCACTGTATTTATGCTTTTATCGGCCTACAGACTAGCAGCTTCCAGTTCTGTAGTCATGACACAAGCACCCCAAGTTTGGATGATCTGTGGAGGTTTAGGTTCTGATTACAGCTGAGGATACATTTGCAGGAACCTGGCTGCCTGAGGAGCCTGGCAGAGAAGAGAGAGCTGCTGCCTAAGTAGTGCACAGTGTTCGGGTTTCCTTGGTCAGTCTTGAGCCTCAGGCCCCTGGCTCTAGAGACTTTTACAGACTGGTTTTTGTAGGGGAGGGAGAAGTATCAGAGATATTAATTATACAGTAACAAAGTATAAGAAAAATACTGGTGATACTTAACAAGAATTTAGCCCCAGAACCAAGAACTCAGTAAAGCCCAATTTGAAGGAATCTAGTCCGATCTGTCTGTGGTTTGTGCTAGAGTGGCCCCTATATTAGAAATCTCTTATAACCTTAAACAGTGGATGGACCTTGATGGGTTCCATTTCCTGCTTCTGCTGTTGTGCTCAGGGGAAATTATTGGTTATGTGTTCAGTCGCAAATCAAAGGACAGACTTAGGGAGCTTGGTCAGCCCACTATGTTGGGGTGAGCCGTGGAGAAGCTGTAATAGCTGGATTTCAAGAGGAGGACAAAAATAAAAGCTGTAAATAGCTTTGTAGGTACACGTGTTTATTTAATATTTATCTACTCTAAGTCTAGTTTTATTAGCTGTATCAAAGTCCCTGAATTGAGCAGCATCCAAAATTGGTCTCTTGGCCAAGTTCAAACATGTCAGCTCCCTCTGTGGGCACTCCCCATGAATTTTATTCAACCTTCAGTTTATTCAGACTTGTTTTCCAGCCATAGGAAGGGAGTTTTATTTGGCTAGTAAAGATTGTGTGCAGTCCATTGAGTATGCATTGCAAAAGTTTAGCAGCCAATGCCCACCTGAATTCCAAATTGGGAAGTTAAATATTTGTTTTTAATTTTCTGGCTCAAAAATGTTAACGAACAGAAACGGATTCTTTCTGCTTGAGTGAGGTTCCTAGAAATGTGGTTGTTAGGAGAGCCTGCCTCTAAAACAGCATTTGCTTCCTTCCCTGAAACACTGTGCTTGGAAACTTAACTCCCAGGAGAAATGTCAATATGGGTGAATAAAAAGCAAGTACTAGTCTTTGAATAAAGAATTCATGTCTGAGTAGCTTGATGAGAAGCAAATTTAGGTAAAAAGAATGCTTTACAAAAAATATTGGCACCAAAGACCCTTTAACAGCTGTCTTTCAAAAGATGCAATTTTGTGAGAAACTTCAAAGTACAATTTGCAAACTGTTTTTATTTTGTTGTATTAACATATTTAAATGAACCTTTAAAAACAAGCAAATTGCTCTTTTCTTCACCAGTTTCAACTAAACAGTGAGACTAGGGCAGAGCTAATAACATCTCTGGCTCCACCTGATCAGGGACCAGAGAAAACGCTTTCTGTAAAGAGGCACATTTCATCTAAACCAAACTACAGTTTTTAAAGTGCTGCTCCAGTCAAGTCTCTCGGGAATATTGGATGTTCTGATCACAGCTCATCATGGAGTGAGTGCCAACAGTCTCCAACCTAGAACTTGGCCAGGCAAGATCTCAACAACCAGAATAATCAAGTCAACAACTGAGTTTTGACTAAAATGGCAGTATTTCTTCTCCAATGTATAGTCTATCTCAGAGGAAGAAAAAAATGAAGGGGTGGGGTAGGGCTGCCAATGCGATTCAGGAAATCTAAGGAAGCTTTCACCCAAAGGAAAGTAAAGCCTGTTTTATGATCTTTGCATAGACAAAGGAAAAGAAAGGAACACAGACACACGGACACAATGAACTCCTGGATGTATGCACCTTTCAGATGTTGCCCATTGCTCCTCAGAGGTTCTTAAAGCTCTCCAGACCCCTAGAAGTAAGTTTACCTTCTGTGAGTGTCTGCATAGCCCATGTGTGTGTGTGTGTGTGTGTGTGTGTGTGTGTGTGTGTGTGTGTGTGTGTGTATGCGGGTGCGTGTGTGTTTGTAAATTGAAACAATAGTTATACACAACCAGAGCAACACAGGGTCTGGTGGGTGACACAACCATTCCGTTTGACCAAGCACCATAATCGCAAAGGAGAGGATGCCTCCTGATGCTGAGGTGGTCAGCAATGGAGGGGTGTTGGCAAGTCATTTTCTTCCACAAACTCAGGGATGTGGTCTGGCCATGAAGCAATCCCTTTATCCACGTTAATGTGTAGACACTATCATAAGTTTATCTCTTTCTGATTAGGACTCAGAAATCTGGCTTTCCAGCTAAGGCTGTCTGCCCACTCTGGGTATTGGATTTGTTGGATCGCTTGAAATCCGCCGCTTTGAGGGCTCCTGGCAAGTCTTTTATGTGCCCAGCCTTGCCTACTGTAGCCCCACGGGACCATTGGCAAGACAGAAAGGGATGTGGGAGGTGTTTTCCTCTTTAATTTTACTTGACCTTTGCTGTTAACAGCAACGGGGCTGGCAGACTGATCTTCCGAATCACCCGCTCCACCTGTGCGCTCATCCCAGCTACTACGGGGCCTTGAGTGTTGTGTGTGTTTTGTGTGTGTGTGTGCCCGCGCGCGCACGAATGTGTTTTCGCACGACCCTCCCCTACACTGCTAAAAAGTGGTGTTGGCTTAAGGTTGAGTTCACCTGCGTGTGAGCGGGGTAGTGTGGACAGTGGGCGTGGGCGTGTCGCAACAGCATGTAAGGACCTGACCTGTCTCTCAAGCAGCCAGCCCTTGATGCCAATATGCTAGAAAGACAGGGGTAGAGGGGGTTGCAGGGAAAGCCGAGGGGCGGTTAGGCTTCGTCCTGGAGCCTGAACTTTTCCACCTTCCCTAAATGACCTTTTCGAGCCCGTGGTGCGTGATATTGATTAGGTCTTCCTTCGGCTCCTCCGCGGTCCCTGCTCCGCTGTGCAAAATGAACCATCAGTGGACGCTATTGATCGAGCCTGCTCTCCATTGCTCTCCATTCACACGTCCCCAAGTAATGAATTCGTCCATTTAAAAACATTACAAGGAATATTGAAGATTGACTGCCAGAGGAAGTGACATTTGACCCCGGTATCCTGCGCCCCGGAGGGGCAGCAGCGGCATTTCAAAATAGCAGTCCCCGAGCAGCTAGCAGGGCGGCTGCGGAGACTCCCGGCCTGTCGTTCCGGGTTCTCTCCGGGTTCCCTTCCTCACTCCTCCCGCCTAGCACCCTCTTCCCGGTTCCACACCTTCCTGAGGCCTCATTTCAATCAAACTCACTGGGATGGCGCGAAGCCGGCGCCAGGGACCAGAAACACGGCGCCGGCGACAAGGAGCAAACATGCCCTGGCGCACGCTCCT
This sequence comes from Phyllotis vaccarum, assembly GCA_033318265.1. Taxonomy (NCBI): domain Eukaryota; kingdom Metazoa; phylum Chordata; class Mammalia; order Rodentia; family Cricetidae; genus Phyllotis; species Phyllotis vaccarum. The sequence goes on along the minus strand of JARWLC010000014.1, from coordinate 74,190,068 downwards.
GCGCTGCCTCCCAGAAGCGCGCCAAGCGTGCGGGAACCGGCCTTCTCCAGCGCAGGTTGCTGAAAGGGTCCCATGGAGATACTGGGGTGTCTGTACCATTCTCTAAAAACCGCTTGCATGGCCACAGGAGTTACCTTGGCTAGGGGAAAGCTGGGGGCCCAGGAACGGGAAGAAGGGGCATCACAGTCCCCAGATGGCTTCCCAATAAGGACTGGAAAAGGATGAAGAGAAGAAGGGGTGGGCATGCCATCTCTTCTCTTGCTCAGAGAAGCTCTGCACACCTTTGAGACAGAGCACCAGGGATCTTCACAAGCTGGACTGGGATATCCGAGCGGGCCTTTCCAATTTGAGGTGGATAGGCATTGTGGCGAGGGTTGGGTCCTGGACTATGGGATCTTTTTGTCGGGTCCCCTGGCCACTGGTACGGGAAGTCCCGCTCCTCCTTTTGTTCTAGCCGGCTGTAATTTAACATAAAATGCTTATTAGAATCACTACAAGGGCAACAGTTTTTTCTTGTTTTGCTATCAACTAACAGGATTAGCCAACACTAGCGAGATTTCAAATTAACCATAAAAATTACAAATCGCAATTCATTTAGCTGCCCATTTACTACACTAAAAACATAAATAAATGAGTCTGTGTATTCGGAGGGTTGAAATGCATGCGATGAAGCTGAATGGTTGAATCCACGCCTGTGGATTTCAAGGCTTGGGTGCCAGGAGCGTGGGCAGCCAGGATGGCAATGTCTCCAAGGGCAGGGTAGGCGCTCACAGGGTCCTTCGAGGGACCTGAAGAAGGGAGGAAGCCTGTGCCTTTGGAGCGAACTGTAAGTGTGGTAGCAAACACAGGCAAATCTTCAGAGCGACCATCTTCCATTAGGTGCCTCAGTTTTAAAGGCTAGGTGCTGCTTTTTTTTTTCTTTTCTTTTTTTTTTTTTTTTTTTCAGTGAACTAGGAAATAGCCAAATTGTCCATTACCGCGAACATTTACAACATTTGGCTGTTCATAGACCTAGACTTCTATGAGCAACACCACTTAGCTTTTTAGGGTGACAGACTCCTTACCAGCCTGTGTTCCACCTATAGGCAGAGCCCACAGAGCCTGAAAGGAAACAACCAAACAAAAACCGCTATTGAAGATTTTTCTGCGTATAGGAATGCTAGAAACCGTAAGACCAGCCTGTGGTAGCAACTGGTGGTGGGGCTGATAGGTGTGGAGGTGTGGGTCAGGAGTGGGCAGCAAGGGGATTCAGCTTTTCGGAGGTCCAGTGGGTGGGAGTTCCTGATCTCCCAAATACTGACTTGTTTTGTTCTGGACTTTCCTGCACGTCCAGTGATAGCAGAGGAGTCACCCATCCTAGGTTGTCACCGCTGGCAGTGGGGGCTGAATCTCTCTGTTTCCTGTGGTCTCTATTCCTCTCCCTCCCTTCCTCTCCCTCCTCCCTTCTTCCCTCCCCCTCCCCCTGTCCCGCTGTTGCTATTTGCCTAGGGCCTTAGAAGCCTTTGTGTCCCAGTAGATGAGAGTGGGATTCTCAGGTGTCTCTCAGGAGAAAGGGTCCCAAAAACCACTCGTGTCCTTGGTGACACACCTTGAATACCAGATACTGGACACTAAACCATGTTTATAGAGAGCAAGAGCCAGGGTGAAGGAGTGTAGGTGTCTACAGCCTAATGGGCCTATGAGGAGTCCGGAGCAGTCCGGTCCACCCCATCTTCAGTTACTCCTGCTTCAGCTACCTTCCTGCTCAGGACAAGGATGACTCTAGGTTCTCGTAGATGAATCCGATAGCACATGTCACTGTTCCTCGTGTGGTGTGCATTCCCTGGCATTCTTCTGCTCTGGTCCCTAAAGTCTTAGGTAAGTGCAGTACCAGGCACAACTTCTTAAAATGCCCTCTGGTAGGCCCCAAAGATATTGGCAGAGCCCACCAGAGCCTCCAAGGCTAGGGGGAGGTGATGTGAAGCTAGATAGGCACTTATAGATGTTTGGGGGACCCTTTGGTAAGTCCTGAAGCAGTATGAGACTGAAAGGGGCCAAGAAGGGGGGGCAGAAAGAGAGATTCTGAGACCCTTTCAGCTCAGGAAGTCAGGGACTAGGGGATGTGGACTTCCAGAAGCGCTGGGCCCCACAGGGTAGTAGGTATCACATGCTTTTGGCTCCAGGAAAAGTAAGCCCTCTGTGGTAGTTCTCCCTGTTGGCTGTTCCCTCACCCTGTAAGGTATTCAAAGGGACTGGCATCCAGCACCCAAGCTGACTGGTTCCAAAGGGACCAGTACAGTTTGTGGGCATTGGGAAAAGGAAGGAGTGCAGAGACTGCCCTCTAGACTTGCTTGCTTCATCATCCCTGCACAGGGAGACAAGGAATTCAGAAGGAGAATTTGTTTTTTATCTCTGTGGCAGTGACCACCGATCAGATGTAGCTTCATCTCTTTTCCCTTCACTGTCACTTCCTGTGACTCAGCTCTCAGGTGCAGAACTGTCACATGTCCTACTGGGCTCCCAAGTAGTTCTCTTGAGCCTGCTAGATAGATTCTTTAAGAATTCTAGCATAACATATCCAGTCTAAGGAGTCTTGGAGTTGGATTAATGGACTTGCCTTTTCTCCTGGCCACCATGCAGGGGTGTGAACATGGAATCAGCAGCAGCTTTAATAGCTGTGAGACACCCTTACCTAGAGACTTCTCAAGGCCAAGTGCCTTTCCAGCACTTTACATGGGTGATTTGAGGCATAGTTATCATCTCTGTTGCACCATAGGAAGGCAGGGTACGCTGTTCCCATGGCACAGGACTAAGAAGGAGCTGTCATTTGAGAAGACCTGCCTCTAGAGATGCTACCCCTGCTGTTCCCTTTGCATCTGTGTGAAGTCCTGAGGTCGCTGGAAGCCCTGCACCATGCCCTGTGGATCCCTGTGCTGGATGACAGACCCTGTGGAGCCTTCCTTGATGCCATTGCTCTCAGGTTTACTCTCTTGGAAAATGAAAAGAACCAGCTCACCCTCACCAGAGTGAAGCTCAAGTCGAGCACACATCCTTTGAACTATAGGCAGCCTCGGGATCTGCCTCCCCAAAAGGCAAAGTTGGCCTTATTGCTGCCTAGAGGTCTGTTTGACTTGGGCATCAGCTTGCTTGTTGAGGTCCTTTCAAGATATGATGATGCTCTGTCCCCACCCCTAAAAGGAAGGACTTCCAGAATGCTCTTGGCACTTTGAGGAATTTTAAAACTATAGTCAGCGATCATAAAGTGTCTGCCAGAGTTCCACAATCAGTCAATTCAGCAATGAGCTTGAGAGCTGAAGGGATGGCCTGGTAGAGTCATCCAGGAGAGATGGAGCCAGATCCTTGAGACTTCCCCAAGGAGCTAACAGATATTTATCAGGCTGTTTCTGTGAATCATGAACTATTTTATTAGGTCCTCAGGACTTAGGCAGGTGGGTTGGCTTACAGCTGCCAGAAAACTTGTCAAAACATTCATGTTCTTCTTTGGAGGAGAGAACACTCAAGCTTAACCCCTTCCTGAGTTTCAGCTTAGATTTTAACCAATAGGCCTAACTAGGATGATCCGTGCTCTACCACTGGTGTCATATCCACTGGCACAAAAGGCTTTCACCAGCCCTGTCAGTGTTTCAGCTGGCACGGGGAACAAGAATTTCCCATTTCCCAACTCCAGGTCTTTTCATCTAGGGATGAAAATTACAGGATATAAATAGCAAGTTACAGGATGTAAAGGGCCTTGCTTGTACTGTGTAGACGGTTGGGGTAGGGTTGGATGGTGGCTGTGTAGAAATGGCAGGTGGGACAGGTGATGTGTTCTCAGGATAGCTTTGTGTCAGAAGCTGTCCCTGCACATGTTTCTACTGTACAGACAGGGAAGGAAGTTCTAGAGAGACTAACCAGTTGACTCTGAGAGTTCAAACTATGTGTGAGGAAGAGGAGGGAGGCATGTGAGTGACAGTGATTACCCATGCCAGGTGTCACTCTGCCACTCTGTGAGGGAAGCCCAAAGCAAGCCTCAAAGGTGAGTGTTCTTCCCATGCTACAGATGAGGTCAAATAACCTAGTGAGTGTTGGACCAAACTGCCTGGCTCCCACTCTTCAGCAGCAGGGCCTGTTAGTATGGTCCTGCCTGAAGTCCAGTGAATGAGACAGACAGAAGAAACTGGAGAAAGACTTGGCACCCCTACCCTTGACCCAACCTGGAGCCAGGCTTGAGGAAGGCAGCCCAAATCTTGACATGTTAGAGAAGGTTCCTTTGGTCTCACATATTCTTCAGTCCCTTCCTGTAGAATTCCAGGGGTGAGCTTAACCTCTTGACCCTGTCATTTGCTCCTCTTTTTGGGTTTTCATCTATTGGCCGCAATCCTTGTGCACAGCTGGCCCAATCCATCTGTCTCTATCTACTTCCTGGGTAGTAGGTGAGCCTCTCTGGAATTCTGTCTTGAACACCCGTTCCCACCAGTGACTTGAGGAGTCCTTCCTTCCACACAGGTGGGATAAGGCCGTCATTGCCCAGGCACAAAGCCCTAAAGTCATAAGAAAGACAGCTAGGATCCATGTTTGAGCAGTGACAGATGAGGTCATTTCTCTCCATAGAGCAATAAAATGACTTTGAACCTGTAGATGCTCAGATAGGGGTGTAGCTCAGTGGCAGATCATTGGCCTAGCACACACGGGGTTCTGAGCTCAGTCTTTAGCACCAATTAAAAAGAAGACCGTACAGATGCTGTCTGACTGCATATCTAAAAGACTGAGCTCCCTGGGAAAGCTGAACTTCCTTTGCCGTTCCTTCCAAGGCTTTGCTGTGTAGACACCTAGCCAGTAGGCTTAGGCAGTGCCTGAGGTCCAGCCCAGGACTCACATTGACCTCTGTCTGTCTTTTTCTTAGACCTCAGAAAGGCCAGAAATGCCTATCTTATGTTTTTGGAGAACAATGGTGTATTGGAGAGAAAGGAGACAGGCCTGAAGTGAGGCATAGAAATAGGGCTGTGGAGACACCGTGGGTAGAGGAGTTGGCAAGCATGAGGATTTGAGTGGAGACCCAGAGCAGCCACCTACAAAGCCTGACACAGTAGTGGGCCTGTAATTCCAGTACTTGGAGGTAGAGACGGTACATACACTCCATATTCTCAGTTGACCTTCCTGGAGTAGGGTCCCTGCGGATGGAGAAGGAAATACACAGAATGCTACCAATGCTATTAGTCCTCAAGATCACAGCTCTCCTGCCCTGGTGGCCTAGGGCTGCCTCAATGGCCCTGGCATGGCCTTATTGTACAGGACTCATAGGGAGTTGATTTTCCCAATTTCAAGGTCCCTTTCCAGCTTCTGCCGACTTAACTGATTGGGGAAAAATCCAAGCTCTTGACATTCACTTTGTCCAGACTTGTAAAATTAAAGTTTAAAAATTAAAGTTTAAATTAAAAAGGGAAAGCTCTAGCTGTGAGGGAAGGTGCCTGTAGGCCCTGGGGGCAGCAGACATGTGTCTTTGAAGTCTTGGAGCTGGGCTCCTTGGCACTATGCAGGTGGCAAATGGATTTTCATTCACAGAAAATCAAACCTGGGGCCTGGTGTGGGAAAAAGATGAGCAGGGCTGAGGGAGTCTGTCTTGCAATCTGAAACCTCTTCCCCAGTTGGGGATGGTCAGCCCTGAGTCTAAGGTGCTGGGCAAAGGCAGTGAGATTCAAAGGTGAGGGCAGACCCAACTGCGGGGTGCATTTTGTTAATTTATTCCCACACAAGAAACCTCTGCTTAGAATCTTCATTTATTATGCTTAGCTTCTTTGCTAGGTTGGACAAATTGATCTTTCGAGTCTTGGTTTCCTCATGGTCACCTAAGTCAGGGGATCTAATGACAGCCCACGGATAAGGTACTCTCAGTGGCTGCTGCTTGGTCTTGTTCTTCTTGTGTTTTGGGGCTTCACACTATGGGTGGGTTCTTGCAACACACACTGCAGGAAATGGGAAGCCTTGCATGAGAGGCCCGGCCCTTCCCTCACAAGCTTTGTCTGAGGGCCTTAAGGCCATACCCACCCCAAATCCTAGGGAGTCTTTGTGTTTACAAAAGCCTGGCCTTTGCTCCTGGCTTCAGTACTGGCAACCCCATGGCCCTGGGCTCCTGGAAAGTGTTGACACTTGATTCCCTGGGTATGTGCAGATCAGTTCTCTAAACCTCTGTCACCGCTGGTCCAGAGACGCCCTTGGGAGCATGCTCTCTTTTTCTCTCTTGCCCTTATAGCCAATATTCTACTTTGCTGTAGTGACTCCGTGACAGGAAAGCTTTTAAGATCTACATTTGTTTTACCTTGGCTGACTCAGCTGCTATTAAATGAAAGATTTCTGCCTGCTGCCTCTGTTGCACCTCACATAGTACTTCTCAAAATGACTTAGTTTTTAATTATGTGTGAGCATGTGCAGTGCCCTTGGAAGTCAGAAGGTGACGTCAGGTCTCCTTGGAGTTGGAGTTACAGGCAGTTGCTATGTGTGGTGGGATAAGATGTGGGTGCTGGGAACCAAACTCAGGTCCTCTGGAAGAGCAGTAGATGCTCTTAACTCACCAGGATGATGATTTAAGCAGCTGTTGGTGAGCTGGTTGGCTCTGACTTGACCATTGGGAACTCGGCTACTATCTGACAGCAGTCCAGGGGCTCCTCTCTCTTCATGAGATCATTGGCAACCTTTTACCTTTTACCTTCCTACAGACATCCAGTTAGCTTGATGAAGGGTTACTCCATGGCCAGACACTAGAAATAAACCAAAGGGTGTGACTGGAATGAAGCCCCAGGAGCCCAGGCTAAGATAGTCTGCCATGGTGAAGGCTGCTCTTGAAGGGAGTCAGAGGTAGAGCCACCCTGGTGGCTCAGGCCTATAATTTTCAGATATTTTGTTAGGTATAAGAGGGTGAGGTTGTGGGTTCAAGGATGGCCTAGGTAATTTAGTGAGACTCAGTCTCAACAAGTTTTTATTTTTCCTTTTTTTTTATGAGTTGGGATATAGCTCTGTGGTATAGAGCTTGCCTACCATGCATGTGGTCCTAGGTTCTAGTCCAAGTAACTAACACATGTGCACAAGCACATGCTCACAGGCACATAAACACACACACACACACACACACACACACACACACACACACACACACACACCCCACAAGATATGTTCCTGTCTGTCAGTTAGCTGTGTGGCCTTACAGCTACCTACCTACCTGTTCAGGACAAAAGAGCAACTGCTGCCTCCCTGGGATGAAGCATTAGATTCTGGACCTTCAGGGATGTAGGGGGTCATAATGGTGGGCTTCAGGTGAGGACAGAAGTTACTGCTCATGGGCATTGCTTGGGTTGACTGTTGACCAAGTGAGGAAGCTGTGGGAGTGGGCCTTTCTCTGTTGGTGACCTTCAGGTTTCTGGTTGCTCTCTGAGCAGAGGGTCCCTGATAGTGGGGGTGTGGTTCTGGAGCCGACTATGGGATACAGTGATGAACAATGTCCCCCAAACTTATTCTTACATCCGCAGGTCATGACCTTATTTAAAATTGAGTATTTGATTGACTAGGTTAGGTTGAGGTCATCATGGAATGGGTGTGGCCTAAGGGCAATGGCTCCTGTCCTTAATAAAGTCAAGAATAAGATTTCCTGACAAGTACATGGGACACAGAGGTCATGTCTAAGCTGAAAGGAGCCAAGTAGAGAAGGCTCAATGGAGCCAGAGAAGGACCGGAAGGACTGGCCTGCAGGATTGACTGGCATGTGACTTCAAGGAGAGCGGTGGCTGTTCAAGACTTACCAGCCTCCTGCTCCAGGCCTGCAGGAGCACACATTTCTGTGTTAGTTGCCATCCATGGGACTTTGTTATCGAGACTCATGAGGCCAGCTACTCTAGAGCTGCCCTCTCCCAGCTACAATGTCACCTCAGCCTTTCTGTGTGCCTTCCTCTCCTGTCTGCAAAGGCCTTGGAACATGAAGCAAGGGAGCTGCCTCCCTATGACCTCAACTCTTCGAATTGTCTTCCTAAGCAGAGCCTTGAGCACACACATAGCCCCAGGGGACATGAGCAGAGCTTAGAAGGTATGTATTTGTCACGCAGATAGATCTTAGAGGTATAACACACAGGTCCACAGAAAAGGCAGCAAGCAATGTGCTGAAGGGGGGGGGCAGTGTGGGACAGGCTTAAGCTACAGTTCTTAACATGACTCCCGTGGACAGGCAGGCAGGAAAAGAGGACAGTTTAGAGCTGGCTTCTGTGAATAATCACAGCAGCTCTTACTCAGGGTGACTGTTAGGGGCTAGGATGTGACTCTGAGATGCAGGGATGATGCCTCCTCCTGACTATGGGGGGTGGCCTCTTTGTGGGCCAATTGGCCAGCAGAGGTATGCTTTTCACTTGGCTTGTGCTTCCTCAAAGAGCTGAACAGAACAACCTCCCTCCAGCCAGGAATGGTTTTATGTGTACGTGTGTGTCAGGTATGTCCAAATGTGTGCATATGTGCAGAGACCAAAGTCACCCTCTGATGTCTTCCTTAGTCACTTCCAGTCTCATTTGTTCTTGAGACAGGGTCTGCTACCGAGTCTGGAGCTCACCAACCAGGAGGCTGGCTGCCCAGCAAGTTCCAGAGACCCTCCCTACCTTCACCCCCCAGCACTGGGCTTATAGGTGTATGATACTATTCCTGGCTTTTACACGGATACTGGGGAGTTCAAACTCAGGTCCTCCTGTTAATGCAATAAGCACTTTGCAAATAGAGCCTTCTCCCCAGCCCCATATCATCACATTGTTTGAAAACAAAACAAAAACCTGCTGTCCACCTTCAATCCTACTGCTAAGGAGGCAGCAGCAGGATGATCTCTGTGAGTTTGAGGACAGCCTGGTCTACTTTTCAAGTTCCAGCACAGCTAGGGCTAGTGAGAGCCTGTCTCACAAACACCTTTCTGGGGAGCTAGCTCAGTAGATAAAATGCTTAATGTGCAAGTGTGAGGACCCAAAATTATATCCCCAGGATCCATGTAAAAGCTGTACATGAGGGTGTACTTTTGTAACCTAGCCCTTAGGAGGCAGAGACAGTCAGATCCTTAAGGCTCATTGGCCAGCTATTTTAGCCAAAGTGGAGAGTTCCAGGTTCACAGAAAGACCGTGTATCCAAGAACAAAGATAGTGAGAGGTGAAAGGAAACACTTGGTGTCAACTTCTGGCCTCCACATGTACATGTATACACACATGTACTCATACCCCCACATACATGTATACACTTGGACACACATACACACTCAAAGAGCTTATGACAGTGGGAACATGCTTGTAATTCCAGCATTTGAAATGCTAAGGCAGGAGAATCCCAAGTATGAGACTGTCCTGAGCTAAGTAGTGAGATCCTGTCTCAATAATCACAATGATTAATAATAATAATTTCTAATAGGGCCAGGGTGTGGCTTATTGTCAGAATGCTGCCTGGCATGTGCAAGGCCTTGAGTCAGTTCCTGACACCAAAACAAAAAGAAATATGTAATGTAAAGAAAAATAAAATGTAGGTTCATAGTTACTATTCCTCGAAGGTGGCGGTTCAGAGTCTTGCCTCCCAGCGGGAAGAGCGCAGACCCCAGCCCTTCTGAGGGAAAGCAGGATGCAGGATGAACCAGTGGTTTTACTGACAGTTCTCTGCTCACTGCTGAGCCTGTTTGAAGAGTACTTTGTGCCCCCTTGTGCAGACACCACAGGGGTCCTCACGCACTGCCCAGTGCTGGAGGATGTGACATTGCCCACCATCTGCCTGTGGCATGCTGCAAAGGAGGTGTTTGCTCAGAGCAGGGAGGAATCTCAAGCTTGTGACCTTGAGCAAAGGAGTGGAGCTTAGAGCTGTGTCAGAATTCCATGCCAACCTCAGTCTGGCTGATCTAACCACACAGCTGGCTGGGACATGGGGATGGTAGGAGATGCTGTCCCTGCTGTGCTAGTGTGGTGGCCTTGAGTGGACAGACCGAGATCCACGCATGCTTTGCCACCTGGCCCTCAGTCTACACATGCAAGTCTGCCCTGGGCTTCAGGACAGAGGCTGAGGGAGGGGATGGAGGGAAGAGGCAGTTGCTGGGAGGGGACCTACTCTGCTCCCTGATTCTCCAAGGTCCCTCCCTTTCCTTCTCATCTTCTCAGTGTTTCTTCTTTCCCCTTCTGAGGGGCAAAGACTGTTTACAGGAGACCGTTGGCCAAGTGACGCTGCTTTGGGTGTATCTCAGACCTTATACAAATGTTTGACACTGTCTTTCAAGGCGAGCAAGAGCCCATGCGTTCCCAGTTTGACTGTCCTAGGAAGGTGAGGATCACTGTCAGTATGAGCTGAGCACTATCCCTTTCCAGGCAGTGTGAGTATAGGCAGACACAGCATGGGGGCGGGTGGGGGAGGAGTTGCAGTAAAATGCGTGGGGGCCAGTCCAATTCTTGGACTATGTGGAGCCCAGTGCTCAGGCAAAGGTTCTAAGAAGCACAAGGCCCATAGGTGCGGCCGTGTTGTAGCAGGGCCTTCCCTGTATACCGTCTTGTGGTAGCTCAGAGTCCAGGCTTTGGGAGCATCAAGGAATAGAATTGCTTAACTAAACAGGAGGAAAGCAGCCCAAAGCCAAGGCAGTGTGTTTGGTTTGCAGTCTGTGACCCAGTGGCAATGCTGTGAAGAATTTAATGTGAGCCAGCCCTAAGGAATATTGTAGTAGATACTTCCTTATCCCCTTCTTTCTTGATGGAGTTAAACTATGACTTAAATCCTGTGTGGGCAGGGACTCTGTGTGCACTGTCATATGTCCCACGGTGCTTGCCTCCAAGCACAATACCCCTTATTTGTCTTCCACCAATACCCACAATTTCAAATGCTAGGAACCTGGCTGGAGGATTATCATTCATTCAACAAGAGTCTTACCATGAGTGAGACCAGACAGTGACAAGCAAGACAGGAGGGGTCCTGGGGCCCAGGTAGACCCCTGAAGACAGTCAAGAGAATGCTCTTCATGTTAGCGCAGGTCACTCTAGACTGAGCATGAAATGACGGTCTGGAAGTGGTGTCAGGAAGAGCCTGAAGGACAGGGACAGAGGAAGCTGCAGGGAGAGCGGAATCAGTGTAATTGTGTGGGTCACACCGCTTCTCTGTCCACATGGCCATTGGTGTTGTGACAACCTGAAGAGGCCTTTGCTCTCCCTGGTTCCTGGATGACTCCTGGCTGAAGAGCCATGATCTGCTCACTGGAGAGCTGTTTCCCTGAGGAAGTTTCTGGTTTCCTGAACACAATTTAAATAAAAATAAGAATTAGTGACCCTGCCATAAAGAGAAGGGGAAGAGGAGGGAGAGGAGGTCAGAAGGGAGAGAATGAAGCAGAAAGGCAGGACGAGGTGGAGGGAAAGGCAAAGAGGGGGAGGGGAGAGATGGGGGGGAGAAGAGAGAGGAAGAGCAGGGGGCAGCTGTGTTGCTAGTCCCCAGAGTGTCACTACATGCCAGGGATGTCAGCAGACTCCCATCTCCATCAGGGGCCTTGGAGAGCTGTGGAGGCCACAGCACACTAGAATTCTTGTAGAAATATTCTAGAGCGATGCCGAGCTTCTCACACAAGAGTATCCCACACCCACTACCTAAGGGCTCCCCTGAGTCATGGCCCCTCCTTCCCTTTTAGTTTGTATAAGGTCTTACTTCATTGTCCAGTCTGACCTTGAACTTTGTGTGTGTGCCTTTGTGGGGACAGGTGTGTGTGTGGGGGGGGAGGGGTTCCTCAGTTTTCTTTCCCAGCAGGAGGCAGGGAACAAGAGTTCCTTGGACATCTTTTGAGCCCCTTCTGGGTAAGAGTGCCTATGGTCTAGAAGACAGTGTTGGTGACAGCATCCCACAGTGACAGGTCTGTGTCTGGAATAAAGCTCTCTGTGTAGAACGTTGCATGGAATTGTGTCTGAGGTTAATGGCCCTAATGTTCTCATGGAGGAGGATGGATGATTTTTTGCACGTTGATGCCTTTAAATTATTAAAAACATTAGAGTGATGAAGCCCTGAAACATCCAATGGCTGCCACCTGAGGAGTGGCATTGAGACAAATTAAATGATAAGGCTGCACCTGCTCTGCTCTGTGGCTCACCGTCTCTAAATAGAAGACAATGGATAGTTCCCTTTGTATGAAGCTAGATGGCTTTTGTACTGTTATTGGGGGGGGGGGGCAGAAATAAAGAGTAGTAACACCCCTGTACACACACACACCAGTACAAACATGCACACAATGTAGATATATGCACATGCACATACATATTGAGAATACATACATATGTACATGCAGACATGCTCAAGACACACACAGACATATGCACATATATGAACATATGCAGAACATATGCAGAACACACATGCAGAACATAGACATGTGTACATACAGCCAGATATATGCATATGTACACGACATTCATGTAGATACACATGCAGACTCCGAAACACATATGACACATGCAGTTATACACACAGATATACACACAAATGTACAAATATATATGTGCATACACAGATATACATGCACATATTCAGACACACATTCAGACATGTATACACATACACACATACAGAACACAGATGCACACACAGACATGCACAGCACTTCTGCTCACAGAACTCTGCATGAGCCATTATCCAAGTAGTCTCCCTGCTCTTTGGGACCCTGAAGAAGTTTCTGTGCAAGTGTAGTTTCCTTCAAGTCATTTTTTTTTTTTTGAGGTGGATACAGAGCATGGTGGGGGCTAGCCCCACCTGCTCTTTAAGCATGAATCTGAGACATGTGGAGCGGCAACCATAGCCTTTTGAACCTCAGAACAGCCTTTCTGGGAGTTCAGATTGTATGTGTGTCATTGCTCCTCATGGCAGCTTTGAGGCACCTCCTCCACTCTTTGTGATGCTGGAGAGGTAGCAGTAACTGCCCCAGTTCATTTACTAAAAGTGGGTGGAGCTAGGAGTGATTGACATCCTGCCTCTGCCCCATCTCAGCTGTGAAGCCTGAACCCCACTTTCCTTCCCTGGAACTGTCGTGAAGACGAAGCAGTATAGGAGTGTCAGAGCTGACCTCATCCTGGGTGATCTGACAGCCTGTGACTGAGGTTCCCTGTTACTGCTCCTCATTCCTCTGGTCGCATGCAAGGTGAGCAGAGGGATGCTTTCCCACAATGAACTGTTTCCTGGGGTCTCCTGCTTTTTTTGTGTCTGACTCATACACACAGGCCAGAACAAAGGGGCTGAAGATACATGTATCTGAGGGTTCCTAAGTCACTGTCACTGGTGTCCTGGAACCAATCAGACACAGGTCCTTTAGCTGCCAGAGGCTGATGAATGAGTATCTTCACAGGGAGTCAGAGAGATTATGGAAGAATTGATGCCACTGGTGTTTCAGGCACAATGCTGTACTGGCTAGCCAGAGAGGAGGGGCACCCCTACCTGGGCATCACTGTCTTGTCCCAGCAACAGAAGCACTTTTTTCACTCTGGTGAGAGCATCTTTGGCCAGAGTGGAGGAGCCAGCCACACAACTATATCCCAGATGAGGCTATTTGGATGCCCTCAAGGTGGGGAGTGCCACCAGCCTCAGTTTCCACTAGCGCCCCCCCCTGCAATCTCAGGCACCTGCTGTTCCTTTCTGCTTTGCCCTCTGTCACAGTCCCACCACATCCTCGAATGGACCCAGAAACTGAGAAAATAGAAAGTGTCAGAGTGACAGGCATTCAAACTGGGGTGAGGCACATGCATTTCCAGGTGCTGCTGTAATGAGGACCATGGATGACCTGGCTTATATGAGGGAAGTTGCCTCTTTATATGCCAGGGGCTGGAAGCCCAGTCAAGACGCTGGTCATGCTAGTGTCTCAGGTCTCCCTCCAACTCTGGTGGCTTCTGACTCAAGATGACATCATATCAATCTGTATATGACTCCCCCTTGCATGCCTGACATACCAATATTGCCTTAGGATGAACAGGGCTATGTTTAACTTAGGGTTACAACCACCCAGGTATAACAAAGGCAATATCATTGCATATTCTGAACACTTTTTAAAAATTATAATTTTATGTAGCCAGTGCTTTATTTATTTATTTTGAGACAGGGTTCCACTGAGTAGCCTTGGCTGTCATGGAACTGGCTTTTTAGACCAGACTGGCCTAGAACTTACAGAGATAGACCAACCTGCCTCCGCCTCCTGAGCAGTAGGATGAAGTGGGTTGGCCACTACCACCTGCCTTTCGCAGCCAATTTTCTTAACAGCTGAGCTATCTCTTCCAGCCCCTCTGAAGGCCTTTTAAAAAGTGGATGGATGCATTAAAGCTTGGTGTATGTGACAGGGAGAGAGGTGGCTGAGTTGTTAAGAGCATTTTCTGCTCTTACAGAGGACCTGGGCTTAGTGACTAGCATCCATATGGTGGCTCACATATGTATCTCCAGTTCCAGGGGTGTCCTTTCTAGCCTCACTGGGCACTGCACTCACATGATACACAAATATGCATTCAGGCAAAACGCTAACACACCAATGATAAAAAACTTGGTTCATGTGGGCTGAGTAGCAGGTAACCATCTATGTGCTGGAAACTGTCCTCATATGCCTGGGGGCTACCCACCGCACCTACTAAGCCTACTATGCCTCAGTGGATGTCGGGTTATAACGTTCAGAATAGGTTTGGAATTGGAGCATGCTCAGAGAGTAGCATTTGGAAAGCAGGGGAACCCCTTATGGAAAAAAAAGGGGAGAAGTCACTGGCCACATTGGTACAAAGTGGCAGGGAAGGTGTTGGGAGTTGGGAAGATACTTTTGACACCTGATAGAATCTTTGTATCTCACTCAGCTTAGCTCTGATCTCTATTCTGCCACAAACCAACTGGCTCAGGGCCTGGCAGGGCTGCTCATGGGGCCACACCTTCTGCTAGAAGCCACTTGGCATCTCCTCCTGGCACTATATCTTTCCAATATTTGGTTACAGCTGGGCACATGGGACAGCTTTGGTGACTGTGGTGGCAGCATTTGGGGAGGACACCTTCCTTCCTTCCTCCCTCCCTCCTTCCTCCCTCCCTCTTCCTCCCTCCCTCCTTCCTCCCCCCCTCCTTCCCCCCTCCCTTCCTTCCTCCCTCCCTCCCTCCCTTCTTTCCTTCTTTCTCTCTCTCTCTCTCTTTCTTTCTCTCTCTCTTTCTTTCTCTCTCTCTTTCTCTCTTTCTTTCTTTCTTTCTTTCTTTCTTTCTTTCTCTCTCTCTCTCTCTCTCTCTCTTCCTTTCTTTCTTTCTTTCTTTCTTTCTTTCTTAATTTCATTGACATGCTCCCCTGCCCAGCACTTCCTATCGCTAGTCTCAGCTCTGTTCTGTGTCACCTTCCACTGACCTGTCCTTTGGCACCAGGGATAAAGGGAAGCCACAGAACAGTGGGTGTGACAGGAATGAGGCTCCTGTTCCCTCCCAGGATCACCTCACAGGGTGTCCCTGCTGTTATTATGCAGGAAGACACTGGTCTTCTCTATGGCATACTGCTGCTATTGATCGATCTTCCAGCTGTTACCCTGCAGATGACAGGAGAAAGCACATTGTCCTTCATTACAGCGCCTACCTCTGAAGTGACTCATTTACAAATTCATCCTGGCAGCAGCTGAAGCATCTGTTGCAATTTTTACCTGGGCCCCGGGGGCAGAGCTTCCTACCTGGCTGGCTTCAAATGATCAGGAAGAAGTACTTTCCCTCTTCCCAGATCTCAATAACAGGCACAGTGAGGAAAGAATGGCTGCTCCGTGTTGTACCAAGTAGATGGTTGAGCAGCTGGGATCCCTGAATGCAGGTGTGTACCTGTCTGGATCCAGGCATAGAAAGTGGCGGGAGGTGTTGGCGCCCACAGAACATGCTCCTTTCTGCTTCTGTTCTACGTCACCCCACAGTGCCCTGTGCTCTTGGCTCCTCCAGCTGTGCCTCCCAGCTGTGGGCAAGATCCCACTTTCTTAAGGAGCCTGGGGGTTGTCTGACCAGGTGGAATGCTTCACTGATATGGCTTGCTCCCCTGCTCTGTCAAGAACAGTTGGCCGCCCAAGGGTGTGAGCTGGTGGGCAGTGACAGCAATATGACAGATAGTTTGGGAGGGGGCTGGGACAGGTCTGGTGCATCTCATAGATATTTATGCTGCATTTGAAATCTGGCCTTCTGTTTCTTTGCATTTTTTGACCACATATATGTTGGTCCTCCCAATCCTTCATTTCCAATGAGCTGGAACATGGCCACCCACATAGCCTCCAGTAAACACACTGCATAGGACCAGGTTAGCTTCTATGTGGCAGAGAGAACAGATTATATATAAAACATTCTTGCTGAGATTTGCCCTTTGCTCTGGTTCCCACGTCTCCCTAATGAGGCATTGTCTGGCTTGGGGCAGGGAAAACAAGGGTGTACTGTGGCCACCAGGGGGCGCTGATGCTGTGTTCTGAAAACTGTATTTTGTGGAACAACTGCAACTGGAAGGTGACCAGGAATTTGCTGTTGTGTGTGGATAATCTGCATGAAGAGCATGCGGGTTCAAAGTCTCACCTCTCTCCTGGTCAGAGGTGATGGCCTTGTACCAAGTGTAGTCAGAAACTGCCTCCTGTGCCATCCTGGTATGGTAGAGAGGGCCTTGGACTAGGTACCCCCCTCCATTTTTTTAAACACAATACAGACTGCTACAGGAATGCTGTCCAAGCCGCCAAAATAGAAAACTGCTTTAGATGTAACTGTATTGGAGGAACTTTTTAAATAACCAAAATGGAGCTGGAGAGATGGCTCAGTAGTTAAGAGCACACAATGTTCTTGCAGAGGATCTGAGTTCAACTCCCAAGCACCTACATCAGGTGGCTCACAAATGTCTGTAACTCCAGCTTCACATAAAGCAAATACTCTGGCCTCCATAGGCACCTGCATTCACATCACATGACCATATCCCCACCTGCCCACTTATACACAGACACACTTAAACACAATAAATCTTTAAAAAATAAAACATTGGCAATGTGCCTCCCCCTTTTATTTTTTTTAATAATTTATTTTTGTTTTATGTGCATTGGTGTTTTGCCTGCATGTATGTCTGTCTGTGTGAGGGTGTCAAATGTCCTAGAACTGGAGTTACAGACAGGTGTGAGCTGCCATGTGGGTGCTGGGAGTTGAACTTGGGTCCTCTGGAAGAACATCGAGTGCTCTTAACAGCTGAGCCATCTCTCTAACTGCCCCCCACCGCCTTTATAAGGCTGGTCTTGAATTCCCTTGTAGTTAAGGATGACCTTGAACTTCTGATTCCCCCCCTTCTATTTACCAGCCACTGGGATTATGAACACCACCACACCTAGTTTATGTGATGTTGGGGGTGGAACCCATGGTTTTGTGTATGCTAAGAAAATACTCTACCAATTGAGTCACCCCCCCCCCCCAGCTGCCACCTGCCAATTATGCAAAAAGTTAAAACCAAGTATGTATATGGAACCCAGGTCGACATGGACACCAAGCAGTAGCTTTGATTTTGGTGTCATGCCTAACTGGTGTACGCAAATGGGATCCCTGCCTATTGTGAGGTGAGGGGAAGGCCAACGGATGAACTTTCTAGAATGCCCTACCAACTAAGCTGCATTTTGTTTCTCCTCTAAAGAAGCAATTTATTTTTAAAAAGGTTAATACTTTAAAGTTATAAGTTGTATATGTGTCTGCGATGTGAAAATAAATACCCAAGAAAGCCAGAGTTGTTCCACCCCCTGGAGCTGGAGTTATAGGCAATTTTGAGCCATCTAGCATGCGTGCTGAGAAACAGACTTGGATCCTGTAAGCACAATAGTCTCTCTTAACCACAGAGCCGTCCCTCAAGCCCCAACAGCCTTTATTTTCTTTTCCCCTTTGTTTGTTTTGAGATAGGATTTATGTAGTCCTGCTGTCTTAGAGCTCTCTATATAGACCAGCATGGCCTCGAACTTACAGAACTCTGCATGTTCCACCATACCTGGCAAGAACCAATTTCTTTCCTTCTTCCCTCTCTCCCTCTCTTTCTTTCTTTCTTCTTTTTTTAATTTTCAAGACAGGGTTTCTTGGTCTTGCCCTGGCTGTCCAACTCACTCCCTAGACCAGGCTGACCTCAAACTCACAAAGAAGAATCAATTTCTTAAGTGTGTCTTATACTTTCAGCAGCCTCACCAGTGAGCCAGGTGACAGCATTGTCCCCCATCACAGTCATCACTAACAAGCCACCATGGTCAGCAGACCCACACACAAGGCCACCCGACCACCATGTCACCTCTTCTCCCAAAGGAGGTGGGAGCACACCCTGGCTATCTCATTTCTTAGCTCACCTGGAGTCTCTGACATGCAGCCTTTCTCCCCAGAGCAGTATATATCAGTTTGCCTTAGTGGCCAGGTTCCCTAGATAGCTCACCTCTCATAGTCCTGAAGGGTGCAACTCCAAGACCAAAGTATGAGCAGGGCTGGTCCTCCCGAGGCCTCCCTTGAAAGTTCCGAGATGGACTTTTCTGTTTATCAAAGGCATCTAGGTTAGCCATAGGGCACAAACCAGTAAGCAGCACTCACTCCTCCATGGCCTCTGCTTGAGTTCCTGCCCTGACTTCCTTCAGCGATAGACTATGATCATGTGGTCATCTCATTTTGTGTGTCTGTGTCTAATCTTTCATAGAACACCAGCTGTATTGGTTAGGACTTGCTACTTAATCACCTCTTTAGAGACCCTGTCACTAGACACAGCCTCACAAGATCAGCGATTAGGAGTCATGAGACACATTTTTTTCCTGTAACATAGTGGTAAACACACATGTCCTTTGCCTAAGAGAAAGACTGTGACCCTGAACCCTGTTCATAGCCTTCTGTTTGGAACCTCATCACACACCTTTGCCAGGTGCACAACCAGGAAGTAGCCCCTCTGCTCTGTGAGCCATATTTTCTTGGTTTCTCTTGCTAGAGAGGCTACTCCCAGCCTGGTGGAAACACCAGGCACTGATGGATAACAAGGGAGTTGACATCTCATTACCATTAGTCTGTGTGCACTGGGAAAGGTGGGTGACGATGTAATGGCAATAATGCCCTGAAACCATGTCCATCCCCAGTGGGCCCTGGAAATAAATTGAGCTGGCAAGGGAACCCAAGACAAAAGGATGCAGCCCATAGCAAGCGCAGGACTATCCTGGTTTGTCAAGAGATAGTATTGACATAAAAGCTTTTCTCTTTCTAACGTGTGCCATTATTTTAAAATATTATAATGCATAAAAATATATGCAATAGAGGCTGGGGATATAGCTCAGTGGCAATAGCATTTGCCATTCAAACATGAGGATCTGAGTTCAAATCCTCAGTGCCTATTGAAAAGCCAAGCCTATAACCCATGTACTGGGGGAGTGTGACTCAAAGAGAGTTAGACTCAAAGCCTGACTGGAATGTTGTACTGATTTTCTGAGAGCCTCAGTTACATTCTACCATCCTGTATAGTGCTTGACCTGAAACAAGCCGGTGACTGGAGGGTGGCATTTGTTATGTGTGCTAGTACCTGTGTCTGCTGCAAGAAGTCCCTATGAGCTTGGGGGTGGACGTCTACAGTGCTGGTAGGTCACTTACTTGCAATCATGGGAGTATCCCCTGCCTCTCTCAGCTTTGGGTAGCACTACTGTGCCTTGGCTTCTTGGCCACATCTCCCCAGCTTTCAAGGCTAGGGTCTCAGGTACCTCAGCTGACCCTCATGTCACCTTCTCCTGTGCATGTGACAGTGTCATGTCTGCCCAGGTCAAGCTACATTAGGAACCTCAGAGTCTAGACCCCACATCTGAACAGCCCTAATTTAATCACATCTGCAAATGGCTTTGCTAGAGGCATGGGAACCAGATTCTTGAGTGGTCACCAAATGTCAAGCATGTTGATAACCCCTGGGAGCCAGCCATACAGGATGGAACAGGTGCAGGCAGATCCCCTCTCAGGGGGACAGTCCTGGGCAGGACTGGCTATCAAGTTGCCTGCAAACACCCAGAGGTGGAGTGCCTGAGCTGCTTCAAGGCTTGTCTTTTGAGCAACAGTCAGACCATTGAAGTCTTAGACGGGGAGGCTGCCCTACTGCTGGAACTGAGGATGGCTCTTTGAGAGAAAGACCCAGCATGTGAGATTTACCTTGGGCCATTTTCCAGGGAGCAAGGACTAAGCCACCTCCTCTAGAGGTTTTATTTCACCAGAAGACTTCCTCTCTCATAGTCTCCATGGTTGCTTATAGTGGGATTATATTACATTGTAAATAATTGTCCCGCCTACTAGTTTAATAAAAAATGCTGATTGGCTGAAGGAAGACGGGAAGTGTGGGTGGAGCTACCAGACTGGGAAAACTCTGGGAACAGGAAGAACAGGGCAGAGATGCCACAGACACACTAGAGAAGCAGATGCAGAGGACACCCATGCTGCTCTGAGAAAAGGTACCAAGCTGCATGGCTGAACAGGATAAGAATCATGGGTTAGTTTAAGAGCAAAAGCTAGCAAATTATATGCTTGGGCTCCAGGTCAGTCAGTCAGTGTACAATTAATACAAGTGTCTACGTGTTTCAATAGGACTATGGGACTGCTGGTCTGTGGGTCCAGGCTATGAGGCTAGGCTGGAAAGTCTGGGCCAGAAACCTCATACAACGGTTGCTGTTTTCCTTACACCTAGTTATCAGGTTAGTTTCTCCTTCTAAGAGATTTCCAGAAGGCAGGATCTCTCATCTGCTCACCATCCTAAGGGGAGGTCCTGAGGCACCTGATGAGCCTCTTCATGAGTGAATGGAGTCTCCAGGGCCCATGTGAACAAGGTGTTCATGGAGACATCACTCAGGGCTGAACTGGAGGTTTAATACTATGGAAATGTACATAGGCCCTGAAGCATTGTCAACAGAATACCCCAAAACCATTCCAAACTTCAGAGTGGCATCTCAGGGGAGCCCAAGGTGATTGTGAAAGACAAGAAGCAAAGACAGACACCCACACATCATGATTTTAAAGCATCTTCACAAGGTGCAGCCATTGACAGGATAGGGAAGGGACAAATGTAGGCAAAACGGAAATGACAAAGGACCCAGACAAAGGGCACATGTGGCCAAATGATCTGTGACAAAGGTGCCAAGACCACTGACTGGGGACAAGAAGGTTCAACAAATGGTCCCAGGGAAATGGAATGGTCATTGGCAAAAGATGGGATGTGTACCCAAACCTTACATTATAGGCTAAAATGGTTGACACACACATGACTCCAAACTGGAAAACTCTTAGAAGAATAGAAAGAGCTTTGGGTTTGGCAGTTACTCCTTGGACATGATACCAGAAGCACGGGCAAGAAGAACAGGACTTGATGAGTGGGATTACATCAGACACAAGCAGGCCACCAATGTGCAAAGCCGACAGGGTCGAGAGGCATGCCAGTCATCTTGTTGCTGTGGCAAATGCCAGATAGAGAAGCCTGAGGAAGGATTCACGTTGGCTCACAGATGAAGGGGGTTCAGTCCCCTGCGGTTGGAAGGCATGATTGTGGGAACGTGAGGCAGTTGCTCACACTGCTCCATAGTCAGGAAGCAGAGAGAGACAAGTGTCAGTGCTCAGCTCACTTCCACCCACATTTAAAAATTCATTCCAGGATCACAGTCCATATTTAGGTTGACTCTTCCCCAATTAAACTTCTCTGGAAACACCCTGGTAAAATACGCCCAGTGGTGTGCCTCCTAGGGCATTCCAAAGCCCATTTGTTTAACAAGCAGGATTTGCCAGTGAAAGGCCACCTGTGGAAAGGGAAAGAGAGGGATTACTCTCCTGGATATATATTAAGAGAGAGAGAGAGAAAAAAAAAGACACAAAAAAGCTTCTCACTATTCAACTAGAAGATTGAATAAGATTGAATAACTAAATAGAGCAATGAGCCAAAGACCTGGATTAGCACATAGCATCAAACCCAAGCCTCGGCCAGACACTGTCTCACAACATTCGGATGGCACCATCAAAAGGAAGGAAGGGAACAGATATGCCGAAAGGTTGTGAGGATACAACACACCTGTGTATTCCTAGTGTGTCGTAAAATGCTGCACCCACCACAGTGTGTGCTGTGGAGCAAGGGCATCAAAGTCCACGGAGCATGACAACACAGGTGTTGGAGCTTTCTTTCCTTGTGGGCTGTTCCTGCGTCCTGTCGTCTGGGACCTCTCTGTAGTTACCGTCTTAACCCATCCTCTGACCTTAAAGTCCTGCAGGCACCAAGCTTGCTGCAGAGTCATGTGTGGTACTTTTAAATAGTATTTGTGTGTGTGTGGGTGTGTGTGTAGGTTAGGTGTGGACATGCGTGAGGTACATGTGTGTGGAGATTAGGGGTGCACATGTGTGAGTGCATGCGTGTAGACTAGGTGTGAACATGTGTAAATGCATGTGTGTAGGCTAGGTGTGAACATGGGTGAGTGTGTGTGTGTGGGGGGGTGCATGTGGATGCTAGAAGCTGACCTCCTGTGTCTTCCTCTTTTGTGTCCCCCTTATTTTTTGAAACAGGATCTTTCTCTCACTGAGCCCAGGGCTTAGATTGGCTAGACTGGCTGGTCAATGTTCCTTCTGTTTTAGCACTCCAGAGTCACCTGGGGCTTTTAGGAAAGGTGACAGGGAAATGTGTCATAGTGACCCATGTCAAAGAAGTAATGACCTGCCTGTGGCATTGACTTCCATCTTTTCCTTCTCTCCTTTGAGTTGGAGGTGACAGTGCACACTCTCAGGCTTTAGGCTTTCTCTGTGGAGCCATTTGCCTGTTTGCAAGGAATGGAAGAATAGCCAGGGCCCCATGAGAACCTATGGCATAGGGCAAGGAGCCCAGCGTCACCACAGCAGTCAAATAGTCAAATGTATTCCTGTCCTTAGGGAAGCTGCTCTCTGCTCACTCATTTCATCTAAATCAAAAACAGGGCTTTCAAAAACTCTTACCATTACTGTGTATCTATTATTTTGATGTGTGTGTGTGTGTGTGTGTGTGTGTGTGTGTGTGTGTGTGTGTGTAACTTAAAATACCCAGAAGACTCCACACTGAATTAATAATGATATTTGCTCCTGGGAAATGGGAAGAAATTCCACTTTTACCTCATCTATTTTGATGTTTGGCATTTTCAGAAAGCAAGGATATCTCTATCGTAGCTTAAAAACCATAAAAACAATGCACAGTATTTGAACAGTTTAAGTAGGTAGCTAGAGAGAGGGACAGCAGTGTTATAAGACAAAGACCTTGCTTCTTTGCTTTAAGAAAGACTGTTGTGATGACTATGGTGATGATAATGACGATTATTGTGCTGTGGTGATAATAGTAATAATGATGATGGTGATAACAGCATGGTATGGCAGATGGACACGATGACCATGATGGTGATGATGACACTAGCTAATATTTACTGAGCTCATGCTCTTATCAAACAGTCACAACTTCTTGAGTTAGGTCCTGTTATCACCCTCATTCTGCAGATAATGTGAGGGATGCTGAGGACTCATCACTGGAGCTCACATGGTCACAGGTGGAACCTGGCCTCAGTTCTGGTCTTAAGGAGGATATCTCTCACCTTCCTTGCCTGGCTGGCATCCTTCATAGGATCGTCCTGATGTTTTCAGAAGCCCTAGGGTTTCATCTTCAGCTACAGAAAGGGAAGAAACAATTCAGGAAGAGCAAAACAGCATGTGTCACAGGAACACCTTCAGCAGAGGGAGCTGAATTCCTGAGCCTGTGCCCAGAGGCTGTCTAAACCACAAATTACCAGAGATGTTCTCAGAGCCAGGTTGGCAGTAGGAAGAGTCTAGCCTTCAAATAGTTACTAAGCTTGTCATGAGGAGGGTAGGAAGGGGACATAATCTCTCCAAGAGGGCAAGGGACTCTTGGGACCACAGCATTAGAAATGAGTTGTGGCACACAGTGCACATGGTGCAAGACATTCCAACAGGGTACCCCGTGAAGAGGATGGAAGTCAATGCAGAGTTCAGGGTAGTGGCTTCCTTGGGAATGTGGGAGAAGTGTCTGGACCACAGGTCAGGTTACAGCAGGAGGAATTAGTCAAAGCAGGGACTGGACTCAGAAACTGTAGGGACAGGCTGTGAAGGTGGCCAAGCAGCAGATGTACATATCTCTAAGGTTTCTGCCATGGGTCCCTCATGGGTCCCTCAAGAGGAGCAGCTATAGGCCAAAGGCAGAGGATTTTGTCATCAAATACTGGCTGGAGTTGGGCTAAGCTGTCAAGAGGCAGGATATGCCTCTCTGCCTGGAATCTCAGCTCTCTCTGACTTGCTGAGGTTCAGGGGTGAGGGGTAGGGGTTAAGGGGGTGGGGATGGGGGTGGAGCCAAGATCAAAAAGGATACAAGCAGATCTGGACAGGAAAATCCAGCACTGGGGAGTAAAACCCTTCCTGGTGGCTGTTGGTCTTAAAATCTGAGCCACTAAGACAAACAAATTTGACCCTGTTCACAGGGGAGCCAGTTCCATTTCCAGCTACTCAGATTCCAAATCCTGACTGGTTTTAGCTGTAACAGCATCCATTTTTCCTGAACAGAGAGACCACAGACTGTCTCCTCCCTCACCGTGGCTGGGAATTATAGTTCACCTCCTTGAACACCTTACACCTGGCCATCTTTGATAGAAAGGATTTGAGAGGTTTCTTTCTTTCCTCCCACCTAGCAGCTTTCTGGAGCCTTGAATACTCTCCAGAAGAGGAAGCAAGGTAGCCCTCAGGGACTTTCAATACCCTGGAGGTGTCTCCTAATTTTAGTCATCCCTGTGGCTGTTCCTTTGATATCACTGCTAGAACCCCCTGCATGGGGTGAAATCTGGAGGGCTTCTGGTTGGGTCCCACCCACTGTGGTCTTCTGGCTGTAATATTTAAGCAACCTTCTTCCTCTCCCTCCATCTTTCCCTTTCTCCCTCACTCCTTCCGTCTGTGCTGAGGCCCCTCCAGACAAAATTCCTGTGTATTCCTGCCTGTCTTCACAGCCCTCCAGCCTCGCAGGCATCATGACTACACTTCTATTTGAGGGTTGGACAGCCTTGGTGCCTCCCAGTCACACCTACCATCTGGCGGGGTTCAAGTTTAAGCTGTGTTACTCTTGGGAGCTTCACAGCACCCGCTGGCTCTCCAGAGGCCAGGAGTTGAAGGGTCAGATGTGAGCATGCTTGGCTATCTTGGGAAGTGAAGAAGGGTGTGTTCCATGTCTCTCCCATTCAGACTCCGGCCTCCTACAGCTTGTAAGTGCATGCATGGGTCAGTTCTCTCCTCACAGATGTTCTACCCTTGGGTCTGAGGTAGTCTGAAAGAAAATGGCCCTCAAAATCCCAAAGGGAGTGGCAATGTCAGGAGGTGTGGCCTTGTTGGAGGAAGTGTGTCACTTGGGGGTGGGCTTTGAGGTTTCAGAAGCTCAAGTCGGGCCCAATCTCTCTCTTTCTGCTCCTGCTCATCCAGATGTAGAGCTCTCTGCTCATTCTCCAGCACTGTGTCTGTCTGTGTGATGCCATACTTCCCACCATGATAAAAATGGACTGAACCTCTGAGCCTGTAAGCCAGATCCAATTAAATGCTTCCCTTTGTAAGAGTTGCCTTGGTCATGCTGTCTCTTCATAGCAATAACGCCCTAAGACAGGTCTCCATACTATCTCCCCTCAGGGCCCATTTGTCCTAATTTCCCTCCTTATAAAGACATCAGTCATTTGGGATTAGGGCCACCCTAGGGACCTTGCATTAGTCAGAGTTCTCTAGAAGGACAAACCTGATAGGGTGAATATGAGTTGTAAAAGAACTTTATTGGAAGCAGGTCTGGGCTGTTGGAGGTTGGAACTTGAACCTCTTTTTCAGGTGAAACCCATATGCAAGGGAGGCACAGTGAGATCTACAGAGGCATGGTGCAGACTCCTGCCCTTTGATGGAGAGCAGAGGCCAGTCATCCAGAGTTAGAGATGCTTTCCTGAACCTGGCTACCTTCTTCCTTTAGAGACAACCCAGGTCCTGGGGATTTTTGATGTTCCTAACTGGCAGCCAAGGACTCTGTCTTCTTACACCCCACACTTCAGCATTTGACCTAACCAACCAACCTCCCTCCCTCCCTCCCTCCCTCCCTCCCTCCTTCCCTCCCTCCTTCCCTCCATTTGTTCATGGCTTTCCCTTGAATACCTGCCATGTTACTTTTGGGAGTCTCCCTGAGCCTGATGAGCTTTCTCCAGCTCCTGTCCAGGAAGAAACCGATTTTGTGAACGCTGTACTTCCAGGGCACAGCACATCTGGCACATGGTGTTCATTAATATTTTCCTATCTATTCTTACCTTATTTTTTATTTTGAGACAGTGTTTCTCAGTGAAGCTCTGGCTGCCTTGAAACTCTGTAGACTAGTCTGGTTTCGAACTCAGAGATCCTGTCTCTGCTTCCCAAATGCTGATATTAAAGGTTGCCTGGCTCATTTTCTTAAGTATCTTAAGTATGTAAGTGAATTAACAAGAACCTGTGTTTTTTAAGGTGACTAAATAGGGAAGATCTACCCCAATGTGAGCGGCACCATCCCAGTGGGCTTGCATCCCTGGAGTGAATAAAGGAAAAAGAAAGCTAGCTGTGGGTCAGCATCCCTGTTCTCTGCTTTCTGTTCTGAGCTCTGAGGGCTTCCCAGGCTCTGAGCTTCTGAATAGGCATGGAGGTGCTCTCTAATCTGGTGTGGCTGTGCTCAACCTCTGCCGTAAGGAACCTATGATGTACTCTCAGATGTTACTTTTCTTCAGATGGTTTCTGCAGGCTGCTCCTGGAGGCCATGATAACAAGATTTGGGGACAACAGTCTCCTGTGAAAGCATAGACTTGCATGTCTCTCTTGCCCATGAAGAAGAGACACATGTAGGGCAAGGCTGAGAGTGTTCTATCACTTGGAATCAGGGATAAGGGGACACCCACTGTTCAGCAGGCCTATGGACATCGAGAAAATCAGAAATTTGAAAACAGGTGATAACACAGTATTATCTACCAAAGGGAACAAACAGGGCTTCTCTCAAGATGGAAACCATAAGTCCAGACACACTTCTGTGAGGGCAGTGGAGCAACCAGAAGTTCTAGAGACAGCCATGGTATCAGCACCAATTGCTGTACAGGGAGCACCCCCCCCCCCAAGTCCCATATTTCCAGATCTAAAAATCTGCCAACCTGGCAAACACTTGACTGTGGAGTACCAAAAGCAAAGTCAATCCCCTTCCTGGGGAGGATAACTCAAGATGTAGGTCACTAGCATGGAAATTCTAGGCTAGCCCCCAGGGGGCAGAAAGCAGCCCTGCCCCTGGATGCTCCCACCCTTCTCACTCCCCTCCCCTAAGGCTTACTCAACAACCTTGGTTTCACAAATGGATAGTGACTGGAAGGCTGCTGGCACTAAGGGATGGCAGGACACAGCATACTGCCTCGCCTTACCAGGAGCTCGGAAGTATGGACTGCAGGTTGACGGGGTGAATGCATTCTTTCAGTCAGCTCTTCCAATCAGCATGGGCCACAGCATAGGATAAACATGTCAATTCTCTTCACAAGGGGACTTCAGACTATCACTGCTGCATTAGTGCTGAGCCCTGAGGAGGACGTGATGTTGAGTGGAATGAGAAAGTGCTTAGGTTTCTCAGTGCTGAGATAATACTTGATAGCAATATGGAAGAGTGTCTCTGACTCAGGTGTGAGCTGCCATGGACGGGAAGGCATGGCAGTGAGAGTGTGCAAGCCATCAGCAGCTTCCTGTTTCCCCTTTTTATTGTCTGAGCCCTAGCCACCGGATTCGAGATGGATCTTCCTCAGTTCAGCTTCTCCAAAACCGGCAGTTCTTCCCAAAGACTGGGGAAGTGGACCTCACCCAGGCACTGCCAAATATTTCAACGAATGTTGACATTCAGATGTGTCTTAAAAGCATCTAAGGGAAAATCCAGAATACTCTTTGGATATCAGGATTCAGACCTATTTTTGGACCCTTGTCTGTCAATACCTCTGTAGTGTGCTGCCTGTTTATAAGCCTCCTCCAACCCCAAGAGTGGGAACAGGCAGCTTCCTGAGGCACACTTTGAAGGCTAAACCGCATATGCTGTGATTTTTTTTTTTTTTTTTGGTGCCCCTAAGGCTGTAATCTGCAGTGTGGTTTCAATTTCACAAAAAGAGAATCTGAAACTCCAGAAATAAAGCAGTTGTATCAACAGGTTGTCCAAGGTGGGTAAAGGCAGGCAGGAGATAGAGGCCAGCCTTTTTACACTTGTGATACACTGACCCCATGTAAGGATCCAGGAGCATCAGAACTTGGTAAATGAAATCATTGAACTCAATACTGAGCTTCCATAGACTCAAATGGCTTGAGAGAAGTGGGTGGGAATATTGTGTGGATCGCATACCTTGCCTTTCATGAATGAAATGGCAATTTGTGCCATCAACCAGTAAAATTCGGAGAATTTTAGCCTCCAAAACACAAGTTTAGAGTGAGTCTCACTCTGCTGGAGCCACCATACACAGGGTTCCTTTCCACAAATCATGGTCTCTAACCAGGAAATGTGTACACCATCATCCAGACCACTGTGGCTGCTCAGTGTCAACCTCATCTTGGATGCAGTGGGAACCTATGGGTGTGGGTCTGTGCTACAATGCACTGGGACACCTTCAGTAAAGCACCAAGGCCACCAGTGCTGACAGTACCGAGCGGAAGCCAATCACAACTATGGAAACATGGTGAACTACTCTGAAAGTGGAATGCATTCTTTCAGAGGGAGGACAAGAGATGGCTTTTCTGCAGCCACCAACCATTCCACTTTAAACCCTGCCACCAACAGCTTGCAAGAGCAGGTGATGGCCTTGTGATAGACCAGCTTCATTCTGCATCCCTGTAGAGGTGAGGGCAGTGGCAGGTTCCTCTTGGCTTCTACCACACAGAAACATCCTCAAAGACACTTCCCAAGGGTTGTTAAATTTCATCAAACTGAAAAGCCCTTTCCCTGTGAATCTTAACACCCTACACCAAACATGCCATTCTCCTTCTCAGAAAGACAGACTCAGAAATGCAACAGCTGGTTTTGAACCTTTAATAAAAGTAAAAAAAGAATGCAAAAAGAACACAATGCTGCAAACTTAGCATGGACGTGAACCTCGCTGGGTGTTCAGATCGGGAACAGTGAATGTGGTTGGTACTAATTACCATTTTTACAAATTCAATCACTTTGGTTTGGTATACCTGCGTTAAACTATTGGCAAAAACATCCTTCAGATTCACATTTTTGGCTACATTATTTCTAATATATTTATTTCCAGTTTAAGAGAAAAACTTACTCATCATATATGATCAAGTACATTGCCGTGTTCACTCACTTTTCTTCTAGTAACCTGAAGAATGCCTTCGAAGGACCAACCATTGTTTTCATTTCCAGGAAATTTTAAGGATTGCTCCAAAACCCAGAACAACCCAATTTTCTCTTAATCAAAGTAGTTTCAGAAAACCAGTTTACTCCAGACATTTTCCTCAAAACAAAATAAGCAAACCCTAATGAGCATCACCACGTGAGTGAACCCAAAACCAGATGTCCCCACAGGCACCAAGCTTCTGTCCTGCCTGGGAACCAACTTTTGCTTCATTGAGTCAGTTCCACAGAATTCAAAACAAACCAAAAACACATTGTAGAATACAAAAAAGGTAAATTTGTAAGTAAAATTACTAAGCTCACAGAACTGGAGTAAGTCAGAGGACTAGAGCGCAGTGGAGGGTGTGACTGAAGGTCACAGCTGACACATGTATTGCTGAGCTCGCCTCCATGCGGCTCTGAAATGACCCGAGAACCCTTCTCTGGAACAGCTCACGCGGTAAAAACAAACAAACAAAATAATAAAATAAATATTTAAGAGAATACAAGGCTCAGATTGGTTTTCATACACATTGCACTTGAAGTTGAAGACCCAATACTTGCAAATTAGGTCCCACGTGATCTATGCCATTCAACGCTACAGGACACTGCGTGTTTAACGCAGTGACATGCGCACTCACCCAAGGCAATCACAGATTGCAAGCTCCATAGGGCTGTGGAAAAGTCCTCTCCACGCTGGAGTGACAGAAACAATTTCGGCTCATTACGACTGAAACAGCATAGACAGCTACTCACTCTTAGGTTGTCCAGATTGTGGACACTTCATTTAAATTGAGGTGAAAAGTCCAGCATCATGGTGCAGAATCATGACTGCGCTGCTGTGGCTCTCGGTAAGATTGTCTACAAACCCCAGGCAGTGAAAAGCAGAGTTCCCACTGGTGAGACCCACATGTGAGTGCCTGCCTGAGTGTGACCTGGAGATGTAGCTGCACTGGGACCTACTCCAACTCACTGCTGCTCTCCTCTCCCCCCTTTACACAACCCTCTATTTAATTCTGGATAAATACCCTCACTACATATACTTTATGTCTGTTAAGCACCATCAACCCCCTCCTTTGGGCACGGACACAAAACTGCAGGTTGGTAATTCATGTTGATTCAAGGCTTTGAAATATGGCAACTTGCTTTGAATGATGAATGAAATCTAATACTCAGGAAACTGGCCCCCCGACCCCACTCTCACATACAGCCTGGGATGGAATGTTCCAGTGCAGACAGGTGTGAGGGTGGGTAAGCAAGGTAAGACTTTTAGGTTAAGTGGTCCTTGCCTCCATTTGCTAGTCTAGACCATGTGAACACTTCTTCAGGAGTCATTTATCATCGTCAGCCCAGTCTAAATGGGACATTGAGGAAAAAAAGAGTCTTCATCACACCCAGGACCAGTGTCTCCGCATCCTGCTTCCGCTCTGAACCATGCCTTGAAGCTCAGTCACTGTGAGGCTTTTCCGGAACACCCTATGTGGAAAAGACAAAAGTCAGTGCTTGAGTGCTTTAACTGTTGGGGCCTATATAATTCACTTGCCTGGGGATGAGTGAGGCTCAGGATGAGCTTCACTACTGCCCTTTAGGCTGCCAAGGCTGCAGACCTAGCTCTTAACCTATGAAGTTACGACAATCCAAACCTCAGAGAAAGCAGTGCTCCTAATACCTTTCTATAAAGCCTGCTATGTAGAGTCAGACAATGACAAATGTGTGGCTAAGCCACTAGGCACAGGAAATACCATCAAAGCACCCCACCACAAGGCAGGACAGGAGCACCCAAGAGATGACTTAGTGCAATCAGAATTACTTGTGGAAAAGGTAGGTGGCTTCTGCTAATGCCTTTGTCAGACCTGATGCCCTGACAGCATTCAAGTCTGGGAATCACTGCCATTGCCAGGCCTGCAGGTTGGACCAAGTGCAGGATGGTGTCTCACTGGAGAGTTGGACAGAGCAACCACAAGCTGCCAATGCAGGAGATAAACCTCAATTCACACATCCTCTAGGAGCCCAGAGACCTCCTGCTCTGTTCTGTTCTCCCACACGCAGCAGCCATACTTAATAAGATCCATGAGTGATAGACAGAAATGGGGGGGTAAGTAAAGCCACCCCAAAGTGCAGCATGCCTTCTAGAAAACACACTTCCCCCAAAGCTGACATAAAGAAGTTCCCAAGAAAGCTTAAATTAGTCTAGTGTTTTGCTTTGTTGGTTTTTGTTTTTCTTTTCTCGTTTTTGAGTAGTTCAGGTTGGTCTGGAACTCACAAAGACTCACTGTTTCTGTCTCCCAAATGCTGGGAGGCATGCACCACACCTGACCCAGGTCAGACGCTTGCTAAGTCACTTGGAAAGAAACGTTAAGCTACCAAATTATATTATGTTATCTATTTACTGATTCCACAAACAAAACATAATGTTAGAATGTGCAGTCTTGGGGTACTAAAACAAAGTCTGTTCTGGTGTAAGAAGTGAAAGAACCAATAGGCTGAGACTCACTGAAACATAGGCACCTGCCTGCCCAATAGAGCAGCTATGCAGTGTATCCTACATGACAAGACTACACCTGGGACCCCAGTTTGTTCACATCAGTTTCTAAATCCATTTGCAGAATGAACGAAAGATACATGCTATGTGTTAAAGGGCTATATAGAATATTAATGAGGAGCATGCCTCAAGTTTGCATACACTGGGGCCAACATCAGTTCCATATTTAAAACACGGTAATCATAGCTTCTGCTTCACAGTTTGAGGGCTCCAATAGTAACCATGGACAGTCAGTACGAGGACATGGACAGCAGTCAGTGACTAGCAGATGTGATTTCAGTGACAAACTGAATTCAACAGCAGCAGGCCAGCAAACTCCACAGTTAGTGTCCCTGGGGGTCAAGTGACAAGAAGCGGACATACATTGGCTGCTGTTTGCAATCTCAATCTTTACTTCTGGGGAAAGGTTTATAAACACGAACAGCATCAACTGCAGATTCTATAAATGTGGGCAATCATCTTCTCCAAACACACAGGCCGATGACAAGCTTGCTGTATTTTCAGACACAGGACAAAGGGCACGTAAGAAAAACAACTGCTATAATGCCATAAGCTGAGTTCTGAGGCATGGGCACCCTTGTTAGTAACCAGAGTTCCCTGTTCAAGGGAACTGCAGGCAAGAACAAAGACTGCCAACCAGTGGGAGGGCCGTAGGGTTCCTAGACAGTCCTCAAAGCTGACTTGGCTCAACTCCTCTACTGTCAGCCATCCCTAGGTGTATAGGCTGCTGGCACGGTTCAGTGTCCACTTCTCAGGCACGCTGACTTCCTAAAAGGATGAGAGCCTCAGCCTCCACACATTACCTCAGCCTCCACACATTACCACCCAGAGGTCACAACTCTAAACACCTTTCAGACCGAAACTAGTCACCTGCTTTAGACCAACCTAGCTCAAAGCCTAAGGGATTCTCTGCCAGACTGTGGACAAATCTCCAAACATGAGGTACTGGGAGGCCTTTTCTCCACTGATAATTACCTATGTGCACTGTGAGGTAAGTGATGGAGGGAGGGAGAAGTGTCATCATGTTTTCTTGTGATATGGATCTGGGGTGTTACTTGTTTTAAGACAAGGTTTCTATTAGCCACCATGTCCTCAACTCAAGATCCTCCTGCCTCAGCCTCCTGGATCCTCCTCCATATCTAGCTTCTGACAGGATTTTTAATGGTGAGGTAAGCTTTCTGACTCTCCATCAGGGAGGGGACAGTTCAGTTTGACTGGCTGTGATCTGCAGAGGGTTAGCAGGGACAGTAGAGAGGGTCACTGCTAGTTGTAGCCTTTAGAATGACTTGTATTTTTTGAGCTATCCCATTGGCCTTCACATTCAGCTTCTGAGTGGGTGTCAGATGACTGTTTAAAAATAGCATGAAATACTGAGCTAAGCACTCAGAGATAAAGCCCGAGTTTCTCTGTGAGCAATGGCTCTTTTCCAGTCAAACTTCTGTAAAGTTCACCTCACTAAAGCCCATGAGTCAAAGTCATCTTGAAATAACATGTTCATATTATCTTTAAAGTGTCCAAGTGGCAACTGCGCCCTGATAAAAAGCTGCTACAAGATTCTGAACACAGCTGCCCAGCTGTCTCTGAAGTGACCCTGGATGTCAGGAGGTGGCACTGCTTTCTGTCCCATGGAGAAGAGACCTGGTGCTCCAACAAGACAGTCCTTTTACACAGTGGTCAAGCCATGCTCCAGAACTCTCAAAGATTCTTTCCCTGTGCCTGAGCTCAGGTGCCTTTGGTAGGGGGTGCTTGCTGACCCAAGCTGGCCCCTGGTTTGTCCACAGACAAGGAACACTACCCCAGCATCGTCTGCACCCACAGGTTTTGCTAACAGATGCTATAGAACTGACAATGTGACTGCCTGTTATATGACACAGCTGCAATGCACACCGACAACCTCAAAGTCTGGTTGCCTTCCAGCATGAACAAATGTTAAAAATCTATACACTGTAACTCAACAAAGACACAGCTACGTATCATTTTATATTTAAACTGGCTGTTCTCACCTACCGAGGTTAAGGAATCTGAATGAGATACAAACTACAAATACAAAATACATTTGCCAGCTAACAAGCCTCAGTGCTCAGAAGACACTGATGGCTGCACTTACCATAGCTAACTGCCGTCCTATGTTTCCCACGGTGACGCCTCCTGAGAAGAATATACACGGAAGCCAAGAGCGAATATAGAGGAAATCTGGGGATGTGTACCTAGGGAGAGAGCAAAAAGTCTCAGCACCCCGGCAGCTTAGGGTCCAGAATTCCCGTGATGATGGAGACATTTGTGAGCTATAGTTAACATCACATGTCAGTGTCCAAAAGACATGTTTTACAGCCACCGGACTTCCCTCTCACCAAGATATGGATAATGAGTTTATAATATGCTCCAAGAAAAAGTATTTTGAGATTTTCATGTTATTTTGCATAAAAAGCCAAATAACATACAAAACATCTATGCTTAACAGGTAGGTGTTGTTACAAAAGCAAAGCAACACTTTAAACGCACTTACTGGTAGACACCATTATACACAAGAAACTGAGTGATCAGTGTAGCTAGGAAGGCGATGGTAATCCCAAGTCCAAGGCCACTTCGGGAGCGATCAAACGTCCACCACAGCCCCAAAGACAGGGCTGCTAAAGTCAAGGACAGCTGAACATTATTGGCAAAATCCAATTTCTAGAGATCCAAAAGTTAAGGACAAATTTCTTAATTTATCATAAGAAAACTAAACCCAAGAATTACTCATGACCACATTATTATTATACAGTAACCTACTGCTTGGAATGATGGCACATGAACAAACCTGACACCCCTCCCTCCCCCGTCTTCCCAACATCCAGAGTTCTGGCTTTTAATAGTAGCCTTTCTGAAAGTGCTAATGCTACTGGCATTTGGCCATAGCAATGAAGTTTTGCTAAGATACCATCTTCACTCCCCATCCCACCCCTTTCTTTTCAGTGCGTGGACACAAGCAGCACTGCCCCCTGCTCTCTGCCAACCCAGGCAGAAGGGCAGAAGTCAGTTTATTAAATCAGTGTCCGTCAATCGGCACTCTCAGATCTAACTTGTGAATTATCCGAGTAAGGGAAAAGCCCCAAAGTCAGTGTACAACTTAATATCCTTTACTCCATGTTGCTCTTGAAACATAGTAAATAAAATGTTTACCATCAAATCAACCATGCCCACAGATAATGCATAATGCACAGAAACACGGCACACTGCATGAAGGGAATGTGCCATCTCTGGACACTGGAAGGCCAGGGCCACCTGCCCAGCCTTGGACGTCTACGACAGAGAACAGGAGCAAGTCTCTCACTAATCCTCTATCACAGGGAGAAGCTAAGAGGGAAGACAAAGTCCACTGAGAGCCACAGTAAACTGAGGGGCAGAGACTACATCCATTTTTGGTGTAAGATGAATAAAGGCCCTAGGAACTGGACCCGAGAATTCCTCTAAAGTTCAGGGATGAGGCAATTAACATCAACATTTGGTCACAGTAAGAATATGTCCTGCCACAACCCGGCTGATACCCTGGACACGGACACCAACTGAGGATACGGCACTGGCGTGGTTGATGCCAACAAACACTGCAATACAGCGCATGACACTGGCCCACTCTCTCTTGAACTTGTGTGGTTCTCCCAGGTGACTGTCAATACAGGGGTACAGTAGGCCGACAACAGCTATTTGAAGAAAAACAAAAACAGGATTAGAATACATTGGCTAAAATCAGTCCCCATGTGGTCATTATCTGTAGGGTCTAAACCACTTATTTTCCTGGGCAGTTTGACACTTGTAGCACAAAGTAGAAGGCTGCAGCAAGGCCACCTCACGCTGCTTTCTCTTGGCTTTGACCCGGCCCCAATGGGACAAACTGCATACTATGGGGAGGGCAGGGCCCAGGAAGGGAGCGTCCTGCTGTCAGTCCCAGGCTTCCCTGGGTGCCTCTAACACCTCCTGTTTGTTTCTTCATGTGTGAAATGAGGATTATATAAAGTGTAGGGCAGAGAAGGAAGAGGTTCTGTGGTTCTGAGTTAGGAACTGTCACAAACACAGACTTCAACTCTCAACATTAGGGCAGTGGCAAGCTAGCATTCTAAAAGGGCACCCACAATCTAAGTGGGAGAGCACCCATGGGACACTTAGTTGCACCTAAGTTCAAGACCTCAGGCTGCCATTTCACCTTGCCTGATGAACACAGTCATTAGGCCCTGTCAGTGGTGAGGAAGGTGCCGGTTCAGCCACACATTCAAATTAGGAGAAAAACCATCTTAGGTTATTCCTCAAAACTTCCATTACAAACTTCATGTTCCATATGTACAAAAACCAGAATTTCAAAGCTCCATCTTATTCCCCAAAGAACTATTAAGGGCTGGGGTAATAATTCAGTGGCAAATAATCTGCCTAACATGTCTGAGGCCAGCCCCAGCCCAAAATAAACAAGAACGCTAAACCATAGAGTGCTTTGCAAACAAAAATGCAGCTGTCTCTCAATGGCTACATCAACGTTCCTGGCAGAAGCACAGCTGTCACAGGGCTGAACCCTATAATGCTGCAGGTGAGCCTGAGAGAGACCTTGGGGAGCAACAGCAAGTACCATTCATATTACATTTAACCCATGACTCAGCTACAGCACAGCATCGAAGCCCAGCATATAAACTATAGGCAGGCAATTATAGCTGGCTTCAAAGCAGACAGAAGCTGCTCTCGCTGTCATGTGGCCATAAGCACAGGTGTGCCTCACCAGATTGGAGGAAAGGAGTACGAGTTTATACAGAGCAATGCTGGGGGTGGGGGCAGGGGAAAGAAACACCTGAGGAATATGTAGGGATCTACTGGGCTATGACCATTCAACTTTTTTTGGGGGGGGGGAACGCCAGATAAAGACGAAGGCTGTCGCATTTGTCACAAGTTTCGTTGAGAGGTATGCTTAGGTGTGCTTAGGTCCAAAGGTTTCTCCTTTAGTCCTGTCCCAAGTCTACTGGGCCACGGAGTTCCAGAGGGCTTGGCTGCTAGCCACAAAGCACTATCAGCACAAGGAAGTACGGAGAAGTCTGTCCCCTGGCAACAGCCTCCTGAGCGCACGTGACGGTTTGTTTTCAGTTATTCAGCGGGGTAGCACGTTTGCTTAAGCAGCCAATGGCCGCGTGGTGCTGCCCTCACCAGTTCTCCAGGCGGCCAATCCTGGCTTCTGGCTCTTCGAGACAGCTGCGACTCCTCCACTTAAACTGCCAATTATCTCCTGACCTCATCTCCATCACTATTCCCTCCAACTTCCGCCTGTCGCTCTCCAGCGTCTGAAGCTCCCAAACCTCTCGTCCTCCCCCCCCTTTTGAGTATTCATGGTGACAACAGCTGATGTGCCCCCACCCCCCAGACTCCAAGAACAAGGAAGGGCACTCACCGGCTGCCGTGCCACAGCACGGGGGCACCCACCAGGCTGAGGAGAAGATGGTGGCGATCACCTCATCGGGAAAGAGCGTGACATTCCGCTGGATTTGCAGCAGATTGAGCACCAGAGCCAGGACCACACCGAACGAGAAGAGCACGAGGCTCCGCTGCACCAGGTCGTGGTGCCAGCTGCCGGGCCGCGCGCCGCATCCTGCCGTTCCCGCTCGCTGGCCCCGGGGCGCCGGTTCTGGGGTTCCGGGACCCTGCGGACAGCGGGCTGCTGCAATCATGCCTCGTGAGAGGCTGTACGGCCTCGCAGAGCCGGAGCTTGAGGAGCTCCAGACGTGGTCGTGCAGCCTGGGCATCGGCGGCCAGGCGCACCGTGGGAGGAGCACGCCACGACACCACGCGTAGCGCGCCCGGACCGCCCAGGAGCGGCCGCGGCCCCGCGCGGGCTCCGCTTATAAAGCGGGCCGCCGGTGGCATCATGTGACCCCGCCCAGCCTATCCACCACCCGCGCGCCCCGCTGGGGGGCGTGTCTTCCGACGGCTCCGCCCTACCCGCGCGCCTGTCCGCTCGGGGTCTGGTGAGGCGGCGGGAACCAATGGGAAGAGGGCGGCCCATATGACGTACTCACACGCCACCGGGGGGTGGGGCTGGTGCCCGGCTCGCGCGCTTGAAGCGAGAGCACGCTGCACGGGTCGGCACCAGGGCGGGCTTGACGTGGGTCATATGGTCCGGCGTTGCCCTGCCCTCCCCTGCCCTGCATTGCGCTGCGGGATCTCGATTTCTGAAAGAATGCGGACACGCGCGCAGGTGTTCTCCTTCCCCAGGGTCCTGGCGCATGTCCCCCGCTCTGGTACCTTGCTGGCCGCAGGTGACAGGTGGTCTGCACGTTCACAACCTAGTCCAGACGCCCCCTAGCCAAGACCCCACGGGCTAAATCCACAGGGCTTGTGAGCAGACTGAAAGGGCACCGTGTGACCTTAGGTAAGGCGTGTGGCTCCTTAGCAAAAGAGTAAAAGAATCACCCTCCCAAGAAGGCTGTTTCTCAAAGTTCACGGAGGAGGTCAGTTTTCCGGAGTGACATAGCACGGGTGTGGGTGCCCCGGCTGCCTTTCTCGCTGTTTCCTCCAAGCCATCGGCGGTTCTATGGTTTGTCCAGAAGAACTTGAAACAGTTTGGACTTCTTGGCTGTTTTCCACACTCCTGCCCGTGTGAAGGTTGCAGGGCGCGCACACACGGGTGGGGGGGGGGCATCAGTATTGTATGTTGTGTTACAGCAACATGGGAGCTCTTTCAACAGCAGTAGAGGCTGCCTAGCTTCAGGTGATAGTTGTTAATGGCAGTGAGTCTCTATCGTGGGATGTGACAGGTGCCACCTCTACCACCCATCACCGGCTGCAGGTCCTCTGGATGTTGAGAAAGCTGCACCTGTGTAAATACACACACCTATGCCCCTAAGGAACAGACTCATCACTCACAGGAAACTTGGCCCTAAGGAACTGACTGACAGTCACTTGCAGGAAGCTGGCATGATGGGACAGGCTACAGCTCAGACCCTTCACCCACATACCAGTACCATGCATCTGTCTTGTGAGTTCTAAGATGTATTCTAGTCCCTTTTTCTCAGGCCATTTTGCTTGTCCTTACAAACTCCTCAAGGATTCTGTTGTTCTTGTTCTCATGGGCAGGCCTGGAGCTTCTAATATTTTGTAGTTTTCTTTGTCACCCACCTGTAGTGTGGAAAGGGGCTACTGATGTCTTCAGACAGTTGCTCTGTTACCAGTTGGCTTCTTCTGCTTACCCAAGCCAGCACTCATACAGCCTAACTTCTGCTGCTGCTTAGCCATCTCATCTGCACTGGGACAAAGCAAGCTGTGGTCCTAAACCATGAAGGTGCCCTGTGGACCATGAGGGATACCTGCCTGCCTTGTGCCTCATTCCTTGGGGTCCCATGGCTCTATGGGCTCACGAGAACTTTACCCTCATATTCAGTGAATGATGCTTCCATAGGATAGAGATAGAGAAGGGTTTGAAGTAAGGCTCTTGGAGATGGAGCCTGACTACCAAAAGTGATACCCAATTTTTATAAGACCTGCCAGTTTCTCTGTGCATACTGGAAATGGAAGATCAGGGTCCCCTTCTCTGGCCCTGAGGATGAGTGGGGTTGCTAGGGAGTTGCCTTTGAAATAGCTCCTGGTGCTTCACTGTACCACTTCATGTTAATCATTACAGATGTGTTGAATGCAGGTGTGTCCCAACTATCCCAGCTACTGAGAACTCACCTGGAGACCCCGAAAGCAAGGTGAGCCAGCTACTGCCTTTCTCTATATCCCTGCATTCATTCTGGGATAATACCAACAACCACTCTGGCTTGTATTCTTAAAATGGAGTAGATAAGGAGATATGTAAGCTATTTTAATGAAAGCTTATCCCATGTTCACTGTAGACAGTTGAGAAAATAAAGCCCTATCTGGAGCTGAGGTAATGACCCAGTCAGTAATGTGCTTGCTGTATGAGAATATGAACCAGAGTCTGGTTCCACAGAATCCACATAGAGGGTCACATGGTACAATAACACATGTCTGTACTCCCAGTACTAGAGAGACTGAGAGGACCCTGGGACCTTGGTGTCTGAGTGGTCCAGCTAAAAAGTGAGCTCTGAATTCAGAAAGTGGAGAACAGTTGAGGAAGACTTTTGACATCCACCCCGGTCTCCACCACAGAGCAAAAGCTGTTGTTAAGATTTCAGACTATGTATTCCCAGTTATTTTTTCCTATATGGAAGTGTATGTCGCTTTTTTAAGTTTTTATTTAAAGATTGATTATTTTTAATGTGTGTGTGAATGTATGTATGTGTACCCCATGCCTGCAGATGCTCATGGAGGCCAGAAGAGGGCATAGAATCCCCCGGAACTGGAATTGCAGATGGTTGTGAGACACTATGTCGGACTGGGAACCAAACTTAGATCCTCTGGGAGAACAGCAAGTGCTCCTAAACACTGCACCAGCCCTTTCCATTTCTAAACGTGTGTGTGTGTGTGTGTGTGTGTGTGTGTGTGTGTGTGTGTGTGTGTGTGTGTGTGGCTGGAGGTCAGAGGACAACTTGTGTCGGTTGCTTCTCTTCTTTCATGTGGGTCCGGGGGATTGAATGCAGGCCTTTACCCACTGAGCCATCTTGCCAGCCCCTGTCCTGCAAGTTATACTGGAGTATAACATACACAGTAGAACCTGTTACCAAGGGACCATGAACTTCTTCAAAGCATGGAATTGATGTCATGGTTGAAACCTCACTTACACAATGTACAACTTCCTCACTCAAGGTTGCCAGCTGAGTTCACAGATTCAGAAAGTGCACAGCCTTCCTCAGGGTCACTGCAACCCCTTCAGCATTCCCAAGCCTCAGACCACCATGAAGCTTCTGTCTGCGTCTGTGGGCTTCCTGCTCCAAACATCCTTGTAAGCAGAATGATTCACTGTGCAGTTTTTAGTGGTTCTTTTTCAGCACAGTGTTCTCAAGATTTATCCATGTTGTAGCACAGTAATGCTTTGTTTCTTTTGATGGCTGACTGATATTCCATTGTGCAGGTACTCTGCATTTTGTCTGTCCTTTCTGTTTGAATATTCGAGTTGTGTCTGCTTTATGGCCACGATGAATAATGCTGTAAAGTAAAGACGTACATAACTCTGTGTGTGCATTTCCATTTCTCTTGGGTGAAATGAGCAGAATGACAGTGTCTTATAGGAAACTCCACTTCCCAAGGCAGCTACACCATTCTGCAGTCCCATCAGAACATTGTGAAGGGCCATCCTGGGTGAGGATCCCGGGGGAGGGACTGGGCAGCAATGATGGTGACAGTGATGTCCAAGTATGTACCTTTCTTGAAGGGTTTGGTTATGAAGAGGTGGGAGTAGGTAATGGAACTGGAGGGAAGAGAGAGCAAGTCCAGCAGCTCTGGGACTTAAGCTGGTTGACTCTAGTCACTAAGTCTACTGGGGATAGACAAGGGACAGGGAGAAGTCTTCCCTCAGGGGATTGAATGGTTTGGGGTGGGGGACTGCCCTGTGTGTGTTATTTGGAGACATAGGAGCAGAAAGCTCAAGAGTCTCAGGAATTCATGAGATTATCTAAGCTATAAGCCATTGCTGGGGAGAGGAGGCAGAGAGGCCTGCAAACTGTGTGGGAGCTCTAAGGAACTCCACGCATGAGGATTCTGTGAGTCCTTGGGCATGCCGGGGCAGGCTATAAAAGACAGCAACAATAACAGAAGTTATTTATTTTTATGTGTGTGTGCATTCCACAGTATATACGTGGAAGTAAGAAGACAACTTTGGGAGTGGCTTCTCTCCTTCTGCAGTGTGGGTCCCAGGGACTGAACTCAAATTATCAGCCTTGGTGGCAGGCAAGCGCCTTTACCCATGGAGCCATCTCTCCAGCCTGCAGTGAGCCCTTTGGTGATGGCTCTGTGTCACCCACAATCCTGTCACTAACTGGGTAGACTCACTGGTTCTCCAATGTAGACTCAGCGGGGTAGCTTCTTTGTTCTGCAGTTACCACCCTACCTGGGATGAGTAGATGTTATTCTCATCTCTCCATGAAAGGTCACTGCACAGGGAGGAAGGGCTGATGGTGGGTGAGGGCAGATTGGAGGTTGGGAGTTGGGAAGGTGGGGGTGGGGAGCTGCTCTCTTGGGATTGAAGGCTTGTTGAGGTCTGTGATAACAATTTACTGGCTTGTAAGGTGCGGTGAGTCTATATGTGACTCTAGATCAGCTGAGGGACTTCTGGGTTTTTTTCTGGTAGAGAAAAGACAGGATTGGAGTCTGGTGATTGATGGGGTCATGCCCTAAACTCTGGGAAGTATAGGAAGAAGCAGAGGACAGTTCAGAAGAGGCCCCCAGACTGGGAGGACAGGAACCCATGTAGTGTTAGATACAAGCCCCAAGCATGCAGGATCTTTGCCCACTTTCCTGGTCTTCTTTGGCTCTACCTTTGATTCTAGAACTGGGTATGGCTTGATCCACAGGCTAGAAGTTCTACAGAGCGGAGGCAGAGGAGGGAGGCTTTACAGACAGCCAGGCTGAGTCCAGCAGAAGCAGAGGACACTTTACTGCTTCCTTCAGTGCTTTCAGCAAGGATTAGCTGGTATGAGGCTTAAGGCAGGGGACTTATGGAAGAGCCTGTTTGGGGAACTTGGCTGTTGCCTCCTGATTTCTTGGAAGTCAGATAACAGCTTAGTTTCACTTTGGTAACATGGGACTTTAGCACATGTGGGTGAGTCTGTTTTGCTCTGCCCTCTGGCAGCTGGGCCTAGTGCAGTAGCCTATGGAAAACAGTAAAGCTAACTGGTACCTTTGGTCCTGGGCAGGGAGCTGATAAAGAGACCATCCAGGCAGGGGGAGGGATGGAGGATGAATGTTTCATGGGGAGATGCTGCAGATGTGGACAAAGTCCAGAGTGGCTTGATGACCAGGTGCTGGGCTGCTGGTCAACACGTCACCCAGGAGGGCAAGGCCTCGATGACTAAGGCTCCTTTAGGCCAACGTGGCCAACAAAGGCTCCCAACAGGTTTGGGAAACGGAGGTGGGTAATGTAGCAGGAATGAAGATGGGTACTGGGGGTGGTGGGTGGGGTGGTGGGTAGGGAGTATCCTCTAACCTGTGTCCTCTGTGGATCCTCAGACTATGCCATTTAGAGTCACTGCAGATGCAAAACGTTATGATAAAGTCACTGGGAGCAGGACAGACTGATGAATGTGAGGCTATCCATATTAGAGAAGAGGGGCCAGGCCGGTGGGCACCAGCAGCAGCCTCTCCCAGCCGCATAGGGGGCATAGACTCCAAACTCATTCTGATCAGGGGTGAATTTCTTTGGGGTAGGGATGGAGCAGCCAGGAAGCGTGAGAGAAGGCCTGGAGTTGCAGCGCATGCCATAGAAACACTGTGTTTTCTGTTGGCCCCCTGGCCCCAAGGAAAGGCTGAGCTGTCTGTCCTAACTTTCTCAGGCCCCCAAAGGAGCCAGTTGGGAGAAGAGCAGATCTGCTCTGGAGAGCTGTGAATGCAGTACTCTCATGGTGGGGTTTGCTTTGGCTGCCCACTGTTCGTTCCTTACCCTTCCCTCCCTCAACATCTCCAGGTCCTCCTCCCTCCACCCCTACTTACTTCTCCCTTCATTCCTTCTTTTCATTTCCATCTCTTCTTCCCCCTCGCGACTTCCTCTTCCCTTTCTCACACTCCTTTCCTTCTGTGCCCATTGCTCAGTTAGGAACACAGAGGAAACCAGATGTCAAAAGCTCACACATTCCAGGTATGAGTCCCCCATGGTTCCTGTAATGAATGAGCAGAAGCATAGCAACTCATAGTAATATGATTTTATCATCTCAGGGGTCTAAATGTGCAAGGGGCTTCGTACCCCCTAGTAGGATCTGTTTTTGCCTTCCTGACTCCTGGAGACTCCTCATCACACCATCACCATCACTGTCCTCCAGGAGTCTTCCTCCTGTCCTGACTGTTGTGTCCCTGACTTTCTTCCTGCCACCCTCTCACTTCCAATGACCTTATATTTACATCAGAATATCTAAAGAACCCAGCTACATGTGCATATGTGTGTTTGTGTGAGCGTGCGTGCCTGTGTATGTGTTCTCTCCAAGCTGAGAATGCCCATCTTCAGCAGGCATCAGGTGGAACCTTTGGGAGGTGATGAGGTAGATCAGAGGACAGCATCAATGTCTCAAGGGCTTTGACATAGCCACATCTAGAGTCCCTTTGCCATTTAGGCCACATTTCACAGACTGAGTGTCTTCCAGATCAGGCCTGAAGACAGCATTTTCAGCACACTGGTTTCTGTTGAAGCCCATGCCAAGAACTCTGGAAATTTGAAACCAAAGTGATAACTCAGGCCTGTCATTCCACTTCAGAGGCTTGGAAATGACACGTTCTAGGCCATCCTGAGCAACTTGGTCTAAAGAAAAGAAGG
This sequence comes from Phyllotis vaccarum, assembly GCA_033318265.1. Classification (NCBI taxonomy): domain Eukaryota; kingdom Metazoa; phylum Chordata; class Mammalia; order Rodentia; family Cricetidae; genus Phyllotis; species Phyllotis vaccarum. Next base: position 74,145,818 of record JARWLC010000014.1, on the reverse strand, counting down.
GGTATAGTCAGTGGTAGCAGAGCCTTAGCTTGGCACGCACAAGGCCCTGAATTCAACTCTAACCACTTAAAAAAGTGGTGAGGGGGATAGTGGGAAAGCGAAGGGCCTTCAGACACTTAGGTAGGAGACTCCAGCCCTCACGTGGACAGAGGAGCCAGCGAGAGTAGCTCCCACTGTGTGGACTCAAGGACTCCTGAGCAAGGAGATAGAGCTGGAGAACAATCCAGAAAGCATGGCAGTATTAGGGGGGTATGGTGTACCCAAATTATCCTTGTTCATCCGCTTCTCTTCATGATAGTTTAGCTAGTGCCCTTCCTCGCTATGGTCAGATGGTGTCCAGGCTTGAGTCTGGACCATAGGGAATAAGCAACTGTGCAGTTGCAGTCAGGGCAAGCAGCCAGCTGCACTCCAGAAATCCCATCTCCCTTCTTCACAGAGGCGACTGCACTCTTCTCCCACAGGCTTCTCTCTGTCTCTGTCTCCTTGAGCAAGCTAGTATGCACCCTAATAAGTACCATGGGCTCAAGATCATGTTTAAGCTCCACATTGTTTAAATACTTAGTCCTGAGATTAACAAAAAACTTCCCGTTCAACTTCCCATGCCCTTGGGAAGCACTACTGCTTTATGACTATGGACTGTAAGTAAGAACCACAAAAGTGGCCAGTGATATTTTAAGTAAGCTATATGGTCTCTGCTGTCCATGATAGCACCAGTTCCGAACTGGATTATGGCTGTTCTCCCTGCACGGCCTGTGGCCTTCATAGGTCCCTGCTTGTGAGACATTGTCTGGTTGAGGAGAGGGACCAAGGTTGCATGCTTGCTGACTATTATCATGTATAGGTCTCTTCTAAAAGCATGCTGAACCTTGAGGGCTGTTGCTATTAGCAGAGGAAGTGTAGACTGAGAAACTTTCCTGCTCACTGCAGCCCAGGAGACTGGTCAGCATGGAAAGTGATGGAAAGGTATATGTGGGCAGCATGAAGGAGCTTGTCTGATAGCACGAAGTGGTTTTGTCCTGGAGTCATGTGGAATGTGGAAATGGTTACATACCTCCCACTTCTGTTCCAGACGATGAAGATGATGGGCTGGTAAGCCATCACACCCCACAGGGATTCGTCCCCAGAACTGGAGAGTCTGATTGCCATTAGGTTCTGGTGCATGGCCCCAAGGGTAGACACAGGTGCTTGTCTTCACTTGATTGGGAGTCAGAGTGTGGCCAGGACACACCCTTCTCAGAACCAAACCTGCTTTATCTGAATTCTCGAGTGCACTCAGGTAGCAGTGAGAACAATGGCCATAAGAACTCTGAAGGACTCTGGAGTGTGTGACTTCCTCTAGTATTTTAGTTTCCTAGTAGGGCAGGGAAGTCTTCCAAGAACACAGGCAGCAGTTGTGTGTATCCATTCCTGTATCTAGGAAGGAGGGAGTGGAAAGATCACATCTTCTTCAGGAGATGGGGCCCTACGGGATGGGGCCATGGTGAATGTTAGCCATGGAGCGTGCAGATTCAAGACGGGTCGGTGTGGAACTGAGGGCTGAGCCTTCTCAAGGAGGCAGGAAGAGTGGAGGTCACCTGCTCTAGTGTGGCTAGGTCAGTCATCTGGGCAAGAGTGGGCAGGGCTGGGAACTGAAGGGAGGAGGATGTGAGGAGACTGCTGCTATGTGGCATGGTTGAGGCTATGGACCTCTAGTGGGTAGTCATGGGAAGGTGGAGGGACAGCCTATTCATTGACATGAGTGCCATCACACCACACAGCACCAGAGAACAATGCCTGAAGTACTCAGCTTAGCTTCCAGACTTTACTGTGACTTCCAGTGGTTTTTCTGTACATACAAAAGTCTTTGCTCTTCTAGAAATATAACAATTTAATTACAGAAAACAAAACTAGATTTTCTTACCATCATTCTTTAGTAGATATCAAAGTGACGTATCTTTGGGTTGGATTGTTAGATTTTAAAAACTACTGTTTGAACTGATTAGGGACTCATGTCAGGTTGGAATTAGCAGAATTTCTAATGATTTCTGAAATGACCCTAGACACATTTGTACTACATATTTATGTGAAGGACAGTTCTTAGTACTGATTTTTAGAAAGTCAGAATATTGATCAGGAGTGGGGTGATGGCTCAGTGGGGAAAGTGCTTGTTGTGTAAAATTCAGGACCTAAGTTTGAATCCTCAGTGCTCAGTGAATGCCAGACAGACCTCCTGGTGGACTTACAACTTCAGTGCTGAGGAGGCAGAGACAAGGGATCTCTGGAGCAAGCTGGCCATTAACATTAGCTGAATTGTTGTGCTCAGGGTTCAAGTGAGAGACCCTGTTTCAGTATAATGTGGCCTATGAAGAAAATGTCATCAATGTCTGGCCTCTATATACATTTGTAGACAAACATCACTCACCTCTGAAAAACACCAAAGATGGTTTCCATCCTAAGCTCCAGATATTTAGCCATGAGTAGCTAGCTGCCTCATGTAAACATAGACAAGCAGATCAACTTATTAGTATGCAAATTTGCTTGTCTTTAAGAGATAATAAATTAGATGTATACCAAAGAAGTTTTTAAAAAGAAATGTTGTTTACAAATACCTCTGATTTATCAACAGTAAATATTTGATTTCTATGCCTATTTTATAGAATATATGCCTTGGTATCTTAGTTACTTTTCTGTTGTGAAGACATCACGACCAAGACAACTTATAGAAGAAACAGTTTATTCAGGGCTTACAGTTTCAGAGGTTATAAGTCCACAGTCATCAGGGTATGGCATTAAGAAGGCAGGCATGGTGCTGGGGTAATAGCTGAGAACTCAGGTCTGATCCACACCAGCACAAGGTAGAGTCTGTCTCTCCTGAGAGAGAGAGAGAGAGAGAGAGAGAGAGAGAGAGAGAGAGAGAGAGAGAGAGAGAGAGAGAGAGAGAGGAGAAAGGGAGAGAGAACTGGGAATGGTATGGGCTTTTGAAACCTCAAACAAGGTCGTACCTCTTAAACCTTCCCAAACAACTTCTGCTAACTGGGGACCAAGTATTCAAACATATGAGCCTGTAGGGACTATTCTTGTTAAAGCTATCAGACTGGGGTAGGGTAAAGTTTCTCAGGTGAAAAGGGTCCTGAGTAGAAATCTTAAACAGCACTTAGCATAGTATCATTGCTAAGGAATGGAGGGCGGCCTTTATTGGGGTCTTATTAGAGCTTCCTCTGGTGTGCACTGGCCTTACCTCCCACCCTCCCTTGTTCACTCCCTCATGCATTTGATGTCTGTTCACAGTTGAGTGGCATGCATGGCCAACATTTTCTTTGGTCCTTGCTCTCCTGCATCCATGGCTGGCCCGGGTTGACTTCTCTAGGAGCAAGTGGCCAGACAAAGAAGCCCTCCTTACCCATGCTGGTGATCTGTATGTACTCTTGCCTTTGCTATCTCCTGTCTACCTGGCCTGTGACCTGTTTCCCTCCCAGCAAGAAAAAGATATAACATTTTGGTGAACCTGTCACTCTGTGTTCAGGTGCTCTTGGGTGGCTCTGAAACAGGCTTCTGAGGGCTCAGGATTGCTCATGGGCTGCTGTGCTAACACAACTGTAGCTTTCTGGGTGTTTGAACCTTGGGCAGCAGAGACACCTGACCATATTAGGACAGTCTGAGGCACAGACATTGGCTTGGTAGGCACAGTAGATCTGCATGGCCCTGTGTCCCAGAGGCATAGGGAGAGAGTCCTTTCAGCCTCACCTGCCTCTGGGGTTTCTGGCAGAGCCCCTGCTCCTGGCTTTTGTTTGAACCATTTCCAATTTTGATGTTGTCATGCCTTTCTTCTGTGTCCTTTCTGTTCATCTTTTTCCTTTCAAAAAGTGACATTGGATCAAGTGTCCACCCACCTCATCTCTACTCATTATGTCTTTAAAGACTCCAGTTTCTCATAAAGTCACCTTGCAGGTGGTAATGGAGTATTGGTCAGATTTTAGCCACTGTGACAAAATGCCATAGAGGAGCAATTTGATTTCTCATTGTTCTGACCACACACCTGTCAAGAGGTTGCCTAAAGAAGAAAGGCTTGATTGTGATCCATAGTTTGGGAGGATCCAGGCCATCAAAGTGGGGAGGGGGTAGCAGTTGTAGTACAGGGACCCATGTCCACAGTGAATGCCTGTGCTGGCTGCCTTTCTTACTTCCCCCTTTTTATTCAGCTTGGACCCCCAGCCCATAGCACTCATCTCTTGGTATTTAGGACAGATCTTCTCACTCGAGTTAAATCTCTGGAAATGTCATTACAGCCATGCCCATAGGTGTGTTTCCTGGGTGATTACAAACCTAATTACATTGCCAATGACTACTAACAATCACAGGTAAGGAAGGATTGCTTTGCTTGTTGATTTCTGTCTGTATTCAGCTGGTTCCATTGCTGTGTGCCTGTGGCATGGTAGGGACTAAAGCCTCTGGAAGGGTGGAGAGAAGGGGCTGGGAACAAGATACAGCCCCTAAGCACTCATTCTCTTCAACTAAGTGCCAACACCTAAGTGTCCATCAAATTATAAGCCCTTTGGTGAAATGATTCATACAGATCTAATTGCATCCCCGAAGCCCACTTCTGTACACAGTACATCAGGGACCAAGCCTTCAACATATGAGCTGTGTGAACGTTTCAGATCACAAGCATCACACATCAACATACCCTGTGAGGGACACTGCTCTTACAGAGGACCAAGGTCAAATTCCAAACATCAGGCAGCTCACAATCACCTGTAACTTCAATAACAGGGAATCTGACATCCTTTTCTTCCGTAGGCACCAGGCTTGGACACAGTACACATTTATACATGCAGACAGTCATTTACGTAGAGTAAAAAACAAACTATACATGTAGTCATTCTCATGAAAAACAAACAATTCTCCTCCTCCTTTTTCTCTTTCTTCTTTTTTGAGTCTCATTATGAAGCTTTGGCTGTCCTGGAACTCGCCATGTAGACCAGGCTGGACTTGAACTCACAGAGACCCATTTGCCTCAGCATTCTGCCTGAGTGCTGGGGTTAAAGGCATGTTCCACTATGCCCAACTAACAAACATATTTTTAAAGAAAAGAAAAAAACAGATTGTCTTAAGCCAGGTGTAGAGCAGGTTAGTGTCATACTCCTTTAGTCTCAGGAGAGTGAAGTCATACTTGATTACATATCCAGTTGGAGATCCTGTAGGAGACAGTGATTCCAAAGGGACAGGGTGGAGGGGGTTGCATTATAGTTTTTGGTTTTAGGTCAGCAAAAGAAGCTATTGTATGTAGTCAGAAAATGGAGAAAAGACAAGAACGTAAACATTGCCTTTGGTCCTAAATTTAGGAAATGATCACAATCGGCATTTTTTGTAGCTATTCAGTAGAATAGCTATTTTCTGTGTTCTCTAATTTATTTAAATGTTTTTTTAGATTTATTTTATTTCAACTGTATGAGGGTTTTGCCTGCATATATGCATGCTTACCATGGGTGTACCTGGTGCCCTTAGAGGCCAGAAGATGGCATCAGATCCCCTGGAGGTGGACTTACAGGTGGTTGTGAGCTACCATGTTGGTGCTGGGTCCTCTGCAAGACCAGTAAATGTTCTTAACTGTGGAGCCATTTCTCCCACCTCATTTGATTTTTTTTTTTTCTTCTTGGCCAGAGCTGATGTAAAACCATGTAAGCTAGGGCTGGGAGTGTGTTCATCAGGAGAGCTTGGCTTGCTTAGCACATGGAGACCCTGGTCCATCCCTGGCATCAAAGACAATAGAACCAAAGATTATGTTGTGCATTAACCTTTTGTAGTTTTCAGCATCCAGCAGCACTAAACATGGCAGTGCTATTAATAAACAAGGTCAGAATACTTACTGTTACATTTACTCTGCTTTTGCTATGTCTTAAATTTTGCTGAATAAAAATTTAATCTAGACAATGGAATTAGTTTTTGCAGTAAACAGAATCTTGGGAGTTATAATTTGAACTGATTTCTTGTTTAGATAAGGAAGTGGATATAATAGTTTTTACCATGAAGAGTCTGAAAAGAAGTTAGCCTCTCTGCCCCATACTCAAGACCATCCTTATTTTCTGTGCAGAGGGCAAAGGCCCATTCGTAGTCTGGGAGTATGGCTGCCATGTGACAGACAACACAAGGTGCTCTGAACCCACCTACCTCTAGTTGAATGTAGATAGGCTCAGGGAATCTAGGGGCTGGCCAGGTGTCTGCTCACCTGGGCAGCCCCCAGCAGTGCTTGAAAAATCAGTAGAACAATGAAACCTTCAGCCCAAGCTCACTGCCACTCATCTGTTGGCAGCTCTTAACTTCAGGTCAGAATAGCATGGGGTGGTGAGGTGGAGTGCTTCCCTGACTGGCCGAGTCCTCCCAGCTCACCTCTGTAGGCAAATAGAAGATTTTAGTGAGGATACACTGAAGCTGACTGGGACGGACTGGAGAGACCTCTGAGTGGACACAGGTCTTGCTTTTCTTCTTAATCACAGTTCTTTAAATGGAAGAAAGAAGCCTGATGTCAAAGGTGCTGTTCTGTGTCTTCTGCAAGCATCGCTTGTCTTTCTGCTGTGACAAAACACCCAACATATGGCTAGAAGGGCTAGCTTTGGCTCACAGTTTGAGGGTGTCCAACATATGGCTAGAAGGGCTAGCTTTGGCTCACAGTTTGAGGGTGTAGTCTATCACAGAGGTTGTGGGGGCGTGGCAGCCCAAGGCAGGAAGCAGAGCACTGGAGCTCAGCATACTTTTTCCCTTTTATTCAGCCCAGGACCCCAGCTCAGGCAACAGGTTTACCTACATTTAGGGCGGCTCTTCTTACCTCAGTGAACCCTGTCTAGCACTCCCTCACAGACATGCCTAGAACTTGGTTTCTTGGGGGTTCTAGGTCCTGTGAAGTTGATGACTAAGCATCACTTTCTCTCTGAACTGGCTGCTGAAGTACTTGCTTTCTGGGGAGCAGCCAGGAGCTAGGTCTGTGTAAGAGTACACCAGGCACATGCAGTTGTCTTGAAGTGAATCTACCTCAGGATTAGACTGTAAAGACCCCCAAAGGCAGTCTCTTTAAAAATGGGTTCTAGGTCCGTGGGTCTCTTGAGTAGGATGTCCTGCCCATAAACCCCTGCCAAGCTCCATACCTGAATCCTGAGGCTAAGACAGCCCAGCTGTTTGCATTTTTAACAGCCCTCTGCTGGTGGCTCCAATGCAGGATGTAGGCTTAAGAAAGCCAAAGGTAAATATTGTCAGGTCAGATACCTGTTTCTGTGCCTGGGGTTTGCTGACGTCCTTCTCTTAGTGTCACTTGGCATCTGTTCTCACTGGCACTCATTTTGCCTCCAAGGAAACAGTAGCTTGTCTCCTGGGTGAAGAGCAGGGTTACTCTGCTCAGCAATGAGCTGTCAGTTACAACATCAAGAAGTCATTTTGTATGGACACGATTTATTATCAGTATTATGTGTTGAGATAACAAGTATGTAACAGACAGCTCTGAAATATGGCTCCACACCCAGAGTCTGCAGCTAAGGATTTAATCAAACACTAGGAAAATGCGTATGTTCCCAAAAGGGACAGAGGAACATTTTGATGTGCAGACCATGGATGCCTGTCCCCAGCTGCTGTCCTGGGCCTGCTGGGCAGCATCTCTGGAGCTTCCAGGGAAGCTGAAGCTGAGACCTACCAAGAGCTCCTCAAACTCACGGTTCAGTAACTACCAGGGGTTTGTCTGTGCTGTGACTCCTGAGAGGCTTTGCTTTCTGTTTGACTGGAGACGTTTATTAAAGATGCCAAGTTTTGGAAGCTGGAGAGATGACTCAGTGGTTAAGAGCACTGGCTGCTCTTCAGAGGACCTGGGTTTGAATCTCAGCACCGCACCATAGCTAACGACCATCTCTAGTTCAGCTCCAGGGCAATAGGTATAAATGCACTGCACTGACATGTCTGTAGGCAAACACCCATACACATAAAAAATAAAAAGACACCAAGTGTATGGCTGAGCTGTGGTTCCATGATAGGGGTTTACCTAGCATGTGAGAGGTCTTGGCTTCCATCTGTACCCTCATAAGAAAGACGAAAGAAAAACAGAAAAATCCCATTTTTTTTTTTTACCTTTCTATTTAAAAAAAATTCTAAATTAATTTTTATTTTATTTGTATGAATGTTTTCCTGGCATGTATGCATGTGTACCATGTGTGTGCCTAGTGTCCAGGGAAGCCAAGACCAGAAGGTATTAAATCTGCTGGAAGTGGAGTTGTATATGGGTGTGAGTTGTATGTGGTGTGAGTTGTATGTGGTGTGAGTTGTATGTGGGTGTGAGTTGTATGTGGTGTGAGTTGTATGTGGGTGTGAGTTCTATGTGGGTGTGAGTTGTATGTGGGTGTGAGTTGTATGTGGGTGGGTGATGGGTGCTCTTCACCACATCACCATTTCTCTAACTTCTCCTTAACCTTTTTAATACACAGACAACCCAGTTGATATTTTTTTTTTAAAAAAAAGACTCATCATTGCCCACAGGAAGAACACTCAGTTGCAGATGGAGTACATGCCTGTGATCCCAGAATTGGGAGATGTAGGTGGATCAGGAGTTTACGGTTGTTCTCAGCTATATGGCACCCTGGCCAGCTTGGGCTGCATGAGACCCCAAACAACCAAAGCAAATAAGCAGAACTATACTGAGCCCTTGTAAATGACTTTCTTGCTGTACACTTTGTAGCAGGCACTTTTGTAAGACAAAAAAACCTTTCCCAAAGGGACTAAGTTTGAGAAAGTAAGGCTTCTCACACACACCAGAAGAGTCCAGGGTCTCTTAAAGAGAGAGGATACTTGTCAGATCTCTGTAAGTTAAGTGGAACCTGAGTTAGGAACCAGCAGAAAGAGATGTTTATAAGTTGTAAGGAGACATCTGAGAGCAAGGATTGTCATCAGAGAGGCTTTCCCAACCAAGAAAGTCTCTCAAGATCAGTGAACAGTGGAGGAGGAAGCAAGAAAGTGAGAAGTATGTGCAGTATCAGGCCCCTCTATCATCCCATGTCAGGGTGAGATCATTTTCCAAGGAAAAGGAAGCAGGTTAATGTCCCTAGTTTAACAAGCACATCAGAAATGGAATGGAGGTAGAGAGGACTGCCCACCCTTGGGGACCAGCTCGCCTAGCCTCAGACCCCCCTGTGCCCTCCTTTCTTCAGAGTAGGAGCCCAGAAGGCAGCTGTCTCTGTAAGAGATGTGAATTGAATTCCTGTTTCAAATGAGAGGCTGTCCAAGGAAGTCATATGCAGCCCCTTGTACTCTGCTGGGATACTTGTACTCAGTCTACCCAGAGAGTGCCTGCTGCTGTAGTGTTTCCTGCAATGCAGAACATGCCTAACCATTTACTGCATCATGAATGACTTTCCTGAGCTTGCTAAGTACCCTGATGGACTACCTTTTTCTTTGCCAGTTGTCACCTTCTGATTTGTGACATAACTTCTAGTATCCAAACAGTATTATCAGTACCTCACTGGCAATTTAAAGACCCAAATACCATGGTTTTAAAGAACAGAGTCTGGAAGGTTATGGAGATGGTTCAGTTAGTGAACTGTTTGCTTTGCAAACATGAGGACCCAAGTTTGGATTCCAGGTACCCTCATAAAAAGCCAGGCATGGTGAGGTGTGTCTGAAGCTCAGTGCTGGGGACCTGAAGTCAGGAGGATCCCTGAGACTTGGTGGCCAGAAAGCTCGGCTGAGTCAGTGAGCTTAGGGAGAGACCCTTGTCAACCAAACAGTGCGGAGGGTGATTGAGAAAGATACTTGGAAGTTGATCCCTAGTTTCCACATGTGTGTGCATACCTGTGCACCTCTATGAGTACATACGCATATAAACATGAACATACGGACTGAACATACATATCACAGAAAGGATAGAACATTTGGCTGCATTTGGCTGCAAGAGCGTGAAATGGTCCCTGGTCCCATAAACACTATTGTGGTTCTTTCAGTTGCACATGAATTTCAAAGCCAGTTTCAGAAACACATCAGGGATGGGCTTCATGGGTACTTCAGGGGGACGCCTTCTGGGTCCCACATGGGGACTGTCATAGCTGTGGTGAGTTGCCAAATGGGTCACAGCCTCCAGGGCATCAGGAACAAAGTACTGCAGGAGGGCCTGAGATGGTTATGAGCAAGTAACCAGCTTATGCAAAGTGATACGGTGGTAACTTAGAAGGTGGTTCAGCTAGGGTGGCAAACACTAACAAAGGTGGCTGAGAATGACTGGAGATTGTGTTTTCAGTGATAACAAAGTCTTGAGACTAGGTGGTGGGGACTACATACTGTTGGGTATGCACCTGTGGCTGCCTTTAATGACACTTAGGTGCACACTTATAGCTATAACCACATAAAAAACTTTTAATCACATATTTTACCACAATACAAAAAAACCTTTAAAAAATTACGAATTTGTCACCTCTGAAACACACATGAGATTTAATTGACCTTCTAAGTTGTTGTATAGCACTGGGTGGGCCTTTAAGAGGTGATGGGCCCTCTGTGTGCACAATGGGATCCATTCACTGGTGATGTTAATGAGTTAGTGGATAATGAATTACCTCAGAGTAGAACTGCTATCACAGGCACAGCCCCTGTGGCTAGGGGCTTCCCTGCTTCTCACCTAGATGCTCTGCCGGCCTCTGGATTCCAGTATGAAGGCTCTCAGGTTGGTGTATCAGCCTTGGCCCAGACTCCTGAGCCAAAATAAACCCAGTTTCTGGACAGCTTTTCCAGTTTGTGGTATTGTGGTGTTGATCATGGAAAATGTATTAGGAAATAGCTCAAAAGCCGATTGGAAAACAGACAGCTAAAGAAAGGTTAAATGTCATTTGATCCTAAAGATCAGCCCCAGAGAAGGTGGGGAAGGTAGAAAGAACAGGAGCAAGCAGAGACAGGAGCTGAGCTGTCATTAGCACCAGCCAGTGGGGTGGCTGAGCCCCCAGAATGCGGTAAAGGTACAGGAGCCACATTAAGTTAATGTGTGTGTGTGTGTGTGTGTGTGTGTGTGTGTGTGTGTGTGTGTGTTGCTGGGGGGTCAAACCAGAGCCTTGAGCATAATTTATAGGCATTCGAGCACTGAACCTCAACCTGGAGAGATACAAAATATAAAGACAGATGAAGTGCAGGGGGGAAGCCAGGACAGGAGACCTGAAGGCTGGGGAGGCACCGTTAATACAAGCTGTGCATGGAGGCCTAGGAGGAGGCTTTTCATAACAATGAAAGTCTATTTATCTATTTAACATACTGTGCAGGGACCTTGCAAAGAGCTTAGATATTGAGAAAGTTTGCATGCATACGTGGACATATCCCAAAGTATAACATTCACATTGTCACTCCAGGAGTGTGCAAGTGTGGAAATCCAGGCTCACTCCTCAGCAGCTCTAGATACTCCCTGTTGACTTGCCCAGAAATCAGGAAGAAAGCTTTCCCCTATTGGTCTTAGCTGTCCTAACCACAGTGTCAGTGTGGTGGGTGTGGCAGGGAGCTGACAGGACCACTCACCTGTGACCTGAAAAAGCTATCAACCTTGTTGAACTCTAGTTTCTGTAAATATCAGGAGGCAGTTACAAAACACAGGTAAAAAGTACCTATCCACTGGTGTTTAAGAGTATCCCTAACTTTGAGCCAGAACCACCTCTTATTCTTTGCTTTTAGAAAATGTAATGATTTTTGCATAAGCTTCTGAAAAAAAGATAAATTATTGCTGAATACAGTATTGAAGAACTTCCATCTAATGAAAATAAATGGGCATGTGGAAAGACTGTAAGGAAAGAGGGTAGAAATATTTGTGTTTTCATGTGGGTATGTACATGTGTGTGTAGGCCAGAGCAGTTTTTCTTTTATCATCAATCACCTTATTTTATGAGACAGGGTCTCTCACTAAACCTGGAACTTGCTTATTTAGCTATGCAGTCTAGCTGATGAACTTCAGGGATCAGCCTCTTTCTGCCTCCCCAGTACAGAGATTACAGAGACAGGGTGGCATCTGGTTTTTGACATAGGTAGTAGGGAATCTGAACTCAGGCTCTCACCTGTACTGTAGGCACTGTACCAACTGAGCCATCTCCCTGACCCTTTTAGAATCACTTTGATACTTTGGGGTTTTAAGTAGAAAACACTACATCCTTGACTTTGTTTAACATCTGTGAATAACTTGATTCCCTTTGAGCCTCCTCCGTTCTTTCTTCCCTTGTCTTCTCAAAGTTGGACCCATATGAGCCAGATACAGGTCCAAAAAATGCCAGCTCCCATATTGTGGCATGTGATACCCTGTCCAGTGCCTTAATGTTTTGTTTGGTTACCAGGAAATGGCTCTTCTCTATCCCCAGAGGTCCCAGGACTCAATAAGGTAGCATGTGAAGCCAGTCCATAGGGATCCCTGGAGCCTACTATGCCTGCCCACTGATGGTGCTCACTGACCTGTCTCTCCTAGCCTTAGAGAAAGGGGAGCTTGCTGGCCAGCACAGAGCAACAGGAACACTGACCTGTCTCGAACAGGCACTGTAGGGAAGCTGCTTTTTGCTGTGCCTGAGGTTTTGTCTCCCATGTAGAGGACTGTCCTGATCTGGTGATCCAAGGCCACTGTGTCAGGAGTATTTGTTTCGTTGAGTTATTGATTTGTACTTCATTGTCCCTTCTGAAATGGGAATGAGATGTAGCTGCCACCATTGTCCTTTGGAATGGACCTGGAAGCACCAGGGCATAGGTAGATGAAGCTTTAGCTTTGTGTCAAAGATCATTTGGGCTGACCTTAGCCAACTAGGATGTCGTAGTAGAGAGATACCATGTTGCAAGTCAAAATGACCCTGGGTGATTTCAGGCTGTCTATTTGCTTTCAACCTTATTACGTGATCCAGCATCCTGGTAAACATCTAGGAAAACATACTGCTGAGTTGAACAGACCTCTGGCCTACCAGCCCTAAAGCTAAGAATGTTGATTTGTGGCCCAAGACAATTCTTCATAGAGTATGATTTAGAGAAATAGAACAGTTAGAGAACCTGTGAGCAAGAGAAAATTGAAACTGAGGGCAGGATTTTCTGACTCTACTGTTGTGCGCCCTCCTAGCTTCTCCTGCCCCTATCATTGTTAATGTATTGCTTTATTATTTTCTCTTGTTCTGTGACTATAAAGGTTTGTGTCTCTTCTTCTATAATGAGACTTGTCACTCCAGGTAACCTGAGCTGATCCCATATTCCCTGGGCCATGCTCACTTAGACTTCACTCAGAAATAACTCTTTCCTTATTTTCTTTAAGGCAGAATCATTAAAAAAAAAAACTATTTATTTAATGTGTGTTCTGGTTAGTTTTTTGTCAACTTGATACAATCTGGAATCATTTGAGAGGAGGGAACCTCCATTGAGAAAATGCTTCTATAAGAAAAGCCTGTAAGCAAGCCTTTAGAGCATTAGAAAATGCTCTAAAAATTAATGAGGGAGGGCCCAGCCCACTGTGGCTAGAGGTCCGGGTGCTTTAAGAAAGCAGGCTGAGCAAGCAAGGTATGGGGAACAAGCCAGTAAGCAGTGCTCTTCCATGACTTCAGCACTCACTCTACTTCTGAGTTCCTGCACTGACTTCCCTGGATGATGACCTACAAGCTGTACGATGAATTAACCCTTTCCTTCCCCATTGCCTTTGGTCATAGTGTTTTATTACGGCAATAGAATCCTTAACTAAGACTGTGCGTGTGTGTGTGTGTGTGTGTGTGTGTGTGTGTGTGTGTGTACACGCGTGTGTGCATGTGCGTGTGTGCATGTGTGCTGGAGTGTATGTATGTATACTGCATATGTGCAGTGCCCACAGAGGCAGTAGATAATGTTGGCTCCCCTGGAATTAGAGTTACAGATGGTTATAAGCCATACAATATGGGTGCTGAGTTATCAGGGAGTGGTCATCCTTTGTGTAAAGGGGAACCCAAGACACAGGAAGTTGGCATGTGGAGCCAGTCTGCAGGGACCTTAGAGTCTACTGGAAAAGCATCCTGTGCTCTTAGCCACCAAGTCACCTTTCCAGCATGCTGGGCCATTATTTTCATGTCACTGCAGACATCTTTCTCCTCTCTGGTTCCTGTCTCAAGACAAGATGCCAAGTCTGCAAGTGGAGCCCCTGTGAGTCAGTGCTGCACACTCTGTGGCACTCTCCTGGGCTGCAGTCTTGTTCCTGCAGGCACAGGATAGTCAGTTCCCTGGGCTACCCACAGCAATACTTTAAAAGACCCTCCACATCAAAGATACAGGCACCTGGGCGATTTCTTTTGTCTTCTTTTGTGCAAACATGAACTCAATTTTAATAAAAAACAACCGCCTGAAAATGTACTTTACACTGCCCACTAGTCTCATCTCCACCCTTGACTTTTCTTTAGACAAACTGATTGGAGAGAGGGTTAAACATCCCTCCCAATGTTGGCTCGGCTTGATGAATTAGGAAATTGAGAAAGCAATGAGTTTTGGGGTTCAGGAATCACATACCATGCATGTGCATGGAATATGATCAAATGATAAATCAGCAAGCTTGGGCTTTTCCTTCAAGCTGATTGCATTACTGCTGAGTCACTTTTCCAGCCAGGGGTGAGCACAGTCCTGAGCCTGAGGGCCTTTCATGAAGAAATCGTAGCAGGAAACACTTAAGTACCCGAGATTTTACATGATATGAGAGATATGCTCAGTTTGCCTTATGTTGCCTTCATTTGTATAAATGTGGGTCATAAATTCCAGTTTCAGAGGACAGTCTTATATGTTGCTTCTCATCTTCCTTCTTTGAAAAAGGGTCTCCTTGTCTTAACACTGTGCATGCCAGGCTAGCTGGACTGAGAGTTTGTGGGATTCTCTTATCTCTACCTCCCTGTAAGACCACCGAGATTATATCTGATTATACTGTAAATCCAGCTTTTAACATGGGATCTGAGGATTCTCAGGCTCTCACACTTGGGTGCTAAGCCTTTTACCCACTAAGATACTTTCCCAGCTCTATGTCCACTCATTTAAAGTCATATTTCTAGAAATGACCTTCCTGAGAGCTGTGTTACTATTGAAGGCTGATCTCCACTGACCAACCATCCTCTGCAAAGTGATGGCTGTTTCTCAGACGACTCCTGCTTCTTTCCCTCCATGCCTGTATCCTTCTTCCATTCCAGTTTCCCTCCTTCACTGCTTCCCTTCCTTCTTCTGCTTCACAAGCATTTATAGCCTAGTACACCCTCACCCCACTGGACTAGAGCCTCTGAAAGCAGACATGATTAATCTTCATTGCCAGCTTGACTCAGTTTGTTATCACCTAGGAAACATACCCTGAGTGTACCCGTGAGGATGTTGCTAGAGAGGTATAATTGAGAGGAAAACCTACCTCAAATGTGGGTGACTCCATCCTAGGGCTGGAGTCCCACATGGAATAAAGGGAAAGGAAACAGGATCCGAGCACCAGCACTCATGTCTGCTTCCTCATGCACCATTCTTTCCTTGCATGACGGGCTGCATTTCTCAGACCTCCAAGCCAATGTAAACCCTTCCTCCTGCAAGCTGTTCTTTGTGAGGCATCTGGGCACAATTAAAAGGAAGCAGCAATACAGTAGGGGTCATGTCCACGGCCGTCTTTGGGATCCCCATGGTAGCAGACATAAAGGGGGCACTGATTTTGTCAGGGAAGTTTGGAGTGGCATAGCTCCAAATCATGGCTAGGTGGGACCAACTGGACCATCAGAACAGGGTCAGTACCCTTCCTGGGCTTTCACCACAGACCTTCAGGCCAAGGTCTATAGTCATGTAATATCTTTGTTGACTCCTTGCCACCAGCCTTCTTGGCAGAGACATCTGTGATTTGGGGTGGTGCCTGGTAAGCAGGGGCAGTGCATATGCTCTGGGGTGACATTTGATGGCAGTGCCTGGCAGTGTTAGAGCACAGGGGCTAATGACCTTTCAGTGACGCTAATACTCTTCTTAACCCCAATTGCAATAAAAAAATGAAGCATTGATTTGCTTCTGGATGCTTTGATTGTTGCAGGTAATGTTTGTCCAGAACCAGCTTCTCTGGTCTGGAGTCTGCTAAACTAGACCTTTGTTTTGGGAGGGTAACAAAACGCTCTTCTCAAAGTCTCTGGCACATATTTTCTTTTCCATATACAGTCAACACAAGGCACTCTTTGGGACTGGATATATGAATTTATTTTAAGAAATTAAAATGATAGGCCAGGTGTATCATTCAAATTGAAGGCAAACCTCAGCTACGTAACTTAGTTTGAGACCAGCCTAAGCTATATGAGACCCTGTCTCAAAAAACATACAAATAACAAAAGGAAAAATAATCAAGGATTCAGATGTTTTAAACAGATGTATCCATTTATTAGTTATCTGTACGTGTGCCTGTCTGAGTGTAAGGGGTCCATGGAGACTAGACGGGGGTGTCCAGTCCCTGGAACGGGATCCAGGCCGTTCTAGGACAAAATACAATGTCTGATGTTCTTCCACATTTGTTCTTGGAGCATCAGATGCCTTTCCTTTTTTTTTTTTTGGAGACAGAGTCTCTCGCTGGCCTTTTTTACTTACTGTTAGTGTGTTTGTGTCTGTAACGTGTGTATATGATGTGTGACTGGGACTGCGGATGCCTGCAGAGTGGCAGAGGACAGTTTTGAGGGTGGGTTTCTCTCCTCTCAGTATGGGTTCTGGAGAGCAAACTCAGGGTGCCCTCGCTCTCTTTCCCCCCTCTGGGTTTGGCTTGGTCCTAGGAATAACTGCGTGGTCACAGGGCCACACTATTCCCATCCCCTGAGCTACAGTGCAGTAAGCAAACCACAAGAAGCCAGTTGGGTGATAGACACCTGATTCCCCACAGAACAGTGTCTTGTATTAGGCAAAAGTTCCGTGAGAAAGGAGACAGCCAGGAAGCGGCAGTGACACCCCTCATCTGGAAGTCCTCAAGACTGGAAGTAACCAGGGAATATGTCTAAGATGCCTCCTCTCACTAGAAGCAAGGGAAGTGGAAAACAAGGCCAGCTGTGGACAGAGGGCACCAGGGGCTGTGCTGGCTGCTCACTCTCCATCCGACACCTAAAGACAGGTAAATCTACCCAGGAAATAGTAGCATGTGGAGGTGTTTCTGTCTTCTATTTTCTTGACTTCAGGGAAAGTGTAACTTGGCACAAAGGCTAGCATAGTGTTCAGCTTGAAACCTTACCATTGATGTGGGATCATTCTTTAATAAGGGAGCTGTCTTGGCCCATGGTGGGCCTCTTAGAAGGAGGCAGGGAAATTGGAGCATAGATGGGGGGAAGGAGGAAGGGCAGATTCAGGAGAGAGACCATCTAGCCACCCAGGAATCAACATGTAAGAGAACACAGGTGAGCACGGGCCCTTTGGCAGGACAGATGAATGGAAGTGGGTTGAGTTAAGATGAAAGAGCTAGCTAGCAATGTGCCTGAGCCTTAGGCCAAACAGCATGAAATTAATATAAGCTTTTGTATGATTATTTGGGGCTACTCAGTCTGGGACTGCAGGTCTGTAGATCTGGACCACCAGCTAGACGAGCCAGAAACCTTACACTATACACCATTATTCTAGCTAGTGACCTGTCAGCCATTGATTACCAATGCGCACTAACCAATGAGAAATCTAAGAATCCACACAGCCCTTTATCCTACAATAGTAGGAAGTAACAAGCAGCCATGTTTTTATTTTCATTTGGGGTTTCCTTTTTGAGATGGGGGGGTTTCTATGTGCTCTGATCTGTGGCCCAGGGTGACCTCAAACTAGAGACTGATCACTCCATTGCAGATTCTAAAATACTGGGGTTCCAGGTGTGTTCTACTCTTACATCATTCATGATTTCAGATATAATGATATGTACACTGATATTTTCATATCAACAGGAACATTTTGATACTAATGGCTGTTGGTTGTCAGTGCCAGAGACAGCTCCAGCTGATGCTAAAGGACCCTTCTCCTTACAGAAGAAAACAATGTGGGCTTCAGATCAGAGTCACAGACTACTCAGGCAGGGAGAATTGTGTGTGTGTGTTGGGGGACTGTCCTCAGACCTGCCACATCATATCACACCACACTACACAAGCTTAGTTACATAATCATTCACCAGCCACACCCCAAATGCCTTCCATCTCAGGCCATCAGCATCTTTCTACCAGGAAAATCTGGGTCCCAGACCTGCATTTATTTCCTCGTGCTAAGGGCTGTGAAGGGCTGGAGTCCAGCTTGGTTTTCTTGACATTGTGACCAGCCTGAGCTCCCACCACGCAGCAGGTAGCACAGCCCCTCTTGTAGTTTCTGTCTTCTGCTATAAGGACAATGAAGTTCCCAAAGGTGCCAACTGAGCTCTGGTGACCTGGAAGGATTGACTTGGGGCAGTGCACTTCATAGCCTATACACATGGCCTAAGATGTTACCGTGACCCAGTTCTCTAGCCCACAGCTGCAGAGGCTTCTTTTTAAATAATGTTAAGAAAAACCATGAAGCTAGTAAGTACTGTGGGTACGGATTTTGTATATTCTTAATTTTTAAAAATGGGAATATTAAATATTAACAGTAATTTAAAATAAAATAAAAATGAAGCATAATGAAAACATTTTTTAGTTACATATATCAGATACATGCACATTTTAAGGGAAGAAGCAGAAAAGGAAAATGATAGCTATTTCATAACAGACTAACTACTTAGATTCCCCCCCCCCCCCAAAAAAGAAAACTTTACAAACCATTCAAGGGGTTAGAGACATGCTAGTTAGCAAGGTGCCTGCTCAACAAGCATGAGGAGTTGAGTCCAGGTCTCCCATACCCACATAAAAGCTGAGCCCACTTGTGAACATGTGAAACCCCAGTGTTAGGAAGGCAAGAGACAGAGACCCTGGAGCTGGCTGTGAGGCCGGCCAGTGAGCGGTGGGTTCAAGGAGAGACCCTGAAGAGCAGTAATGGAAGACACAGCATCAGCCTCTGCTCTGTGCACAGTGCACACACACACACACACACACACACACACACACACTATATATATATATATAAAGATTATAACAAATTGACTGTGAGGGACTTAGACATATTATCCCAGTCCTTATGAGACAGAAGTTCAAGGGATTCTTCCACAAAGTGATGAGTTTGAGGTTAGCCTGGAGTGCAAGAGACCCTGTTTCAATAACAAAACAATAATATAGCCATAATAAACTGGGTGCAGTAATGCATGTCCATAATCCCAGCCAGCACTTGGGAGAGTTATACAGGAGAATTGCTGTGAGTTCAAGATCAGTAAGGGCTCTGGAGTGAGACTCTGTTTCAAACAAACAAAATGTATAAAGCCACTGGCTGGTTCTCTGTGACTAAGATCATCACTGCTTAAGTGACTGTTTACACAAGCTGTGATTCGCTGGTGACTCAGGCTAACTCTCAGCCTCAATCAGACAGCAGTTTGCAGTTTGGGGAAGCCCAAGCTGTCTGTGTGGACATGATTATAAAGAGGAATAGGCTAAGGCCCCTCCGATACCACAAGGGACAGTTGCTCATTCTAGTCCCAACTATGAAGTCTGGAGACAAGGGCTCAGGAAACACTTCCAAATGTCATAATCACGCTTCCCGCAGGCTGGGCCACAGGCAAAGATGATGGCCCTTGTGACTTAGGCTGTGGTAGAGAGGACACAGATATCAAGGATTTTTCTCTGCAGATGTGCCCCCTGGGGATTTAGGATGGAGTAGGGAGTGGACAGGACTCACCTGACCCTTATGTAGGGCACAAGGGCATGTTGTTCAGAGCGAATGAAGCTATGCTCTGGTGGCTGTTGTTGCCATGTGCTAGTCTTTCCAGGATGGGATGGCCACCATTGAGTCTCAGCTCCATTGGTGCTCTGCTGGCTAGGGGGGAAAGCAGATTGGGTGCTAACTATCTGGGAAGGGTCTCAGTGGACAGTGTGGGGCTTCCCTTTGTGTGTAGACCTTTGGGTTGCTGTCTTATAGTCAGTGTCTAGCAAACTTCTAAGACAAGATGTGGCTACTGGCCTCCTATAGGAGAACACAGGCTCAGAAACTTGCCACAAGCTCTCTCAAGGTCACGGCTGGACACAAACTCCTGAACACAAAGGCTCAAGCAGACTGGATGGTTGGGGGGATGCTGGGGTCCTGGAGAAGGGCAGGGACATGTGCCATTATGCAATTCTACTTACCCAAATGTGTGAGTGACATGTCCTTTACACTGGAGATGGTTCTCCAGGTCCTCAGAGTGCCGATGGGAGACTCCATAAGGAGTGGTCAGCCTGCTCCTTAACCTACAGATGAGGGCTCTGCCCAGTCAACTCAAAACAAGTCAAGGGTACCAGAGGAGGTTGTAGGGCACATTGTCTTGGCCTGCTCCTGAATGGCCAAAGACAGACGCCACTGTGTCGTGGAGAAAGGTAAGAACCAAGTCTATGTATAACCCCTTGTGAAACTTGCTGACAGTCCTGTGACTCTTCAAACAACAGGGGGATGTCTAATCCTTGTGCTCCTTTGTCCCCAGTGCAAAATTGGTAGTGATGAGAGCAAGGACAAAACCCAATGGTGACCTGAGCAATTGGACTCTGGGATATGTTCCTTATAGGAATTCAGGAGACCCATTAGGTACTAGATATTAACAATGTTTATGGCCCTGTCTGTGTGCACACTTGCTATATAAAGCCATGGTTCAACTTCTCACAGTGCTATGGCATTAATTTATAATCAGAAAATATGAATTTGATGTAAACTGAAGTTGAAATGGTTACATTAGTGAGATGGATGTTTCCCAGCTCCAATTATTCAAATTTTACCCTGAGCTAGATCTGTAGCCAGGTGGGGCCAGTCTAACCTGTACCTATGACCAAAAGTGACCCAGGAGACACACTTACATTCTGGGTCACTCCTTGATTGATTACAAAGAACCTACCATTCCCAGCACAGGAATCAAGGTTGAAGGCTTCTGTAGAAGCTAGGCTGTACCCAGCTCTTACTGGTGTTTCTCTTGGGTGAGCTGGAGGAAGTTCTAAGACACGAGGGTGCAGGGGACCTGTGGATGGAAATGGATCTGAGAGTACATTCATAGGTGGTGGATGGAGGCATAGGCTAGAGGGTAGAGTCTGAGAAGTGACTGAGATGACTTATTATAAGCAAGGCTTCCATGAGGGCCCCAGAGGGCTCCGGGCACTGACCTGCTTTAGATGTGGTCAGCCCTGCTGTACCCTGTTTAGTTGAGTCCATTAGAGTAGACAACCATAGCTCAGCATATCTTGTGTAGGAATGGTGAGCACCCTGCATGAGCCAGCAGCCACCCTGTTTGCTGTCTTAGGCAAGCCTCACCCCAGCCCTGTGACCAGACTATTTTGTGGTTTGGCCTCCTGGCAGAAGCTTCTGGATGGCCTTCCATCCCCAAATACTGAACTTTGCCTTGAAATCAGTCGATTCCCCCAGAGACCTTGCCCTGGGCATAGATGGTGTCTCTCTCTCAGTCTTGCCCTCACAGCTTTTCCTTGAGTGGCTATGCATACTTCCCTCAACATCCCAGAGGCCCTCACATGTTGTCCAGTTGCTGTGGGCTAGCCTGAGCATGCAGTCCTTGCTTCCTGTGCTTGTTGCCAAGGGCAGGTTCTCTGTCTGGAAGGGAAACAGATACACAGCATAGGGTAGTTTTGATTATGATTGGTTAATTTTGCGGTTCCCAAGTGTTTTCTTAAGGACACTTCCTTGACCTTCCCAGGCTTTTCAGATGACTTCCAGCCATCATGCACTTGTGTTTTTCTGAGCCCACACCTGAGTCCTGTGATACAGCTTCGTCTGCTCCGTGGAGGCTGATGGAGCTACAGGCTAACCATGACAGCTTGGGAAGAGTGATTTGTAAAGTCTAGGTTCCCTTTCAGCATATAAAGTTCTGGTCTTGAGACAATTTGTCTGTCATTTATGCCAACACTGAACAATTGATTTTCTGACAACAGTCCCAGGCCTCAGCATTTCTAAATTTTCTACTCTGATTGGCTTATGTCTACCAATGGGAAAAATATCATCCAAAATTGTACAGGGCCACTGGTGTGTGATTCCGGAACAGTTGAAACGACAGGGAAAAGTGGAGTCACAGCAGATGTGGTCAGAGGCCAGAATGACCTTTGGCCATGGCACAGTTCTGTGTAATGCTGGGGCTCAAATCCAGGGCCTGTTGAACATTTGGCAAACATCTAACTCTGAGCAATAGTCCAACTCCGGAGAAAAGATTTGTGTTGGCAGGAGCCTTTGAAACCCCTGCCCTCCCACTTCTGGGTGCCTGGTGGTAGTTGCAATGGCTCTACGTTCTACCCAGATTCTATAGCAATGATCTCAAGTGCATGCAGGCTTCATGGGGATGGCTCGTTTCCCATTCAGTTAGCAAGTTAAGCAGCCTACTGATGGCAGGGCTAGTGAGTTTGGAGGCGGGAACTTGAGTCTCTGCACACAGCACTGAACACTCATTCTCTCTCCCCTGTCATGAGGCAGGGAGGCAAGGATGAGCTTGGCTTTGGAGGTCCTTGGCCTCCCAGCCTTGGCTCTTTGTCTCAGATCCTCATTCTGCTGGATTTGTGCCATGCAGGGCCTGTGGCTCAACTCAGACTTTGGAAACAGATACCCCAGACCAAGGGCTCAAATAAGAGAAATTACTGTCCTATGGTTATAGAGGCTTCATGTCCAAATGAAAGAGTTCTTGGCAGTATGGCCACCCTGGTGAAGGCTTTCTTCCTGGCGGTCCCCTCCTCTGTGTCTCCATATGGTGGGAAGGGAGGAGGGAGAATGTCTTTAAATAGGGCACAGATTGTAATGTGAAGGTCCCCTACCCTAGGACTGATTTGGCTCTAGTTACCTCCAAGAGGTCACACCTCTTAATTCCAACATCTTGGGGTTTCAGAGTGGAAATTCATCAGGCTGACAAAGACATTCCTCCCTTGTGATACCCAGAAGAAAGGACTGCAGCTGTGTGTCACATGCGATATGACGAGCCATATGTGACTTCTGGGCACTTGAAATATGGCCAGTCCATACTTCAGTCTTCTGTGCAGTATAAAGTATACACCAAATCCCATAGATTCAGGATAAAAACTGGGCAATATCCAATAAGTGACTGGAAACCTTTAAATTATCTGCTAAGATAATATTTGGGATGTCCTGGGTCAAAAAGCACAATATTAAGACTAACTTGCCCACATGGTAGCCCTGGCCTTTAGTACCAGCACTTGGGAGGCAGAGGCAGGGGGATCTCTGTGAGTTCCAGGCCAGCATGGCCTACAAAGCAAGTTCCAGGACAGGACAGCCAGAGCTGTTACAAGGAGAAACTCTGTCTCAAAGAAAAAAAAAAAGACTTTTTATCTATTTCTTTGGATTTTTAAAAGTTTATTTCTGAGACAGTTTCAACTCATATGGTTGTTAATGTATCTGTTTATGCATATAATTTTAGCAAACAACATAATTAAAAATTACATGATATTTTGCTATACATATGTATAAACATACTGTAAATTGGGTCTGCACATATGATATATGCACCTGTGCTTTTGTGTGTACATGTTACCCACACCATACTCTCTGAGCATATTTATGCTATTTAATATGATACAGCCACATGCTACATGGCAACAGAATGGTTGACACAGAGCAGCACACAGGACGGTGGCCCCATAAGATCATATTTCCTAGTGGACACTGGGCCTCTCTTAGCTTGTAAAGCCAATTCAAAGTGAAGTTTTGGAGCAAATGACCATGAGCAGAGCAGGCAACTGAGGTGTCCAGATGTTCAAGTTGAGGGATGCAGTGTAGTCTCTAGGAGATTCCTGTGTCTAGCTATGGTTCCCAACATCATCAGCAGGCTGTGTCACGTGGTAAAGATATCCCACAGGTGTTTTCCCTTTTTGCTCATCAGCCTGTTCCACTTCCTGACCCAGGCTGGCAGACCAAAAATAGCTGAGGTTGCAGCCACAGAAAGAGGTGGATCTGGGCTGATGGGGTGGCACCACTGTGGCCTGGAACATCCCGCCTCTTGGCTTAGGACCAGTTGGACACACCAGGCAAGGAGCTCAGCCATCAGGCCATCATCAGCCTTTTTTGGAATTTTCAGATTTGTCCAATAGCAGCCTAGGAGCAGCAGGTACACCAGAGTTCTTCCTACCGCGGAGCCATCAGAAATATTCCTCTGCATTCCTCAATTGCCTGTTCTGATGCTGGTGATTTGGGAGAGCTGGTGTGTCCTGCGTGTAGTCGTGTTTACTGTCTGTTTGTCTCATTCTCCTTGCTCAGCAGGTGGCATTTTTGTTCAGAGATTATACTGTTAGTCATCTGTGTTCATGTATCATGACATATTTATTAATCATGCAAATTAGGATATTATTAATGAGGGAAAAATTAATTCCAACCCTGTGGCAGGATTTGCTGTCACAGCTCTGTTAATGCACTCTCATCTCAGATGCCATCAGCACATTCTGTCAGCTGCTGCAAATTGGCACATTGACACAGGGAAAAGGAGTACAACACCAGAGCAGCTTCCCTCTTCAGGGTCAGTTGTGCAAGCACACGTTTACTTGAGAGCTCGTGTTTTCAGGCAGGATTGCAAAACCTGACCTGCTTCCCACCGTGTAAACAACCTTTGGGAACCAGCCCTATCCTTCCATGCCCTCTAGGAAGGCCCACTGGATATATCATCATCCCTGTCCCCAGCTTAGACGGCTGTGGCCATGTGGGGTACCTTCCCTGACTTTGATGACTTCTGGGTTCCAGCCTCAGTTTCCCAAATGCTTCCTGCAGGTTGCACAAGCGCCCCCCCACTTCCTCCTCACACTCCTCCTTTATCTTGAGATCTGCCCGTTAATTAAACACGGCCCCAGGGGCACTTTCCCTCCCTGCCCTCTGGCTGACCCTCATCCCTCCCCGTACCCCAGGCTGCTCAGAGATCTGCTTTCAGTCCTCTCTGATTTCTGTTCCATCAGCCAAGTTCAGAAACAAGATGTTTTTGTGAACTTGGACGTGTCTCCCAAGTGCAAAGTAGCAACACCCCTTGGAAAGACTGTGTCATTCTGAAAAGCTGGCTGAGTCACCCCATATACTGTCACAAGACCAGGCTGAGCCAAAAGAAGTGGGTAGCTGGACTCTCAGCACTGATGGCTTAATGCCAGGACCATGTGGTGGTAAGGAAATCTGGACGGTGTCTGACCACTAAGAGACCTACTGAGACAAAGGTCTTCTGGCCTGTGATCACTTGTAGGCCAGAGTTTATGTCTGTTCTTTAGTCTCCAAGCCAGTTCCTGGGTCAGCAACTAACTTCTGCCCCACCCAGAGACCAGAGCAGAATAGAATGAGCCTGGCTGCTTCAAGTTTGTTTTGCTGAATCCTACTTCCCGGAAACCCTGCCCACCTCACTGAGGATTCTCAAGACTGCTGTTGCTGCCATTGTTTCCCAGTAACTAGGCTCCAGCTCACAACTTCCCTCTGTGGAAACTTCAGAGAGTCCTTCCTCTAAGTGTCCCCACCCACTTTTCTGTCCACACCTCCATCTGTGCTACTTGTTTAGCAGTAGGAGTGGAGAGAGGTGTAGCAGGGTGATTGACCTAACCCAGCCTGAGAAAATGAAGGATGGTTGGGAAATTCAGGGAGCTGCCTAATCCTGAAGATGGAGCAGCATCAGCACCATTTATGACTGTCTCAGTTGTGTCTATGAGAGGGTTGGGATTGGCCTATTGAGGTCCTGAATGTTAGGCCTCTCCAAGCTGTAGTGATTGTTCATGTTCCTTGGCATGCAGATGGCCTTTCTTCATTTTATTTTTTAATATTTCCCTGTATATCCTCTTTTTCTTCATTTGGTGTCTTGTTACAAGGACAGGAATCATGGGATTAGGGCCATGTCTTCTTCCTGGGTAGCCTCCCTGGAGTTTCTTATATTTGTGACAGCCTGTCTTCTACTAAGGTCACCTTCTTGGGTACTGAAAGTTAAGACTGTGCCATATGAACTTTATGGATATGTAGTTCACCCCATGAGATGAGCAAAGGAAATAGAGGTGCTGGAATCCTAAGTACTCTCATAGTGGCTACTGTCGCTGTACATGGCAGGCACCATCAGAGCAGGACAAGTCTGGAGCTCTGGTTGGGAAAAAGTCTTCTCAGGTCTCTTGGGACTCTGGTTCCCTGGCATCCTCTCTACTCTTACATGAATTAAGAGCAGTGGTGGTTCTCTCAGCCTTTTTTTTTTTTTTTTTTTTTCCTCCAGGAGAACTTGAGAGAACAGGAGGCCCTGATAGACCCTTTGATTCCTTATGCAAGTTGAAGTGACCCTACCCAACACCTTTACCTATGCAGTTCTTGGGGACAGCATCTCATCAAGGAGGACTCATCCCAGTGTCCATAAAATGAGCCCACCTCAAGGTATCCTGTGATTTGGAAAACCTACTGAGAGACAGTACAACTCCTGGGAAAGTAGGTGCACAGACAGCTGTCTTTAAGGTAAGCCAGGGACAGGAACCCAGCCCTGGGCTGGCCAGACCTCCTACCCACCCCAGGAAGAGCAGAGGGCTGGTTTGTCCCCCTGAAGAAGAGGGTGCTCTGTGCTGGGCATGATGGTACATGCCTTTAATCTCAGCACTAAGGAGGCAGAGGCAGACAGACCTAGTTGGAGGCCAGCCTGGCCTACATAGTGAATTCTAGGACAGCCAAGGCTACATCCCTTCATACTGAAATTTCTGAAGAAATTTGGAGTAGAAAGGATATATCTCGGATCTGGAGACATGGCTCAGATGTTAAGAATATTGGCTGCTCTTGCAGAGGTCCTGAATTCAATTCCCAGCAACCACATGGTGACTCACAGTCTCTGTAATGAGATGTGATGCCCTCTTCTGACCTGCAGGGATACACGCAGGCAGAACACTTTATACATAATAAATAAAATGAAATTTAAAAGGTGTATATGACAAACATAGTCAACATTATATTAAATGGAGGAAATTCAAAGCATTTCCACTAATATTAGGAATAAGACAGATATTTACCATCTTCATTCATGTTCAGTAAGTCCTAGAGTCTGAGCTAGAACATTGAGACAAGAGAAGGCAGTCAGGAGGGGAAGAAGCCAGAATATCTTAATTTGCAAATGATGTGATTCTACACATAAGAGACCCTAAAGACCCCACCAGGAAACTCAGAGCTGACAGACACTTTCAGCAAAGTGGCATAATGCAGAATTAGCATACAAAGGCCAGCAACAACCAACCTCAGGAAGAAATCAGGAAAAATACACCTTTGGGGTGGAGATGGCTCAGCTGCTAAAGACAGGCTCACAGCTCAAAATATTAAAAAAAAAATACTATGGAATAACATAACAAAGATGTAAAGGACCACAATGAAAACTATAAAACACTAAAGAAATTAAGGAGACACTAGAAGATAGAAAGACCTTCCATGCTTGTGAATTCAAGGCTCAATGTTGTGAAAATGGCTACCCTAGCAAAAGAAATCGATGGATACAACACAACCTCAATCTAAGTCCTAAAGGCATTCTCCATAGGAATAGAAAAAATAGTTCTGAAATACACACAGAAGACTTGGATGGCCAAAGCAGTCCTGAGCTAAAAGAACAATGCTGAAGATTTCACCATACTTGATTTCAAATTCTACTGTTACTATAAAAACATGGAACTGGCACAGGACAGACACATGGTCAGTGGAACAGAGGAGGGACTATGGGTCACATGGCTACAGCCACACAATTTTAGCAAAGATGAAAAAAAACCATGCATTGGAGAAAAAGACAGCCTCTTCAACAGATGTTTCAGGGAAATTGGATATCCACATGGAGAAGGGAGCTTGGACATTTTCTCTCCTCCTGCACAAAAATCAATCTCATGTGGATCCAAGACCTCGACAGACAACCTGCAACAGAACCTGCTAGAGAAGAAATCAAAGTGTGCACCTAGAGATAGGACAAGAACTTCAGGATAGGACCCAACCTTCTGGAAATAATCACTAGCCAACCAGTGGGAATTCATGAAATCTGGGTGCTTGAGTAGAGCAAGCTGTCAGTGAGCGAAGAGCTAGCTTAGAGTAGGAGGAAACGCTTGGGAGCTATCCCTCCAACAGAGGAATTGGTGTCTAGAATACACAAAGAATTTCAGAAATTCAGCACCAGCAGAACAACCTGGGGGATTTGAATGGAAATGATCCCATAGGCTCATAGGAAGTGGCACTCTTTGGAGGGGCGGCCTTGTTGGAGTAAGTGTGTCACTGGAGGTGGGCTTTGAGGTTTTAGACACTCAAGCCAGGCACAGTGTTACTCTCTCTTCCTGTGCCTGCCAATCCAGGTGCAGAACTCTCAGCTACCTCTCCAGCAGCATGTTGGCCTGCACATGCACACTACCATGCTTCCCTCCATGCCAGTAAGGGACTAAACCTCTAAATTGTAAGCCAGTCTCAATCAAATGTTTTCCTTTATAAGAGTTGTTATAGAGCTGGGCAGTGGTGGCTCATCCTTTAATCTCAACACTTGGGAGGCAGAGGCAGGTGGGTCTCTGTGGGTTTGAGGCCAGCCTGGTTTACAGAGCTAGTTCTAGGACAACCAGAGCTATTACACAGAAAATCCCTGTCTTAAAAAAGCCAAAAACCAACCAACCAAACAAACACTTTTAAGTGGCTAGTAAACACTTTTAAGTGTTCAGCATCATTAACCATCAGGAAAATTTAAATTAAATTAAAACCTTGTTGGGATTCCTAACCCCAGTCAGAATGGCCATCAGGAAGACAACAGATGCTAAGAGAATGTGTGGATTTCTGTTTATGGGGGCCACTTCTGACCCCCTGGAAGTTAGTTCTACTTATACTTTGACCACTTAGAAAGTCCATTGTATTTATTCCAGAAGGATCTTTGGTGTCCTCTGTGCCAGGGGCACTGGTAGAATGGTGCCCTCCAACTCCAGGAAGTGATGGAACAGGAGGCTACGGCAGGGCCTAGCTACTTGGCTAGTTCGCGCAGCAGCTGGCCTATGACCTGTAAGACACTGAAGAGTCAGGTGTCTAGCATTTCTTCCACTGGCCTGCGACAGAGCCTGCTGTTATTGCCACAAGGATGGTACTCATCGTGTCACCCCAAAATCCACATGCTAAGCCCCTTGGGAGCCCTCGGAAAGGGACTGGTGCCCATGTAAGGGGGACTTAGGTGTTGCATCCTCTTCCACCATGTGAGTATATACTGTAACCCAGGAGGAGATGTGCTCCAGAACCTACAGTGCTGGCCTCTTGGCTTCAGACCTTCAGCTTCAGGGTGTGTAGGACAAGGTGTGATATGAGTCACATGATTATAGCCTGGATGGACCGAGAGGACACCGTGCAGAGGATGGGGTGGGGACATCCTACAGATGGAGAGCAGAGGCTGTGGAGAAAACAACAGTGACTTGGCTTGGGTGTCATGTTCAGCTGCTTGAACCACTTGAAAAGTTCCCTTGAGTTTCCCAACTTGCTTATCCTGGACATCCAAACCAACCAACCAAACTGGCTCTCTCTGGTTATGGTTAATCTTGACCACCCACTTGATAGAATTAGAATCACCATGGAGCCAAGCAAGGTAGCTCATGCCTTTAATTATAGCACTGGGAAGGCAGAGGTAGGGGATCTCTGAGAGCTGGAGGCTGGCCTGGTCTACAGACTGAGGTCCATGACAATCAGGGTTACATAGAGAGACGCTGTCTCAAAAAAGAAACAAAAACACACACAAAATAAACCAAAAGCATCACCATGGCCATGGAAACAAAGCTCTGTGCATATCTATAAGCACAGGAGTTTCTAGATGAGGTAAACTGAGGTGGGACCACCCACCCTACGTGATTGTGAGCAGCACCATCCTTAGGGCCTTGACTGACTAACTAGGAGAAAGTGAGCTGAGCAGCAGTATCCACCTCTCTGCTTCCTGACGGTGGAGCCATGGCAGCCTTCTCCCTGCTGCTGTGCCTTCCTTCCTGCCGTAGTGGGCTACACCCCACACTTTGAGCCGGGAAGCCCTTCTCTTACACTGCTTTTCTTAGGTGTTTTATTTGCCACAGTGCTGAGCACAGGAGCTGGTGCAGAGACGTGTTTCTTCCCATGCTGACCCTTGACCAGTCAGTTATCACACCCACTCTTATCTCATGTCATCACCTCTGCTCCTCCTCACACTCTGCTTGGCACAGAGTAGCCAGGTCAAATGTAGCTACACCCTAAGCCCCCTCCCCCAAAATGATTTCCCAGGCCTGGAGTAGCAGCTTTGCCTGCATGTTTGGTCAATCCTCTTTAGAACCTACCATTCCCACCTTCATTTTTCCGTCACATGATTCTGGCTCAGATATCATCTCCCCAGAGCCCCACTACCCATTTGACATTGTTCTCCCATGTTTCTAATCATCCAACAAGTGTCTCATGCTATTTAACCTTTGCCCAATTTCATAATGTCGTGCTTGCTCTGTGAGAACCAGGACTTTGCCCATGCCTATCCAGATGTGGTATTCTTGGGACAGAGGTAGCATATTAAACCTCTGCAGAGATGGGGCAGGACTTTGTCCTACTGCTGTGACCAGCCCCTGCTACTTGTCACTTGCAGAAGAGAAGGAACAGGGACAGAATTGAATCTTTAACCTGTTCTTTATTCAGAGAACAACAATCTGACAAGACAGTAATTTAGAATCCTAGAGATTTGTCTTCTCAAAAGAAAAAAAATCAGTCAAGGGTCTGGAGAGATGGCTCAGTGGTTAAGAGCATTCACTAGCTGCCATTGCAGGACCAGAGTTTAGATCCCAGCACCCACATGGTTGCTCACAACTCTGGCTTCAGGTACTCTGATGCCCTCTTCTGGCTTTGTCAGGCACTGCACTCATGTGCACAGCTCCCTGCCCCAATGCACACCATTAAATAAAAATAATTTAAATTCAGCACATTCAGTTTTTAAGATTTATTTTATTTTAGTTGTGATATGTATGTCTGTGCCTGTGGGGGGGGCTACCCATAGGAGCCAGAAATGGGCATTGGATTCCTAAAGCTGGTTGTGAACTGCCTGACAAAGGTCCTCAGCAAGAGCAGTTATGTTTTAACTAGCACATACTTAATAAAGAGTCTCTCCAGCCCCACACAATCTCTTATTTAGCAAAAATAAATAAATAAATAAATAAATAAATAAATAAATAAATAAATAAATAAATAAATAAACAAACACATACATACATACATACATACATACATACATACATACATACCAAGAAGAGAGATTTGGAGTAGGCTCCCCCAAGATGGTAGGGAATGAGGCTTCTGAAGATATTATTATGGATGTTTAGGAGCTGGGTAGTACATTCGTAGGGCAACATGACCCTTTTGTTGGGCCAGATCTCCTCTTTAGGGTACCTCTTCCCATAATTCTTTAGAAGAGCCACCAAAGGAAGGAAGGTGTCAAAAGCACAATGCAAGCAATGCTGTGAAGAAGCCAGGTCTTCCATAGGGTATAAGTAGGGAGAGTGTCCTGGAGTCTGAGTTCCTGATACAATGGCGACAACCTGTCTGCAGTTTAAGGATGTTTAACCACAAAAAGGTACCAACTCTCAGGAGACACATCTCCACAGCTGGAACTGCAGCTTTTCTCCGTTTTGGTCATTCACACCAGGAGTCAGGAGCCCTGCTGCTTGTTCCTGGCATACACTTAGTGCTCATTAAGCGCTTGTTACAAACAAGACTGAACACCGGCCTTTTTTCCTCTTCTCACTGAAATGTGTTCTAAATAGCGCTGGCTCCCCCAGGCCCTCCGGTTAGCCTTTCTGTCCCAGCTCCACCTTTGCTTTAGGAATTAATGTGCTTTCTTAAAGCTCATTACCAAGATTGGCTTTTAAGTTTAAAGAGCCCTTTAGATCCCTGAAGCCTCATAAATGTCTTTTAAGTCACATGAAAAAGATCCACACTTCTGAAGGAACATGGGGCGGAAGGAACCAAAGGCTGCACAAGACTCAGGACCAGGCCAGAGACGGGAGGGAGGGCTGAGATGGGGCTACAGACTCAGGCTATAGGTTCCAGCCACACAGGGACCCTCTGAAGTGTCTGGGTAGACAAGAGCAAGTGCAGAGAGGAAAAGTCCAGTTCTGAATTCTTGTTTCAACCACGAGAAGATGTACACATGTAAATATTCTTTTAATGTTTTTAAATGTGCTGATGAGTGCTCCCAGGTGGTTACAGAGCAGACCCAGAACTTCTTTGTCTGGAAACTGAACTTTGTGCCCTTCTAACACCAACCCTTACTCTCCCTCCCTGCTTGTATTCTCTGAATTTGGAAGAGTATCACCCACTTATTCTTGGAGGAGAGGCTCTAAGAACCCCCAGTGCTGTCTAAAATCTGGGGTACCACTAGACTCCCTGAATATATTTTTCTTCTTATATATGCAAACCTGTAACAAATTCTCACTTGTCACCTATGGGAGCTTCTGTGGCATACACGAGTAGTCAGCATCCCAGCTCCTGTGCTTTGGAACTTTAAGTAAGTTAAGGTAGACTTGACCCTGCTATGGTTTATCTGGTAACAGTCATCTATTGGGTTAACAAAGAGAAGGTAATGTGTACCCTCTGCTGTGCTAGGTGCCAGAGTGTCAGCCATTAGGCTACTATTCAAGGAAGGGTGAGAACATCTCTGCATGTTCCCCCCTTTGGCATACTTCCTGAATACACATGGGCTGATTGTATTTTCATGTCATGTCCTGAACTTGGATGTAGCTTCAGTTTGTTACCTAAGAAGCTAAGATAGAGGATCTTTGACTTAGACAGCCATGTGGAGAGCAGACTTTAAAATCCACTTTATTTTCTTGCTGAGCAGGAGGCAGAAAGTCTTAATACTAGAGGCTGTTGTCCATGCTTGTGAGACACTGGAGGGCAGGACTGCAGAGATCAGAAATGCTGTTAATATACACTGCTACTTCAAGAGTGTGTGCATGCATGTGTTCATGCGTGCATGCACTCCTGTGTGTGCACCCTGTGGTATGCCCGTGTATTTGCAGATGCCTATTTCCATGTGTGCATTTGGAGGTCAGAGGTCATTGTTAAGTGTCATTTTCAGTCATTTTCCTTAGGAAATAAAGACAGGCATCTTCCACAGGTTTGACTAGGCTGGCAAGCCCTGAGTATCCTCCTCTGTCTGGCTCTCCAGTACTGGGACTATATGTGTGTCTCTGTCCAGATATTTTGCATGGGTTCTAGGAAGAATCAACAACAGGTCCTCATGCTTGGGCAGCAAGCACTTACTGACTGAGCCTTCTCCTCATCTCCTCAAATTATTTTTGGAAGCAGATAGGGAAACAATAAGGAGAGTGATGAACTTTGGCCCTGAAGAGAATCAGCCTGTTGAAGCCAACCCATGAACTTGAAAATAATCCCAGATACAGAGAAGGTTGAGCCTGTTGTCCAGTCTGAATTGCAGAACACAGAAGCTCTTACACACTCCTGGGATGCTTTAGTATTGGTGTGAGTCAAGGTCTCTGTGGAGTACCCAGTAAAATTCCCCATAATCCTTTGTAGGTTGCTAGGCAGAACTCATCTTTAATTCAAAGCATCCGTCTTTTGGTTGGTCATTGTCCCAGCTTAATTATTTGTATACTTTTTGGTTGGTTTTGTTTTTTTGTGTGTTCTGTCCTAGCTTCATAGTAGTTTCCAACAACCCATGTTAGAAATTCCTAGAAGCTTGCTAAAAAATGTGATTTCTGGGCTGTATCTCAGGAACTGCAGCCTAAATGTCAACCCGAGAATTATGGCACACATATCACAGCCTCGCTCTAAGAAGCTGAGGCTGGAGGATCATAAATTTCAGGTCAGCCTGGACTGATTAGTGATATCTTGTCTCCAAAGATCCTACCCAGACAAATCAGAAAATAAACCTTGAGACACAAGGGCTAGAGTGCCACCTTGGGAAGAATCAAGGAGTGAAGCAGAGAGCTGATGTCTCGCCACATGGCTGCATGATGGCAGGTTTGGTGTGGGACAAGAGGGTGTTAGAGAGGAGTTAGCAGGAGTCTTCTTAGCAGTCTGATAGCCCTCTGGCTTAAGATTAATATTTTAGCCTGGTTCCTTGCTCTTCAGAGCTCTCTGGTGGAGGGGACACTGTACAATCAAATGGATGGCAGCCATGGAAGTAGCTGAGAAGTGGGAAGGCTATCCATGTGGTCCCTTCCCCAGAGAAATGGGGACAAGTGAAAGTGGAGATAGGCTGGTTACTCCTGTTCAGCCAGGGCCAGATAGACATGCCAATCAGAACATCACACTGTTTCTCATAAATATGTACAATCATGTGAGTCTACAACATTTAAAGTAAAGGCTGTTGGGTGAGAGCTTGTTTGCTGTGACTATCCTCTGTGTGTGTGTGTATTTGTCTGTGTGTATAGAACTATTTTTCTGGCTAAGCACATGCTTCTCCTATGAGCAAGAAGATGGGCGCCTTCAAGAAGATAGTCTATGCTTCTGGGCCAAGCTAATGATGGGCTACGAGGTCACAGAAGTTCAGGGACACTGGCCTGCCAGGCTCCAGCCTTTTCCTAGCCTCTTTGTGAATGGAACATGCCCTCTAATTAGGCACAGTATGACACCACCCAGACTCTGTGGTGACACACAATTGCATGTCCAGAGGCCCCAGCAGAGAGGATGTTTTCTGAACTCAGTTTTAGTTTCCTGGGCCAGAAACCTGCTCTGCCAGCCCGCCAAGCCAGGTCCCTGCAACATCCAGGGTTTTCTTGTTCATAGAAAGTGTATGAACATCAGGTATGTCCCTGGGACATCTGTGGCAGAGGGTCTGTAGTGATGGGCCTTCCTGGAAAAAAGCTGGAAGCCTCTTTTCAAGAGATCTCAAGGAGGTGCTGGCAGTGTCAGCAGGAAGTACTTCAAGTCGAAGCCAGCAGAGTCCTGTCTGAAGCAGCCAAGACTGCCTCGGGTCCCACACCTGGAGTCCTTTACCCCTTTAGGTGACTCTGTTCTCATAATCTGGAGGCTCGATCATCTCAAGTGGTCTACCAAGGAGGGGTCTAAGATGGCAGGTTTCTTTCTGTCCCTTAGACCCATTTGTACCACTCAGGGCTGAAAAATCTTCTCAAGCAGAGGCCTCAGAGGCTTTGCTGTGACCCATCAAGGCCCAAAACCCTTGGCCAGGCCTCAGTCAGTCTTGAATACTGGCTCCTGCCTTCCCAAGGAAGAGTAATTAATCCAAGGCAGGTGCTTACTTCATAAGGTGCATCTCTGAATGTTTCAACCCTATGAGCATGGTACTGGCTGGCCACAACATTGCCAAGAAAAGAATCTTCAGCAAAATAAATAAATAAAAATAAAAAAATTACCCATTCTGGTGGTGTGGTGAGGCCTATCTATAATACCAAAACTTAGGAGGTAGAGGCAGGGGGATTAGGAGTTGAAGGTCACCCTTAGCTACACAGTGAGTTCAAGGCTAACCTGGACTATGTGAGACTCTGTCTCAAAGAACAAACAGTAAAAACGGCATTATGGCTGGAGATAAGGCTCCGTGGTTAAAAATGTGTACCTTTGATTGCAGAAGGCCCAAGTTCAACCATGATTTTGAGCAACTCACAACTACCTATAACTACAGTTCTAAGGAATCTGATATATCCTGTTCTAGTCTCAGACATAAACCAAACATACATTTCATCAGAATGCCTTTTTAAAAATAGTATGTATATCTCCAGGTCACTAAAGTAGAACAGATAGGAGCTAGCTAGGAAGACCTCAGGGCAGGTTCTAAGGCAGAGTGGGCTGGCTCTCTGCCTCCTGTTGGTGGTGCCCTCTGTTTTCAGGCAGATACCATTCTGACTGGCTAGTCCTCTCACTTCCTCCTGTGACTCATGGGCTTGCTTTTTCTGACTTTAGAGGCTAGTTGTTGAGATATGTCCTCTACACCTACTCACACCCTCCAGGTGATCAAATCACCAGCCATGGTTGGTTCTGTGCTCTTCACCCTGAGACAGAGCTTTGGGAGTAGGAGCTGGACATGGTTGATGTGTGTTCACTCTGTTCTCCTGACCACAGCAAACAGCTCTTGGGAGGCCACTGGGTAAAGTGGTCTTGTCCACTTTCTAGGTTTCAGTGCAGGAACCTAGGGTTTGGCTTGGTTGTTAAGAGGACTTATCTACCCTTCATGGTATGCAATGTTCATTTGAAATCACCATGTACTTGGGGTATAGTGGTGCTCACCTGTAATCCCAAAACTCAACAGTAGAGCCAGGAAAGTTAGAGGTTCAAGGTCATTCTCAACTATGGGGAAGCCCTGAGCTGCAGACATGACCATTCTATGCCCCCAAACAAAACCAGATCAACAAAACAATGACAAAAAAGCAAAAACACACAGGCGATTCTGACCTACTGCCAAAGTGTGATGCTTCACACATCCCTGACAATTAGATTCCAGTAAGCGACCACCAAGCTAAAGAACCATGGTGTCTGTAAACACAGTGTTTGCTGTAATAACATGCAGTGGTTTTAATGAGGTGGGGATGGAACAGATTGTTCTTCAGTTCTTGAGGCACACCTGCTGTTTTAATTGGGCTTCTCTAGGGGACAAAGCCAGTGGACTATATGGAGTGATGTAACACACAGGGATTCACTGGGCTGACAGTAGGGCTGGGTATTTAAGAAGTTCAAGACAAGGCAGATTGGTGGCCATAGTACTCAGAGGCCCAACCCATAGAAGAAAAGCCAGGCATAGGAGGCTGACTGAAGCCTCATACCCTCAGCAGGCACAGTCTGCCTGGAAAGTCTAGAAGGTTCCTGGAATCGTTGGTGTTGCAGGCACAAAGCTGGAGTCTGACAGCTGGCAGTGGTAGGCACACTCAGAGAGAAGGGTTTGCAAGTACACATGCTGCCTTATTCCAGCTTCTTTGCACCAGCCACCAGCTTGTTGGATGCTACTACCCAGTCAGGGAAAATCTTCCCAGAGTCACTGCCTCACATGTCAGCCCTCTGTGGAAACACCCTCAACGGCCACACAGAAGTGCATGCACTCATCCAGTTCTGGGCATCTTGTAACACAGTCAAGATGATTACCAAGACCAGCCACTACATCTTCTCCTGTACAAGTAACTTTCTTGCACAATAAACATTTCTTATCAACAGATAAATAGATGATGACAATGTGTTACATACACAGTATAGAATGTTATTAGCTACAAAGAAAAATGAAGTCATAAATTTTGAGGGAAATGGGTGGACTTAGAATGTAAATTATAACCTGGTGGTGATGTTACACCCTTTAATCCCAGCACTCAGGAGACAGAAGCAGGCAGTGTCTGTGAGTTTAAGGCCAGCGTGGTCTCCAGAGCTAATTCCAGGACAGCTAAGGCTACACAAAGAAACCCTGTCTTGAATTCTGCCTCAGCACCCCTACCAAAAAAAAAAAAAAAAAAAAAAAAAAAAAAAAAAAAAAAAAAAAAAGAAAGTAGAATACTTAGGATATTTGGTGAGGTGACCCAAACTCAGAAAAAAGGAAGCATGTTACCTGCCCATGTGCGTCCTAGCCTATAATGTATACCTGTAAACACATTGTGTGGAAGTATAGTATATAACTTAGAACTTTTAGCTTTTCATAGTTAATAATTGAGAAGTTTAGATATTAAGGTAGCAAGAACCATAATTCAAAAGTCAACAATATAATTGAGAGTGAGGAGGTAAAACCTGAAGCGAAGCTCCATGATCTCGGCGTAGTCATTCTGACTGTCTAGGAGTTAACTGAGATACAGTTTGAACCGGGCAGGTGTTTGAGTATCATCTTCAAACAATCTGCGCGATGCTTCTGTTTGTGAGTCCCACTGCTGAGAACAAGACCACTACCACAGCTTAAAGTCAAAACTGAAGCAAGCTTGATCAACTGACCAGGTCCATCTCCGCTTTCTCAGAAAATGGCCCCGAGTCAAACCTATAAGTCACTGCATTTCCCACGAGGTCCAGTCAGGGTTAATTGTACTTTTTGACTTATTAACTCCCACCCACATTCGGTGCAGATGGTCAAACAAACTGTTTAAGGGAGTGAAAACTTGTGGCTTGTTATTTCCCATAGACAATGGCCTCCAGCACTTCCAGAACTATCTGTCCTTGGGCAAGGGGCTCGAAGGTTAGAGGCTTATTTGTTTCTTGGATCTCTAAGGCATAGTAACTTAAAAGGTAACTTTGGCTCTCATATTAATTAGAGTAAGATGATTTTTTTCTTTTTAAAATTTTTCTTCTTCCCCTCCCTTCCCTCCTCCCAATCCCCCCCCCAGTCAGCCTTCAGCCTCCCCCCTCCACATTCCCACATCCCCTCCCGCAAAGAGCAAGAAGTCCCAAGGTGGGTCAGCTGAGTATGGCACATCCACTCCAGGCAAGTCCGATTTCCTCATTTCTAAAAAGAAAATATTTTGAATACTGATGTTATTTTTCTTGGGTAGGGGTAATATTATGTTCACTTACAACTGCTAGTACAAGCAGTGAGTACATGAATAATTAGATGCTGTAATACTACATCCCAGTCACAATAAGAAGCCTAAAGCAAAGCCAAGAACGCCAGCACACTTGTTTACTGGTAATAGGAGAGTGGATTGGCAGCTTCAGGTTCTCTGGCCTCTTATGCGAAGAATGGAAAAGAAAGCTCACACAGACTCCAGAGAGAAGTGAGAAAGCTGCTCCCAGCCTTAATCAAAGACGCCTCTTTGGGCAATGATCAGCAGGCAGTGAAGACCATAAGTGGTCAAAGTGCAGGGTGTAGTCTGAAGCTTCTGGCCTGGTGTAGCCCTACAGTCCAGACCCACCCTTAGCTACTTGGTCCCAAGTAATCACACAAAGGCTTATATTCATTACAAACTGGCCTAGGCCCAGGCTCATTACCAACTACCTCTTGCTATTTAACCTATTTTCATTAATCTCTGTATTGCCACGTGGCTTGTGGCTCACCTGTACTTTTACATCTTGCTTTCTGGGCAGTCGCCAGCAGCGTCTCCTTAACTCCACCCTTCTTCCTCTTTATCTCTGCTTGGATTTCCTGCCTGCCTCTGAGCTGCCTTGCCATAGGCCCAAACAGCCTCTTTATTAACAAATGGCAACAAAGCACATTCACAGCTACGGGAAGATATTCCACGTCAGCGAAGAATAAGCTTTGGATGAGACATCATATCAAACACACTCCCACCCTCAGAGAATGTCATGGAAGATGAGGGCTGGAGGATTGGAGAAAGCTTGGAAGTGCTGCCTCTGGACTTGACATGGCCATTGTACTCACAGCAGCTGTGGTGGCCTGCACAGACCCACACAATCTCAAGCCACTAAATTTCTAGCAGGGGTGGCACATCTGGCCTTAAAATGGCATTATAGGAGAAAGTTTTATCTGTAAGGGTGCCCCTCCCCTTCTGTTGTTTGGCTCGCTAGGTGAGGAAAGATGTCCTAAGTCTATGGAGCAAGTGCCCTGTTTTGAGCTTTCTGTCTTCCTAGGCATCAACTTTTACATGCACAGAGACAGGCAATAGTGATAAAAGTCCATGTTTCTTCACAGATAGGACGGTTTTTCTAACTATTTCTCTAAGAGTCGTTTTATTTCCCTCCCTCAGCCCGGCATGTGCAACTGTTCAGTGTAAGCAGGTTGTGCTCCCATGACTACCTCCACAGTGTGAGAAAGCAGGCACAGAGGTGGGGCGGGGGGAGAGGGGGGCTGCAAATTAACACCTACCCCAAATGTTCCCTGCACCAACAGCCCAAAGAATGATTTACTCAGGTTAATTCAGATGAGTCGAAGGAGTTTATTAGGGATTACTATGGAGTAGTGCAAACCCATGGTCAGCTACGTTTTCTTGAAGTTGCTGAACACCATCACCCCCCAACTCCCACAGACACTCTTACATACACCCACACCAAGCACTTGGTTAAATTAAGGGAAACCTTAGTGTCTACTTAATGGAGGTGATCAGGAGACTGGACAACATGAGGCACAGGAAGACCAGATTCTGGGAAAGTCAGTATCTGCGTGTCCCTCTTCTTGGGCACTCTGCCAAACATTGGACCACACGGGAAGGGAGGCTTACTTTGCTACAGTCTGGCACGGAGAACAGCTGACAAGAAGGAGTTACTTAGGATCCTAAGGAAGATTCTGGGGTCCTGTTCTGTCCCTGCCTGTCATGCCTGCCCTCCCCCACCAGCCACTTCCTGCTTGCCCCTCCTTGACTACCTCAGGGCTTTTCCTCACCCACAGGGAAAGCTCTGACCCTCATTTTCTGCCCCCTGCTTCCTAATCTCCATCCCCTCCAACACATACATTCTTATGTGCTCTGATCAGAGCAGGATCATTGGGAATATCACATTTACCTAGTTAGTTTTGTGGCTGATGAAGTTGATGGTTCTTAGGTTTTAGAAATTTGAAAGAAAGAGGGAGAGGGGGAGAGCAATGAGTGGCTGCTTAATACTTTGCCATTAAAATAGCGCTGGGGAATGAGGAGGGAGATAGGACCAAATACACTCTACAGTGTGAGACCCTCAAAATAGAAATCATAGGGCATTGCAAATAAATAGACCAAAAAACCCAACAAAAACCAAAACAAACCTAAAATAGAGCCAAAGAGCTGGCTCAGCAGGTAAAGGTGCTTGCTACTAAAGACAACCTCAGTTCAATCCCTGAGAGTATACACACACACACACACACACACACACACACACACACACACACATATACACAAAATACATTTAAAAAAGACTAAAATGGGCATGGTGGTCCTTGCTTAGAATCCCAGAATTCAGGAGGTCAAGTCAAGTCTACAGTGAGTTCGAGGTCAACATGGGATACACATTTGACCCTGTCTCAACCAATCAAGGCCAAGGCCACCACCTAATAGGATAGGGCCTGCTAGGGCCTTCAGTTTAGGTTTGCAGAATCAAGGTAAGAGAAAGAGATGTGAAAGAATTTGTGTTTACAGCATCATATCATTTCATGCACTCAATGGGAAAGTCCACCTTGGCAAAACGAGGGCTGTCCCCCTCTGTTCATTCCTCTGCAGACACAGCTCTGTCCCACTGTGAGCACCCTCTGGAGGTAAAGCAGGATCCTTTCAGTACTCCTGTGCTGTTCATCCATGGCATACTTGTGGCTCATCCCTGCAAGCCCTTCCTGGGTGGTTAAAGAACATCTAAGGCTGAGCTTCAGCTCTGATCCCCATGCTTAATTGCCTTTGCTAATTACACTGAGATCAAGAGGATAAAAATAGCCTCCAGGGTCGGGGTGAGCAGCCCCCTTGATGCAGGCAGTGAGTATGAGGCTCTAATAGGCTCCTTGATGCCTCCTGAAATCATTGCTCTAATTAAATAAACCAGCTGTTGAGGCCAAGTTGCTGGACACCTCCACACCTCTGCAAGTCACGAGGAGATGGAGGTGGAAGACCCTTCCCCAGAGAGCTCACACCTCCCTGAGTGCCCATGGGGCAGGAACAGTCTCTTTCCATCCTCTTCACTTGCCTTCTTCCCCTCTCTTTGCCTCTCTCCCTACTCTTGCCCTCTGTGGTTCCCTGCCCCCTCCCACACTGAGTTTATGAGAGACAAGTTCGTGTTATTGGTCTCTTCATTTGTGTTGCTGACCCTTTCTCATTTTAAAGCATTCTCCCAGTAGCTAACGCATACGCTCAAGCCCTGCTTCAGAAGTTCATAGTACTAAAAAAAAAGAAAAAAAGAAAAAAAAAAAGTGTAGCTGAGGGTGACCTTGAACTCCTGATCTGATGCTTCTGTCTTTAACCTCCTACTGTTGAGGTCAGGTGTTATCACACTTACTTTGTGGTTGGCTCACTCTGTGTAGTGCTCCCCTTCCAAATAGGATGCCAGGTGCGATGTTAGGACTGTAGACCCCCCATTCCCCAGTCTGAGCTGATGATAGGCCATCTGACAGATTCTTTCCCTGGGACCCTGAGATACAGGAATGCAAGCCGTTGACATGAGCCTCCTCAGCTATAAACCCCCAACTGTCCCTGCTAAGACATCTTCTCTCTAACATACAGACAGGCGCAAAACCCTGAAACTTAGAGGTCCTCCTCCAACTCTCCCTTCCCACTTCACCAGACATATTCTCCTGCCACATCCAATATGGTGTCTATGCTGAAGACCCGGATGGTACCAGCTGATAGGTGCAAGAGTAGGTGCCTGTAGTACCCGGGGTCTCTTTCTTAGCCCAACCTGGTCTTGCAGGATTCGTAGCCTGTTCATTCACAGCCTTGCCCAGAGCCATGGCTCAGGAGGCCACTCAGAAGACCTTCTTGTGAGTGTTCAAGGCTGAAATGCCCAGAATTGCCTAACATTATCTCTATGGGAGCAGGGATGTGTGAAAAGAGACAGCCAAATCCATTCTGAGGAGGCAAGGCAAGTTGGATACACACCTGCCTGATGTGGAACATCAGGCACATTGCAGAGTGCTCAGTCAAGTCACTGGCCAGGTCTATTTCTGGATTACTTAAAAATAAGTGTTTGCACTTGAAACGTACTCTCATGCTAGAGGTGTTTATTTTGGTGTTTTGAATAGATTTCACCAAAATATTTTTCTAAAACTCTTGAGTTTTAATGGTTGAATTTAACAGACACGGACTTAACACCTGTCCTGTGACAGGTTCGTGGTTACTTTTGATGATGGCTAGCCCCAGCATGTGATAGGTTCAGCACAAGTGACAAGCTCACTGTTACCAGTATATGCCAGTCTGTTGGCAATGAGAACTGACTATACAGTGAATAATATGACTGTGTCCCACCAAAACAAAACCACAAACCAACACCATTAAAATAAAGCAAACACAAGAGACTGTGTCCAAAGAACCTCCCATGGCTGTAAATACATGATTTACAGATAAAGTCACCACAAACACATCCTGAGCATAGTTACTGGGTTTGCTTTCACCACAGCACACTGTGGGCAGCGATTCTGAAGCCACCATCCCTGTATTCCCAGGGGCAAATAGGAAGGTTTTGGAATTGCTGGGTGTTGTGAAATACTCCTTTTCACGATGTGAAGGTGTGTCATTGACTGGCTTAACAGAAAGCTAAGTGGCCAATAGCTAGGCAGGAGGTAAAGGCAGGACTTCTGGATGGATAGAGCTCTGGAAAGAAGAAAGGCAGAGAATTGTGAGGCAGGCACAGGGGAAGCAGGATGGGTAGTACAGAGTAAAGGTAACCAAGCCGTGGAAAAGAACATAGATTATAAGACATAGGTTAATTTAAGTAATAAGAGCTAATGTGACAAGCCTAAGCTATAGACTGAGTTTCATAATTAATAATAAGTCTCCATGTAGGTTTGTTGTTGGTTTTGGGTTTGTTTGGTTTTGTTTTTTAATGAGCTGGCAAAAAATCCAGTTTTCAACATATGGCATTCAGTGAGTGGGCTTGAATATACAAACATAGGGTCTGAGAAAGCTAAGGTAAGTTCTGAACAAGAAGCCAGATATAGCTTCCTAGTCCTGCAGTCTCTCAGGTAGGCTGGTGCTTGGCAGCATACAGAGGCATGGCTACCAGCTACAGCCTGTGGGCTGGAGCCAACCACCAGCACTATGCACTAAGCTGAGTCATGCTGGTGGATGACATAAAAGTTTAAAATTTGTCTCATGTGATCAGAGAATATTAAAAGATCTCAATAGACAGATCCAGATTGGGAGTTAAAAAAAAAAAAAAAAAAACCTTAAGCAGGTTACAATGTTTATAAAATGTGT
Source organism: Phyllotis vaccarum (assembly GCA_033318265.1). Taxonomy (NCBI): domain Eukaryota; kingdom Metazoa; phylum Chordata; class Mammalia; order Rodentia; family Cricetidae; genus Phyllotis; species Phyllotis vaccarum. The sequence continues at coordinate 74,102,163 of JARWLC010000014.1, read as the reverse complement.
GTAGACTTAAAAAAAAAAAAAGAAACGAAAATGGATATAGTCTTAGAAAAAAATAGTTTAAATGATAGTCTTTAAAAAGAGAATAAAATAATATTTTTCAAGAAGCCATATAAAGATGGGAAATAGCACATGACATCTGGATCCTGGATGGTGCTTTATTAAAGATGGATACCCCAACACTGCAGAGGAACCTGGGTGACTGTTTAGGCAGCTGGATGTCTCTGTTATTTCTATAGTTTTGGAAGTTGCTTTCTCTATACTTCCTGTTTTCTCAATAAATATTTTATTATTCTTTGGTCTCTGATAGAGATTGAAGACTAGATAGATATAGTTTTACAGTTTTCTTTGTTACTAAATTCAGAAAAGAAACTTACAGAAGATAGGTAAAGTTTATAAAGTTGAGAAACACAAAAGCTTAACATGATTATCTAAAAAGATGTTTTAAGATCTAAAAAGACATTTTTTAGGATGGTAATGCAAGTATGACAAAAATGGTGGGTATAAAATGATTTGGACTAAGATAGGGTAGATAATGGAGTTTTTTTCTCTAAATTTGCCAAATGTAAATGGATTGGATATTATAAATGTAATTCTATCCTGATAATTGTTCTTATTGTATATAGTTTTATTGTGTACAAGTTAAAACCTTTTTTGTTTGTTTGTTTAGACAAAAGGGAGAAATGTTGTGGAATATTCCTTTGCACTATGTGAAGATGCGGCACTGTGATTGGTGAAATAAAAAGTTAAATGGCCAATAGCTAGGCAGGACTTTTGGACAGAGAGAGCTCTGGGAAGAAAAAAGGCAGAGTTATAAGCCCGGCACAGAGGAAGCAGGATGAATAGGTAGCACAGGGTAAAGGTAACTGAGCCACGTAAATGAACATAGGCTGAAAGATATAGGTTAACTTTAAGTTATAAGTGCTAGTCAGAAAAATTCATTTCCTACTGTTGAGAGTGTGGTTTTTTTCTTAGAGCATCTGTGTTATCCCCCTGTAACACTCACATTCCTCTTCCCTGGGAAGTCTCTCTGTTTTCTTGTTCAGGATGTGCTCAGGCTCCTAGGTGGTCAGCCTGTGCACAGTCACAAGTAAGGGGATGCGGGCCAGCTGAGGGTGAGTCATGGAAAGAACTGGGTAACAACACTAGAAATATTGGGCTTGCAGACCATTGGAGGATGAGGCACCCTTGGATGCTGTGGCCAGAGCTAGGGCCAGGACTCAGTGATTGGAACCTATACTGGGCACAGGAGAGGACACGAGAGGCCTGGGCAGCTTTGGTTGGAATATGGCTGTGCCTAGTGCCTATCCACCTGGCAGAGGCATGGGCAAGTATGATCAATGTCACGCTTGCCCCCCATGGGCCTATTTATTTATTTATTTATTTATTCTTGAGCCACCATACCAAGCCCCCATTGACTTTAAAAAATTACTTTACTTTATGTGTCTCTGGGTTTTTCTGCTGTTTATCTATTCCTTCAGAGACCAGAGGAATCTGTCAGATCCCATGAAACTGGAGTTACAGACATTTGTAAGCTGCCATGTGGGTGCTGGGAATTGAACCTGGATCCTCTGGATGTGTAGCTAGTGTTCTTATCCTCTGAGCCATCTTCTTAGCTCCTTTTCCACTGGCCTTATGAGGGACCTAAGACCTGCTGGGTTCTATACCAGAAGCCCAGCTGTCAGTAGAGAAGCTGATAAATCCGGATGTGGATTGGGGCAGAGCTTGCAGGGGAAGGCTGCTTCTGTACCCCCAGAGAAGGGACTTCACAGGCACAGGATGGCCAGCACCTCTTCTCCCCCCCCCCCCCCCCCCAAGACATTGTCTTTCAGCCTCACTCAGGCCTTAAGGAATCAGAATGGCATCAAGAATTGGTCTGGAAGCCAGCCTCGTGCCTTTAACCCAACACTCAGGAGGAAGAGGCAAGGAGTATCTCTGAGTTCAAGGCCATCCTGGTCTACATAGTGAGTTCAATGACAGCCAGAGCTACATAACAGATTCCCAACTCAAAAAACAAAACAACAACCAAAAAACACTAATAACAACAAAAGTGGTCTGACTGCCTCACAGGCAGACATGACACCCATGTGGTCTGGCTGCCCTTAAGCCTGCTAGAGAAGTCTCACTCCTCCCCAAGTGGTTCTTCCTTAATAGTGGGAGCTATTGGCACCTCACATGTCACTACCAGACCCTTAGTGTCCCTTGTTGTGGAAGCCAACAACAGTTTGCTCTCTCAAATGGGCTCTAGAAACCTAGTGATTGACTAGTTGTGAAGGGCATAAGCCCCTGGGAGTGAGATGTGGACAGACAGACACAGGGCTGTGATGTGCAAAGTCTGCCTGATGTGATGCAGGGCAGCCTCAGCTGTGAGCTTGGAGAAGTGACAGCAGCGTAGGCATCATGTGACCTCCCATACCAAAGCCAGCCTTTCCTGGGAGACTCAGCGTGTCTGTGTTGGGATCCTGTGGAGCTGTGAAGGAGCTAGTTTGACCCAGAGCTAAAACAGCCAGGAGGCACTCATGCCACTGAGGGGACAGTGTGGGTGCAGGGTAGCAGGGCAGTCAGAACAGAGTCTAGTTTTCCTTCCCCAGCTTGTGTACGTCTACGTCCACATCTCAGCGTATGGTGCTTTCCTCCAGGCCCTTCATGACACAAGTGTTGCAGCTGTGGTCTCTCCTGTGCCCTCCGTAACACCCATGGGCTTGGTTCGCAGAGAGGGTCTGTGTGGCCCAAGTGTGTCCAGGACAAGGCCATCTATTCTTCCACAAAGTTGGAACTAGAGAGATCTAGATAAGTAATCTTAGCTGGGTGATGCAAGAAAGCCAGCTGAAATGATCTGCATGTCAGCAGGCAAACCTTCACTTGCTATAGAAAATTGGGAGGATGCTGGAAACAATTAAGGGAATAAAATCACCATTTGGAAGCAGCAACCACAAATAAATGTGTGTTCCTCCCTACTCTCATTCCTTAAGTGTTAGGAAATTGGGTTCTAAAGCTGCATGGATGGGTTCAGTTTGCTTTGCAAACCTGTATTGCAAGCATTGCCCAATTACTTTTCAGTGGCTGCATTATATTTCAGCACATATCGGGGTATGCTAGCGCTTATTTAACCTTTAGCTGTGGGCTCTGCCATATTCACTCTTTTCATAACCGACTGTGAGACTTTAGATGGCTAGGCACACATTTTGGGGTGAGTGGCATTTGGGGTTTGACGCTAAGTGGCAAATGCTTTGAGTTCTTCTTGTGTTTCGGTTGGTGGAGGAGGGAGAGATACCACTGCGTTAATGCTTAGTATTCTCAAGGCCAACCTCGAATGAAGAGCTAGGAAGGGATGGGACAGGTCAAAGTTGTGGAAATTAAAGACTGTTTGATTGCCTTAACTATTCTAAATGGAGACTCTCTGGTGGTTGGTTGGCTGGTTGAAGGTTGTGTATGGTGGTTCATGCCTGAGATCCTAGGACTTGGGAAGCTGAGGGAGGAGGAGGATGAGTTCCAGACCAGCCTGGCCTACATAGCAAGTTTGTACTGTCCCTCAGTTTAGTCACCTCTTAAATGGGACAATAGATGTTGCCTCCCACTAATAACTGTAATGGATGCTGGCAGGAAAACAGGAAAGACTTGGTTGTTAACTGAATCTGAATGTTGCAAACTGCAGGTGAGTGTTGGATCATCATGTGTGATAAACAATTAGCACACCTTAATAAACACAACCAGACCTCATGCATGCAGTGTCTTGGCCCACGGGCTCTTTGAGACATGGGTGTTTACAAGCCGTCTTTGTGTGACCTCATTCTTTCCCTGTGGCCTTTGCCTATGACCTTTTCCAGGAACTGAAGTCAGGGTCACCCCTACTCTGAATGAAAAAGGAGAGAGGCTCTGAAGCTGATCATGAAGACAGTTGTAAAGCAAGTCCAGGACCACTAGGCACCATATGCCTGTCTTCCCTGGGCCACAGCCTCCTGTGAAGCCCTAACTCTCCTAAGGCTTTTTCCCACAGGATCTACCCCTGGTACATCTAGCCACATGTTCTCTGAAAGGCATCCTGCAAAGAAACAGAAGGCCTCTCGACAGAGTCTTGTTTGAAAGCAAGAGCTTTGCCACGGCTAATTAAGGTGTAATGAGGTAATCAGGGAAGCCCTAATGCAGTCTGACTGGTGTCTTTGGAAGAAGAAGACCAGGTGGATCGGGGAGAGGTGGGCAGATCTTGCCTCAACCCCCACAGGTCTGCCTGCTGCACCTGTTTGCAGTCCCCACCCAGCAGCTGTGGCTGGACTTGGCCTCTGGCTTAAGTTGCTCTGATTGTGTGCCCACCTTGTTGGTCAGCTTAGAGATGGGTGGTCCATCATTAAAGCAGGTATGACCGTCTCACACCCAGCACTACTCAGGGGAGGTAACTATCATATTCCTGGGCACACGGGTTTGGAGGGAACTATATAAGTTTTCTCTTCTCTATGTTTGAGAGCTTGGCAGCATAGCCCTGTCCCTGTTTATACTATAGACACGGGACATATCCTTCATGGCTCCTGATTCACAGGAGGGGAGACAAGGAAGAGGAAGGAAGCAAAAAACGGGGGAAAGGCTGGCCCAGAAGGCTGTCCAGAAAGTAACCTCCTACCCCAGGGAGCAAGACAACATGCTGTGCTCTGGGGCCCAGAAGACCCTAACTATATACCAGCATTGCCAGGAAGCCTTTGTGACAGTGAAGGTATGGGAGACTGGGAGCTCGAAGAGTCCTCAGCTTCTAGGAGACACATCCAGAACTGTGCAGGGCTGCTGTGGGTGTGTCTTAGGTAGCACTGACAAGCTAGACCCATCTTCTTTCCCATTCAGAGTGACCCAGGGAGCCACAGTTCTCAGAACCTGCACCTCCCCTAACGACCCTTCAGATGGCTTGGCCTTGGCAGGATAGAGCACTGTGATTATGGAAAGCTGGAGTGTTATAGGTCAAAAGCCAAAATGATCTTGGGCTATCTTTAGTTCCACAAAAAGACAGACATTTACTTTCTACCTTTGAATGTCACCCAATGCCTCATGACTTCTATAAAATTTTTGGAATGTATCCTTAAGCATGACACACCCACCCCCTACCAACATGGCTAAGAATATAGCAGACATGTTCTGAATTCTGTGACACTCCCCTCTCTACCTTGCTGTGACAGCCTTCCACATGACCCATGGCCCTGCCTGTGTATTGTGTAAACACATTGATTCATGGTGTTCTATTTTTGTGACCATGAAAGGTCATGATACCTTCACTGTGGTGAGACATGTCATGCTGGCTGAGTTCCTGGGCCATAGCCATTCGTGTTTGGGAAAGGATGAACGATTTCCTTATTTCCTCAAACAGAGTATATTTTATGTCAGCAACACAGTATTTGGAAGCCCAGTGCCTCAGTTTCCTCTGCTGCTGTACATCTCCCTGAACAAAGCACACAGCATTAGAGGGATGCAGGGGGAGGATGCTAAGTTAGCTTGGTGGTCTTTTTGCCTGGGTCCTTCTTACCTGTGATGTCAGCATCCCTGCCTCCTCTGGGACCTAATGACTGCTGACCTGAGCCATTGTCCAAGCCCTGGGAAAAGTGGGCATCCCCCATCTTCATGTGGAACTGAAGCTCAGGCTCAGTGCCAGAAAGAAGAATGGGGAAGCCCAGAAGGAGTCCTGAATGACTAAGAAGGGGTAGTCATCCTGCTGAGAAGAATGAGAAGTGTCTGGTTGCTGAGGAGACCTATGAGGAAGCTCACTGGCCTGATAGGAAAGCAGCAAGTGGTCTGGTCAGGTCCTGTTGGCTTTAGTGTAATTGTCCTCACACTGCCCCCTAGGTAAGCTCGTGTGTTCAGATGTGAGTTTTGATCCTGTAGGTCTGCAGTGGGAACTGGGCTTCACTGAATTAGCCACATGGTTTATTTGGTTTATGCTGTGGAATAATCCTGAACACTGTGTGAATATACGTCCTTATGATTGGCTTAACAAACAAGCCAACTGGCCAATAGCTGAACAAGATAAAGTTAGGTGGGAAAGACAAACTGAGAATAATGGGATGAGGAAGAGCAGAGTCAGAGGACTTGCCAGCCAGATGGAGAAGGAGTCCAACATACAAAATGGGATAGAGGTAAAACCCACGAGCTTCAGGTAGCACATAGATTAATAGAAATGGGTTAAGTTGTAAGAGCTAGTTAGTAATAAACCTGAGCTATTGGCCAAGCATTTATAATTTATATTAAGCCTCTGAGTGATTATTTGAGATTGGCTGCCATACAGGAAAACTTTGCCTACAGACTTACATGTCCCAATTACATTCCAATACTGAGGGAAGTCAGGGCAGGAACTCAATCCAGAAATGGGCAGAAACTATGGAGGAATGCTGCTTACTGGCTTGTTCTCCACTGCTTACTCAACTTCCTTTTTTATAAACTTAGGACCGCAGAGGGCTGGGTCCTCCCACATCAATCACCAATCAAGATAGTGCCCCTAGATTGCCCTGATGGAGGTGGTTCTTCAATTGAGGTTCCCTCTTGGCTTGTATCAAGTTGACAACCAAGATTGGTCCCACTCCAGTGTCTGACCTAACATTCTGGCTTCCAGGAAAAACGTTTAGAGTGTATTAACTGTACAGACCACTCATTAGTTGCCACCAACCTAAAAGCTAAGGATGTCACTGGATAACACCTAAAGTCTAAGGCAGAGATTTCCCTGCATAGCTAGCCTGGTTACTTGATGTCCCTACCAATGTATTTAGTAAATTCATTGGTTTTAAAACACACACACACACACACACACACACACACACACACACACACACACACACACACACACACGACAGTAAGACAGAGGAAGCAGGATGAGAATGCTGCACTGAGCAAAAAGGTACCAAGACATGTGGCTAAACATATGTAGAAATATGGGTTAAAGTTTAAGAGTTAGCAAGTAATTAGCCTGAACCATAGATCAATCAGCTTGTAATTAATATAAGCCTTTGTGTGATTATTCGGGACTGTGAGTCCAGATCTTGGGTCTAGGCAGGGCCAGAAACTGCTTACTGCATCCTGCCTTCAACAGCAGCCAACCCACACCCAGGTGTAGCCCCAAGCCTGAGGCTTGCCCTTCCCATCAGGTTTTTCTGTAACCCAAAGTGGCTAATGGAGCCACCCAAAGTGCCCATGCCCAGTGATGAAGAGCCCAGGAGAAATAGATGGAGAGAGCTCTGGGTCGGTAGATTGTTTTGGGCAGAGCTGGGGCTGTGGGGCTGGGAAAGGTCTGTACTGGAGCTGAAAGACAGAGCTGGGGTGCTATATCCCTTATAGCCCTAGAAGGAATCCCCTAGCTTCACAGGTAGCCAGCTCTAGAAGCAGCCAGGGTGATCTCCTTCCTTATCTGTCAGATGTTTAAGGAACATGAATCCTGAGTCCTGAGCCCTGAGCCCAGTTCACCAGGTGTATGGTACTTGCTGGGAGGCTAGATTGGGACTACAGAGATCATGGGATTGTTCCCAAGATGTTCTGAGAATTGATTCCATCTCGGATTTATCCTTTCTCATCCTGATTATATTTGTAGATAAAACATCAAATATATGGTTTATAACTCCCTCTGCTTTTTCTTTATTTTGTCGTTCTTAAGACAAGGTCCTGCCCAGTAGCCCAGGCTGGCCCCAGGAGAATATAGCTCCCTGTGGGATTTGCTGACACAAGGTGGAGTTAAATGGTGATATACTCTTGATTCAGAACAAGAGGTGACTGAAAAAGCTGTCACTTCAGCCTAGTGTCCCAGCCTAGGTCCCTCACACTGTGCTGGCATTCTGCCCCCACTGCTTAAGGTTGCTGCTGGCATTGGGAGTCACTGTCTCCTTGGTGGGCGACCTTCGTTCCACTCCACTCAAAGCCAGAGGCTAACAGGGACTCAAGGCTGGGCCAGATGTGCTGCAGCCATTTTCAGTATTGTTTTACACCCAGGTAGAACCCCAGTAACTCATACACTCTTCCACTTCCCATCAGGTTCTGTTCTTGGGGAGCTGCCTATAGCACAGCCTGTGGATTATTCTGAAACTAATGGGTAGACATGGAAGTAACCAGCTCCAGTGACCTGGACCTCATCCTACACATCATATTGATGTGACTCTCTGCTCCTGGGGCAGTAAGGATGCTCACTTTGCAGCAAGTCTTCCCCCAGGATGGGCAGGTTTGACAGGGCTGGGTGGGAAAGTTAGCAAGCTGTTCTGTGGGACTGTTACCAACAGTTGCTGTCAGGGTTGGGTCCTGAATGCCCTGCTGGTGAGAAAGGTTTGGAAAAGCAGAAAAACCACTATGTACAGGGCCTTGAACATTAAAAGGTACATTCTCAAAGTGAGGCTAGGGTTCCAAGGAGGAACAGGAAGTGGAGACTGGAATCTGTGACTGTCAACTTGTCAAGTCTAGAATGACAAAGATCTCAAAGACTAACCTCTGGGCATGTGTGCAAGGATGTTCCTAGATTGGGTTAGGCGAGGTCGGAAGAATATCTGTAACTGTGGCACCATTGCAGGCCGGGACCCTGGACTGTACAAAAAGCAGAAATAGACTGAACACCAGTGGTCAGTGTCTCAGCCTCCTGACTGTGAATGCAATGTGACCTCAGCCCCTGATGCCCTGCCTTCCCTGCCAAGATGGACAGTGCCCTCAACCCATGAGCCAGAACAACACTTTCCCCTGAGCTGTGCTAGTCAGGTGTTTTATCTCAGTAACAAGAAAAGCAATTCATATAGAACCACAGATCTACAGATCTGCAGAGCCACAGACCTACAGCAGCAGGGCCTACACCCCGAGAGGGTGGCCCAGGCTCTGGGTGTGGGGCTGAGTGATGTGGGAATGCCTTTCTGTATGCTGTGAATCTCAATATTTAAATAAAGGAGCTGTTTTGGGCCATGACAGGCATCATAGAAGAAGTAGGAGGAGGAATCAGAATAGGTAGGAAAGGAAGGGCGGAGTCAGAGGCAGATGGAGCAGAAGCCCACAAGAGCAACATGTAAGGAACACAGGTGAGCCACGGGCCCCATGGCAGACAGATTAATAAAAATGGGTTGATTTATGATGTAAGAGCTAGCTAGCAAAGTGCCTGAGCCATAGGCCAAACAGCGTAAAGTTAATATAAGTGTCTGAGTCATTTATGGGGTCCTGAGCGGGTGGCTGGGCAGCTAAGAGGTCTGGCATGACAGGGTCTGGGTCTCTGGCCACCCAGGACCAAGAAACCGCAATACTACAGCTGAGACCACATGTGTTCTGGTTTTCCTGCTTCATTTTGGCAGCTGGCTGCTCTTCAGATGTCTGTGTTGTTTGATGAGCAAGTGATGCCTAGAATTCACCATGGTTCTCCAGGGCCAGAGTTTTGAAAGTATTGAACTTAAAATCATTATCCCTCCATCCAACAGTTTTTACCGGCATTTGGTAAAATAAGAAATATAGAACAGTGATCTTTTTCTTATATTTTGCATCATTAAATAAATCACATGCAAAAAATATAAGTGGGGCAGTTTAATCAGTCACTAGAAAGCACATGCGCAAGACATAAATAAATGTTCAAGAAACAGATGACTGACTCCAGGGACAGCCAGAGGCCTTAGCAGGAGGAAATGACCCTATGTGCTGCCCCATTCCTACAGGACCTTCTGGGGTGCCTGTGTGGCTCACCTATGTGCTCTGCTTTCTGCTGTACCACTTTTCCACAGTGACAGTGACACTTACCCCTGGCCACCTGCCACCTTCTCCCCTCCTGCTGTGGAGCACACCATCTGAAGCCACTTTCATCCCTGTCTTCCAATGGCACATGGGTCACACTCCTTTGCACTAACATAGGTGATGCTGCTCATGAGCACCCCCTTGCCTGCTGCTCTGTGTGCCATGAGCTGGAGTTTCTCTACGTTTGATTTCTCTACAGTGGCCCTTTCCCATGCAACGAGGCTGTCCTGAGTACCATGGGCTGCATCCTCTGAAGGCCAAGAGTATCCCATCCTCTACCCAAGTCCGTGATCAGGAGCAGCTGCAGCTGCTGCAGGATGTGGAAAGGTGCTCAGTCACAGAAATGGAAGCTTCAGGTTTTCAAGAAAATTTCAGTGTTTGCGTGAAATTTTTCATGTTTTAGATTCAACAAATTTTCATTCTGAAATTGTTTTAATTTTTAGTATTAAAAGACACCCATTGTGTTGGGAAGCTGGGCTGAGCATGCCTGGAGTATCGCCTGTGTCAATCAGGCTCAGGTGGACTCTAACCTATACCGTAGTCTCTGAGGAAACCTGCTGGCTTTTCAGATGGAAACAGGAATGAGATTCGTTGCTGACTTGAAGCTTCCAAGGAAACTCAAGCACGAGACACAATGACACCTTGTGAAGAAAGGCAGAGACTAGGGGTCATGTGATCCAACAGCAGCTAAGGGGCCTGTAGTCCCAGAAATGGGAACAGTCCAGACACTAACTGCTGTGGAGTGGCTTTTACTCTCAACATGACCCTGTGAGGTCAGGATCTCTGCTTTTCTAGAGAGCTCCTGTCCCAGTGAACAGTGAACTGGAGACAGGTGTGCCCATCAACGGGCAAATGCTAAGAGGACACACATACGTGTGTGTGTGTGTGTGTGTGTGTGTGTGTGTGTGTGTGTGTGTACAGCCAGGCCTGTGAGGTGTGACAGTGTCCAAGGACACTTAGTTACAGAAACAGAAGCACTCTCCTATCCATGCACCAACCAGGCCTGACCCTGGTTAGCTTCTGAGGCTGGACAAGATGAGGTACATTCAGAGCAATAAAATAATTTGCTCTCTTTAGGGGAAGACAGCAAGGTGAACATCCAGGGGACAAGACTGGAAATGAGCTATTTTTGTGCATTGACTGGCAGAGGAGGCTCCCCTGAGAGTGCGTCCACGGCTAAGCTACCTGGGGAAGAAGGAACTATCTTGAGAGAGGACACAGCTTCTTCTTCCACAGGGTTCAGGGGGATAGCCAGGTTAATTATGTGCTCAGAGTCCCCTAGGAAGACAGAAGGCATCTGGATCCCTACATCCATTGTGGCCTGAACCTCAGGCTTCTGTTTGTCACAAAGATATTCTTCCATGCCTCTGTCATGAGCTCCTAGAGGGGGAAGGTGTGAGGCAGCAGGGTGGGAGGAGATGGTAAGAGCAGATGCTGCCCATAGGCTAACTTAGGAGAATGCATCCCCTCCCTCTCCTTATGACTGTACCTGATGGGAAATGGGAGGGAATGACAAGCTGACTGCCGGGTGATTGTGCTCGTGGGCCTCTGCTCTCACATTTCTGTTATCTTTGATATGGATTTGCAGAAACATGGAAATGGGTTGGCTCCAGGTCAGTGAAGACAGTAGTAAGGAACTTAATTCAGAGTTGACCTGGTTGAGCAAGAGTCTGGACTCTCGGGTCCCAGCTCTGCTGCTTTCCAGTGTCCTCACCTTGGTGTGTCCTCCCAGGTGACCAACCTTGCAAGTTAATGGGAACCTGATGTTTGAAGAGGGTTTTAGCAGTGCTGGGAAAGAGAAAGCAGGGTGTTTGTTCTTCTTAGGTGACAAGGGGTGTGAGGCATGTGCTGATTTTCTGGGAAGTTCAGAGTCATGATTTCTGTTGCAGAAAGGATCTGGTCACAGTCTGGATGTGAACAGGGACATTTGTCCTGGGCTTGCCTCTCTTATCTGTCTACACACCGAGAAAAGGCCTGAAACTCCTGATGGCATTTACAAGCAGGGAAGCCTCCACAGCTTCACTCTGCGCATTCCTTCATGCTGTTGATTCCCCACAAGTAACAACTTGAGGGAATCTCGCCTAAGGCTTGAAGTTCCCAAGTTACAGTTCATTGCATTTGAGGAAGTTGAGGCAGGGACTCCAGCCCCCAGTCACACCACAGGCACAGTCCAGAGCAAGGAGAATACCCACACCCTTGCTCAGCTTTCTTCGCTCTAATGCAAGCCTGGGTCGAGCTTGTGAATGTGGGTACCACCCACATTCATGGCTCATCTCACCTCAATTAACAATAGAGACAATCCCCACAGACATGCCCACAGGCCAAGCTGATCTAAATAATTCCTCATTAAGACGCTCCTCCCAGGTGACTCTGCTTGTGTCAACCTGACACAGATTTTCCAAGAAAAGAGGTGTTGTTTGGCAGGTGCGATCTACTTTTCTATCTGGCTTAGAGAATTCTGTTTGGCGCATCAAGAGAAGCTTCTGGTGGCAGAATGTATGCCATTGGGAAATGGAGGGCTTGGCAGTCCTCTGAGAGGCTCTGGGTTATCAGGGCTCCAGGACATCACTAGGAGAAGTGGGTGTCAGTTTACAAGGTGCTGGGGCTACTGTGGGGAGGGTGGGGTAAGACTTCCAGTCTTTGTAGAAAACAGTGCGTTCTTGGGGTTTGCAGTGGAGTGCAATGTGTTTTGTTGCTATAGGATGAAGTCAGGCAGATGAGATGCTGGGGTGCTCTGCCTGTGGCTAGTTTGCTCTCCCTGGGTAGACCCAGGTCTGGAGAGCTTGGTTTTAGAAGTAGCCCATAGACAGGACCACATGGCCATGGGAGTTAAGGGGTGATGCCCCTCAGGCGTGCCAGTTAGGAAAGGCACAGCAACCAACCGTGCTATTCTGAGCCCAATGCACAAGCCAACTGAGGCACTTGCCACACCCCCACACCATCCCTACCCTGACTCTGGGTACAGAGCCACAAGGGGTGAGGGTGGCTGAGAGCTGTGACAGGAGAGGTCTGCACACAGGTAGCACCTGACCCAGAACATGTGGCTTTCAACCTGTCTTTCATATACCTGCTCCTCAGATCTTCCATGTTACTTCTGGTGCCTGGTCTTGAGTCATTCTTTTGAAGCTAGAAGGGTCACATAGAAGCAGGAGGCTGTCAACAGTAGGCGCTCTTGGCACTGAGCTAAGAGAAGGAGCATAGAGATCCATGCCATCTAAAGGCATAGCCCCTGCAGGGGGATGACGCAGAGCCGGGGCAGGATTCAGACTTCCCCTATGGCTATGGCTTCTTTAGCCTCACCGACCCCCCACCCCCATCACTCCTCTTAGTTCCTTCACCCTCATCACTCACTGAACCCCTCTGGAGACCATCATCACCTACTCAGTTACTGCCCTGCCATCTGAGAGCCCTTGGAACAGACATCATTGTCTCTCTCTTTCTCTGCATGTCTCACTGAACACACAATGGGTCACTCATGTGCCGTGGTCCTGTGGGCTCTGAGCCTGCCTGAGCCCAGTGTCCCACGCCTGCACTCTGTGCTGCCAGTGACTGAGGGCCACTGCACAGACAACTTGTTGACCCCGGGCACCAGGTAAGCTGACCTTTGCACCCATTCAAGATATCAAGATATCATATCACCCTGCTCGTGATGTCCTCATGTTCTTCAGGGTCATTCAGAGATGCCATAACCCTGTCTTCTTCAGAGCAGGCAATGGTGAGGTGGGCAGAAGCCTTGGTCTGTAGTGGGAGATGTCACCCAGAACCTTAAAGTTCTTCAGGAAGCAGAACTGACAGGATATAGAGAGGTAATTTATATACACATGTGCAAACACTCACAAATACTCACATGTGTGTACATACACATACATACTCACAGTTGCACAGTGCCCATACATATGTATATACACATATACATGCACATGCATGCATATGCACACACAAACACACTCAGATGCATGTGTGTGCACACTCATCTGTATGTACACACATACACATGGACACACTAACTCAGGTGTATGCACAAGAAATGTAAACATGCACACATGAACGTGCACATGTATATACACTCATATGCACACAATTCACACGTGCACACATGTACATGTGAGAATACACCTACACATGTATACTCAAATTTCTACACACTCACATTTATGCACAGGCATGAATGTGTGTGCATGCATGTGCATACAAATGTATTTGTGCTTGTGTTCACACACATGCATTTATTTACATATGCACATGCATGTACAAACACATGAGTGTTCACATGCCTGCACATTCATGCACATAAGCATGCACATATATTTATGTGCATACACATGTACACACATATGTGCTTACATATTCACATGTCATCTAATGATGTTTTGGCCAGCAATGTAACACATGTATGACCATAATAATGGAGCTGAAAAATTCCTATGCTCTAGTGACAGCCATCATGTCCTAGTATAGTACATGCCTGTCTGGGATGCTGTGGGATGCATAATGTCCACAAGTCATATCCTGTCCAGCCCACACTATAGAGAGCAGTGCACTGTGCTCCGCAGTGATACTGGGACTGCTATCTTTACTGATAATACGATTTTTTTTGTTATTATTTTACAGAGTGCCCATTTTTAACAATAAAAGAGTATATAATATTTATATATGGATATATCTAATAAAACAGCGTGTGTGGTCACAGAAGCAGCCTCACACATGTTTATCATACTCCATTCCAGCATGCATACCCAGGCCATGTGGACTGACTTTCCGGTTCCACCTAGTCTTGTGTAAGTGTACTTTGGGATGGCTACCCAAGAACACATTTCTCAGAGTGAGTGTGTCCCCATCATAAAATGTGTGTGTGTGTGTACATAAGCACAGGAGTATACTCACACCTCCTTGGAAGATGTGAAATCAGTAGAAGCCAAAGCACTAATAATTCCTCCAGAGACAAAAGAGTTCCATCCAGTTTGAGGACAGGTGGCAGGTGTGGCCTCACCCTTTTAATCTGTGCCTGGGCTGGGTGAGGCACACCACACTGGGAGATCTGCTTTACTCTGTCTTCCCGATATCTTCAGATATTGTTCTCATCTGGAACCAAGCACACAGACACACCCAGAGGTGTGCCTGGCACCCTGGTACCTACAAGATACTGACTGATATATCACAACCTCTCATTGCTGCCTGTTTCCTCCCTTCCCAGAGCAAGATATGGATTGGTTGGCTTTACCCCATTTCACCATTTCCCTGTCTAAATCTCTAGGAAAGATGTCCTTCGATGGCAAGAGGTGAGATCCCAGGCCCTCCCCAGGAACCTTAATGCAGTAGAGGGGTCAAAACAGGCAACTTGGAGCCCAGGGTTCTGGTCCCTGAGCATCTGTGAACCTGACATTGCTGTGGGTGCTAATGCTGGTCTCTGCTGTGCTTGATTTTGGGGATCCTGCACTGCAAACTTAGGTACTGCAAACCTTAGGCAGCTCCCCACTCCACTTCCTGCATGCAGTGCAGATGCTTCAGACGTCAGTAAGAGAGCTAGAAGGCATTGCAGGGACCTCCTGATTCCTCTAGCAGTTCTCAGAAGCCAGATGCTAGAAGAGGACTAGAGGACTCAGGATCCTTTGTCCTAACATCTCTGCATTTTCTTCCAAGCAGCAGGGGTCTGGGTCACACTATGATGGATATGTGATGGCTGTATTGTCACAGGGTGATTGGAGCTTTTCAGTATCATTAAGTTCTTAAGTTCATTGTTCCTGAAACACCATGAGTTAGTGCATGGATTTTGTGTGTTTGCGTGTGCGTGCATGCATGTGTGTATGCGTGTGTGTTTGTGTTCAGGTAGAATCAGTTTGACTGTAACTTAGTTCACTCAACTAGAAAGCTGCCTCCTCCAGCCTTTGCCATTTGTAATCCTAGGCAGCATATACACTCTGCTTCTTCCATGCAACTAGGAGCCAGTGAATGTCACTGACAGGTGATAAGATCTTGAGAACCACTCTGGAACCATGAGGCCAAAGAGGAGGAAAAGCAATACTGCCAATCTCTGCTTTGAGGAGTCTGTGACCTGCTGCTTCTCACCAACCCCCATTCTCAAGCTCTGTAGCTAACGGTAGGTAGGGAAAAAAGCCAGCCAGTGAAGCACAGTCAGAAGTAAACTCCAGGTTTATCAGCTCCAGAGGTAAATATTGACAGAAGCTAAACACCAAGTCAATGTTTATTTGGCAGCACAATGGAGTTGACCCAAGTACGTGTGCTCCCACACACATCCAGGCTTTCAGTGTCCCCACTGAGTGTTTCTGCTCATTTCAACAAGCCATGACCTCCATGTAGACTGGCTGGAGGTTTCTAGAAGGCATCCAGCTCAAGGGCTGGCAAGGAGTTCCCCATCACCCAGAGTGGCTATCTTGTTCAGTTTATCTTTGGCCACTACATTGTCCCTACCACAGACAGAGCAAACAGGGACTTGTAGGGTGAACCGATGTTTGTTTGGGTCTTCCCAAGAAATGTAGCACAACAGCTCCCCTGACTCAGCAACCTGATGCTTTCAATGCTGCTGTATCAGCCCTTCTCAATCCAGAAGGTAACAGTGAGTTTTGTGGTCAGCTGTGAGCCACCAAGCATGTGCTGCCCTTTGGGAGAGAACAATGGGAGAAGGGTACATACTTGCCTCCTCCTACTTCTGCCTTGTAACTCTTGAGTTCACTTCCATGCTGTCAGGTTTGTTTCTTTCCTAATGCACCTTCATTCGTCTGTCTCATGCAATTTTCAAAGCTTTTTTGTGGACATGTATCATTGAAGCGATCTGTTTTCATTTCTCTGTAAATTGATACAATTCTGAAATTAAAGCATAGCCCTTACTTCAAATAGAATAAGAGATGGTTTGTTCTGGAGCAAAATATAAATGACCAGGCTCCCTGGAACACAGTAGATTATGGCTACAGAACAAAGAAAGCCACACTCACCACTGTTCCATTAGCTGGAATATTAGGTGGGCTATAGAAAACAGAGAGAGATCTCTGAGAGACCTCGGTGCTGTCTGATGTTCTTAGCCTCTGGTTGCTGGAAGCCAGTGGTTTGTTACATTCCAAAAGGATTTTGTCCTAAGGTCAGACAGAGGTGGGCTATCACTGGCTACTGGAAAGACTAAAAGATAGCCCTAGGTTTGTCTCTGGATCTGAAGCGGTCTTACACTCCAGCCATAACCATCAAATTGAATGTCTATAGGTGTGACTTTTTCTTTCTTTTTGGGAATTTCAGTTCACAAAAGGAGGGAAAACTGATAGCAAATGATTTCCCGAACTTACCATGGTTCTCTAGATTTCATCTAATGCTGGTTTCTCAGAAGTGTGGTTATATATAGCACTCCGTTAAAAGGTGAGATTGAAGCCATGTACAGAAACTGGTGGGGGGAGTCTGATGCTAGCATGCTGAGGGGATGTCCTGGACTCACTTGACAACAGCATCCAGGTCCCCAAGGGGACAAGGAAGCTGTCAGGAGCAGATTTAAGTCAGCTGAAGGGCCTTCCACAGGAAATAAAGCAAGCTGGCTGGACTAGAACATCACACTCCCAACGTGATCACCGTCAAGATGGATCAGCAATTGGTGTTTTCATGTTCATCTTTCAGAACCCTGTGTGTATTTTACAGTTAGAGCATAGCACAATTTGCAGTTGGAATGTGTCACAATTAGGACGCAACACTCACAACCATGGCAGTGACTGGCAGCCATAGAAGAACAATAGCAATAGATAAGGGGAAAGTAATTTACTGTTCGATCCATTTAAATTCACCAGATTTAGAATCACACTCCCTATCACAGGTGCACGGAGAACCTGTGGCTCTGTCGGGTGCTAGTGCCACCTAGTGGCCACTTTTGGAAGCGTAGGGTCTTGCCCAGGTCTGGGTTACCTTCTTGAAACCCTGTGTAAACATTTCTCAGAGTATCATCCCCTGGGGTGAGAGGGAAGATCGGTGTGTTCAGTATCCATTTACCACACCCTGCAGGCGACGTTAGCCAGGGAGATCCCTTTGTGAACCACTGGCTTAGGATAGTAACTTTAAGGACAGCCTGGAAGGCTGGGTCTTCTCCATCAACCACAAGATGGCAGCTCATCAGCTCAGCTGCCCTGTGTCCTGTTGGCATAATCCACAAGACACCCACCTTCCACGGCTCTGCAGCTGAAGTTTCAGATCAAGGTGTGGGCAGGATTGGTTCTTCCGGAGGATCACTGCTTCGTATGGAGTTGAGGGATACCTCTTTTTATTGTAAGGCTACAGTTCTGTGAGATGAGAGTTCCACCCTTGTGCACATTTGTCCGTGCGATACTGACTATTGAGGCCACCTTGGCTTAGGGGTTGGGAGCGCCTGCAGTTGGCAGGTGCGACCTGCTTGCTTGTTGGTAGCATGATTGGCCATTGCTGCATAGCATTCTTGAAGGTGCTAGGGAATGGATGTGATGGGACATGAGTCAGGGAAGCTCCAGCATTATACTATCTTTAAGTTGGCTTCAAGAGACAGTAAGGCATCTTGTGACTGGGAGGGCTGAGGCCTGGGAATGACCACAAGTGGTTAAGGGCATCTTGACAGCCATGAACCCGCAGATAAAGAGAGCCTAGTTAGTACTGAACTGGGGAACACAGGTCAGTGTGGCTGATTCAGAGATCCAGCTCTTGCACCAAGACTCTTGCCCTGGCATGACTTGTCAAACTACAGCCCATGGCCTGGCTGAGGCACTCCACTGCACTGTGACCTTTATATGAATTCTGTACAGAAAAGAACCAACTAGAAAACTGTCAAAAGCCGAAGGGCAGTGAGCCGTGCATTGGTTTTCCCTAAGTACATTTTAAAATTGAAAATATATTTTTTCATATAATATATTCTGATTATGGTCTTCCCTCTCCAACTCACCCCAGATCCTCTCTGACTCCCCATCCACCCAAATCCTTTCTCTCTCTTAGTAGAATAGAAATGGGCATCTAAAACTAATATAAAACAAAATAAGATTAAATATAAGCAAAAAAAAAATGAATAGGATGAACCAAACAAACTATCAGGACAAAAAGAGTAAAAGTGCAAGAAACACATATAGACACAGAGACACACATTCTCACAGAAATCCCATAAGGACAAGAAACACATACAGACGCAGAGACACACATTCCCACACACAGAAATCCCATAAGGACAAGAAACACATATAGACGCAGAGACACACATTCCCACACACAGAAATCCCATAAGCGAGAAGAAACACATATAGACGCAGAGACACACATTCCCACACACAGAAATCCCATAAGGACAAGAAAAGTATATAGACACAGAGACACACATTCTCACAGAAATCCCATAAGGACAAGAAACACATACAGATGCAGAGACACACATTCCCACACACAGAAATCCCATAAGGACAAGAAACACATATAGACGCAGAGACACACATTCCCACACACAGAAATCCCATAAGGACAAGAAACACATATAGACACAGAGACACACATTCCCACACACAGAAATCCCATAAGCGAGAAGAAACACATATAGACACAGAGACACACATTCCCACACACAGAAATCCCATAAGGACAAGAAACACATATAGACGCAGAGACACACATTCCCACACACAGAAATCCCATAAGCGAGAAGAAACACATATAGACGCAGAGACACGCATTCCCACACAGAAGTCTAGCAAGTCTGTTGGGGAAAAACAATTTTTCCTCTGTAAGCAGTTATTAATTGGAGCTAGTTTCTGGGTTGGGGATGGGGACTTGTGTCTACTTCCCCTGTCAGTGCTGAGACTCTGGTGTGCTGCCACACTCTTTGTGTCCACATGTGTGTCAGTCCTGCTGTGTTTAGAAGGCCTTTATTCTTTGGTGTCCTCCATCTATTGACTCTTGCACTCTTTACCTCCTCTTCCCAGGATTCCCTGAACTCGGGGGAAGGGGTGCTGATGGAGACATCCATTTAGGACTGCATGCTCCAGGGTCTCTCACTCTGTGTTTAATTCCATTGTGGGTCTCTGTGTGTTCCTATCTACTTCAGGAGGAAGCTTCTGTGGTGATGGTTAAGCAAGACACTGATCTCTGAGTATAGTAGAATGTTGTTAGGAGTCTTTTATGACACAAGATTTCTCTTTGTACCCTGGCTGTCTTGGAACTCACTCTGTAGACCAGGCTGGCCTTGAACTCAGAGATCTACCTACCTCTGCTTCCTGAGTTCTGGGATTAAAGGCATTTGCCACTACTACCCATGTTATTGCTATGTTACTTTAGGAGAACAGTAGTGTTTGGATTTCTCTGGGCACCTGGACTCTCTAGACTTGAGTTCTTAGCCAACTGAGCAGTGTTGGGCATGGATCATCTCATAGAACGCTCCTTCAGTCCAATAGATTTAAGTTGGTTGGCTAACCCCCAGAAGCTTTGTGCTACCATTACACCAGCTGCAGATCACAAGTGTAGATGGAAGGCTTTGTAGCCAGGTTTGTATCTACCTTCTCTTCTCATTTAGTAGTACATTTATACAATGGAGTATTATTCAGTCATTTAGAAATGAAATGAAATTTACAGGTAAATAGATGGAACTAGAAAAAACATATCCTGAGCAAGGTAATCCAGACCCATAAAGATAAATATGTTATCTATTCACTTATATGTGGATATTAGCTGTTAAGTCCATGATAACCAATCCATAGAACCGCAGAGGTTAGGTATAGTGTGAGGGACTAGGGGTAGAGACGGATCTTGTTAGGAAGGGAAAGAGAATAGATAGTTCTGGATGGATATGGGGAGGGCTAGAATGGGGGCTCTAATGAGGGCGATGGAGAAGGGCAGAGACATAGGGAGAAATCCAAAATGAAAGGCCATTTCAGGGATAGTGTGGAAATCTAATACAGTAGAAGTTTCCTAAAATACGTACATAAGAAAGTGGGCTAAGTGAAATCGCCAAGTAACGAGGGAGACAGAGCTCCAACTAGACATCTCTTGTTACCAAATGAAGCTTCCAGTACTGGGATTGGGCCAAAGCTAATTGAGTTGTTGGTCAAAGGGATACCATGGGAATCTCCAAACGACCCAGTCTATTAATAAGACTATAGGTTGCTCTCCACAAAGTGACAGTAAGGCATGATTGTTAAGATATCAACTCACTGAACATGGAGCCTCATCCCTGTAGTCTGTCATCTTGGGTACAGGAAGATAGCATGCACACTACCAAAAGAGAAACAAGCACCAAGCCATCCCCAAAGCCTTTGATCTACAATGGTGGCCTGCCTTCAGATATTCTAAGGCAATGGTGGCACAAAGCTTGTGGGAGTAACCAACCAATATCTGATGAATTTTAGACCCACCCCATTAAGTGAAACCTATACCCAACACTTCTTGTGTAATCAATAACCAGAGACTATATAGTCCAGTTCAGAGACCTAGGATAAAGCCAAATCCTACTGTTCTAAAAATAAAACCCCCAAAAGGTAGCAATAAAATGATGTACAATGGTGTTCTGCTATAGTCATAGATCAGGGCCTTGCTCAGCCATCAGAGAAGCTTCTCCTGCAGCAGATGGGACAAATACAGAGACCCACAGCCAGACAGTATGCAGAGAGTGAGAGACTTGGAACACTCAGCCCTAAAGGGAATGTCTCCATCAGGGAACCCCTCGGAAGAGGGGGCAGAAGGTGGTAAGAGCCAGAGGGGAAGCAGAACACCAAGAAAGCAAAGCCCACTAAACCAACATGAGCAAGTCTCATATGAGGTCATAGAGACTGAAGCACAGGCACAGGGCTGCACCAGGCGGGTCCTCTGTGTATGTAGTGGCGTCCGGTGTTTTTATGGGATTCCCGAATGTGTGAACAAGTGGGTCTCTGATTCTTTGCTTCCTCTTGAGCTGTTCTTCCTCTGTTTGTTTTATCCAACTTCGATGTGCGAGTTTTTGTTTCATCGTATTATATTTTATTTTTCTACATGTTATTATTGTTTCTTAGAGGGCTGTTGGCTTT
Source organism: Phyllotis vaccarum (assembly GCA_033318265.1). Classification (NCBI taxonomy): domain Eukaryota; kingdom Metazoa; phylum Chordata; class Mammalia; order Rodentia; family Cricetidae; genus Phyllotis; species Phyllotis vaccarum. The sequence continues at coordinate 74,080,471 of JARWLC010000014.1, read as the reverse complement.
CTAATGGGAGACAAAAAGGGAGTGATTCCTGATAGGGGAACTGGGAGGAGCAGAGGGAGGGAACTAATCAGGATATATTATGTGAGAAAAAAATTATTTTCAATATAAGGGGGAAAGAATCTTCTACTATACTGAGTACAGCACCTCAAAGGGCCCTTAGTTTAACTGTGCCCCTTTATTTCCTCCCTCACCCACCTTTATTCCTCTCCACATTAGATCTTGTTCCACCTCCCCATCTATTCATAACTGTCTATTCTGCTTCCCTTCCTAGGGAGATCATCTTCCCCTCTAGTCCTTTCTCGCTACCTAACCTCGCTAGGTGCAGAGTGTAGTCTGCTTACTAAAGACATAACAGCTGACATTTCCATGTAAGTGAATATATATGTATTTGTCTTTGGGGTCTGACTTACCTCACTCAGGATATTTTTTTTTTAGCTCCATCCGTTTACCTGTGAATTTCATGAGTTAATTTTTAACAGCTGAGTGATGTTCCATTGTGTAAATGTCCCATGTTTTCTTTATCCGTCTTTACATCAATGGACACTAGGCTGTTTCAGATTTTGCCTATTATGAGGAGAGCAGCAATTGATGTGGTTGAGGGAGTCTCTCTGTGGTAGGATGAAGCATCCTTTGGGTATATGTCCAAGAGGAGTATAGCTGAATATTGAGGTAGATCCAGCTTCCTGAGGAACCCCCACACTGATATCCATAGTGACTGTCCAAATTTGCCCTCTGCCCAGCGATGGATGCATGTGTTCCTTACTCCGCATGCTCACCAGCGATGGATGCATGTGTTCCTCACTCCGCATGCTCACCAGCATGGGCCAATTGTTTTATTGCTCTTCGCCATCCAGCTGGTGTAAGATGATGTCTCACAGTAGTGTGATTGCATTTCCCTGCTGAGCGAGGATGCTAGACATTTCTTCAGGTGTTTCTCAGCTATTTAGATTTCATCTTTTGAGAATTCTCGTTTAGGTCTGTACCCCATTTTAAAATTGGAATATTTATTTTCTTGATGTCAAATTTTTTGAGTTATTATATATTTTAGATATTAGCCTTCTATTGGATGTCCGGTTGGTAAAAATCCTTTCCCATTCTGCAGCCTGCCACTTTGTCCAAGTGATGGTGTTCTTTGTCATGCAGAAGTCTTTCAGTTCCATGAGGTGCTATGCATTAACTGTTGATCTTAGAGCCTGCACTAATGGAGTGAGCTTCAGAAAGTCTTTCCCTGTGCGGATGAGTTCAAGGCTACTTCCCACTTTCTCTTCTCTCAGGTTATGTGTATCTGGTTCCATGTTAAGGTCTTTGATCCATTTGGAATTGAATTTATACAGAAATTTTGTGAGAAATATGGATCTATGTGCATTTGTATACATGCCGCCATCCAGGATGGCCAGTGACATTTGTTGACGATCCTGTCTTATGGTGTGTGTTTTTGGCTTCTCTATTAAAAAAAAAATCAGGTACCCATAAGTCTGTGGATTTAATTCTGAATCTTTAATTTGATTCCATTGATCAACGTATTTGTTTTTAAGCCAATACCGTACTCTGTTTATCAATCTAGCTCTGTAGTACAATTTGAGATTGGGCATGGTGAGACCTCCAGCAGTTCTTTTACTATTCAGTATTGTTTTAGAAATAATGGGATTTTTTTGTACTTCCATATGAAATTGAAAATTGTCCTTTCAAGTCCTTCCAAGAATTGTATTGGAATTTGGATGGGGGTTGCATTGGATTCATAGATGCTTTGGGTAGGATACCCTTTATTACTGTATCAATCCTACCAATCCATGAGCATGGGAGATCTTTATATCTTTTATGATGTGGGAATGCCTTTCTGTATGCCGTGAATATCAATCTTTAAATAACGGAGCTGTTTTGGCCCTTGACAGGCACCGTAAAAAAGGTAGGCAGAGAAATCAGAATAGGTAGGAAAGGAAGGGCGGAGTCAGAGGCAGATCGAGCCAGAAGCCCAAAGGAGCAGCATGTAAGGAGCACAGGTAAGCCATGGGCCACATGGCAGACAGATTAATAGAAATGGGTTGAGTTAAGATGTGAGAGCAAGCTAGCAATGTGCCTGAGCCATAGACCAAACAGCATAAAGTTAATATAAGCGTCTGAGTCATTTCCGGGGGCCTGAGCAGCAGCGGCGGGCGGCTAAGGGGTCTGGTGCGACAGGGTCTGGGCCTCTGGCTGCCCGGGACCAAGAAGCCCCATTGCAACACTTTTATATCTTCCAATGTCTTTCAGTTGTTTTATTATAGGGTTCTTTATTTTTCTTTTTCTTTTTCTTTTTTTGGTTAAAGTTACCCCAAGAGAGATATATTGAGACCTGTGCATTTTATACCCTTTTATGGGGAGATTGTCACAGTGTGGTATGAGGTCTGACTTACAGAGATATGCCTTGACCTTTAGCTGTCTGGATGTATCCAGACACCACCTACTCTCACCTGTGTCTGGTGAGTGCAAACTTGCCTGGGGCTTTGCACTATGTCTTGTCAACTGTGACCTGGTGAGATGAAGCTTGTAGTGCAGTGTGTGATGGAGCCCAAAGCCACTTTTCCCTCCATGGAAGACTGGACTATGGGTGGATTATCACATGCTGAAGTGACCCCATCATGGACTTATGGGCAGAGATGGCCAGGGTGCATATTTGAAATCCTTGGGTCCAGTCGTCTACTCTTTTGTCTAGCTGTATTACAAGTTCTTTCATTGTAATAAAACCTTCACAGTTGAGAATAAGGTGCCCTGCTGGGTGTGTCAAAGTCAGATGGATCTCTGTCAGTTTGAGACCAACCTGATCTACACAATGAGTTGGAGCCAACAATGGTTTGTGTGGTAAGACCTTGTCTCAACAACAAAGATGAGAGCTGTGGTCATTCTAGCATAGGCAGGCAGCAGTGTGAACTGTGAACTCACGGCTGGTGCCTGAAGTCAGGGCCTTATGGTGGTGACTCTCTGGGCCACATGGCATGCCTGTGTGGCTTTTCAGAAGATAACTCATATCAGGTACAACAGCCAACACAGAGTATTGGCTCAGATCCTGGACCAGAGAGTTCCTATTGCATGAATTCTAGTTGGTCTTATAATAAAAATCCAGAGCCAGGTATTGGGGAAAAGCTGAACTATCAAAGAGACATAGGAACAAGCCACAGCTACTCCTCAGGAACCCTCAGACTGATGCCTCTGAGTCCTCAGCAGAAAGGGAAGGGGGTCACAAGCAAAGGACTCAACTCCTGCCTCCTCCTGCCTTATCTTTCTCTCTCTGTCTAGCTATCTCACTTCCTGGTTCAGCTTTCCTAGAGCTAGGATTAAAGGTATGCACCACCACTGCTTGTCTCTGTTTGGCTTTGAACTCATAGAATCCAGATGAATCTCTGCCTCCAGAGTGATGAGATTAAAGGTGTGGGTCATGACTCCCTGACCTTTATAGCTAACTCTGTGGGTAGCTCTGTCCCCTGGTTTTCAGGCAAACTTTATTAAATATAAATATATCACCACAGGTTTCACACCTCAGCTATGGCGATATGCATTCAATTGTCCTGGTGTGTTTTGGCTTGGTTTCTCTTTTATCTCTTTGGGGACAGTTTACCCATCCTGATAGTAAGATGAACGGCCAATCAGAGACCAGAAGGATGTGCTCAGAATCACATCAAATGCTATTTCATGTAAATGACCATGATATTGAGCCACACTGAAAATTCTATGTAATTCTCTGAGGTCATAGATCAGGGGCCTTGTCTCTGAGCTCCAGGAGACTGAAACACAGATGCACATGCATAGTCAAACATACACATACATGATTACATAAGTGGGTGTTTATTAAAGGAGGTGAGCTGAGCATCAGCAGCCACCTCCCTGCTGGCTGACTGTGGATGCAGTGTGACATGCTTCTCCCCAGGACTATACCCTTGAAGAGTAAGCCAAAACAAATGTGTAGTCAAGTTGATTTTGTCAGATGTTCTGCTGCACCAACAAGGAAAGTAACGAACATAGTAGGGACAGTTTCTATCAGGCAGTGTGACATCGCTTTGAGAGGCTGACTCTTGGGTGCAGTCCATAGGGCCCTCACTCAAAGGTGCACCTGTCTGGTGTAGTCTGAAGTTTCTGGCCCTGCCTAACCCTGAGGTCTGGACCCAGAGTCCCAAATAATCACAAAGTCTTACATTAATTACAAGCTGATTGGTCTATGACTCTGACTTATTACTGTCTAACTCGTACACTCTAGGTTAACTCATATTTCTTATTTATGTTTAGCCACGTGCTTGGTGCCTTCTCTCAGAGCAACATTCTCATCTTCCTGCCTCCCTCTGGGTCTGGCCAGCATCTCTGCTCTATTTTTCCACTTGCCAGAATTCTCCTGGCCTGCTAACCTTGCCTATGCTTCCTACTGGCCAATCAGCATTGTATTAAACCAATACGAGCAACAAATCTTCACAATGTACAAGAGCAATATCTCACAGCAGTCTGTCATGTTTTAAACTATGTAGCTTTGACGCCAAGCCTCTTACATGGCTCTGAATTCAAATCCTCTCCACTCCCTTTCCACCCACTAGCTTGGTTCCTTCCTTTCTAGCCACTGACCATTGTTGTTATTGTTGTTTCCGGGTCTCCATCTTTTTCTTGTTTTCAGGAGCCCTTGGCTGTGAGTTTGGGGTGCTGATATCTTCTTCTGATCTGCATCTGGTCCCATGATTTCCTTCAGCTAATAGAATGCCTTGTTTTTACTTATCAAGCACATTGTGTGCATGTGCAGGTGCACATATGTGTGCATGTGTGTGTGTGTATTTGTGTGTGTGTATGTGTGTGTGTGTGTGTGTGTGTGTGTGTGTGTGTGTCAGGGTTTTGTTGAAGTGCCTCCTCACTTGAGAGGTCACAGAGATATTCTGAAATGTCTCCTATGATCTTTATAGTGTTAACTCCACATTTCAGCTTTTCCTGCATCAAAGGAATCAATCCAGCTTTATTGTTTCCTAGGAGGAAAATCATATTATCTCTACTTTAATTTCTCAATTTATTTCGAGAGAGATTTTTTCCCTGATTGATGCAGCTATTTTTCCTCTGAAACAAAAAAAAAACCCTGGTATAGTTTGTGCAGAAAATGAAGAACAGGTAGCCCTGGTAGTTGCACTTTCAAGGAAAATACTGAATATTTGCTGGTGACCTCGCTGTGACAAAATAAACGAGTTAAAAATTGATTTCTAGCTCAGTGCTGGGAGGGATCATTAAACTTGACATTTTATTCTGTTTGAGGTTGGAACCTTCATGAGAACTAAAAATGATTCCAATTTACTTCCCATCCTATTTCCTGGAAGGGAGATTTCATGGTCCAAATACAGCATATAATGAGAAGGGGGCATTCCTATCTGTAATTGCAGAGCAGTAATTGACAAGTGGGGTGTACTTGTCAGTGTGTGTGTGCATGTGCACGTGTGTGTGTGTCTGCTCTCCCACTTCCCAGAATTCTCTTGCATCTTACATGTGTCTTACTTTGTCCATTCAACCTACAGACTTTTGTTTCTCTTGTCTCTCTCTTCTGAACTTGAACACCATCTCCCCATTCCCCCCACACACACACACACTAATTTGTTCTAATTTAGAACAAGTAGCCATCTCAGCCAGTGGACCTTTTTTGTGTTGTTATTTAGCTGAACTTAATTGAAGGTTAACTCAAATAGAAAACCATGCCAATGGGTTTACAGCTCAGAGGATCTCCCAGTCCTCCCAGAAACAGCCTGTGTCCTTTGATACCCACTGTCTCGTCTTTCTGAAGCATGGATGGGTGTTGCCTTAACTTAACTTTCTCAACAAAGACGAGAAGGGGTACTTTTTTTTGTATTTGGTTTCAAGTGATTTTGTGGAATTCACCAAGGTGTGAATAGGTATGTGAGTACATACTGGTACATGTGCACATGTGGGTGTGTGCATGCAGAAGCCATAGGTCAGTCTTGGGTGTCATTTCTCAGGACAGCTGTTCACCTTGTTTTGTGAGACAGCATCTTTCACTGGCCTGGATCTCACTGATTCAGCGAGGCTGGCTCGCCAGTGAGCCTCAGAGATCTTCCCCTCTCATTTTCCCATTGCTGAGATCACAGATGTATGCCACCACATCAGGACAGTTAGGCTGTTACACAGAAACCCTATCTCAAAAGTGGGGAGGTGGGGAGATTCGGTGTATTTATAACATTGAATCTTTCCATCTGTGAACATTATATCAACTCTCTAATGTTAGGCCTTATTTAATTTCAGTAATGTTTCACAGTTCGATTTTTTTCATATTTAATTATGTTTATTTATAGGGGTTTTATTCTTGTCTATTTTCTTTTTTCTTGCTGGTATATAAAAATGCAGTTGATTCATATGTTGTGTTCTGTGACCTTGAATCTTAGTTCAGTCTGTTACTATAATGGGATGTCGGAAGCTGGGTAACTTATATAGAAAACACATTTATTCCTCATAGTTCTGGAGGTTAGGAAGTCCAAGGCTGATGACGAGCATCTGATGAGGGACATCATGTCATAACAGCAAGTTAGAGAGATGGCAAGAGAAAAACAAAAAGGGACCAGCTAGGTATGGTGGGGCACCCCTGTAGCCCCAGGTCTTAGACAGAGGGAGAGGGTTGCATTTGTCAATATTCAGGGGCAAATAATCAAACAGCCATTAAAAAAAAATTACTGGCAAATTGTTCAGCAAGTAAAGGTGCAGCATGTGTGTATGTGTCTGTGTGTGTGTGTGTGTGTGTGTGTGTGTGTGTGTGTGTGTCTGTGTGTGTTTTCAACAACATAAGCCTCGCTGGAATTTTTCTTTCCCCTATCTTATGGAAAGCTCTGTTATTGCTGGCATTTTACAGATGAACTGAGTTTCAGAGGGAAGAAATATCTAGGTCAAGGTAACCTAGAGGGTAAGCAGCAGACACAGGACAATGGGTGGCTCTGGACAGAGCCACTGGCTCGGTCCAAAGGCTCTGGCCCTCAAGGGCAGCCCTTCTTGATCCTGGAGGTCATACCTCTACCTGCTGCCTCCAGTGGCCTTGGCCAGATGATGACATCAACTTCTGTGGTTTTCTTCTTAAGAAGTGGCACAAAGAAGCAATTGTTGAAGGCCAAAGAAGTGTGTGATCTGGAGACACCAGAGCTATCAGCAGGAGCAGAAGTTCACAGAAAGGGCAGATTTCATAAAACACACGATGTGACTTGGTGATCACGTAGGGCTTCACGGAGGAAAGTGAAGCCCATTCACTCTGAGGTTTTGAGCAGCCTGTAGCCAACTAGACAGAATCAGGACTTTTGAAAGCCAGGCAGGCTAGCTGTAAGCCCAGGGCTCCTGTCACCAAACACAGTGCCTCTAAGTCAGAGTGGTACACTGTGGGTCACTGTGGCACAGAGTCTCAGCAGCCCTGTGAGATAGTCTTTACCTGCAGCCAGCAGGGCAGCCAGCCAGCTCCCAACAGGGACAGTTAACTAGATCCTTCTAGCAGTCAGGGCTGGGAGCCACGAGGTAATCCTAACATCATTGCTTTCATGCCCCGCCCCTCAAAACTGCTTTTGTGTGCAGCTGTCTTTTTGGATTTTTTTTTTTTTTAATAAGCCCTTGGGCAGGGGAAGTGGTTCAGTCATTAAAATGCTTGCCATGAAAGTTTTGAGGACTGGATCCTCAGAAACATATGTAAGTGCTGGGTGGGCATGACAACCTACCTTTAATTCCAGCCTCTCTAGCTGAGCAAACTGGTTTACAAAATCAAACATCCCAAGCTCTGGGTTTGATTGAGAGATTCTACCTCAATGACTAAGGTGGATGAGCCATAAAAGGTGATTTGACCTCATCTTTGGGCCTCCGAGATGTGAACACACACACACACACACACACACACACACACACACACACACACACACACACACAAGGGGAGATGCAGAAAAGGAAATAAAATGAGAACTTAACTAGTGACGAGGTTATTAAGGAGCTTCTGCCTGAGGCGTGCACAGAGGCTGCCATTCCATCGAGGTCTGCCCTGGTCTCTGTCCTGTGTACACACTTCTTCAGTACGTGATGGCTTCCACTGGCTATGACACAGCATGCTGCTCCTTGCCAGAAGCCGGTGCCAAAGTCCTGGAGTTTCTAGCCTACAGACCTATTAAACTTCTTATGGCTGTAAATTGCCCAGTCTCTGGTATTCCGTTACAGCAATACAAGTAGACCAAAGCAAGCTCCATCACCCTGTCTGTTTATTTCTTACCATTAAAATTCATGTGCCTGGAGACTTCTGTTCAGGATCCAAGAGTCTGGGATTAACTTGCCTGGAAAATTACCATATTTTTAATACTGGCTTAAACCTTATGGCACTGGTTGAATAGTGAAAATTAATTTGGTGCAACTTAGTAAGAATCTTGATTCTTCCTGAGGATAGTCTGAAGACATGAGATGATTGACAGGAAGCTGGAAAGGTGGTGGGACGGGATCACCAAGCCTAAGGCATGTGAGATATGTTCTTCAGTGACTTTGGAAAATCAGCTTGGCCATTCTTCCTGACCTCTGAGCGCATATCTTTTGGGCTAGAGTATTCCCAGCCTAACAGACCCCAAGGCACAATACTGTTGACTCCTGGCTATCTCCATACATGGCCATGCTGAGGTCTTTCCTCTTCTGTCCTGACAGATGCCCGGTCTTTGCCTATACTCCTTCCTCCAAGACATGCCTCTGGGTATGTCAGCTGGCAGCCTAGGCTATGTTCTCCTGCCTTCATTACCAGGGGCCTGGACACAGGGCAGCAGCCAGGGATTGTGTATGGACTTCTGAGTAGGGAGGCAAGTTTCAGCAAGACTCAAGTATCCATCACCTACTCTAGGTTTGCCTTGCATGGCTGCCTAGAAATGGATGCAATTATTGTACACTTGATTGTAACCTGCAGGGATTTAAGAGCAGCTCATAGAAATGCACCCCAGATAGTACCTGATTCAATCCAGGCTTTTAGCTTATATTATTTTACATTGGGCTCTAGTACAAGAAGATGAAATGACCCAATGGAAGGACTGGCCATTCTCTGCCTCTTCACCAAAGCATGGCCCAAACTCAGAAGTGCTTGTATTTTGCACTTATTATTCCCAGTAACAAGGAGCGGGCCAGTGATTCTCCAGCCCAGACATAGCGGAGAATGTCAGGGACAGATGCCATTTCCTCAGAGACTGCAGCTTCATATGTCAATGCCCAGGAAATAAGTGCAGCTCTCTGCCCACTAAGGAAGTCACTTATGATTTGGGGAAAATGGGCCCACCATGGCCACGGATGTGCATGTGGCTGGATCAGTCTGCATTGGTGTGAGGTGAGGAGTTAGAACAGACAGTAAGACTGATGCCAGCTGATTCACATCCCAGTCAAAATTCATCAGACCACAGTGAGACCCCACCTGTGGCCACTTCAGCAAGGAAAGAGCCCTCCTGGGCCACTTGATGTTTGAGAGAAAAAAATGTCCGTTTCCTCACAAGCACATGCACCTCTGTGGAGCAGGGTGCAGGATTTGTGGGGACAGAAGAGCAAGGAAGGATCCTCAAAATGCATGGCCAGAGGGACCAGAAGGGAACTGTCATCAGAAAGCCAGAAGAATCCTCTTCAGAATCTGTCTCTGAAGGAAAAAAGTGAGGGTGTGTCCATGGCTGTAGCAGAGTCTAGGGGAACTTTCTAGTCTACCTCAGGAAGCTGTGAGGAGCTGATAGGAGACAGGAATTCTCAAGACTCTGATGCAGGGGACTGATTTCTTCACTGACCGAGGATGCTGAGGGAAGACATTCCAGTCCTAAACAAGTGAGCCAGAGAGCAGAACTGAAGGTGTTCTGAACCTAAGAGAGGAGACAGTTGACTATTGTGTGTTTCTGGAGAGAGGGTATCATCTTGTCTGTGCAAAAGATATGTGGATGCAACTGTCTCTCATAGGACAAGGCATGTTTCCTGTTGAGTGTCAGCCCTCCCCCAACATCAGACATCCAGGTTGCAAATGGCAGACAATGAACTAAAAAAGAATATGTGTGGGGTGTGGAGAGATGGCTCAGTGGTTAAGAACGCTGGCTGCTCTTACAAGAGACTTGGGTTCATTTCCAGCACCCACATAGCTTCTTAGAACCATCTGTAACTTCAGTTCCAAAAGATTTGACCCCTCTTTTGGTCTCTGTGGGCACTTCATGGATATGGTGTACAGATACATGTAGGCAAAGCATCCATGTACACTAAAATGAATAAATTATTTTTATAAACTCAGGAATCATTTTAACTCTTTAAAAAAAAAAAAGGTTTCTCCATGGCCTGAGGGTTCGGGGATGGAGCTGTCTTCAGTGGCTGAGAGTTTCCATCTTTAGTAAGGCAACAGACATCTCTCCTCTATTGCAGAATTCACTTGCAATTGATCATATAAAGGATTAATATTTATTAAGGGCTTATATAAACACTCACTAATACAAATTGAATCTTAAGGCAATTCTTGGAGAGTAGAGCTGTCCCACACCAGGATAGTGCCCTAACAAACAGGAAGGAAGTCAAGTCCCTTCCTTCCTGTTTGTTCTGACACTATCCTGCCAGGGTTCTCAATGGGGGCTGGCCACGTCCATTCAGGGTCCTGGGACCCCAAAACTATGCCTCTAGGTCTCCTTTCATAACGCCTGCATCCCTGAGTAGACTGATTCATGGGCAAGTTGAGCCCTATAATGTACCTGTAGTGTAAGTAAATGTGTGGAAGGAGAGGGAGGGGCACATAACTTGTTTACAGCTACCAGGAAAACATGCTGTAAACATGCTGTAAACATGAATCACATTTAGTCTGACACTTTGTTAAGTAACTGTTTGAATTATGGATATGAACTAGATTATGGAAATACCTACAGATCGCCAAAAAAAAATTTTAAAAAAAAGTGAGGAAGACAACGGGAACTTAAAGTTCACTTTGCCACAGGAGGCCTGTCCATCAGAGACAGGGGGTTGGACCTTTTAGGATGGGTCTTGGAGCAGCCAGAATGGAGAAGACCTTTCCAACCCAAAGACCACAAAGCACTTTATTCTGTTTGAAAACAAAGTGGTGTGGCTTACCTGCTGGTCTGTACTCACTGGAGACAAAGAATCCACATGTATCACCTGGGATGTGAGGTCCTACCTCAAGCCTGGGTGATGGATGTCAGAGGGATGGTCTGGTCCATCCTGCAATCAGGCTGAGGGCTGCTGGCAGGAACAGGTGCTCGGCAGTGGCCTTGTCCCTGTAGGCAGGCTCTCACGGTGCTGAGCCTGAGGGAGAGCCAGGACAAGCAAAGCTGTGTGTTCTTCACTCCTTAAGAAAAATACACACTGTCTGGAAAGGTCAGGGCATTTGGGAAAGGTCAGAGTTCCCAACTATGTACATGGAGACAGGCAGCATCTTCTCAGAATGGCTTCTGCCCACACAGCAGGAGACAGAGGCCCTAATCCCCCATGCCAGTCTTTGCCCCCTATTTTCTCCTTGTGTCCCATTTTTATATCCCCCCATCACAAAAAAGCCTGCCTAAGTAGCACCCCTAAGCAGTTTTATTACAGCAGCACTGAGGTACATCAAGATAAAGCTATATGGGATTCTGATGATCTGTGCTTGCCTGGGTCAAGGCAGCCATGTGTGTCTGCTGGGATGTGAGATATACCAGGGAGCTTGTGGAGGGACCTAGCTTTCATTGCTTAGTGGCTGGTTTCCACGGGCTAACAAGAGAGCATTTTGAGGCAGGTGTGTAGAAGTGTTAGATAGCATTGTGGTTGTGAGTAGAAAGAACAGACTAGAAACCACACATAACCTCTGGAGCATGAACGCATCACCAAAAGGGGCTCAGAGCATCAGACAGAGCTTACCTCTATCAGAACTCTATAGAATCCATTTCTTTATAGAAGCTCCTGAACTCTCTATAGAACCACATTTCAATAAACCCATTGTAAACTTCAAACATTATACATTGAAACATGTTCACAGCACAGCCCGCTTCCCAGGGCTCAGCCAGGCAGTACCATTAAACACAAAACCTGTCTTATGATGAAGTACCTTGTTTGTTTGATGTCTTCTCAAGTCTAGCATGCTTGTTGCCTCCTCCAGGGGAGAACAGAGCTCAAAACTTAAAGTACAGTTTCTACAGAATACATAGGATTTTTGCACCGTTATACAGTTGGAAAAAAACCAGAAATGTAGCCATCATGAGTTAGGGAATGTAGGGGGATTATGTTGTTCCATTGTAAATAATTGCCCCATCCACTGGTTTAATAAAAAGCACTAATTGGCCAAAGGCAGGCAGGAAGTGTGGGTGGGGCTACCAGACTAAGAAAACTCTGGAAGAACAGCAGAAATGCCACAGAGACTCCAGAGTTGCCAGACAAGCCAGAAGATGCAGAGGACAACTATACTGCTCTGAGAAAAGGTACCGAGCCCCATGGCTGAACAGGATAAGAGTCATGGGTTAGTTTAAGGGTAAAGAGCTAGCAAGTTATATGCCTGGGCCTTAGGCCGATCAGCCTACAATTAATGTAAGCATCTGTGTGTCTCTGTGGGTCTGTGGGTCTAAACGTTGAGGCTAGGCCAGAAGGTCCGGGACAGAAACTTCTTACAACAAGGGAGTGTTTTCAAGGTGAATGTGGTGTCTCAGTCTTATAATCCCAGAACTTGGGAGACAGAAGCAGGCGGTGCTTGGAACTTGCTGGCTATCCAGTTTCAACTACACACACACACATACACAAAGTCTGACATCTGAGATTGCTCACTGACCTCTGACCTCCATATGCATGCATGCACATGTGGACACACATATATACTTCACAAACAAACCCAGATGTTCATACACCACCATCCCTGCAGCGAAGAGCAGGCCAGCCCACACTCTCCACACAAGCACTTGTTAGGCAGAAGGGACGCCAGCAAGAGTCTAAGCTTAAATGCAGGTTTCCTCAAAAGAGTAGAATTGATGCTTCTAAGCACTCACAATTGTCTGTTCAAGTCCAGGAGTTGAAAATGTTTGACTCCAGCAATTTAAACATCAAAATCAATGGTATCTTAGAGTGGAGCCATAGCTGTTCTGTTTTCAGAGCTCATTTCTCTTTTAAAACTCTAAAGGTAATGCTCAGCCCCAGAGGGCTGTGTACTCAGATCCCTGTTTATCTCAAATTCAGTTTCTTTTGAAAAAAAAAAAAAAGCCAATATCTCAGAAAAAGAGTAAGTCAATAACTTGGCATATGAGATGTTTGGTCTGGGCTGCAGGGAGGGTGCCGTCCAAGAGCAATGAAAACATCTTAATCAGGGGGTCACATGCTACAGGTCAAGGTTGCCCCAATGATACTGTACCCTGGGATTCACAGCTTGTATTATCCTGTATCCTTGAGGATGGCTAGGCACACAGATCTACTTGAGTCTAATAAGGAGAATAAGGCATAAATGGCAAGCTGCCCATGCTAAGGATGCAACTCAGTTGGTAGAGTGCCTTCTCTACTGCTGTGGAACACTGGGTTACAGACCTGCTACAGCGTCCACATTTCATGTGGATTCTGAGGATTCAGATCAGTTCCTCACACTTACGTGGCGTGGTCTTTGCCCACTGAGTCATCTCCCAAATCCTAATGTGTCTTTTATTTATAATCATTTTTTCTTTTTCCCAAAAGTCAATTTTTTAAAAATTGCTATTCTTTTATCTAGTAATCTTCTCTTCTAATCACATATCCCAGAAAGTGAATATTGCTAGACCTTTGTGTAACAAAATGTTCATTTCAGTGTTGTTTGCAGAAGAAAGTGTTCCAATGTCTCCAAACAGAAAGGTTAAGAGATGAGCTTCTATCTAAATGTTACCACAGTGTGTAAATATTTAAGGCTTCATTACTAAAGGACATTACCAGAAAATGCTTGTGATGTGGTGACATCAGGAGAAGAGGAGGATGTGGAATGGATAGATTCCTGGGCTGGGTAGATTCTCCTAGACAGAGAATTAACAGGTGACATCTACTGATGTTTCTGAAAAAAAAAAAAAATCCCCTAAATATCTGAAGGTGAAATCTGTTGCTTTTGTGTTTATTGAGGAAACTGACAAACCAGAACCAGATACTCCCTCCCCCAGCTCAAGGGCTTTTGAAAGGTCTTAGTGTCTCCACATGAAGTGCCTGGAGCCTATAGAAACCCTTTGTGAAGGTGGGAGAGCCCTGGGAGGCCACCAGCACCTGTCACTGCACCCCACATGTGTACTGCAGTCGACACATGGGAGGACAATCAGATAGAAGACCCAGAAGGTCAAGCACTTCCCACCAAAGCCAGCTCCGAAACTCATGTGGAGGGAGAGAACTTAATCCCATAAATTGTCTTTGACTCTCACAAGTGTGCTGCGGTGCATACACACCACACGCGCACACACATACACATACATACACACACACACACATACATACACACACACATACACACACATACATACACACACATACACACACACATACACACCACACATACATACACACACACATACATACACACCACACATACACACACCACACACACCACACACACCACACATACATACACACACACATACATACACACCACACACACACACACCACACACACCACACATACATACACACACACATACATACACACCCTATAAAAAATAAAATTCAAAATATACAAAACATTTCAAAATATGGATTAGAGCATGATAGAAAATACCAGAAGTCTTCAAACACAGTAAGTTTGAGAAAAATTTGTTAATTGCCTGTTATTCCCCCCACCAAATGTAAAAGTTGCGTTTCATTGTGCATAACATCAAAAGTATGTGAAAACCACTAGTTTTCTTACCCAGAGTGTCACCTCATTGTGGCATCCAGGCTGTCTAGCATGGTCACTATCCTTTACAAGGGAACAATGGTTTCCCTGGGCAAGCTGGATCCTAACTTTGATCCTTCCTGGGTACCCTCAACTCTGGATGCTCAGAGGATCCTGAAGCCAGCATCTGCAGGGCAGGCAGAGGCTGGGAGGGGATGCACAGCCCTAGGTGATTCTGTCAGGGCTGTAAGCAAGGCAGTCTCTGCCCACTGCCATGGGAAGCGTTCTTTATTATTTAGTCCAAGACTGGGCTGCTCTCCTTTGCATGTGGGATGAACTCAGCTCTCACTCTGCTTCTGAGAGTTGGCTAAATGCTAATCTTGGGAAAGTGCCCCCTGCCCCTTGCTGTGGCTACTGAGAGTAGGGTCACCCTAGCCAGACAGCCTTTGATGAGAACAGCAGTCTGCGAGCAACACTTTTCAGTCTTGGAATTCACTTTTCTCACTAGCACCAAAGGAGATGAAACAAAGCCCACCCACTATCTTTTCAACCTTTGAATTAGATTGCAGTTGGAAGCTGTCGCCAAACTTCCTGGGAGCAGCTGGAGAAACAGTGGGCGCACAATAAACACTTTACCTCTGTGCCTTGCACTCAGCTGGTTGCTGTTAGGGGCCTGGAGTGATGCCTGCAGTCAAGCATAGGTCTGCAGGGCTATTTCCACTTGGCTTGTTCTTCACTCTGGGCAGGAGGAGTGCTTGGGTACCAGAAAGGATATAGGAAGTGATGGGGCCTAAATCAAAATCTAGAGACCTTCCCTGCTCAACCACAGTCTTCTTCCTTTCTCCAACCCTGCCCTTTAATGTCCATGGACCAACATGATGACGGCATGGCCCCATAATATTAAGACAAAACACAATAAATAAATTCAGGGCTCTCCACCATTATTGCTCCTTTCTTTCATATTCTTTCACCCAAATTATTAGTATATATCATTTTTATGTGCTTGCGGAAGTCATTAAATAAGCCATCACAGTGGCAGTGCCCACTGGGACGACTGGCATAAATATTTTAGGAGTGTTTAGGGAGGTGGTTATTGCTTCTGTGTATTTTATGGGCACCAGGAAGTCATCTGGTGAGCCACATTCTCTCCTTCATAAGATAACAACCTGTAAGCCACAGGAAGGTGAGGGACCCACCTGGGGCTAAGCCATCAGATACGATGCCTAGCAACGACTCAGACTCCTGTCTCTGTGTGGGCTGCCATGAGGTCATCATGGGTGACATCAGTGGTGAAGTCAGCCACAGTTATGTGATTTTAAATTTTTATGGGTATCTCTGAGATACTAAGCGCAAAGCAATGAAGCACAGCTTTGGATTCATCTTGGCTGCTTAGTCATCAAGGGTATCTGTATTTTGTTTTTGTTTGGATTTCACTTTTTAGATTTATTTTATGTGTATGCGTGTTTTGCCTGCATGTATGTCTGTACCACACACATACGAGGTGCCCTCAGAGGTCAGAAAAGGCCATCAGATCCCCTGGAACTGGAGTTATAGGCTGTTAATGAGCCACCAGGTAGGTGCTGGTTACCAGAAATGTGCCTCCTGCGAGGACAGCAGGTGTTCTTCCCTGCCAGGTCTTCTCTCCAGCTCTTGTAGGTTTGTTTGTTATTAGAAATCAAACCTAGAAACTTGTACATGCTGGGCAAGTGGTCTGTCTCTGAGCCATAATTCCATTATGGATATTCCTTTGAATTAACAGACTGTGTCACTGGAAAGATGACTCAGTGTTGAAGATCTTAGATCTTATTCTGCTCTTGCAGAGGACATCAGGTGACTCGCAACCACCTTGACTCCAACCTTTGGCCCCTACAAATACCTGTAATCATACGCACATACATCCACAGTGACATACACACTTAAGTAAAAATAAAATGTGAAAAGAGAGTGCTTTAGAAATTAGTTAACAGATGTGATGGCTACTTATATGTCAGCTTGACAGAAGCCAGAGTCATCTGAGAAGGGAACATCAGCTAGGAAAACCCTCCCTAACAGCAGGCTGTAGGCAGGCAAGCCTGCAGGACATTTTCCTGTTGTTTTCGTTTGTTTCTTTGTTTTTCAAGACGGAGTTTCTCTGTGTAGCCCTGTCTGGCCTAGAACTTTCTTTGTTGACCAGGCAGGCCTCATACTCACAGAGATCTGCCTGCCTCTGCCTCTCGAGTGCTGGGATTAAAGGCTTGTACCACCATGCCAAGATAGTAAGGCATTTCCTTCCTTCCTTCCTTTCTTCCTTCCTTCCTTCCTTCCTTCCTTCCTTCCTTCCTTCCTTCCTTCCTTCCTTCCTTCCTTTCTCCCTCCCTCCCTCCCTCCCTCCCTTCCTTCCTTTTTTTTCTTCCTTCCTTCCTTTCTTTCTTGCTTTGTTTCTTTGTTTTTCAAGACAGTGAAACTCACTCTGTAGACCAGGTTGGTCTCACAAAGATCCACCTGCCTCTGTCTCCTGAATGCTGGGATTAAAGGTGTGTCCCACCATTGCCCAGCTAAGGCATTTTCTTAGTTATTAATGTGGGAGGGCCCAGCCCACTGTGGGTGGTGCTGCCCTGGGTTGGTGGTCCTGGGTTCTGTAAGAAAACAGGCTGAGCAGGCCATGATGAAGCCAGTAAGCAACACCCTCCATGGCTTCTGCATCAGCTCCTGTCTCTAGGTCTTGTCTTCCTTCCTGTCTGGCCTCCTGTTTTTGATGATGAACTGTTATACGGAACTGCGAGCCAAATCAACTCTTTTCTTCCTGAGTTGCTTTGGGGCCTTTGATCATGGTGCTTTGTCATAGCAGTGACCCTAACTGAGACAGCCAACTGTCTTTATCTCAGCTTAACCCCAGCATCATGCTTAGCAATAAAAACTGGGTTATTCCCACTGCAGGGTCTTCCTCGTACACGATCGGCCTGGCAGTGTGAGCTGTCTTAGGCTGGGTCATACTGCTGTAAAAAATGAGGTAACTAGTGATGGGCAGACGTGTTCTCACAATTGTGAAAGCTGAGGAGTCCAAGACCAAGGGGACCCGTGAGGTGAGGCCTTTCAGGATTGTAATATGCCAGAAAGGCAAAAAGTGAGAAGGGGCTAGAGAAACCGAGCCTGAAGACATGCCATCATGTGGATGCTGTTGAGCCTCTCACAGGACATGGCCAGCATGTCCCTGAGCTTCTGGGAGTGTCACCCAATGCTCACCTCAGAGCCTGTCCTCATCACAAAAGTGCTGTTTCTCCAGGATGACTCTCCAACTCTAACTCTAACCCTAAGGACAGCCCCTCACCCATGTCTGGTCAACAGAGGATGCAAAGATACTGTCTGCTTAGGTCAGTTGGACATGCTAGTGAAGGACTGGCCTCTCCACACTGCAAGGAGGTTTGCTTTCTGGTCCCTGCTGCCCTCAAAGATGTTGGTCTCAAGAGTATACCTTAATAAATTTCCACATGCAAATCTTCATCTTATAGTCTAGTTCCTGGGAAATAGACTTGTGGTCATTCTTTGACTTTAGTTTATAAAGTTAAAAAAATCTCAGTGCACACAATGATGTAAGTTTTGAGACTGCGCTGTACAAGGGAGTATACATTAAAAACTTACAGCAAGGCTCCATGTTTCACTCAGACCAATGGGAGATAAACACTATAGCAAATAGAGACCTAACTTCTTAAGGGCTGAGTGGGAAGGGTGGAATCTCAGGGCATCAGGAAGTCAGTCGCTCAGTGCATAGTTTATATAATGCATTGACTGTCATCACACACCAAACCACCAGTCAGTGTCTTGAGGCCTCAGGGAACGCTTTAGCTCATACAGCTTCATGGGGTCAGGTGACATGCACAGATGGCTCTGTCTCTTGTGAGGTCCAGCCAGGGTCTTGACAACGCCTTGGCTGTCGACTAAGCTGAGGGATCTGCTTCTTTCATACTTTCCAACATATATGCCGAATTTATATATGTCTGTTGGTGTCCTTACCAAGTGAGTGCTCCACAAGGCTGCATGGGTCCTCCCATCCTGGAGTCCATTTTCCCCTAGCAGTGATCTAAGGGAGGGCGGGACAGGTGCTCCAAACCCTGTGTGACTGGTTTCACTTACATTTTGTTACTAAAAGGGAGTTGTAGAGAATTAGCTGACACCTTAGGAAGACAGGAATGTGGAAGATTCACGGGCCTCAGTGTGTCTTTTTAATGAGATAACTTCGTTAACTGATACAATATTACTATTTAATGTGTAGTCGGTACATAGGTATTGGTGTTCTTTCCCATCCTTTGTTCTCAAGACTTCATTTTAGAGCAGCTGGAATATAGTTAAAAGTGAAAGAGAAGTGAAGGTTCCTATAGAAACCTTCCCCGTTCTTGGTGCCCACTCCCTGAGGTGGGCACAATTGCATAGTCCCCTGAAAACCACAGCTCACATTGGGTTTATTCACTGTGTGCCTGACCCACATAGCAGAAACACATCACTTGCGGCATACATGGGCGTGGACCTCAACTTCATTATATTTTCACACGGTATACGATAATTCCTTGAAGTGTGAATGTGTGTTGGTCCTTGGTTTATCTGCAATTATTTCTAATCCTGTGAAGTCACAACTAATACAAAAAATTATCTACAGTTCCTGAAAGTGCACTCCTTAGGCCAAGCGGACACTAAGGACAACATGGGAGCACCCTTTCTTTGCTGAAGCCAGTAAATGCTACTGCACCTAATGAGCTTTCTGACTTTCATCACCTTGAGAGGCCCCTGGCCTCACAGGGAGCCATGGGCATAGATGCTGTGGAACCTCCAGCCTATTCATTTACAAAGTTCATTTGACTTTCCGAGAACAAGATGTTTCCCTGTGCACCTTAATGACTGTAAATCACCTCTCATATCCTATGTCGCTTTTATTTCTAGACTAGCCAGTTGTCACTGGAATTAATTAAATTGGCATTATACCCATTCCTATGAGACCCACACAGCTCTCTCTAGAATGAAGGGTTAGCTAACTGTGTGTGTCTATGGCTACACTGATGTCTGGCTTGCAGCTTCAAATGCCACAGTATAACTGGAGGGGTCAAGAGGCTGATGGTGTTTGTAGACGTGGGTGTTTCTAATATGAGAAACGGTGGGTAACTGCAGAATAATAACTCAGAGAAACAGATGGCTCCAGGATTGTGCTCTGGAAGCCCCTGTCTTCCACCCAAAGGATGGTTTGGCACATGCTGCCCTGCCTGGATTTCAGTTTAGTGTGCCTGAGCGAGTGGGGTGAACATTGCACAAAACTGTATCTCAGACCCTAGGGACAGTCCTGATTCCTGTCCTTTGTCCCGTTGTAATTAATGGTCAGTTTCTACAACCCCCAAACCAAAGTGGAATGATCTTCAAATAAGCTCAAGTTCAAGTAGTCTCAAGTTCAGAACTCTGGTGGAGAGAGGAATCTGTGTTCTAGCCACAGAACCTGTCTGAGGAAGGAAGACTGTCTCACTAGGACTTGTGATGAGGCCTGAGTCTGGCACACAGAAAGCCCAGGGCTAAGGAGAAGGACAGGAAAGCGGGAGCAGATATTTCGTCTCTCATCACTGTGGCTGGATCCTTGGTGGGGAGCCACTCAGGAGAGGAGGAGTTGTTTAGCTCACACGATGAAGAAGACATGGTAGCAGGAGTGTACAGACTCATCACATCTCGGCAGTCAGAGAGTGACCCTGGGATGGCACCTGGGCCAAGCCGTAGCCCTTAAGTCCTATATTCCCATAGTTCCCCATTTCCTTCAGCAACGCTCTACCTCCTAACAATTCCACAACCTTCCCAAACAGTGACACCAAATGTTAAAGCACAAGAGCCTGTGGAGTACATTTCCCAGCCAAACCAGAATAATAAGGAAATGAATGCACAAATAAACATGGCCCTTAGCACCACGCCCACCTCCAAGAGTTAATGCAAGGTTACCCCTATTCCCAGCTTTGATACATCCTTCAGAACATACTCTGTCACAAACAGTGGGATCCCTTGAAGTACAAGTGTGGGATGCACAATCATGCTTTGTTTCAGGGCAAAATGAGTACACAGCTGTGCACCACCGGCTTACAGGGTGTGGCGCTCCCACGGCCATCTTAGTGTGGGCAAGCACGCTCCATGATGATCACATTGCCTGATGGTGCCTCTCTCAGAATGCCTCCTTGTTGTTGACTAGTGCGGCTGTATTACTCCTTTATAGTGAACACAGCTGCTCTTCTAGGTGACAGATATCAGGTGAACACATAGAAAGGGATCTGACTCTCCTGCAGTGTATTAGTTACTTTCCTGTTACCTATAATAGGATCCATGACCAGTGCAACTTATGGAAGAGTCTATTTGGATTTATGGTTCCAGTGGGCTAAAAGTTCACCACTGTCAAAGTAGGGAGGCAGGATGGCTGAGAGCTAACATCTCAAACTAAAAACATACAGCAGAGAGAGACCGAGAGAGTCCTGGGAGTGCAAGGCCTTGAGCTCCCAAAG
The DNA here is from genome assembly GCA_033318265.1 of Phyllotis vaccarum. Lineage (NCBI taxonomy): Eukaryota > Metazoa > Chordata > Mammalia > Rodentia > Cricetidae > Phyllotis > Phyllotis vaccarum. The sequence continues at coordinate 74,059,195 of JARWLC010000014.1, read as the reverse complement.
CCCTAGTGACATCCTTCTTCTAGCAAGGTCACACCTAACTACCCAAATGGCAGCACCAACTTGGAAACAAGTGTTTACATGTCTAAGATTTGGGGGCCTCATTTATCATTCAAACCACCACACCCAGACAACGAAGGAGTTTGTGGGTGCCTATGGCCTTCCCAGGACTATCTGGGTGTTATACAATAAGTTCTGATTTTCTTGCCCACCTTCAAGAGGAAGTGCACCTACACATGTGTATGCATGTGCCAGGGATAGCTTTGTGTGGGAGCCTCAGGAGACAAGCCTATTTCCTCTTAGACACACACTGGTGCCTCTGTATCAACCAGCCAGACCTAAGTGGACTTGGAAGCACTGAGGGATGAGATGTATCGGGAGGGTGGCCTTAGCATTACTGGTTATGACTCAAGATGGTTATTTCCTGTCTCATAGCTGCTTTTGGTAGTGAACTTGACTGTAAATTCTAGATGTGGTCTTCAAAGGCAAATGAAGGTGGAGATTACCAGGCTTTCCACTGGACACAGGAAGCTAGGGTCCCCAGGAAGGACCCAAGGGGCTGTCATTCTAAATCTAATTCTAATGTTCCCTACATTGACACTCTTCACTGCATTGGAAATGTCTCTACCCTGAATTCGTTAACATCTTCACACAGGAACCACACCTGTAAAGACCAGCAGCATGGAAATTATTGAGTCAAGCCCATTCCAGACCTCCTGACAGCCCCACACCCATGCAGATGGAAGACAACACCTTCTCCTGGCTCAGCCCCAGTGGATCCCTGCTGGAATTTTAATTGCTCCCTCAGGATTGAGCAGTAGCTCCTAGAAATGTCACAGAGCCCTAGACTGGCAAAGGAGTAAATGATATTGTCACTTAATGTTGCGGAGTGAGACGAGTCCTTTTATTCTCTGGGGAAAAGTGAAAAATAGATCTCAGGGAGCAGGTCTGGCTGCAGACACAGTTTTAAACTCAGCTGCAGCCCTGAAACTCATGCTAGGTGAAGAGCTGGGGTATGGGTCCAAAGGTCACAGTGACCTCAGGACAAACAGAGCAGATAGGGGCAACATGCTCCTCTGCTGTCTTAATGAAGGTTGGGCACAATCAATAGGCAGGGAAGAGCCATTCACTGTGGTCCAGCTGATGTCCCTGATGGCTTTTCCATGCTACCTCTGCAGGTGGTGCCACCTCTGCACAGAGATGGACAGTCCACACCTTCATCCTGATTCTCACATCCAAGCTGTGTGTCCCTCCCCTGAGCTAGTGGCGGGCAGAGGACAGGATCCTGTGTCCTTTGCATTACTATAATGAAGTGTCTGAGGCAAGCTAATGTTTTAAGGAAAGAAATGTCTTCGGCTCACAGGTGGGTCTAGGGGCTCGGCATTAGCTAGGCTCTGCTGAGGACTCTGTGGTGGGTGACATCACAGTGGCAGGTACAACATCTGGGAGGAAGAGAGGGCATGTTTTGAAATAGAGTCAGAGAGCCTCGGGGCTCAGGCTCACGGCTAAGGACTTGTCACATAGCAAGCTCAGGCTTTCCCAAGAATAGTCTGAAAATCTATGCCCAACGTGTTGGGAGATCTGGATGATCCCACAGGGAAGAAGGAAGCTAGGCTCCAACCTCAGCTCACATGCTGAGCTGATGCCCCAAATACCGAAAGTAAAGCCATGACACACACTCTTAGAGGAAAACAGAAGAGGAGCCAGAGATGCAGCTCGGGTGGAAGAGCCTTCACATAGCGTCCGCAGAGTTCTGGGTTCAGTCTCTGGTACCACATAGACTAGGTGCGTTGGCATGCACCTATCATCCCAAGGAAGGCAGGAGGATCTAAGTTAAGTCAAGGAAATCCCCAGCTACAGTCAAGACTAGCCTGGGCTCCATGACTCCCTCTGAAGAAGAAGAAAATGAGGATTAGAGGGGAGAGGGGAGAGAAGGGGAGGAGGGAGAGGAGGGGGAGGAGGGGGAGGAGGGGGAGAGGGGAGAGAAGGGGAGGAGGGAGAGGAGGGGGAGGAGGGGGAAGGGGGAAGGAGAAGAGAAAATGTAGTCTCCAAAATATGTGAAGAACTGCTACGGCCAAATGGCAAACCAAACATCATGACTTAATAACAAAAGATCTGAAGATGGCCCCAAAGAAGCCATGCAGGTACTGGGAACCGAACCCGGATCCTCTGCAAGAGCAGGAAGTGCTCTTAACTGCTGAGATGTCTTTCCAGTCCCTGAGGTTTTTTTGTTTGTTTGTTTACTTTTATTCCAGTTGTATCAGACCAAAGAACAGTGCCAGGTACCTGTACCTCACTGTAGTCCCCCAGATCATGAAAAGTCGTGGCTGGGGATGAGCCCCACGATTGCAACAGCAGGGTGGAGATTTCTGTACAGCACTGCTCTGTATGACAGTTCTCTTAGTTGTCTGGTCCTGCCCCCATGGACTCTGCTGGAGGTCCAATGGGCAAAACTCATGCCTTACTCTGCATATCCTGGGGGAGGCTCTAGACCCATATTGCACCTCTGCTGGTGAAAGGAACCACCACCTGAGGAAGAGGAGCTTGAAAGAGAAGTGCAGGAGGTGTTTGGGAAGCACCTGTGTTGTGACCCGAGCTTCCCAAATGCTGTGCATCCATTTGACATCCACACTTAACTTCCAAACTAGTTTCCTCACCGAAGAAACTGTTCCTGGTGCTTCTGAAGAGAGCGGGATTTCCACTGCACCTGGGTATTCGACAGAGCATGCCCAGCATCTGTTAAGAGCCTGGTGTGCCCAAGGAGAAGATATGTCTGTTCTCAAGGCGTTTTTACTCAGAAGAAGGCCTCTGCGCCCCATTATCAAACAAAACAGAGAGTCATGGAAAGTTGCAGGGAAGTGCTTGTGTGAAGATGGGAGACTCTGTACCATGAGAGACTGAAGGAACCCTCTGTGTTGCTTAGCTCATGGCATGCTGGCAGCTGCCAGGAGATGTGTCTCTGTACTGCAGCAGGCATGAGAGACACAGGACAAGAAGTCACTCTGGGCTCTATTTTGTGTTTATAATCGCTTGTTAAGCTTTGTTAATTTTATGTGGAAATTCTGACTCTACGTGGAAGCACCATATCCGAGCAGGTGGGAAACACTTGGACCATGCACTTCTCTCCTATTCACTTCTGGCTCTTACAATCTAAGAAAAAAAATATTGAAAATTATAAACAAAAAAGACCCCACCCTTCCCTGAGGATCTATATGCTGTTAATGGTTGCTAGGGAGACAATTTCTTCAGTGATGTATCTGTAAAGGCATGGATTTATTGTTACAAAACTATTTCTGGAGAAGAGCATTTCATGCCTGAGGACAGGGCAGACCCAGGTCTGAGTCTGGAAAGAGTCTCAGGAATGCGCCTGCCAGCCAATAGATTCTAATGTTAGCTTCACAGATTCAGAGCTTGGGTTTGTGTGGAAAATGTAGCCAATGGTTACTGTACACCATATCCTTTGCCCAATCCGGGAATGGCAAAATGTGCAATACCCCGCTTACATATGCTTTTCTTTACCCCTCCCTCCACCTCTGGGCTCCTGGCTAAAACCCTCTGCTGCACCAGAACAAAAGGTTTTGACCCTGGTTTGTTTGAACCTGTCCATAACAATAAACAGACCCTCATGTGTTTACATCAAATCCAGTTCCCTGGTGGTCTTTGGGGTGGGGTCCCATGACATGAGTACAACAGTATCCACTGGTAAGATGCCCATGCTCCTATAAATAGCCCTTTAACTATTCTGTAAGCAGCCCTAATGGACTCACTGAGTCACAGACAAAAAAGGAATAAAGGTAGACAGGAGCTAACTGGGAAGAGAAATGGTCCAGCAGGAGCGGGAGGGGGGCTTAGGATCGTGGGTGAATACTGGGAAAAAACATTATATACATGTATGGAAGTGGCATAATGAAACCCATTATTATACACAATCAATGCTAATAGAACATTTTATAAGGCTTTGAGTGAAGCTTGGTCATAGTGATTTAAATATGTCTTCTTATTGAGTGCAAATGGTGTGTATGTGGGTACAGGTGCACATGTGTCATGAAATGCATGTGGAATCCAGAGGACACTTGGGGAGTTGGTCATTTCTTTCCACTTTGCTGAAGCAGAGTCTCTGTTGTTTCTGTGGCTCTGTGAACACTAGGCTGGCTGGTCTGAAAGCTTCTTGCTATCCTGGTTCTGCTTCCACCTCCATGTGGGTGCTGGGGACTGAACCTGGGTCCTCTGCAAAAGCAGCAAGTGCTCTTAACCTTTGAGTCATCATTCCAACACCCACTTTCTTGTTGTCTTAAGAACATTGCAGTGTCTGAATGAGCTTCGGCCAAACACAATGTGAAAATGACTACAGCTAAATAGCTGTTGGATTTTATCTGTGATGAACCCTGGAAACTACATCGTTCCTACAAGGCAGTACTGCTGGGCTCATCTTCCTTGGGTTCTAGACTCCTCTGCTCCACTCCTGTCCCCAAAGGAATGCTCTCACCTTCCTCATGGGACTGAATCCACAGTAGCATACTTCCTCTTCATTCAGCCCCCCCCCTTCCTATTGCAGTCACTTACCCCCATGGCTGTTTCTTCTTTGAGAGTATGGGCAAGCTTGGCTATAGAACCATTACAGTAACATGCCATCTTCTAGGGACTAGGGTTTTATAACACATGAGGTAAATGGCTGGTTTAAGAAGTGTTCTGCAGATCCGGCCTGTGGTGGCATGCACCTTTGATCCTAGGACTGGGGAGGCAGAGGTAAGCTGATCTCTTAGTTCAAGGTCAGTCTAGTCTACAGAGTGAGTTCTAGGATATCCAAGGCTATACAAATAAACCCTGTCTTAAGGAGGAGGAAGAGGGTGGGGAAGGGAGGGAGGGATGAAGGAAGGAAGGAAGGAAGGAAGGAGGGAGGGAGGGAGGGAGGGAGGGAGGGAGGGAAGGAAGGAAGGAAGGAAGGAAGGAAGGAAGGAAGGAAGGAAGGAAGGAAGGAAGGAAGGAAGGAAGGAAGGAAGGACTATTCTCTGTTCTATCTTGGGGAAAGCCATTGGCAAGGGCACACCGAAATGGAAGGCCATTGTGAGTTTGTGGGTTAGAAGAACCAACAGTGTCATAGTGTGCAATACCCACCAAAGCTCAGTGTCATTGTCACAAAGAGGACCAGGATGTCATCTGCACTCCCAGGCTCATTTCAAGATTGTCTGCAATAGCAGTCTATGGAGTAAACCCCAAAATGCACTGGCAGATGAATGGGTAAGGAAACCATGAGATAGAGATACACATACAAAGAAATGCTACTCAGCTATAATGAAATAAATTCTGTCATTAGCAGCAATATCGAGTGGAACTGGAGGGTATTATGTTAAGTTTAAAAAGCCAGACACAGAGTTGGGCATGATGTTGCCTGTTTTTAATTCCAGCATCCTGGAGGCAGAGGAAGGAAGCACTCCGTGAGCTCAAGACCAGCCTTGTCTACATAGTGAGTTCCAGGGTAGTCAGGGCTATGTAGAGAAACCCTGTCTCAAAACAAACAAAAGAATCCAGATACAGAAACATAAACATCACATATTCCCATCCATAGGTTAAAAATGCAAGCTTCTGTCTCTGTAGCAAATGTTTGGGATGGTTGGGGTCATCGTTCAAGTGGATTTTTCAAAGCAGTCAGAAAAGGACATTTTGAATGTTCTTAACACAAAGAATGTTTTAGATGACAGTTATGCTAATTACCCTGAAGACATCACTGCACATCTTATATATAGCTATGTGTGTTTATATGTATTATCGAAAGAGCACATTGTAACCCCAAATATGTACAGGTCTGTATCTATCTACAAGTAAAAAAAAGGGGGTATTCAACACCCTCTTCTGGCTTCTGCAGGCACTGCATGCATTTAGTGCACATATATACCTAGGCAAAACAGTTGTACACATAAAATAAAAATAAGCAATTCTTTTATTTAAAGTATCTGTTGGGACTAGGGAGCTGGCTCACCTTGCTGCTCTTGCAGGTGACCTGGCTTCAGTTCCCAGCATCCAAGTCAGTAGATTCACTAGTGCCTATAATTCTAGTTCCAGGGAATCTGATGCCCTCTTCTGGCCCATAGGGCCCCTGCACACAAAGAGGCACATATACATATACATAATTAAATTGTTTTAAAGACCCAAGGTATCAATGGGCTTCTAGCATCAGAAGAAATGTTGTATGCTCCATCTTTAGGTCCTGGTGGATGACTTGGGGCAGAAACACAGTACTGTGACCCCGGCAGTGTCCTGGAGGACCCCCAATTTATGCCTGCTCCTCATACTGAAACTCCCCTGGGGGCTGCCCTCCCTGTCTCTTCTGCAGTTTCACACAATGTTCTTAAATGTCATACTGCACCTGTGTGAACAAGCTGTTCACAGGGGGTGGGAAGATGGCCCCCCTGTCTAGACCCTGCAGACAGCCTCCCATCCCCTGGGGGACATAGTGACATTGCCAGCTCATATGTCTCTCCAGACTGAATCCTGCTCTCGCTCCCACACCGGTGCATCTCAGCTGGACATTTATGGGATGTGTCAGAAGATTCTTTTTTTCTCCTTGTAGTGTTTGGGCCCAGGCAAGTGAGAGATTTGGGGTTGACAAGTTGTTTGCCTCAATGAAAATGTGTGTTTTCTGCCTTACATAAGGCATTGGGGAAACCAGATGTACCCCTTTGAATATTTATGGCCTCACAGCTTCTTCTATTAATAATTCATGGTGCATAGTCATGTCTACCCATCAACAGGGTTACATAGCAAGAAGGGACAGAGCAAGTCCCCTCCTCTCCTTGCCCTGGAAGTCCCTGCACCCAGAGCAGACAGATGGGCACCGCATGCCTTGTTTGGTTCACCCTGTGAAAGATAATAAAACACACTTTGCTGGAATTTTCTATAACAAGCCTTGATTACTTTAATAAACCACAGGGGGACTCGTCAGGGAGCACACAGCACTTTCCCAGCCAGACTTCAAAGAGAAACATTTGGCTGCTTTTGTCATTATTGGGCCAAAAAATTGTTGCTAACCTAGTCTATTTGAAATACATTAAAAAAGGGTCCTTTGCCATGCAAAGCTTGGTCCTCAGATCAGGTAGCTTTCAAGGTTACAAACGCTTTTGTTTCTGACTGAAATTTGATTCTTGACAATAGTGTCAGAAAATATCTAAAAAGTGAAACTGGCAAGTCACCTGGAATGTAACCCAGAGAGGTAAGCTTCGGTTGTGTGTACTGAAGCTTTCTGCGTAGAAGAGGCCACATAAGTCATTAGGGGTTCTCATTAAATTGGCACCATGTGGCATTGGGGGGGTAGAATTGTGAGGTGGGCATCTCTAGGATTGTAGTGTGAAGGTGGCATCACGGGAAGAGCACTGTGAAGGTGGCATTGGAGGGGTAGCTTCTCCACCTTCACGTGAGTGGCACCATGAAGGTAACGTCTCTAGAGTGGTTCTGCGAGGGAGATGTCATGAGGACGATGTCACAGGGTAGCATCATGTTGTCTTCCTTCTTTCATAAAGCCCACAGAAGGGAGACGTATTATAATCCCCTTTTCTCATAGCTTGTACAAGTGCCTGACCTTAGTGATGTTCCATGCTCTGTCCTGCTTGGTAGTAAAGTGGTGTCTCCATATTTTTCTTACTGAAACAGTTAAAAGACATCCCAGTTTCATTTGGCAGAGCACATAGCTGGCATGTGAAAGCCTTGGATTCAATCCCCAGTATCTTGTAAACTAGGTATATGGCACACACCTGTGATCCCAGCACCTTGGACAATCATAAGTTCAAAGTCAGCCTTGGCTGCATAGTGAGTTTAAAGCCAGCTTAGGATACGCAAGGTCCTGTCAAAAGAAGGAGGAAGATAGAAAGGACACCACTGGCAGGCTGGGCAAGCTTGGTAGTGACCAGCATCTTCTTGTCTCCATCCCCCATCCTAGCAATAGCATCTCTCCCCTGACCTATCCTCATCTTGGTCAGCTGACCAGTGACGTGACCTTGAATATCCTTCCCATGGGTCCTGTTTGTCCTTCTCTGTTGAGTTACAAGAGCAGAAGCAGCAAAAATGGGTGACAAGATGGCTGTGCCTAGACCTACTCCCTTTGAGATTGGCCTCCTTCTAAAAACAAACAATAAAACAAAACTAGTGAGGGTATGGGTGGTGTTCCCCATCAGGGCATGAGGAAAGCCTCTGTGAAGGGGTTAGAGAGCTGGAGAGCCCCACTCATCTGGATGCTGAAATCAAAGAAAGGTTTTCCTGAGTCAGTAAGTAATTGAGGGAGACTTTTTCTGAGTATACCAGGGGGAGCACCCCAGCTTCAGCCACAGAGCACCACATAGCAAGCAGACAGCCCATAAGGACCTCCAAGACTGCATGCACCCCAGCACCGTCTCAGCCTGTCTGCTGCCTGACCATGGCCCCTGAGTCTTCAGGCCACTCTGCCCACTAGAGGTTCCATTGCCACCTGCTGTCTGCTCAGGATGCCCTTTGCCCAGCTGTTGTCCCTTGAGGATACTATGCTATACTTGATTTCTTAGGTTATGAGTAACTTCAGGCTCAGGTTCACCAAAACTTTTTGAAAACTTTACTTTCCTCCAGTTGAGTTTTCTTCAGATTGAATTCTCTCTCTCCTGGCAGAGACCACTGGTCATGCTTTCCCCACACAACTTCTAATCAGATAAAAGCCACCAGCATCTCTGTCAGGAACGTGACCTTATCTTTAGAAAGTGGGAGCTTTCCCTGAAGCATTCCTTCTTCGGGTTTTTTTTTTTTCTTCCTAGAATCAAAACAATTATTACCTTAGAACTGGGAGATAGGCTCGTCAGTAAGGATGCTTTCTGTGCAAGTGTGAAGACTTGAAATTGAATCCCCAGAAACCAAGCAAAAAGCCAGAGACTGCTTGTGTAAATGTAACCCTAGGCTTCGGGGCAGAGACAGGTGAGTCCTAGGAGCTTGTTGGCAAGCCAGGCTAGCCAAAATAGTGAACTTCCAGTTCTGTGAACATCCCTGTCTCAAGGCAATAAGAGGGAGATGGCAGATGATACGTAGTGTTCTTCTCTGGCCTCTGCATGTGCACAAATCCATGCACTTATATGCAACACACACACACACACACACACACACACACACACACACACACACACCCCTTACTCTCTGTTTTTTAGGCTCATCTCTCCCTGTGATACAATATCACTTGGACCCTCTCTCAGAATCAGCTTCCCTTTAGAATACTGTCTTATTTTCTGCTGCACAGCCTGAGTCTCTTTTGAAAGGGAAGGTCCCTTCCCTCAGGGTAACATCCAGGCTTTACCTTCAGCAGCACAAAAATCAAACAAGAAAACCTGGACATGACTTCCTAGAGATGTCAATCATTTCAGGTTGGCTTCTTAGCTGGCCTGAGAGCAAATCTTCAAATACAGCTGTGATCATCGCAGGCATTTCTGAGCATCTGGGGGCCCCATGCTGTGGAGGAAGGAGTCACAGACAGGAGCTTGCTGTGTGATACATGCATTCAAGGCTCTGTTACAATAGAATGGAGTAACTGGTCTTGACACCCAGCACTTTGGGAGGTAGAGGCAGGAAGATTGAGTTTAAGACAATCTTGACTTCACTGTGAGTTTGTGGCCAGCCTGGGTTACATGAGACCTGAGAGAGAAGGAGAGAGGTAGAGAGAGCTTGAAGAGCAGAGGAGTTTAGAAAGTCCTTTCAGATCAGATCTTTCAAGACTTACCTTTTCTTCTCAAAATTCCTTGCCTTGCTGCTCCAATTGAATCGGAATGTTGGCAGGCAGACAGGTGCCCTGGTGACCAGCGAGGAAGGACCATGCCTGCGTGCCTGGAATGCATTCACAAACAGCATTTTCTTTGAAGTGTGCCTAATCTGTGTTGTGGGTAAGCAGCTCTGGTATTGGTCAGCACAAGAGGCCATAGTTTGTGCAGGTGGCCCTGGTCAGCACCATGGAGAGGGCAGAAAAAGCAAAGTTGAGGTTAAAATTGTGGAGGCTTTGCTTCCTGTTAAAGGTTGCCTGCCTAACTCGAAAAAGGCCCAGGTTAAAGAAGGCCTAGCACATTGGGGAGACTTGCTTCCGAGTGTCCAGACAGGATTAGCAGAAAGGGTAGCCTAGGGCAGAGGGTGTAGCCTAGGCTAGCCTTGTTCTTTTGATCCTTCGGTCTCAGACTCTCAAGTGTTGGGATTTGCAAAAGGGTGGGGAACAAAGTACATATAGCCTGGGGGGAGGGATTTTTCTCTGGTCTTGAATCCCTGCAGGAAGCATTTTCTTTTTCTCTTTCTTTCCTTCTTTCCTTCTGTAATAGGCGGCACCCCTAGGGTACCCCAAGACACCCCAAGACCACGGCTAATGACCACTGTTAACATTAAAGAAAAAGAGAGTTTAATGAATATGAATACCGGTGCACACATGTATGGACCCCAGGCACTGCAGAAAAGCCTGGGGCCCCGAATAATTTCGGGGCAGAATTTTTATACCCTATTTTGGGTATGGGAGGGGGTATGGGCGAGCTCGGCGCCCTAACAGGGCAGGGCCAAAGGTCCACTTAGGACAGAGTTTAGGAATGCAGGGCAGGCAAGCTATTTCCTGTACCACCTGAAGACATTCATTTCATTGTGCAAGCTTTAAACAGTTAACAGTTAACTTCAGCAAACTAAGGAAGGGGTCGAGGGGGAGAGAGTTACAGGATTTTTCTATTTTCACATTCTTTCTTTCTTCCTATTTTTTAAGACAGGGTTGTAGTAATATGTTTCTGGCCTTTGGTCCAGACATACAGACCCACAATCCCACTTGTATTAATTTTATGCTTATCAGCCTATGGCTCTGGCATATTGCTAGCTAGCTCTTGCTCTTAAATTAACCCATGATTCTTATCCTGTTCAGCCATGCAGCTTGGTACCTTTTCTCAGAACAGCATAGGTGTCCTCTGCATCTGCTGGCTTCTCTGGCATCTTTTCATAGTACCTCCGTAGTGTCTCTCTGGCGTCTCTGTGGCATCTTTGCCTTGCTCTTCCTGTTCCCAGAATTTTCTTAGTCTGGTAGTCCCACCCATACTTCCTGTCTGCCTTCAGCCAATCACTGTTTTTTATTAAACCAGTAGGTGTGACAATTATTTACAATGTAACAACATAATCCAACTACCCAGAAGTTCTCTGTGTAGCCCTTGCTGTCCTGGAACTTGCTTTTTAGACCAGACTGGCCTCAGAGATCTGCCTACCTCTGCTTCCTGAATGCCAGGATTAACCGTGTGTGCTACCATGTCCTGCTGGAAGTGTTTTTCAATTAGTTGCTGAACCTTAAAGCTCAAGGTCCTGAGGGCACCAGATCTCATTATATGGTGTGAGCCACCGTATAGTTGCTGGGAATTAAACTCAGGATCTCTGGAAGAACAGCCAATGCTCTTAACCTCTGAGCCATCTCTCCAGCCCAACATATTTTCAAAGACAACTCCCCCCCCCATAATATTTTTATTGAATCTTTGAGAATTTCACGCCATACATCTCTATCATTTTTCCTTCCTCTGTCCAACCCCCTGCCCTTATGACCTCCCCCACCCAACAAAACAAAGCACAACAACAAAAACAGATCCAATTTGTGTTATTTATATATTCACTAGAGCATGGTCAAACAGCATAATGGTTGCTGTCTTCAAAATGGAGTCAGAGAGGAGGTCCCTTACTGTCACACAGCAACTCTGCTATTATCTGCTGCCCTGATAAACCAGGAAGGGAAACAAGGACATTAGAGCAGAGTACCGAGGGCAGAGCTGGGGAATGATGGAGACTATCATTTCTTCAAGTAGCCAAGTCCCACCAGGGGAAAAGCCCATCTCTGGATAATTCCTTCTTCCTATAGCATTTATGTCAAAAAGCTTCTTTGCATACAGAGAAGGAAACCTGGCTTTCAGAGCCTCCTCACTTCATGGAGTCTCCACAGGGAGTCTGGATGCTCCAGCAGGAAACAAAAAATGAATATTCATGAGGTGGTAACTAAGCCAAGATATTTCCAGATTCCCTGCTATCAAAGGAAGGGAAAAACCAGTTTTTGAACCAGCAGGCTTCCACAGATAGTTTAAGCCTCCAGAGAACAGGAATAAGCCCCCAGAGAGGGTCCTGCTGTTCTGTGGGAGGAAAGCAGGCCCTGGGCTTCCATCTGAGGCCATCTGCCCTGGGGTGGGGTCATGGCGGGGCCTATAGTTGAGTTATAACTCTTTCCTAAAAGGACCCCTCACCTGTACTCTTGAGGCTGGCTGGTGGGTACCCAACTTCAGGGTGGAAGTGTGGTGGATGGTCTTTTGTTTGCCTGAGTAAAGGAGAACTGGGTCTCCTGGTCTAGGCCATACCTTTCCAGAAAATTCTCTTTTCACCTCTCTCTTCAACACCTCCCAAGGCTATATCCAAGGCCTCCTAGGCAAGAAGAGTGACTCCTCCTCCCTGAAGGGTGTACCTCAGCCATTACCAAGTCTCCATAGTGAAGGCACAGCCAGGCGTGATGTGGAGAGTGGAAAGGCTGAAAGATTTTCTTTCCTGTGAGCTTCTGTGAGTGTGATATGTCCTGACAAAAATCGGATTTATTCTTCTTCCACTTCCAGGTTATGGGCCACTATTTCAGGGAGGTCAAGGCAGGCGCCTCAGGCCCCACATACACAGTCAAGAGCAGAGCTACCTCTCTTCAATCTTAAACAGTCCAGGACACAGAAAATGGAGCCACCTACATTCAGGGTGGGTCTTCCCACATCAATTAACATTCAGAGCACTCCCCAACTGGCCACCTTGATCTAGGTAACTCCTCAGATGAAACTCTTTTGAAACCTGGGTGTAGCGGCACATGCCTTTAGACCTGCCATCAAGGGGTAGGGTAGGTCTCTCTGAGTTTAAGGCCTGACTTTTCTATATAGCAAGGTTCAGGCCAGATATGTAGTAAGAGTGTGGGACCCAGACAGCTTGGCTACACAGCTGCCATGACAGGCTTAATAAAAACCAGACAGAAAGCCTGAGTCTTCTGCTGGCAGCACCTGGTAGTTCCAGGAAAAGGCATAAACTGACACCACCCAGGGAGGGGCTAGCAGCTAAGGGGAAGTACCTGATATTCCAGACATTCCTACCTTTAGGTAAAATTAGATAAGATTTCCAGATATACTTGAGCCCAGCACACCTAGTCTCCTTGATCTCCATAGATATGTCAGCCAACAGGGGTCCTGAACTCCTCCCCCTAACCTCTACTATAAGTGTGTCTTGCCATCTGAGCTGCAATGACACCTGAGTCCTGCATGGGAGAATGCAAGCACCCTTTTGACTCTGGTCTGTAGACTGAGCATCACATGCAGATGGTGAGAGGGAATCTTAGGCTAAGGCTTCAAAAACAACGGGAAGGAGACACGGTGCCACTGGTGCACTAGAGGTGCCCAACCAAGTCTGTCTCAAGAGTCTTCATCAACCTTGGAAATGGAGGATGGTTGGAAAGAGTAGCTGGATCCACGTCTTTGCGAAGCCACTCAATCTACCCATAGTGGCTGTGCCCTTGGCTGTGGTGTCACATATATGCACAGAGAGGACAGGGCGTTTCAGGTCCGGAGTAGGTATCTTGAAGATGTAGTAAGACAGACAGATATCACACTAGCTGCCCCTGTGTGTCAGAGGCCAGTAAGGAAGAACAGAAAGGACTCTGCTGCCTACTATGGAACAGACTTCTGGCTACCACCTCATTCCCCTCCCACTTCTCCTTCCCAGGCTGGCTGCCAGTTCTATGTTGTCTCTGTGTGGTCAGTCTTGTGTGTACTACACTCACATTCCCTCTGTGAAGACAGTACCATGTGCCCAATACTCACTCTCTCTCTCTCTCTCTCTCTCTCTCTCTCTCTCTCTCTCTCTCTCTCTCTCTCTCACACACACACACACACACACACACACACACACACACACACAAATAAAAATAAGTATTTTTAAAATCCACCAAATGATCCCAATGCCCAGCAGCAACAACTTCTCACTTATCACTACTGTACCTGGAAAATACAAGCCTTCAGATGGCCCAGAGAGATTCAGGTCATCTATCACAGGATAGCATTCCCGTAGTGTGTTTCTGTAACAGGACAGTGGAACTGTGGTTTCTTTCTTGGTTCTGGAAGCATACTCCTAGTCACCTTCAAGCCTGAAGCCTCCTCCTCAAGCCTGTCTGAGAAAATGGTCCTGGCCGTATGGGCACAAGAAAATGATGTTTCTAGTGATTGGCTTCTGTTGTGACTTTTATGTACCACTAACCAGCATTCAAGAGTAATGGAAATGGAGTGGAGAGATGCTAAGTAGTTAAGAGCACTTGCTGCTCTTTCAAAGAACCTGATTTACTTCTCATCACCCACATCAGGCAGCTTACCATTGCCTGTGACTCCAGCCTCAGGAGGTCTGTGCCTCTGATCATAATAGACACCTGTACTTACATGCACAAGCCCCATACACATATACATAATTTTAAAATATTTTAAAAGGCTATTGGGAAGCACTCTGCAAGTATTTGAATTGCATCCTAGAGACACAAGTCAACATATTCGCCTTGTGATGTTTTTGTCAATAGATCATCTCATTAGTATGGAAGCACAATAATGAATTGCCACTTTCTCCTTGTGTGTTGTGTGGTCCACAGCCTAGGTGATTTAAGTTATGCCTGAGAGATGCTAAGTACATCTGAATGATAGTGTGCACATTCACTTTATGAGAAGACTAGTAATAGCCTCAGTTAGGGATCAGTTATCTTGATCATCTAGCATCTTCCTTTGACTAGAATGTATACAATCTTGGGGCAGTGAGGGGAACTCAGGTACCATATCTTCCCCAGCTTTAGTGAGACATTTAAAGGAAATGAACCTTTTAAAATGTTTCTGGGGCTTGAAAGATGGTTCAGAGGTTAAAAGCACTGGCTCCTCTTCCAGATGATCTGAGTTCAGTTCCCAGTACCTCACATGGTGGCTCCCAACCAGGTGTAACTCCAATCCCAAGAGATTTGGCACCTCTTCTGGATTACTCAGTCACTGCATACACATACTAGACAGTCATGCACATAAAATAAGAATAAATGTAAAAAATCATTATATTTATTGTTTTAAAAGTTGGTTGTGCCTATGTTAGGCTCGCACATGTGTACAGGTGCCTGCTCAGACTATAGGTATCAGATCTCCTACAGATGTGGTTGTGAGTCACCTGATATGGCTGTTGGGAACTGAACTCAGGTCCTCTGCAAATGCAGTATGTGTTCATAACCAGTGAGCCATCTCTCCAGTCTCAAATAAACCTTGAAGAAAACTCAGTAAAATAAATATTGAAATTTGGGACTGGATGAGAAACCCCACCAGGAACTTCAGATAGACAGACATGGTACAGTTTGCACTGGCTTCCACATATTGTGTTCATTGCTTTACCCATGGCCATTCAGCAAACGCATCCCCCATTAGGACAATGAAAAGCAATGTGCCCAATGATCCCCTTGGTTCTGGGTGATTTTAGGGATAGGGAAAGGAGGAAGTCAGCAAGGCTGTATTTTAAACCATCTATGGATCTGGTATGTCAGGTAAGATATACAAAGTCCCAATCCAGTTCTCTATGGCATTGCTTTCTCATAGACAGAAATCCACGATTCAACGTATCTGTAGTCACGATGCTGGTACACCATATATCTATCTATATCTATCTCTCTTCACTCTTGTGTGAAGGAAATTCAAAATAACATTGTGCCAAAATCACAAAGAAATCATCGCAAATTTTCTATTTTGGAGTGTTCATGGGTATAATTTATTATATACAGTATAATGTGCCTGTACATTCATATTACAATACACAGTTTTAATTTGTGCATTTGAGAAACCAAGGACATGGAATATAATGGAGTTTTATTGCCCAAGAGTTTGTAGATGTTTTGAATGATAAGTAAGGGGTTTGTCTTAAATTGAGGTGATGTGGGCAGAGATGCCCTGTGTGATGATAATAATGGTGAGGGTCAGAGTCCTGTGGGTGGTAAGGATGGACTAAAGTGAGCTGCCCAGAGTGCAGCTGAGGGGGCAATCATCACTGGCTAGATCTCTACACATGCAGCTACAGGGGAGGAATCAGGACACTCCCACTTTCCCAGGATCTAGAGGCCAAGGGGGATAGTGAAGGACATGGTGCAGACTTTGCACAGTTTAGAACATTCTATGTGCATTTTCAAAGGACTCAGACTCAAAAAAAAAAACAAAAAAAAAACAAAAAAAAAAACACAGCAAACTTCCAAACTTCTTACATTCTGTCAGTTGTGACCAAAGCCAGAAAAAAAAAAAAAAAAAAAAAAAAAAGCAAAGCTCTTATTCAGACAGTTAGCAAACCCTGGTTATGAGAACAGTCATGAATGTGTGAGCCATTCTCTTCAATTTCCAGAGTGCTTCAGACCCAGTGCCTCAGTATATAGGGTGTGTGACTGGTCCAGGCCACTGCTCCCAAAACAGAGGG
Source organism: Phyllotis vaccarum (assembly GCA_033318265.1). Classification (NCBI taxonomy): domain Eukaryota; kingdom Metazoa; phylum Chordata; class Mammalia; order Rodentia; family Cricetidae; genus Phyllotis; species Phyllotis vaccarum. The sequence goes on along the minus strand of JARWLC010000014.1, from coordinate 74,042,725 downwards.
CCCCAGAATACTGGGAAATTTTTTACGTAAAAATTCTTGGTCCAGGTATGGTGGTATACACCTTTATCCCAGCACTTAGAGAGGCAGATACGGGCAGATCTCTGTGAGTTTAAGATCAATCTGGTCTACACAGTAGGTTCCAGGACAGCCAACGCTATTTAGTGAGGCTCTGTGTTTAAACATAAGTAAATACTTTAAAACTCTTAGCCAGGTGATGATGGCATGTGCCTTTAATCCCACTACTCAGGAGGTAGAGAGAGCCAGGTGGATTTCTTTAAATTTGAGGCTAGTCTAATCTACAAAGTGAGTTCCAGGACAGCCAGAGCTGTTACACAGAGAATCACTGTCTTAAAATAACCAAAAACAAACAACTCCCCCAAAACTCCTGAGGATGAAGTTGTTAGCTTCCAGGAAACTGAGGAAACACACCAACTCTCTGTAATGGCGGCATCATCATCTGGCTGGCTCTGAGGGTCCACTCCCTGGATGAGGATTCTCCAGTGAACAAACCCTCCACAACTGTGAAATCAGTACTGTGTTTCTCACTGGGTGCTTTTGCTCACTCAGGATTTTGCTGAGAACCAAGGGCTGACAGGGGTCCACAGCTCTGTGGGTTCTGACGGCCCCATCCTCAGTTTGTGGGGTTAGCACACACAGGGTTCTGGGAAGGTAGGTCACTGTCTCTTATCACCTTAGCTTTTTTATAGTGCTATCAAAGCTCTCTCAGGCTACTTTGGAAGTGTGGGTGGACCTAAGGTTTTCTGTGACCATGTAAACACTATGTATTTACCGGACTCTTTAGAATCACAAGTTACACAGCCCACTTGATAGAGGCTGTATGTGACCCTTGTCTGCCCATCTTACAGCTACTCGTCAGATTCATATACTAACAAAACCACAACTACAAAGAGGCTGCACTCCTGTTACTGCTGTGTCTGATGGACAGGACCTTATGGTCACCAACTGTGAAACTGTTTTGAGAAGCCAGCAGTTCATAGCCGCCATCAGCCTGGACTCTTATTATCTAGGGATAAAACGCTAAGGCCAGAAACATTTGAAGAAATTACACAAAGAAAAACACATAGCAAATAAATAATTTTGACAAATTCTGTGAAATTAGTAGATTTTTCTTTTTTGTGAACACTTGTTTCAAAATGGAAGGAAATATTTCATTTTCCAGTTCTAAGCTGGTGGACTGAGTTGATTTTAACTAGAAACTGTCCTTTCTGCAGTGCGTGGAGTGTGGTGTGTGTGTGTGTGTTTGTGTGTATGTGTGTATTGTGTTTGTGTGTATGTGTGTATTGTGTTTGTGTGTATGTGTGTTTGTGTATATGTGTGTTGTGTGTGTGTTTGTGTATATGTGTGTGTGTTTGTGTGTATGTGTGTGGTGTATGTGTGTGTGTGGTGTATGTGTGTGTGTGGTGTATGTGTGTGTGTGTGTGGTGTATGTGTGTGTGGTGTATGTGTGTGTGGTGTATGTGAGTGTGTGTGTGGTGTATGTGTGTGTGTGTGGTGTATGTGTGTGTGTGTGGTGTATATGTGTGTGTGTGGTATATGTGTGTGTGTGTGGTGTATGTGTGTGTGTGTTTACCATGAACAAAACAGTAAAGAGAACAATCACTGTCCTCACGAGTGAGACTGTGCTTTCCTATATTGGGAAACAATTTTATGGTCACCTATTAGAACTCTGAAATGAAGGCCAGCTACTCTGGGAAGTTTGGCTTTATGGTCAGCTGCTCTGCAAACATCCTCACTGGGATATTTTGTTGGTGTCATTAGATAACCCAAGCTGATTTTGAACCTATTATGTAGCCCAGGCTGGCTTCAGATTTGAGATTCTCTTGGCTTAGTCTCCTGAGTGCTAGATTTCCAGGTATGTGTAACCACTGACAGCATTAGGGCTTGTCATTCTGCTTCTTTCTACCTGCTCTCCTCCTCTTCTCCCTCCAGTCTGCTCTGACCAGCTTTTCTCATGGCTGCATAAGAGCAGATCTAAAGAAGAATGGGCACTTCTTTGTGGGCCAGGTCTGTGGCTGCTGGTGCAGAGAGAGGGAGAGTACCCAGACTGGGGATATATGCCATTAGAGCTTTCAGGTGAAGACAACTCCCAACACACAAGCACAGATCTGAAGTGAGCTGAGCTCTGATGTGACCCTGGTGCCCTTGGCAGGTGTATCTTGTCCTCAGGACTGCTGGACAGACTGTAAAGATTCACAGGACAGGATAGTCCACTGAGCTACTCCAAGAAGGCACTCCCATGTGGCCTCTTACTGTTGCTTAGAGAAGAAGACCTTGAAAGCACTGCTGTAGTTCCTGTTGAAGGCTGTGTAGATGAGCGGGTTGAAGAAGGAATTGGAATAACCCAACCACAGGAAGATGCTCTTCCAGATGGCAGGGATGTCCCAGGAACACAAGGGACTGATGAGCTCTGTAACAAAGAAAGGGAACCAACAGAGCACGAACACCCCTATAAGAATGCCCACCATGAGGGCTGCCCTCTGCTCCTTCTGCTCCCGCCATGTATCCCCTTCTGTCTGGAAAGTAACAGTGGCATGGCGGACAGTAAACACCATCTGGGGCTGTTGTGTAGCATCCTTCACCTGCAAGATACAAACAGACACATTGTAAGGAACAGCCTCTTCTTTATTCTTGCCAGGTAGTGGCCAAGCTGAAGCCAGGTACAGATGGGCCTGAGCACCCCCCCCCCCCCAAGCTGCTCCAAAGGAAGTGTTGGGAGTTTAGGTGAGGAATCCCATTAACTAGAGGGGTTAGCAGTGCTATCTCGGGGCCATGGTATCTACGTCTTAGAAAAGGGAGGGTGCTGCTACACAGAGTTCAAGTGAGTTTGTGGCTGTCTCATCAGCTAAAGGAACAGTAAAAATAAGCAGAATGTGGGGTGTCCTGGTTAGCTTGGCCTATGGGCAGTGCGTGCGTGAGTATGTGAGTGCGTGCGTGCGTGTGTGTGTGTGTGTGTGTGTGTGTGTGTGTGTGTGTGTGTGTGCCCATTATGCAATATCATCCCTAGGCAAGTCATCCTGAATTGTATTAAAAAAAAACAAAACAAAAACCTAGCTGAGTTTAAGCTTGCAGTTCTCAGCCTGTGGGTTGCGATCTCTTTGGCAAACCTCTATCTCCAAAAATATTTACAAATTCATAACAGTAGTAAAATTACAGATATTGTCAGATATTTTATCACAATAAAAAGAAAAGTAATTAATATATTTATACTAATGAGCTCATTATAAACAAGATAGTAAAGACTGAAAATTCATTTACCATACCTCTCATATCAGATATCCTAACCCAGCTAGCTACATGGCACCCTGTGGGGGTAAGTGATTTTCCTTTGCCATTTGGGGGCTGGTTGACTGGCTGTGGCTTACTGCTGCTGCCCAGGGTCGGAGAGGACCCACTGTGGGGGTGGACTTTGAGGTCTTCTTTGCTCAATCTTTGCTCAGTGTGACACTCCGACCACTTCCTGCTGCCTTCAGGACCTTAGCTTTCTGAACTCTCAGCTTCTTCTCCAGCACCATGTCTGCCTGCGTTCTAACATGTCCTGTCACGATGAGAATGGACTAAACCACTGAATTGTAAGGCATTCAATTCAATTTATAAGAGTTGCTATGGTCATGGTCTCTCCACAGCAATAAAACAGTAAAGCAGCAGGTGAGGTAGCTCAGTGGGTAGAGGTGCCTGCCTACAAGCCGGGTGACCTGAGTTCTATCACAGGAGATTACACAATAGAAGGAGAGAACAAAGTCCCCCAAGACTCCTGGGGTCCTCTCCTCTTGATTCTTCCTTCCTCAGGAAGTCTTACATTTTTTTCATGGACTGAACTGGTCATTTCTGGTGGCAATAGGAATTCTCTCAACATGAGTGTCGGGAACACTGAAGAAATCCGGGTACTATGACACTAGGGATGCTGAAGACATGGAAACACTGAGACATGTTTTTGCATCAGGAATTCCTCAGAGTTTAGTAGTGGAACTCTGTATTTCTCAGAGAAGCAACCTCCCCAATTCTGTTTTCCATCTGTTGCTGTGATAAATGACCAAAAGTAGCTTGGAGGAAAGGGCTTATTTCAGCCTACACTTCCAGGTCACTCTTCATCAGTGAGGAAGTCAGGGCAGGAACCTAAGCAGAGCAAAAGTGGAAGCCACAGAGGAGTGCTGATTGCTGCTCAGCTAGCTTTCTCACACAGCCCATGCTCACCTGCCTAGGCATGGTGCTGCCCACAGTGGGCTGAACCCTCCCACATCATTCACCAGTCAAGACTGTCTCAACAGACATAGCCACAGAGCAACTGATAGGGACAGTTTCTCAGTTGGGGTTCCCTCTTCCCAGGCCACTCCAGGTTATGCCAATTAGCCAAGATACACTTCTATGTGAAACATGGATCGTTCTCCCAGGCAATGTTTTGGTTCTGTGTTCAACACCAGCACACCCCCCCCCCCTGCCCCAACACACTCCAAGAACTCAGTGATTGAAATCACTGTCCATGGGGCCATCTGGCCATCTGGTCCATGGGTAGGAAATCTTGACTGAAAAGTTTCCACTTTCTCTTGCTTTCAGGTTTTTGTGCTCACCCTGCCTTCCTTCCATACCTTGGCTGTCTGTTCTCTGCTAATCTCTGGCTACAATGAAACACTTAACTGAGTTTGTAGAGTAATCCATAGGATTAACACATATTAGCACATCTCAGGAAGAGAGAACCAGGCTAACAGAGTGAGCGTTCAGACCAAGCTGGATATTCCATCATCTCTGACATGCTCTTAGAACAAGTGTTTCACAATTTCAGACTCACAGAAAGTTTTCAGCTTACTAGCCTTTTGTCTTTCAATAACAGTTTTGGGGGACAGATGCCACTTGATAAAGCTCTCAGGGATTTTTGTTTGTTTTTCAAAATATTGATATGCTAAGTAATTGCTTATGGTTTTACTACAAATCTAGCATGCTCTTTCCTTAGCTTTATGGTGCTGAAGTTGGGGGAACAGAGATTCAGCTCTGAAGTGTGGGTTCAGGTAATGTTCAAGACAGATCACCTGGACTTGCCAGAACACTCAATAAACAGATTAACAGATTAGAGGAAGGTTCTGCATGATGGCAGCTCAAGGACAGACTGCTTGTTCTGTAGCTATGGTAACAAGGAGGCTTGCTGGTTGTCTAAACCTCTTCCCCTGATCAAGGACAAAGCTGTTGCCTGAGCACATGCTTGTAAACAAGCCAGTCATCATCAACCCTCACTCAAGAGCCAGCCAATCAAGTCAGAGTCACCCTAGAAACCTGACTCTGAAGACCAATCATTGTGAACATCCTCACTCTAAGGATCATGCACTGCCCACTGCACCCAGAATGACCTTCCATTTCCTTTGTCCTAGGAACAGTCTGGGATGACAGGATTTCTCTTACTGTCTGAGCCATAGATTCACCAGTTCTTTTGGTCTTGGCCTCTGGGTCACAGCTATGCCACATTCCTAGGACCTACCATGACATCTCCCCACCAAAAGGCATTCACAGGACCCCAGCTCCAGGTCCCTACCTGCTGGATCATGCTTGTGTTCAGGCATTCCTGACTCCTTGGATTCTGACTGATCCCCTAGGTTCCTACCACATGTGATGTTTTGCTATTCCAGAATTTGCAAACAAGAATATCTTTGTGTAGGATCATAATATTGAAGAGTTTGCTTCACACAACTAGAGCCTCATCCAGAAGTCTGCTCTTGGGTCTTGGAGTAGATGTTGGGATAAAGTGCAGCCATGTGTGTCAGTGAAGTACCAAGAGTGTAAACACCACCACGCTGTGCAGTTAACCTGAAGCATTTACAGCTGCTTGGTTTTGTTTTAAAAGTTGTTGTCATGTGTGCGCGCGCTCGCGCATGTGTGTGTGTTTGTGTGTAAGCGCATGTGTGTATGTGTGTGTTCACATGTATGTATATGTGGTGTGTGTGTGTGTGTGCACCTGTGCATGTGTGTATGTGTGTGTGTGTGTGTGTGTGTGTGTGTGTGTGTGTGTGTGTGTGTGTGTACATGTGCATGCAGATGCTCTCAGAGTCTAGAAGAGGGTAGGTATTGGGTCACCTGGAGCTGGAATTGTGAGCTGCCAAACATGAGTGCTGGGTTTGAACTCAGGTCCTCTGCAAGAGCAGCAAGCACTCTGAACCATCTCTGTCTAGCCCCCCCCCAGCCCCTCCTCCCCGCCAGTTTGTTTAATTGATACCCAGAAGCCTTACCACATTGCTCCCTGGGGGTCTCTCTCTAGCACATTCTAGGAGCTCTATCCAACTTCCTAATTGAACTGCCCTTTCTTCGAGAATTTTTTGTTTAGGAAAAATCAAAGCATTCTGTAAACTCAGTAGATATAAAGTCAGATCTATAAACTGTATATTCAACGCCTATGCCAGAGTCAGGGGCAGAAGGGAAATTTCCTAAACTTCAGACTTCAGAAAAGAGGGCAGAGATGTGTTGTGGAATTTAAATTTTCATTAGAATATCAAACAAACAATATTATCAGGATCTGTCCCAATGTGAACTGACATCTTTTCAGATTTGAAAATATTTAAAAGCAGGACAGAGAGGAAAAGGGTTATCTAATCCAGTTGTGGAAATTTAAACATAAAGATGGAATATGGATTGCATAAGACAGTTTCAGAAGTTTCCCTTGCATGGGATGACTGGATAAAGGTGCAGAATTGCAAAGCAAACGACGGCAGAAAACAGACTTAGCATCCACGGAGCATTTGTATGGAATGGAAGCTGTCGGACTGAGGTCTCAGCTGAAGCAGTCTTCTCTTCTTTCTTTCTTTTCTTCAGGGAGGGGGTGTTGAGACCGGCTTCTCTGTGGAACAGCCCTGGCAGTCCTGGAACTCGATATGCAGATTAGGCTGGCCTCAGACCTTGGGATCTTCCTGCCTCTGCCTCCCAAGTACTAGAATTAAAGGCGTGCACCACTATGCCTGGCTCAGCCTTTTTCAAAATAAGAAGTAAGTGGAACTATGAACCTATCAACTTAGAAAATACCCATTATGAGGCTAGACATTTCCAAATAGCCTTAAAAAAATAAAGGCTGGAGATCTGCATAATCTGTGGTTCTCTGAATACTGACTAGGCCTCTGTACCCAGAGATGTGGGAGCATAGATAACACCCAAGTACTAAGAGATTATCTATCAGCTGCCTGTCTTTAATCTCTTTATATCTATCATGTATCAATTATCTGTCATCTATTACCTGTCATCTATAGCTGCCATTCATCACTCACCTATATCTTTCATAATTTATTAGCAGAGGTGCCATAAAAGAATCGATAATTCAAGATAGAAACTTAGTGCAGTGGAAAACTCCCCAGGAATCTATAAGGGTGACCCTAGCTAAGACCCCTAGCAGTGGTAGCTATTCAGCCTCAGCTGGTTATCCGCTGAAGCCAGACAAGATCTCCAGTGGAAGGATTGGGACCCTAACCTAACCACATAATCTCTGACCTACAATTTGTTCTGACTACAAGATATGTTGGGACAAAGTGGTGCAGGAATTATGGGAGTGGCCAACCAATGACTGCTCCAGCTTGAGACCCATACTACCAGAGGGAGCCCACCTCTCACAATGCCTGGAGGTCCAGGCCCAGAGACTGGACAACCCAGAGTCCTTGCACAGAACCAAACATGACTGCCAAAATGGAAACAAAAAGTCAATGAAAGTGTTCCTAAGGATACTCTGCTATGTTTATAGATTGTTGCGTAGTCCAGTCGTCATCAGAGAGGCTTCACCCAGCAACTGAGGGAAACAGATCCAGAGACCTAAAGCCAAACATTAGACAGACCTTGAGAAATCCTGGATTTGGAAGCCAGAGGGGCCAAGGGCACTGCGCACGCAGGGGTGTGGCACATAGTCAACTGACCTGGGCTCTTGGGGACTCATGGAGACTGAATTGCCAACCAGAAAAATTACATGGGACTGTTCTGGACCCTCTGTACGTGTGTCACAATTGTGTGGCTTGATCTTCTTGTGGGAGTCCTGGCAGAGGGAGCAGGGATGGTCTCTAACTCTGTTGCCTGTATTTAAGACCCTTGTCTCCTGCTGGGTGGCCTCATGTAGCCTTAATGAGAGAAAAGGTGCCTAGTCTTGCTGCAGCTTGATAGGCCATGGTTGGTTGATATCCATGGGAGGCCTGCTCTTTTCTGAAGGGAAGAGAGAGTAAATGGGGGATCTTGAGTGCAGGGGTTTGGAGGAGAAGAGGGAGGGAGGAGAAACTGGGATTGGGCTAGGAAAAATCATTAATTAATAAAAATAAAAATAATCAAAATCACTATCTAAAATCTGCTCATTAAAGTCATCCCAAGGGGGACATAATCCTAACAAGTCCCATCCTTCTAACTTCAAAGGACATCTGCCTATACTGTGGGTGCCCTGCTTGTTTGTATTGAGTTAAAGCTACATTTAACCCTCACACTGTAGAAGACAAACTAACTTGGTATACAGTTTAAAAGTTCCTTGGGGTGGGCTGGAGAGGTGACTCAGCAGTTAAGAGTACTAGCTATTTGGATGGGTATCGTGACTTCATGCTTTAATCCCAGCCCTCAGGAGGCAGAGGCAGGCAGATCTCTGAATTTGAGACCAGCTTGGTCAACATAGTGAGTTTCAGAACAGCCAGGGCTACATAGAGAGATTCTGTCTCAGAATAAATGTCTGTACTGCTCAATTGCTCAACCAAAAGACCTGGATTTGATTCCAGCACCTGTATGGCAGATCACACCTGTCTGTAACTCCAGTTCCAGGGCATCCAGAATTCTCCTTTACTCTGCATACACCAGGCACCACATGGTATACAAACATATATGCAGGCAAACACCTATAACACATAAGATAAAATAATTAAAAATAATAAAATAAAATTTATTTGAGAATGGCTGGTTGTCTCAACTGGTAAGGTGCTTGCCACTGACCTGGGTGATCTAACCCTGATTCCCAGAACCCACTGACTGGGAACAGAGAACCAACTCTGGCCTGTTGTCCTCTGATTTTCACATGGGCATGGAGACACAGACACACATACACACTGTACACACACGTATACACACACATACCATACACACACATATACACATGCACCATACACACACATACACACAAACCACACACACACTGTACACACACACATACACACCATGCACACACATACACACATACACACACACCATACACATACATACACATACACACTGTACACACACATACACACACACGCCATACACACATACACGCCATACACACATAGGTACCACACACTGTACACATACACATACACACCATGCACACAAATACACATATACACACACACCATACACACACATACACATACACACTGTACACACACATACACACACACACACACGCACGCACACACACACACACATACACAATGTAAAACAACAAAAAGACAAGATATCTGAAAGGCAACAGTAAATTGGTTTGTAGTGAATTTAAGAAACTAATCCTAGGGGAGTTTTTCTTTAATAAAATACTTTGTTGCTGGGCATAGTATGTCTATAATTCATTTTGGAGGCTAAGGAAGGAAGATTCTTAAGTTTAAGGCCAACCTAGGCTACATCAGGAATTCTAGGCTAGTGTGTGTCATATAGGAAGACCCCACCACAGACAAATAACAGACAGACAGATTTGTTTGTGCCAAGAGATAAGAGAAAAGTAAGTGAAAGGCCAATCTGTGGCTGCGGAGCACATTTTTCACAGGTGAGCCACGGGCCACGTGCAGATTCATGAGAATGGGTTGAGTTAAGGTGTAAGAGCTAGCTAGCAATGGGCCTGAGCCATAGGCCAAACAGCATGAACTTAATATAAGTGTCTGAGTCATTTCTGGGGCCTGAGCAGCGGTGGGCGGCTAACGGGTCTGGAGCTGAAGGTCTGTGGGTCTGGGCCTCTGGCTGCCCGGGGCCAAGAAACTTAATGCAACATGGGTTCCAATGGTGAGAACACAGCCCCTCTCATTTCTGTGACTCTCTTAGAGTTCAAGGAATATTGTCTGTTTCCAAGTAAACTGTGCTGCCAATCATGGTGAGATTGTACCTGAGAATACTTACACTATACCAGGGCATCACCAAAACGACAAGGAGTCCCCAGGCCCTATAGATACTTCACAAGCAAGAGCAATTTCAGCTGGATGCACCCATGCAGCTGGATCAGAGTCCCCAGAAACCTATCCTTTATATAGCAGTGTACCAAGGGAGCTCGAGAGAGCTCAGCAGTCAACAGGGCAGCTCACAACCATTTCTAACCCAGTTCTAGAGGATCCATCCAACACCCTTTTCTAGTCCTCACAGACACCAGACATACATATTATACTGCACAGATGTACATATAGAAAAACACAAATACACATACAATTTTTAAAAAATGTTCTGAGGCTAGGGATATAGTTCAGTTGGTAGCATGCTTACAGCATGTGCAAGCCCCAGGTACGATCTTAAACACTAAATAAACTGGGTATGATAACTTACACCTCTAATCCAACACTAGGGAAAAGAAATCAGTCCATGGAGAGATATACAGAGAGCAGGAAGCCATCCAGCACCCTCTTCTGGCCTCCATGGGCACTTGCAAAATGTGTTTTTAGTTATTTAATATCTGAGTATTTTGCCTCTGTTTATGTCTGTGCACCTCGAGCATGCAGTGCCCTCAAAGGCCAGAAGAGGGCATCTGATTTCCCCTGAAACTCATTACAGACAGTTGTAAATCATGTGGGTGCTGAAAATCCCACTGAGGTTATTTGTAAGAGCTGCTATGCTCTTAACAACTGAGCCATCTCTCCAGTCCCCTAAGAAATGTTTTTAAACAAGCAAGCAAGCAAACAAACAAAAAACCCAAAACCAAACCAAGACAACACTGAGCCATGCTTCCCAGCCCTCAGTTCCGTAATAAGTGCTTTATTCCTTTGGCTGGTAGGTCTTATGTCTTTTCCTGTAATGAGCCCCAACCCCCAATCACTAATGAACCTACCTAGCATCTCCCTACTGTTAGAGTAAGAATAAAATAAAGCTGATCGAGAGACTGGAATCTCTGGCCTGAATGGATACCTAACATTCAGTTGGGCAGGGCCATTCACTTGGCCAAGAAACCACCCCTAAGAGCGGAGGCTGCCTTAGGCCATGCTGCTGAGGTCGGTGGAGTACTTAGTCCTTTATTGAACACCGAGCCTCACCCCCCCCCTCCCCAGAGCCTGCACAGGAGCTTACTAGGTTACAAGCTGGTCTAAGTGCAACTGCTCCTCCGTCTCTTTTCTCAGCATGCTTTCCTTAACACTCTGGGCTTCCTCCCTACATTTTGGACTTCCTTATTCTTCCTAAAGCCTCCTCTCCCTCCATGGTGTCCTGTCCACCTTCCTCTGACACAGGCTTAAACTGAATGACTTTCTTTTCTCTGGGCAACGTCTGAGGTTTTAAGGCTTGCCTGCCATCTCTTTTAAATTGCTAAAGTTGGCTTTGCGTTTCCATTTGAGTTCATTCTAAATTACTTAATTAATAGGACCAACAGCCCACCAAAGGGGACCCCAATTTCCCACGGTCACTTTTGTTCATAATCGGGGTTTGAGTGTTTCTGGGGAAACTGAGGCTCACTTTCTAGGCTTTCAGTATCATTACTCATGTATAAAAGAATTTAGGAGCCGACTAGAAAGGAAGTGGGAACAATCTCATTAGAGTTTAAAGGAAAACAACAGAGCAGGGCGCTGTGACTCTTGGCAGCGGTCGATGGATGGAAAATGGAGGAGAGGCAGAGAGAAAGCCATGCTGTCTGCATAGGCAGTCAGCAAGGAGCCATAGGGAAAGGAGAGAGGGGCCCACAGAGAAAGTGAGCAAGCCTAGAGAACCAGGGAAGTGTGCTTGGCCTTTGGCCAGTGTCACAAGAAAGAGAAATAGATAACAAGGAAGGTTACACTGGATTAGCTCCCAAAGGGGCTGCAGCCGAGAAGAGGCTTCTGGAGAGGAAAAGTACATGGTCTCATTAGGGTCTCATGCGTCTCTTCCAACTCCTTTATGGCTTCTTGAAATGCCAGGTCTCCACTGAGGCTAGAGATGGAGCAAACTTCACCTTTTTATATGGTAATTTAAATTCCAAGGGAAACAGTGGGGGAACCCAAGCTTCAGTGGCCTAGCTCCGGGCTCTTTGGTGAATACAGCAGAGTTTCTAAAATTCAGTTCTTTGAATTCTGGTGCTTGAAATTCTTTGTTGTGGGGCTATCCTGTGCTACTAGAAATCACTAGGCATCATTCTTGGTGGAGGGCCACTGTTCTAGATAGAGGGACAGGTAACCTCTGTCACCTTTTCCTTCTTTATTCCGAAGAATAAAAGAAGGAAGATGATGTCTTCCCTTGCCCCTGCTGCCCCTATTGTTTTCTAAGCTTGGCTGACTAGAAATTCAACCACACTGACGAGGTCTTCACGACTGACCACCATCCTTGGGCTTACCTTTTACATCAACGCCACAGTCAGCGCATTCCGTTAAAGTATTCTGCTCTCCCAGAGCCCAGCAACAGGCAACAGGGACTGTATTCTTGTCTGATCTAACTTCAAGACACAAGTGAGGCCCCCAGCAATGGGTAAGGAGCTGGCTCCTTCTTATGGAGCTTGAATCACCAAGTTAGATCTCCAGGAGGTCTGGAGAGGCAGACAGGGAATTGTGGGTGGCAGAGGACAGAAGTAGGACTTCCTTCCAGATGGGCCAGGTGGACTTCAGCGGTGCCCATGGCCTGATGGGGCTGCAGTAAATGGGCCCGGAGAGCAGTCTACAAACCGTAAGGCAAAAGTGGACAACAAAGAAGGGCTCCTGGATAACAGTAAACAGTTGGCTTTAATCTTGGAGGAGGGGTAGGCAGGACACTGAGAAATGACAACAACCTAGAAATTATAGTTTGCAAAATAGCCTAGAACACAACCGATGTGGTGCTATATGACAACCATCTTGTCAATCATTCTAATCCTCCCTCCTCAGACACCCTCACTACCAATGCAGGAAACTGAGCTGCCCTCCCCCACCCACACACACACTGAGCCAGTGTCCGCCAGACACCAGCTTCACCAGATGTTCTATAAGGGATGCTGTCCATCCATAGCTTTAGTGCCAAAGTGGACTTGATAGGACATGGATCACAAACCCTACATTTTCCACATAAGAAAAGTGATCCACCGGACACTCAACATGGGAGGGGCTCTGTAATTCAGAGTTTAGAGCAAAGGGAGTATCTGGCGCTTGCGCCCTCCCTTACTTACATCTCCCTAAACTGGAGAGTTTCACTTTCCATAGACGTTGGGGGAGGTCTGCTGCGAAGAAAACCTTGGCAGATGCAAGTGAAGTATTTTTAGCGATCCTGGTAGCACCCACCTCCACAGCTTCGGGAACGGGGGAGACGCTGTTGGTCTTCCTGGAGCCCACGCGGAACTTAGCGGCCTTGTAAATCTTCCAGTACACGAAGAGCACCACGCACAGCGGCAGGTAGAAGGCTCCCACGGTAGAAAACACGGTGTAGGAAGGCTCGCGACTGACCTGGCACTCCTCGCTTAGCTCAGAGTACGTCTCCCCCCAGCCGAAGAGCAGCGGGGCCAGAGAGATGACAGCGGAGAGTGCCCAGATGAGCACAATCATCACGTTGGAGACGCGCTTGCGGGCACGGAGTGTGTACTCCAGGTGGCGTGTGATAGACCAGTAGCGGTCCAGGGCTATGGCTGTCACATTCCAGATGCTGGCTGTGCAGCAGAGCACGTCACACGCGATCCACAGCTGGCACAGCCGCCGGCCCAGCTGCCAGCGGCGCCCGGACAGTTCGTGCACCAGACTCAGTGGCATGACCAGCGCAGCCACTAGCACATCCGAGATGGCCATAGATGCCACCAGGTTGTGTGGCACGCGGTGGAAGGTGCGTACCCTGAGGATAGTGGCCAGCACCAGCAGGTTCCAAGCAAACGTGGCTGCGGCTAGAAAGCCCAACAAGGTCAGGACTAGCACTCGGAAAACTGAGAGAAAGGGCCGACTAGGGCGCAGATCCTCAGCGCCCAGGCTGCGATTGGGTTCCAAAGAGGATGGAGTGGAGAGGGAAAAGGAGGTCAAGTTTACAGGCAGATCCATCGCTGGCTCGGGACACCAGCGTTCACATTCAGTGTAGCTACTGAGCCCACAGGAGTCAGTCTAGAAATGTTTGCAACCACTGACCAGTGGAGAGGTTTCTGCCAAGAGCCCGTGAACTCGGCCCAATCTCCAATCAGTGAAAGTCTGGAGGATTCGGTGGTAGAGAGGAAGGCTTTAGGCTGCAAGCTGCACAGTCTAGGTATCCTTAGAGATTTGGAAAGCGGACGCTAGAGGCTGAGTCTAGAAGCCAGGGCCCGCCTAAGCTATCACAAGCCTGCTTTTCCTCACCTTGGCGGAGACCGCTGTTTGGTTGCCCGCAGCAGAGCATCTTTGGGATTGGCTCCGTGCAGGGTGGATGCTTGGAACCCGGCTGGTGTGTCAGAACAGTCGCTTGTCCAGGATTGCTACCTGCCGGTCCCCCACCCCCTTCTTGAGGGCTGTAGCTCCCTGGAGAGTAGCCGGATGCTGAAGAAGCCACGCAAGACCTGCTTTCAAAGACGTTCTTCTGCCCTTCCCTGGCTTCTTTCCATCATATCTGGAGCTGCTACTCAGAAAACGCTCTCAGGTGCGCCCACCCGGACCTGCCTACGCAAAGTGGGGATCCAGCACTACGTAAGGCATCAGCTGATGAAGCTGCTTCTCCCCGCCCCTGGCTCCGAGAGAGGCTGTGCTTGGCGCTGTCCACGGTGCTGCCGCCTATCCCAGCACACAGTTTAGTGGCTGTCCAAGGTCTAGTCTCTCTTTACCGATTGGTCAGTGACCTGGGATCCAGTTAATTAGTAAACTTTCCTAAAGCCTTCCTCTAGTACCCACGCCCACTCTGGAAGTGATTTTGAAGCCCTGAGCTGCATCTTGGTTTCTAATGGGTGTTGTGCACAAGTGTCCCTAGTGAGGTGTGTAACTGTCTTGCCTACTGTTTTTCCCCTCCAGATTTCAGTACATGATTGCCTCCTATCTCAGTGAACTCAGTGTCCATCCTTAAAGAGTTGTTTGCCTTAGAGAAGAGGAGATAGATGGCTGTTTGTCTTGTTCTCAGAGAAGTCTGAGGTATGGAGCTAGGGTGCCTGTTTCCAGACACCTAGAAAGAGGCTTGCAGGAGTCTCTCCAGTAGCTCTACTGAACTCTCCACCGAGAAGGAGCTGGAGAGATGGCTCGGTCATTAAGAGCCCTGGATGCACTTGTAAAGAACCTGCTCTGGTTCCCAGAATTTACATAGTGGCTCACAACTGGCTGCAACTCCATTCTCAGGGGATATGACACCCCCTTCTGACTTCCATAGGTACCTACACATGTGGTGCACATACGTACAAGCAGGCAACCACCCATACACACAAAATAAAAATAAATAAATCCTTTAGAAAAAAGAAAAAAGCCCCATAGCACTTGAAAAGCAGGTCACTGTGTCAAGTGTGATGGTATGGTCTTTAATCTCAGCACTAGAACTCAAGGTAGGTAGAGTTTTGTGAGTTCAAGGCAGCCAGGGCTAAATAGTGAAACCCTGTTACAAAGAAATTAAATTAAAATAAAATAAAACATGGGGACATTAATTCTTCACCCCAATGCACATGTAAAGAAATTGACACAAGTGTGCTCAAACACACACACATACACAACACACACATGCAGAGAGAGAGAGAAACAGACAGAGGAAATAGACAGACAGACTGAAGAAACAGACAGACAGACTGAAGAAACAGACAGACAGACTGAAGAAACAGACAGACAGACAGACTGAAGAAACAGACAGACAGACAGACAGACAGACAGACAGACAGACAGAGGAAATATAGAGGATCTTACTCACAAGTTTCATTTTGTTTTGTTTTCAGTGTAAGGGCTGAAACCCAGGGCGGTGTGTGTACTTGGCAAAGCATTCTGCCACTGAGCTACAGCCCCAATACTCAAGAAGAGAAGCAACTTCATAAAGCCGATTCCCTACCCTTCCCATGCTTAATATTATGCTTATGTGCGTGCATAATATTAGTAAATAAAATCCCAGCACTGGGGGTTTGAGATGGATAGATCTCCAAGATGTGCTGGCCATCCTTTGCCTACTTGGAGAGGTCCAGGACAATTATAGACCCTGTCTCATAAGATAAGGTGGAAAGTGCCTGAAAAATGACTGACCTATACATACATACACACAAACACACATGCGCAATAAATACATTTACACCTACAGAGTTCTGCCCCTGTATACATATGAATGAGTCATGTGCACACACACACAAATGGTCATTGGTCCTTAGGGTCAAAGTCTTTGTGCAACAATATTAAGGTAATACTTGCTTTTTTATAATGTTAATACTCATGTTGGTGGTGCAAATGTGGGACATGTGCATGGTCTTTCTGATAATAAGGAAGATGACTATTTACATTATCATAATTGTGTATATGTTGACTAAAACAGGAAGGTTTTTTGTTTTGTTTTATTTTTCTGGACAAAGTTTTGCTGTGTAACCTTGGCTGTCCTGGAACTTACTCTGTAGATCAGGCTGGCCTCAAACTCATGTAGATCTGCCTGCCTCTGTCTCCCAAATTCTGAGATTAAAGGTGTGTACCACTGCCATCCAAGAGCTGGAAGTATATTTAATGAATACATTTTTTGAAAGAATTATGGACAGATAGCATATATTTTCTTTCAAACAAGTGAAGCAAGCCTTTAAGGAAAATAGTAGCCGATGTTTTTCATCCACAACACAATTCTGAAACATACAGATGCACCACTGGAAATCTTGCACTTCCAACTATTAGAGACCTGAGAACTGAGGTTGATGGTAAGATTAATGAATGTAATTCTTTCTTTGAAGAATTGCTTGATTATTTAAAATATTGTATATGTGGCAGGGGTATGTACTCATGTGCAGAAGCATCAGATCTCCTGGAGGAGGAGTTACAGATGGTTGTGAGATGCCTGAAGTAGATGCTGGAAACCAAACTCGGGGCCCTGGAAGAGGAACTCGTGCTCTTACCCATTTAACCATCACTCCAGCCACCTGAGGCTGCATTATAAATGTGCCACCATCTGGAAAGTATAGACAGCTCAATAACCCAAATGCCCAGGGCATGCCATGGCAATATCCTAAATGTACACAATAGGGTTTTTTTTTTTAAAAAAAAATTGTCTGTTGCAGCACAGATGTCAAGGTCATTTTGACATCTTTTGTGAATCAGTTCCCTCCTTTCATTTTCAGGGTCAGGGGTCATCAGGCTTTGCAACCAGTACCCTTCCCTGCTGAACCATCTCACGGATCCAATGATGGGTTTTAATCTAACAACATGAGCATGTACATAATAAGATTATAGATTCCACTCCAAATAAACAGTTCATAAATTATCACTTACTGGGTTTTGATATAGCACTACAAGAAAAATACCCATTATTATCTGAAAAGAGTATTTAAATCCCCCATTACTCACTTACAGCTATGTGTGGGGCTGGATTGCTTTATCAACTTAAAAAAAAATCCCCCAGAAGATGGATTGAAGGGACAAACACTGTCTGTCTTGAAGAGAGTCACAAAAAGGTTAAACAATGCAATTTCAAGTTTGGAAAATACTTTTTACAAAGACATATCATTTGTGTAAGTATGTAATGGGATTGTTGTTTTGTTTTTAAACAATAATAGGTATGGTGGTTAGAAAGAAAATGCCTCCCAGAGTCAGTGACACTATTAGGAAGTGTAGCTTTGTTGGCACGGGTGTGGCCATGTTGGAGGAAGTGTGTCACTGGGGGTGGACTTAGAGGTCTAATATGATCAAGCTATACCCAGTGACACAGTTCACTTCCTGTTACCTGTGGATTAAGATGTAGGACTTTCAGCTCTTTCTTCAGCACCATGTCTGCATGCACACCACCATGTCCCACCATGATGACAATGGACCAACTCTCTGAAATATAAGCCACCTCAATTAAATGTTTTCTGTTATAAGAGTTGCCATGGTCATGGTGTCTCTTCATAGCAATAAAAACCCTAGGACATTAAGTAAGTATTTCTGAAATTTTGAGCTTAAATTTATAGCCCAAAGCTGGATATACTGGTACACCTGTAGTCTCAACACTCAGGAAGCAGAGGCAAGGGATCAGAAGTTCAGGATCTGTGACTACATTATCCACTGGACTCTTTGGGATCTCCAGAGTTAAGTGCACAGTGTAGCAGCCTTGACTTACGCTTTGCAGGGAGTTGGATGCAAGTCCAATCCAATGAGTGTCCCTGATAGAAGGGCCATGCCCCTTGATGGGCAGAACACTGTGTAAGCTGAAATAGGTTTGGGTGTAATGAATTCACTTCTGGATCCCTTCCTCTGCTCTTGTCTGGTCTCTTCTAGGTCAGGTGTGATGGTTAGTGTGAATTGTCAGATTCCCTTTGAGGCAAGCCTCCAGACACACTTGTAAGGGATTCTCTATATTGAGGTGCTGAGGATATCTGTGAAGGATTACTCTGATTGTATTAATGGTGTGAAATTGATTGTGGCTGGGACTATTTCCTGGATGGGGACCCTGGACCATATAAAGTGCAACAACATGAGGTGTGCGCTGGCATGCATGTGCTGTTCTCTTCTTCATGGCCAAGGGCCATGTGACTTCTGGCTAAGGAGCTGTTTCTGGAACTGTGAGCCAGAATAAATCTTTCCTTCTTTGAGTCACCTTTTCTGGGGTATTTTAAAACATAATTTCTTTATTGATTCTTTAAGAATTTCACATCATGCACCCTAATTCTACTCACCTTCTCAGTCCCCATGTCCTCCCCTTACCCCTGCAGCATCCTCAAGAAAACTTTTTAAAAATCAAACCAAACCAAAACCAAGCAAGCAGACAAAACAAAAACCTCTTCACTTCCCCACCTTTCCCGCTTCTCCAACACCTCTTCATTTGTTCTGGTGGAACTGGCAGTATGTGTCACATAGTGTATCCTTTTGTTCAACCAGCTTTACTTGCAAATGTTTATTGCAGTGAGTCATTGGTCTGGTTCAAGGCCTCTAGTTTCCTATACACCATAATCACTGGACTCTCACCAAAACTCATCCGAGACATCCCATGGCTACCCCGAGTCTTGGAAATTCTGCCGGAATCTTCCACAGGACCAGTCTCTTAACAAGCTCCAGCAAATCCTAGATGGAGTAAAGGTTAGGGTAGGCCAATCCAAGGCTTAGCTGTGGGCATGGGTGGTAGTTGAGCTGGTCAGTCCAGGCTACTGGGGCTGCCTAACTCATGTGAGGAGTAGAGCCAGCTCCCCTATGCCCATGTCATCAAGGTCAGTTTTCCCTTACCAGTGGTGAGGGGTGGGACCAGCTCTCTTGTTGCAGTGTTCAGTGAGAGGCAGGACCAGCTTCCGAGAACCAGCAATGGACAGGGCTGGCTCAGCATGGCCCTCTGATTTTATCACAAATGATTCCTATGGCCCCTGAAGTGACATAGGCCACAGACATCAACATAGACCCCCAGCTGCAGCAGGATTATAGATCCAGACATGGTCCTCAGCAGCAGCCTAGTCTGGATGTCACCATCACCCCAGATGGCAATACAGGTCACTTATATCAGCATGGGCCCCAATGACAGCATGGTTACTGGGCACTAACATGGCCTCAGACCTCAGGTGTCCTCAGGTCTTTGATGGTAACAGGAGCCTTGGAAATCAACCCAGATCCTGGCTACAATAGGGCCATGGATCCAGACATGGCCCTCAGTAGCAGCTTGGGACTTTTCCGAGGTATTTTATCAGAACAGGAGAAAAGTAATTAAGACACAGAACTTCAGCTGGCAAGGGCTCACAGATTTCCTCCTTGGAAAGTGAGCTTCCCCTTAGCAAACTGTGTGCTGTTCCAGTGGGTGGCCTGCCCAAGTTCTGTAGATCCCTCCCCCCTTTCCTTGAATGTGGGATATCTCTGACAAGCCATTCCTGCTGGATAGTACCTGCTGGTACCAGGACTGGCTGAGGCCCAATTGCATGCACATGGTGACTGGCCTGTCCCTAGTGACTAGCTCTCTCTATATCCTTGTGGGTTTATCTCCCAGGTGGGGTTCAAAGCAGGATCTGCTCATGATTCCCTGTCTCAGAGAATATAATCTAAGGCAGCAAGTTAAGCTTCTCTATGGAAAAGGTGTTAAAGCTATTAAAAGATGGGTCCTTGACTGGCTTTCATGTGTGAGGCTCTGCATTCAATGTTCAGTGTTGCAATAACAAAAAAGTGCTGACAGGATGGCTCAGTGGGTGAAGATGCTTGTCACCAAACCAAATGGGCCTGAGATCAATCCCCCAGGCCCACATTAGAGGACTAGGTTCTCCTAGTTGCCCCCTAACATACATACTTTCTCACACTCCATGGCATGTGCCTTGTCCCACATACAAAATAAAAATAAGTATTACAATAAAAAAATTGAGATTAGATCCAAAGCTCTGCTAAATATATGCTAAATACCTGAAGTATTTGGTAAGTGCACACACTTAGGGTTGACATAAACGCAAAACTCATGGTAGCTAAAAAAGATCCCACTCTGTGGTTAATCTCCACTGAACAAAGTTGCTCTAGTTGAGTTTTGGAAAGAGACTGTTTCACACACATGCTGGAAGTACATGGAAATTCTCACTGGTTTTGGTTTGGAATTTTCTGGAGTATGAGGGAGCAAACATGAATCCTTAAACTGCTGTGACATTTGAAATATCAAATTATCAACTTCGAAGGCAGCTAATGAAGAACAAGGTCCTTGACCTCCAATATGCCAACGTCTTAGTTTTCTATTTCCCGGCATCACTACTTCATCTGTGCAGTGCAGGGGGAGGGGGAGGGATAGCCAGGCCCCACTGTTGGTGTGTGTGTGAGGAGAGTCACTCTGTAGCACAAGGTGTCCTCACACTGATGGCCATCTTTCTGTCTCGGTAACCCAAGCGCTAAATTACAGGCATGCTCTAACAGACTATACTTCCATTGATGATTATTTTCACAGCCCATAAGACGATTTGGTGGTTTGCCGGTATGATTCAGAAAGCTGCTTTAAAAAAGATATGCATTTATTTGTTTGGTTTTGTGAGACAAAGTTTCATGGTAAGCCTCAAAAGTGGTTTGTAACTAAGCTGGCCTTGAACTCCTGACCTCCCAAGAGTTGGATTATAGGTATGCACCCACGCTTTGCTAGAAAGCACTTAGAAATAGCACTTGTCTCTTGTGACAATGGAGGACAGCTGTGGAGAGTATGACATTTGGTCGGCTCAAGCCTGTTTGCAGTTAACTAAAGCATCTGGCTTGTTGGAGGATATCTTAAAGGCAAACATCTTGAGAAGCCCCTGAAGCCCACACAGCAGGGGTCCTTTTCTTTGTGCTGATAGCCAGCTCAGAGGTCTCTTGCTCCTGTCCCCTCAGTATCTGTTCATCCTCTCCTGCTTTCTGCACCAAATCAAGGGTTTGGGGCTAGAGGGACAAGTAGAGGTGGAATGTTCACCTAGTGTGTGTGAGGCCCTGGGCCCCTGCACCACCACTGAACAGTCTCAGACACTGACCTTACCTGGTTGGAGGAAAGGGGAGAATCCCAGATCATGAGCTGGAGTGTCACAAGGTTTATTAGCAGCCTTCAGCAGGAGTGGGGGGAGCTTCCAAGTGTTTGGTTTTCACAAGATGAATGAAGGATTCCAGAATATACAACCAGACAAAGACGAACCCACTGACTTGGAGCACACAGGACTCACTTCCCTGGCAAGGGAACCAGAGGACCCATGGATGGGGCATACTCACTGGGAAAGTGTCAGTAAGGTAGTTAGGGGAATGGACTGTGTCTGCAGGTGGTTGAGGAAGGAATCTAGAGACTGCATGGGAGGCCCAAAAGCTGATGAGGTGAAAACTTGTTCTTTCTACTCTATGCTGATAGTCCGATGGCCCGTGGATGTGGGGACTTTGAGAGATGACTAGGTTTAGATGAGTTCAGGAGTTGAGGTCTTCTTGATGGCAGAAATGTCAGAGAAGAAGGCTGGAGAGATTGCACAGTGGTTAGAGCACTTGCTACTTTCACAGAGGACCTGAGGTTGTTTCTCAGTATCCATATCAGGCAGCTCAAAACCACCCATAGCTTCAGCCCCAGGAAATCCTATTCCTGCCCCCACCTGCCCTCACTGGTACTTGCACTCATGTGTACATACCCTCACACACAACATACACATGTTTAAAATAATTTTTAAAAAAGAAGAGGATGATTATTTTGAGATGTCACTCACTGGCAGGATGCACTAGCAGGTGCAGGGCCCTGGGTTCAATCCACAGCATAACAAAAAGAACATTCTGGTTCTTTCTCATTAAGTATCACTCTGTGCCGTGCAAGAAAGCCATCACCAGCCCTCTACTCTAGATTGATCAGTCTTGGGTGCTTTGCTATAGCAACAGAAAAGAAACTAAGATATATGGATAGTATATCAAACTAGTACATTTAGAGGGCCATTTCAGTCCCAGACAGTACCTTCCTCTGAGAGCCACTGGGGAAGAACTACCTGACCTCTGAGTGGTGATGGGAACCTAGGAGCAAAAAGGTGGAGACCCTGCAAATTGCTCCTGTCCTCCAGCTCTCCGGGGAACTGTCCAGCTCAGGTACAGCCGAAGTCAAAACCCAGTCTAAAGGATGTGATCAATCCCAGACAGCCGAAACAGGAGACTCTCATAGGGTCAAATGTTTTCCTGGCCATTGGCTGACATTGACCTAGGAGACAAGCCTCCAGGCATAGCTTTGAAGAACTGTCTAAATTAGGTTAGCCTCTAGGCAGGCTTGTAGAAATTATGCAGATTGTGATAATTCAGGTGGGAAGACCCACCCTAAATGTGGGCAACACCTTTCCTGGGACTGACATCCTGAACTGTGTAAAAAGAATGTGGTGAGGCCTGGGAGGTGGCTCGGTGGCTAAGAGTGCTTGCAGCCAAACTTCAGATCCTGAGTTTGAACTCTAGTACCTTCAAGTGAAGGTGAGAACTGGTTGGGCCTCTGCACCATTCTTCTACCAATCAATCGGTCAGTCAGTCAGTCAGTCAGTCAGTCAGTCAGTCAGTCAGTCAAATTAACATTCACCAAAAAAGGGGGTAGATGGAGAAAGTAAATTTAAAAAGCGAGCTTTTATCTCTCTCTGCTTCCTGACTGCACACATATTGTGATTAGTTGCCTTAAATTTCTGCCTCCTTGACTTCTCTGCTGTGAATGACTCTACCCTTGAACCATGAACCAAAACAAACTCTTTTCTTAAATTGCTTTTGTCATGATATTTTATCACAGAAATGGGAAAAATTATGAAGACACTGGCAAAGGGTCACAGCCCCTCTAGATAAAAAGGAGATTACTTATTGGGAGTTTGGTACTGAGTTTTGAGACAATTCTCACTATGTAGTCCTGGTTCTCCTACTATTCACTATTTAACCCATAATGTTTTTGAATTTTTGGAAATTCTCTTGCCTCATCATTTGAAGCCTTCAGACAAACACCATCATGCCTGGCTGTAAGAATGTGTATAAAGTACATGACTGACCATATTTCAGGGCCTCTCTTAAAAGGAGGCTAGCCATCTCCTCGGACAAAGGTCATCTTCAGAGGCCTAGAAGGTGTGTGTTGGGGGGAGGGTGGATCTGAGAAACCACCGCAGCAAGAAACCACCACATTTACCAAGCATGCCGCCAAAGGACACTTTTATCAGGGTACCTCTATATTTTGTTCCTAAATATCCTGCGACTGAGTAGCCACCTGGGACTTTGTAGTCAAAAGATCTTTGGTGTCTCTCTTTCGTGCTGATCTGGCACATGAATTTTGTCTGACAGATTAGTGCTTCTTGTCTTTGGGGCCATGGTTTTAGCTCAAGGAAGGTCTGATTCAGTGTGTTGTTTTCTCCTACCTGTCTTCTCTCTGCCCCCACAGAACTTTTGGAGGCTCCCTTTCCCATTCAGCTCTGAAATCTCAGAATTTAGGAAGCTGAGGCAGAAGGATTGCCTAGAGTTCAAGTCTAGACTGGGCTCCACAGTAAACTGCTGGTCAGCCTGAGCTACATGTGAGAACCTGCATCAAAGCCAAAACGGAACAAAATACACAACCAACTAAAGCAAGCAGTGATGGTTAGTTTTAACTGCCAATTTGACACAATCCAAAATCACCTGGAAGAGAATCTCAGCGGGAGATTGTCTAGACCCATTTGTCAAGCATGCTTCTGGGGGGGGGGGGGGGGGGAGGAATCGTCTTCATTTCATTAACTGATATGAGAAGACCCCATCTGAAGGTGGTTGCACCATCCTCTAGACAGGTGTTTATTGACTCCATAAAAATGAAAATGATAATCTGAACAGTAGGAATGCAATATTTATTTCTTGACCATTCTTGACTCTGGAAGTGAGTCTTAAGTTCCTACTGCCTTGCTCTCTCTGCTATAATAGACTGTAACCTGAAGTTGTTAGCTAAAATAAATTCTGTCTTCATTAAGTTACTTTTTTATCAGGATAATTTTTCATAGCAACTGGATAAGAAATGAAAACATAAACAAGCAAAAATGTAGTCCTAATGCCTTTTTATAAATGTTCCCATTGTTGGAAATGAATAATCTTAGTTCACACAAAGAAACAAATGAACAAAAGAAAGTAACCAGGCAAGGCAATTTCTTTTTGTGAAGAGTGTACCATGTGTTGTATTTACTGGCAGTGAGGATGGACCACAAAATACAATGAAACCCACTCTAAGAGTTTATTATAGGGGTGTGAAGAGAGAGGGGGTTCCCTTCCTCTGAGAGATCAAGAGAGATCAAGGGAGTCTGCTTTTAAAGAGAGTTCATCAAATGCCTATAGGGGCTCACATAGCCACACCACACATAGATTACATATCCACACTGCTCATGCGCATAGATTACGTAGGACATAAATCAGGGATGACTAAGCATTTTTCCTGAATGCTGATGGTGCGTGTGTGGCCTTGGAACTCCGGAAGTGGCTAGAAGATGCTGGAAGTGCTAACACCATGATCAAAATTAGGCTAGCAAGCATGTAGCACCAAGATAGCCTATGGCTTTTTATCCTCAGCTTAAGAGACCTGGGTATTCCTCAGTGGCTGAAATTCAGTCTCACAGACCATTCCCAACTGGCTGATTTGTAAAGTGGCAGGAAAAAGGAAACAAAGAACCAGGGAGGGGAGGAGCCCTGAGGGTAAGCAGGCACACAACCCTGTGTGTTTGTAAGAGAAGACTGAATATTTCACATAATTCTCAAAGACATGTAAGCTTAACATACTCAGTATAACAGTCCCCCACAAGCCCATCATTCTTTGACTTCCTGGCCAGTGTTATCTGAGTTGTCTCTGCTCCCACCCATTCTTCCCTCTACTCCACACACTCACTCTTATTTTGAGACTATTTACATGATGTTATTATATGTATTAACTATTGTTAGCATTTGTGTCTACATTTGGTTTTTTGTGTTGCTGAGACAGATTTTTCTTTTGACAAAGCAACTTAATGGAGGTAGGTAATTTGTTTTGGCTTATAAAAGGTCTCAATCCCATGATGGGGAAGGAACCAGGGAGCAGCTCACATGGTAGCTGGACCGTCTGACAGAGGCTGTTCACTTTGCAAAAAATCGGGAAGCAGAAACAGTGCGGAGCCAGATGCAAGTGTGCTGTTATTCCCACTTCTGTGAAGTCCACAGCCTCCCAACAGTCCATCAGCAGTTCAGGAGCAGTGTCAGAGCACCAGCCAGTGTGTGTGTGGAGGGGGCGGTGCTACAGGCTCACACTGTAAGAGCTTTTAAAAAGAAAGACTTCAAAACTGAATTCCAGCCCAGTTTGGTTTACATAGGAAGACTCTGTCTCAAAAAAACAAAAAAACAAAAAAGCAAAACAAAACAACGCCCCACAAACAAACAAGCAAAAAATGTATCTGTAGTTCAAGTACTTAGGAAGTTAAGGCTGGAAAAGTAGGAATTCAAGGCCATCGTTGGCTACGTAGAGAATTTGGGGCTAGCCTGTGCTAACATTCAGACCCACTTCCTGCAGACCTGGCCAATAAGCAAGTAATACTCTGGCTCTCCCAGCATCCTGATGTTATTCTACAGAAAGATCCCTTTAAGAAAAGACCTGTCCCCTTAGCTTCCCCTTCCTTTTCCTGTTGCCACGGGTCTTCCATCCCCCCATTTCTCTTTTCCCTTTCTTCCCATGAAGCTTCTCCATGAGTGCCATCTGTAAGATGTGTCTCTTTCTGAGGCTCTCCCCCGCCACACACACTGACCACCATCTGCCATATCTCCATGGCAGGTCTGCATGGTGAGTCTCCCTTACCTGCCGTGGGGCATCCTGGCTCAAACCTGCCTAGGTCTACCCCCCACCATATTACAACAGTCTGGGCTAAATGAAACACTGTCTTGAAAAAGAGAAAAAAGAAAAAGCAAAAAACCAGCCATGTATTGGTGGAGCTACCCTTTAATTTTAGCTCGCAAGAGGCAGAGTAAGTGGATCTCTGTGAGTTCAAGGCCAGCTGGTCTACAGGGCATGTTCCAGGACATCCTGCTTTTTTGGAGGAAAAAAAACCCCAAAGCAAACAAAACAGTGAAATAGAAACAACCACACCTAAAAGCATTATCACTAGTCCTATACACAATCCCTTCCTTTTAGAGTTGATTTACTAAAATCACCGCTCTGCTCTTTGGGCTAAAATCGGGATTGAGATAGGTCCACCTTCTATGCCTGGCTGCTGTGTGCTTTAGTCTTTTTATGGGAGCTGGTTGGCTTTTATTGAGGAGGATTAGACATTTGTCCTGTACGCCTTGCTTCTCAACTTCAAAGGGCCTACAGATCATCCAACAGTCTTTGGAAGTGCAGACAGTGCATGAGTCAGCTCAGCCCCAGAGACATCCCTGCTGCCCTCTGCTGACCACACTTCTCAGACCACGATTCCAGCTAGCACTGTATTCTGTTATACATATGTTCATTTGTTTCCACGCTGGGAACTAGGCGGAGGAGCCCACACATGCTAGGCAAATACTGGACCTCTGAGCTATATTTTCAGCATCAGCCTCTTTTTAATTAACCATTTTTATTTTTCTATATACTGTTACAAAAAAACTTACTTGGACTCTAAATTTTAAAACCACTTAATGCCAAAATCAGTTTCTATCTCCTGTGGTTTAGAATTTATAGCATTTCCCATAAATTTGTGGTTATTTATTTATTTTTGACAGGGTCTCACTGCTCATTATGTAAATCAAGTTGGTCTTAAATTGCCTACTTCTGTCTCTAGAGTGCTGGGATTAAGGCGTGTGCTACCATACCATGTGCGTGCGAGTGTGTGCATGCATGCGGAGATCAGAGAATAACTTCATGGAGCTGGTTGTCTGTGAGATATTGCTCTTGAACACTGTAAGGATTTGTTGCTCATATTAGTTTAATGAAATGTTGATTGGCAGTAGGTAGGTAGGAAGTAGAGGTGGAAAACAAGGAGAATTCTGGGAAGAAGAAAGAAAGAAAAGCAGACACCAGCCAGATGCAGATGAAAGGTGCCAAGCCACATGGCTAAACGTGATAGGAATTATGGGTTAATTTAAGCAAAAGAGCTAGTTAGTATCTGGCCCAGCAGTTACAATAATATTCAGCCTCTGAGTCAATTATTTGGATATTGCTGCTTGGGTATTTGAGAGTTTCTGGTGGGACAGAAAAGCTTGTGTTCAGTTGTCTCCCTTCATCAGTACATGGATTCCAGGGGTCAAACTCAGGTCATCAGGCTTACTTGACAAGTATGTCTACCTGTTGAGTCATCTTGCTGGTCCCATACATTTGCTTTTCAAATGCAAGAGAAGCAAGCCTCAGAAAAAGAATTTGAAAGTGTCACTGATAAACGAAAAAAGATCTGGACATGGAGAATATTCACAACAGGGAAGGAGAGAGGCTGTGTGTGTACCGCCTGGTTGTCAAAGTGAAGGTAAGACTGCCATGGTGCTGCGTGATGCTAGGGCAGCCATTGCTGGCTAGTTATGTTAGCCTGATACCCAAAAGTGGAGAAAGTTAGGGTTTGTTTGTTTGTTTGTTTGTTGTTTTAAAGGTAGTTAGCCCAGCAGGGACTCATGATTCCTCAGCCCAGCCCTTCCCCTTGGCACCAATTAGCCAATTTCATCAGGTTGTGAAACTGAGCTCTCACCAATGGGATGAGATGCAGTCACCACCTACCTATTGCTGCTGAATGGGGAGTGAGTCCTGATACAGTGAACTAATTTCAGAAGACCATATGGAGATGAGAATGCTTCTCTGACTCACAGGAAAGCTGCTCATTCCTGAGGAGAGGATGCTGGTGTCTTTATTTCCCCATTGAAGAGGTTAAAAGTGCCCTGTTCCAGTGGACCTGGCTTACAGATCCTATTCACCCACCTGGGCACCATTTTATGAACCTGTCTTTAGGCCCCTAGTATAGCTTGGCAGAGGCAGTAGAGAGGGTACCAATCTAGGGTTAAGAAAAGACAGGGTAGAACCAGTCAAACTTAGTGTTTTATGCTTTTTACAAATCCTTCTCTGAATAGACTCATCTGGCTAGTTACTGAGTAGCAGGTCCCTAAATGTATACAGTTCCATGAAACCAATTTTACTATATGCCTACTTTATGGTAGGAATTTGGCTAGATATTAAGAACAGAGGAAACAATCTGACATTGACCCTGCTGTGAGGGAGCATAAAGTCTTCTTTAGTTAGCGCTTGTGGTATGCCCAGACTCACATGCTAACGGAATAAATAAAACTACATCCTTCTGGCTCTAAAGGAAGGGTAATCCATGAGGTAGTTTAAGACATGGGACTATGAGCATTCTTGCTGATAGTCCCCAATCCTAGGGATAAAGTGAGGTTTTATAAAGGGGTGTGTGGCTTCCACAATCATCATTATGGAATTATGGGGTATTTCACTTAAACCTGGACACTTTCTGGTTATTTTTGACATAGAGAGGTCTCCTCCATCTTAGAGACCCTCTCCACCTCAGACATCCTTTCTAATTTCAGTTGTCAACTTGGTGGTCTCTAGATTCACAGAGAGAAGGTTTCTAGGTAAGCCTGTAAGAGATAATCTTGAAACAATTAATTGATGTAGGGGGTCCCATCCATTATGGGTGGCATTATATGACCAGCATTAATCATTGTCTTCCTAACTGTAGCTGTGATGTGTGTGATCAGTTGCTTTAAGCTCCTGCTGCCTTCCTTTGCCCATCATGATGGGCTATACCCTAGAACTGTGAAA
This sequence comes from Phyllotis vaccarum, assembly GCA_033318265.1. Taxonomy (NCBI): domain Eukaryota; kingdom Metazoa; phylum Chordata; class Mammalia; order Rodentia; family Cricetidae; genus Phyllotis; species Phyllotis vaccarum. The sequence goes on along the minus strand of JARWLC010000014.1, from coordinate 74,013,394 downwards.
CAAAATAAGCCCTTTCTCCCTGAAGTTACCTTTGTCAGATAAGTTATTACAGCAACAGGAAATGTAACTAAGACATTTCCATTTCAGGGGCTGTCTCCACCTTCCAAAATACCATGATTTTATCTAGCTGTTGCAACTTGAACTATATTAGTTACCATGTTCTCTGCCACATATATTTATCAATTGTAAATGAGATCTAAAAGGTTGGTCTGGATTTGGACGAGAGAGGAGAACAGGATAGAACTACTCCAGAAAGTTTCAGTGACCTTCCATTGGAAGGTACTCACAAATTCTGACACAGAATTCAGGGCGTATCCTTGTCATTGCTTTGTTACAATGGTTCCTACCAGGTTTACACTAATTGTAATGATAACAACTCTGAGCTCCCTTTGTTCACTCTAGGGTGCTAAATGGTGATGTCTGCTACTGTACCTTCCATCAGTAGATACAGTATTTTGCAAAAATGCTCTTAACTACCTAATGGCTTTGATTTATAGTTAATATAGAATGGAGGGATAAGGTCTAGAGAGACAGCTCAGCTATCAGGAGTGGGTACTACTCTTACAGAGGGCCCAGGTTTGGTTCCCAACACCTGCATTAGGCTGTTCACAACTCCAGATCCAAGGGATCCAATGTCTTCTTCTGCCTCTGTGGGCATCTCACTCATGTGCATAACTCCCATATACATACTTTTAAAAGAAGAGGTAGGATAATAAATTCCTAATTATTTCTCTTTATTCATAATTTTTGGCCACTGACTACTTGAAATGAAGACACTATACCAGATTTTATGAACTTGGTTTGAAAAAAAGAAATGTGAAGTTAATTTTTCTCCTTCTTCAATAGGTTTACTTACAAACGATTTAAGTAACAGCACCATCGGCCAGCAGCAGACTCCTACTGTTTGTGTGTTATTGTGCAGGCATTGTTTTTTCATTCAAGAATATAGTTAGCAACAAGTAGCAGAATGCCTAGGGAGCAATGATTCCAAAGTGTCCGTTTCCCATGAGACAGGATTCTGGGATGCACAGTCAAGGTCAGAGTATGCCAGGTCGGTACCATGAAGGACCAGATTACTCTGTCTCTGTATGCCTCATGCTTTGCAAAGTGGCTTGCCCCCTTGTGGCTGCAGCCTGCCTGCTGCATTTCTGAACATCTGTCTTGTCCACTTGCAGAGAGGAAAAAAAGGTGGCACAGGGGTTTGGTTTGGCTCAGTGATTGGCAGTGTGAAAAATGGGTCGTCCAGATGCCCCCACAGCAGACTTCCCCTGCATTCCAGTGATAGTCCACTTTTACATTTCACTTGTCATCAGGCCAGTTCTTGCTATAAAGAAAGCCAGGAAAAGTATTACTTAGCTTTCTGTCCCATATATCAGAGAGAGGGGAAGACAGGAGTTTGGGATGATATAGAGGCTAATTATAGTGACTGCTGCTGCAGGCAAGGGTTTCTCTCTTTTAAAATATTTAACATATTATAAAATTTTCTGTTACTATACCTTGTTACTCATCAATCTGTGCAACCCCCTTTTTTGACAAGTGAATTATGTTTTAAAGAAATGCTGCATTTTCTTCAGGGAAACACCAAATGGCAAATGATGCAATGCAGCAGAGGGCCCTAAGGACCAGGGGGCCCAGGATTAGAAGGCCTTGGTGGAGGATTCAGCAGCAGCCTTAGGGGCCTCGGTTGTGGTCGAGTAGTGGCCGTGATCCAGGCCCCGGGGCTCTTGGAGGTAAAGCTGAAGACAAGGAGTGGATCCCTGTCACCAGTTGGGGCTGGCCTGGTTAGGGACATGATGATCAAGTCCCTGGAGGAGATCTACCTGTTCTCCAATCCCATTGAAGAATCTGAGGTTATTTCTTCCTGGGTGTATCCCTAAAGGATGAAGTTCTAAAGAGCATGCTAGTGTGGAAGCAGACTCAGGCTGGCCAGTGGACCAGATTCAAGGCTTTTGTTGCTATTGGGGACTACAATGGTCATATTGGTATTAGTGTTAAGTGCTCCTAGGAGGTAGCCACTGCCATCTGAGGGGCCATCATCTTGGCCAAGGTTTCCATTGTCCCTGTGCAATGAGGCTATTGGGGGGAACAAGATTGGCAAGCCCCACGCTGTTCTATGCTAAGTGACAGGCCATTGTGGCTCTGTATTGGTGCGTCTTATCTCTGCCCCCAGAGGCACTGGCATTGTCTCTGTTCCTGTGCCCAAGAAGCTACTGATGGTATTGATGACTGCTACACATCAGCCAGGGCTGCACTGCCACCCTGGGCAACTTTGCCAAGGCCATCTTTGATGTCATATCTAAGACTACAGCTACTTGACCCTTGACCTCTGGAGAGTGTGTTCACCAAGTCTCTTTATCATGAATTCACTGACCATCTTGTGAAAACCCACACCAGAGTCTCTTTTCAGAGGAGCCAGGCTCCAGCTGTGGCTACCACATAAGGGTTTTAATACAAGAAAAATGAAGTGAATTAAGTCTGTTTTTTTAAAAATGCCATTATTACAAGAGCTGAGAAAGGCATTTAGATGTTTGTTTATTTGGTTTTTGTTTTGTGTTGTGTTTTATTAGTTGAGAATTTCATATGATGCATTTTTAAACATATTTATCCCTCAGCTCCTTCTAGATCCCTACTCACCCAGTTCTGTATCCCTCTTCCTCCCTTAGCCCACCAAGGCCAATCTGTGCTGCCCATCTACTCGTAGATATGTGGCCTTCCACTGAAGTGTGGCAGATTTATCAGGGGCTATACTCTAAAAACAAAACAAAAACAAACAAAAGCCTGATTCTCTCAGTCTCAGAAACTATTGCTGCCAATAGCTCTTCAACTAGATGTGGGACTTCATCCCCACCTCCACTCTCCATTTGGGGTTTGGTCTAACTTGAGCTGTGCATACTGAACACCGTTGTGAGTTCATATGTGCTGCTGCCATGCTAGGTCCAGAAGATGACATTTCATTGTATCAATTCTCTGCTTCTGACTCATTAATGGTTAAATCAAGTAGGTTGGTATCTTAGTCACTGTTCTATTACTCTGGGAGACACCATGGCCAATGTAACTCTTAGGAAAGAAAGCATTTAATTGGAGGGGCATGCTTACAGTTTCAGATGATAAATACATTATCAGTATGGTGGGGAGCATGGCAATATGCAGGAAGGTGCTTAGCTTGAGAGCTATATCCTGATCCATGGACAAAAAAAGAACCAGGCCTAACATGGACTTTTGAAACCTCAAACCCTACCCAGTGACACACTTCCTCCAGCGAGGCTGTACCTCCTACATTTTATAATCTTTTCAAATAGTTTCACTCTCTGATGACCAAGCTTTCAAATATATGAGCCTATGGGGCTATTTTTACTAAAACTTCCACATCTAATTATAATAAAATGAAGAGAATTCATAAATAGGCCTTAGATATTAGTGGGCAGTATTCTTAACCCTTTAATTGGTGGATACTATCATTTTAAGCAAACATATTCCAAAAGATTTTCACCTATCACTCACAGAATGTTATGTTCAACACAAGGGGGTAAGTAATGGCAATTTAGGGGGGGGGGCTGAAGAAAACTCAACTATACTTTTGCTCTGGATCCTCAACATTTTGTTCCAGATCTTCAAAGTTCTAAACTTCTCACAATTATTGAAATTCTTATCAGTCCATCAATCTTAAAGACGCTTTCAGTTTGAAGGCACAGCTTCTTTCTCAGAACTTTCAATCAATCAAGTGATGTTGAACATTTACATTTTTATTTTATTCTTATTATGTGTAGTTGGAAGTTTCTGTCTTGCCAAACAACTCCCAAATACCCAGCAGCCATTTTTCCAATAATTGACTTGGAGGCCAGAAGCTCAAGCATATTACTAACTAGCTCTTACACTTAAATTAACCCATAATTCTTATCTATGTTTAGTCACATGGCTCGGTACCTTTTCTCAGACCAGCATTCTCATCTTGCTTGTTCTGCATCTGGCTGGCATTTTTTCTCTGTCTTTCCTCTTCCCAGAATTCTCCTAGTCTAGCTGCTCCACCTATATTTTCTGCCTGGCTACTGGCCAATCAGTGTTTTATTAAACCAATATGAGTGACAAATCTTTACAGTGTACAAGAGCGTTATCCCACAGCCACCCTTGCTTTTTTTTAAACAAGAACCCTGAATATAATCTCCTTTGTTTAGCCTTTTTTTTCCCTGAACATTATCCATAACAACTTATAACTAACATTCTAAACAAAGTCAAGCATCCATAATCCATTTATTGGGGGGGGGAACATTGGCATAGTTCTTTATATTACTTCCTGATAATTGAAGGCACTGGTAATATTATGGGGACCCAAAGAAAATTTAGGATTATAGTCAAGTCCTGAGTGAAGTAATCTGTGAGGCTGGATAATCTTAGCCAGCAGCCTTGAAACTGTTCTGGATGCAGAACTCATAGGAAATTGCAATAGAGATGCTCTGAAATGTCCTATCATCTGGGACATCCTTTCCCATAGGAGATTTGGGGGGGGGGGATCTTCCTTGATCAAACCTGATTTTCTTTAACCTGAAATGAATGTATAGCCTCTCATTATCTGTGAAAATAAAGACAAAACCTCTTCTCCAAAGTAACATATCTTTTGACTTAAATTTTGAAGTCAAGGCATTTAAAAAATATATAAGTTGGATTAATCCAGCAGCATGTATAACCACTGTCTCTTAGCAGCTGTTGCTCCTTCCTCAACAGTCAGACAATTCAAATACAACATAACACACAGCATCCAGACTCTATATTTTCCATCTTTATGTGGCTTTTTAATATTACTGTACTTCCTTTTTATAGACTTTATTATTTTAAAACTGTTTCTTTTTTATGACAGTCTATGTCTTTTCTTCACTCTCTTTACATACACAATTATGCATATGTGTTTGTCTGTGTTGGGTATGTATGTGTGAGAGCAGGTACCCTCAGGGATGGAAGAGGGCCTCTGATTGTCTGGAATTTCAGATGATTGTGAGTCACCCACATGGTCCTGAAACAGAACTGGGATTCTCTGCTCATGCAGAGAACACTCTTAACTACTCTACAACCACTGAATACTGTGTAGCCCTGGCTAGCCTGGAACTCGCCTCACAGAGATCTGTCTGACTGTACTTTCTAAGCGTTGAGATTAAAAGCATGCATTATGGTGCTTGCCTTTAAAGATACTCTTACTGCTGTGTTCGTTCCTCTTTTCCTTTTCAGATGTCACTTGGGTCCTATTGTTCCACTTGCCTTTGCTATTGTTTGTGCCTTTTATGTTCTGGAAGTTAGTCCCTTGACAGATAAGAAGATTTCCTTCAGCTTATCTGTATGTTCCTTTTGCTGTAAAGAAACACTTTGGTTTGATATAAGCCTATTTGTCAATTTTGGCTTTTATTGCCTGTACTTTTAAGACTTAATTCAAAAAAAAAAAAAAAGATTGATGTCAAGGCTTTACCACATTTCCTGTTTCCTCTAGTATTTAATAGTTTGGGGTCTTATGTTTAGGTCTTGGATGTGACCTTTCTGATTCATCCTGCAGATTCATGCTCCTGACTACTCACGTCCTTGTTTGACTCTGTCTTCCTAAGGAGTAGTGTTCTTAAGCAACGGAAATGAACTGCTTTGCAGTTGAGGAGAGAATCCCTGGTGGTCCTCATCTGTGAAATGCAGTACTGTCTTAGACTTCCTATCACACAAACAGCCTCAGTCAAATTTTTGCTTCCTCCCAGAACTTCACAAGGGAGGCCTCCATCCTCTGCAATGCTCTCAGCATTACCTTAAGTTCCCTTATCAGCTGATTAAGCTCTGAGCACTCAGTGGCTTTTCTAGCCCAGGGTTCAAATGCCACAACAATCCTCCCCCAAACACATGGTCAGGTCTGTCAGAGCAATACCCTACAACCTGGACTAGTTTCTGTGCTGTGATAAAACATGACCATACCCGCCATTGCTCTCCCTTCCTCTCCTTCTCCCAGTCCTTCCCCAGCCTCCCTCCATGTCATCTCCCCATCCATCCCCCAGAGAGGGCAAGGACTCCCACGGTGAGTCAGTTCTCTTTGGTATATTCAGTCGAGGTAGGACCCCCTAAAGTATCAAGGCAGAATAAGGTGCTCCTTTGTAAAGAATGGGATCCTAGAAGCCAGTTCATGCACCAGGAATAAACTCTAGTCCAACTGTAAGGGGCTTCACAAACTGCCCACACCATTCGACTATCATCTACATTCAGAGGGTTTAGTTCCTTTCCATGAAGGTTCCTCAGCTGTCATTTCAGAGTCAGTGAGCTCCCAATAGCTTGGTTCAGCCATCTCTGTGGCTCTCCTCATGATCCTGAACCCTTTGCTCATATAATCTCTCCTCCCTCTCTTCATCTGGACCAGAAGCTTGACCTGGTGCCTAGCTATGGGTCTCTGCATCTGCCTCCATCAGTTGCAAAAGAAAATTAATTAATTTAAAAAAACCAACACAATTAAAACATGGCAAATATCAAGTGGATATTTTATTCTTAAAAAATATGTGGGTAGCAAATAAAATCAATTATTTATTTCCCTTGTCAGTAGGGAAATGAAAATTAAAATGATACTATACATCTCCTTTAAAAAATGTACTTGGGGAGGAAAGCTTTTTTTTTTCTTTAGCTTTTGTTACCACATCACGGTCCATCAGTGAGGAGCAAGTCCGTAAGCAGCACTCTTCTGTGGCCTCTGTCTCAGCTCCTGCCTCTAGGTTCCTGACCTGACTTCCCTCAGTGATGGACTGTGACGTGGAACCTTAAACAAAATGAGCTCTGTCTTAAACCCTGTCTTAGTTAGGATTCCTATTGCTGTGAAGAGACATCATGACCACAACAACTCGTAGAAAGGAAACATTTAGTTGGGTGTAGCTCACAGTTTAGAGGTTTAGTCCATTATTTTCATGGAAGGACATGGCAGCATGTAGACAGACATGGTGCTGGAGAAGGAGCTGCAAGCTCTTCATCTTGTGAATTCTACGCTAGGCCCAGCTTGAATATATGTACCATCAGAGCCCACTTCCACAGTGACACACGTCTTTCAACAAGGCCACATCTTTTAAGAGTGCCACTCCCCATGGACCAGTCAAACACATGAGTCCATGAGAGCAATTCCTATTCAAACCACATTTCTCCAAGTTGCTTTTGGTCACGTTGTCATCTCACACAGGAGAAAAGCAAACCAAAACAGCACTGTATTAGAACGTTCACATATTTGGGCTTTTAATATGCTCAAAAATGAGTCTTGAGAATTAACTGGTATTAGAACGCTCATAAGCAGAATGACTGGGATATTCTTTTGAATGTATAAAACCTGTTTCAAACCTAATATTCAAATACCTAAGATAAAAATACTGAAAGAAAATTTCATTTAAGAAGTTATATCCTAAGCCAGGCCATGGTGGTGCGTGTCTTTAATCCCAGCACTCAGGAGGCAGAGGCATGCATCTGTGAATTTGAGCTGGGCTCACAGAGCTGATTATAGGACAGCCAAAGCTACGCGAAGAAATCCTGTCTTGAAAACAAACAAACAAAAAAGTTATGTACTTTGAGTGCCTTTTTTTTTTCTTTGTGGATGTGTTAAAAATGGTCATCAATGCCTAGATGTCCATCAACTAATGGATAGATGGATAATGAAAATGGATGCGCGCGCACACACACACACACACACACACACACACACACACACACACACACACAGTAGAGTTTATTCAGCTGCAGAGAAAATGAAATTTGCAGAGAAAATGGATAGCTGTGGAAAATAGCATACTAAGTGAGGTAAACCAGTCCCAGAAAGACAAATGCCACGTCCCCCTCATCTGCAGACCCTAGTGTCAGCATTGTAGTTTCTGTGCTTATGTTGGAGTGTCTGTAGAGGTCAGAAAGACAGAAAGAAAGAAACCATGAGAAGGGAGAGGAAGAGGCTCTTGCAGGGAGGGGACTGGAGAACTCATGCATCATGAGAGTAGAGAGGAGGAACCATAGAGATGGTGGTCTGCGTGGGGACAGGAGAGGGAGGGCGAAAAGCAAGAGGAAGCTGTAGTCAGTTAAGCAGACTAAAGATGTGTTAAAAAACCATAGAGAATTCATCATTTTGTAAGCTAATTAAAAATAGAATTTTATTTCAAAAAAGAATTTGAATAAAAAGAGGCACCTACATGTCTGGTCAGTGTTTTTCCCAGAAACTATAGACTATTAACTGGAACTTTCTCCAAAACTGACCACATACTTGGAGACATAACAAGTCTCCAATAGATACAAGAACATTGAAATAACACCTTGCTTCCTGTCTGACCACCACAGATTAAAGTTGAACAACATCAGCAGCAGAAACACCAGAAAGTTTGCAAACGAATAGAAACTGGACAACTCACTACTGAGTGAGAAAATGAGTCAAGACAGGAATGAAGACATAAAGACTTTCTATAGTTAGATGAAATGAAAATACAACATATCCAAATTTATGGGGCACAATGAAATACACTTTGGCCCTAGAATCAGAGCCAGTGAAAGAAATATGCCTTGGCCCAGAAATTAGAGCCCAAAATAGCCAGTGAAAGAAACACTTTGGCCCTGAAACCAAAACCAATCCAGGACGTGGCCAAGACTATAGGTTGCTGTCCACAAACTGACAGTGAGTCCCCATTGCTAAAGACAGTGCCTGCACAAGTCACCAAACACAGAGAAGTGGAATTGGTGCCTATATAGAGCCTTCACCCCTACATTCTATCATCTCTGGTACAGGAAGATAGTATTCCAGCTACCAAGAAACAGAGAGAGAGACATAAACATCCAGCCACCCCCAAAGCCTCTGATCTACAGTGGTGTCCTGCCTACAAGAAAGTCTAGGGTGATGGTGGCACAAAGCTGGTGGGAGTAACCAACCAATATCTGATTTGACTTAAGACTCCATAAGATAGAACACATACCTTACACTTCTTGAATGACCAATATCCAGAGACTAGATAGTCCAGGGACATAGGATAAAACCAAATTCTACTGTTTGAAAAAACATGTAGCAATAAAATGACTCCTAATGATTCATAGATGGCCTTTCTCGGCCATCATCAATCAGAGAAGCATCCTCCTGTCATCCTCCTGTTGCAGCTAGGAGACCCACAGACAGACATTATGCAGAGAGTTAGAGACCTAGAAGTAGTCAGCCCTAAATGGGACGTCTCCATCAAATCCCTCCCTGTCGTGGCTCAGAAAGGCCTGTGGAGGAGGAGGTGGAAGTAGTATAAGATCCAGAGGACATGGAGGATACCAAGAAGACAAGGCCAGGCCACTAAATCCACATGATCAAAGCTCATATGAACTCACAGAAACTGCGACAGCAGGCACAGGGCCTGCACAGGTTCTCTCTCTCTCTCTCTCTCTCTCTCTCTCTCTCTCTCTCTCTCTCTCTCTCTCTCTCTCTCTCTCATATGGCTTCCCGTTTAGTGTTTCTGTGAAACTCCTGAGTGTGGGAAGCAGCAGCTCTCTGATTCCTGTGTCCTCCTTGAGCTCCCTCAATCTGTTTGTCCTGGCCAAGTCTGATGTGTTCGTTTTTGTTTTCTCTGATTATGTTTTATTGTTGTCGCTTAGGAACCTGTTTGTTTTCTGAGAGACAGAGAGGGAATGGTCCAGATGGGAGGGGAAATGAAGAGGAGCCAGGAAGCATAAAGGAAGAGAAACTATATCAGGATATACTACATGAGAAAAAAATCTATTTTTAATAAAAATAAAAATGCAAAAAACCAAACTAAAGTATGTTTATCAAATGCTAGAATATCTGATTTTGTAATTAAAATGGTTTCCTTTAATGTTGTGACACATGCCCCTAGAATCTCTGTGGTAAGACCTTTTCACTTTTTGTAGAATAACGTTACTCCTTTGCAGGAGCTCTCCTCGCCACAGGCGTTCATATATTCTACTCAGTGAACAAATTTCACTAAGGCTACTCATTTTCACCTGGGCTGAACTAATAAGTCTCAAATTAAACAGCTCCATCAAGTCTCAGCAGCTGGCACCATCCCCCACTGAGGATCACAAAGTGAAACATGGCTATTTGGGGAGGCTTCATAATTATGCTAAGACGAAACTCTTGGCAGCCAGGAGATACATATTTCTCAAGATCTGAGAGAAAATTTAATGAAAGTGCCACAAATATATTAGTTAGGATGATAGTTTGCACTTAATATGAGGTCCTTTTCTCTGTGGGTTTCAAAGTCTTGACTAATTAATTAGTTGAATTCCCTCATCTTCCTGATGGTCAAGCATTCCAACAGGCCTCCTGAGTCCAGAGATTATCTCAGAAGCAGAATCTACCGTACTTGGGCACTGAGGTTGGTAGGGTGGGGGACACCTGTTGGGTGGTGTCTTTGTTTATTTTAGTTACTGGTTTGTGACCTTGGAAGCCTCAAATTAGAGTCAACAAACCAGTGCCCACAGGCCAAATTTGGCCCATTGCCTGTTACTGTGTATAAAGTTATATGTACTATATGACTGCTGTACTCTGGCATACAGATTTAAAAGGTCACCACCTGTGATTCTACCTCAACAAGAGGGGGTGGGGACGGGGTTGGAGGAGGGGGGTGGTCCAAAGAAGCCCTAACCTCTCTTAATTTATTTCCCAATCTACAAAGCAAAATTCAGGAGCTGGAGAGATAGATGGCTTGGCAGTTAAAAGTTCTTGATGCTTTTTTAGGGGACCTGAGTTAGGTTCCCAGCACCCACATTGGGAAGTTCACAACCACTTCTAACACTAGCTGATGCCTTTTCCTACCTCCAACAACTCGACACAAAGGTGCACACTCTGCCCATGAACATAAATAAAAGTCTTTAAATTGCACACACAAATAACAAAATTCATCTCTTAAAAATTCAATAGTCAATAACAAAGGAGTTTCATAGAAGAATTAAGTTTTAAACTTTTAAAATAATGATTATTTTCCATGTTGCCTTCACACTAACATAAAAACCCCCAGGAGTGATCCTGCTTTATTCAAAACGTACCCATCAGTTCTTTATATTCTAGTAGTTGGGATGAGCAATCCCAGACTATGCTGGGCTGGTCAGACTTGATTCATGTTGTGAGCCCCACTGTATCATCTGTTCACATCCCTGTGTGTTCAGAAGAGGGACCAACTTCAGAGATGTCATCAGGCAGGGGCATTTGAACGAGAAGAGGAGGCAAGCTTAGTTCCTTTCAGAGGGAACCCAGCCGGGCATTAGGTGTGTGTCTGGAGAAAGTCCAGGGGTGCAGTCTGGAGGGAGGAGTGAAGACAGCACTTGTCATGTGCAGAAACAAGAAAGGAGCCTGTGTCATCGTGACTGACAGAGAGTGGCAAGAGGTCACAGGGTCTCACTGTGTAGCCCTGACTGGCCTGAGACTTACTTAGTAGACCAGGCTGGCCTCAAACTCAGAGGTCTACAAACTGGGATTAAATGTGTTCACCATCAAGCCTGGTCCAGAGCTGATTCTTGTAATAGAGGATTCTGTGGTATAAGGTTTCTTTGGCCTGAAGGATGTACTCTGTTGAACTCTGAACTGATAGTAACAGTGAGCTTCAATTCAAATTTTATAGATGTCTTGTTTCAAAACAAGTGGGAAGCCATCTTTCTTTGGCTGTATCTGATCCCTCACGTCTGTCCTAGGCTGGATGCTCATCCTAAAACAGTAAGTGTAAGATATGCCAATGTTCCCTCTTGTCATGAGCTTTCCAATTATTGAAAAATGAAGTAAATCCCTCTAGAGGTGAAATCATTAAATATATAGTAAATAATGAGGTTAATTAATTTAACCCTTCTAATTAGGAAACTAATTAAATCAGAAAATTAAAATTGACACCAGACATTAGAATCAGGAAGTTTCGAGTTTAGACCTGGCAATTGTCTCTCATCTCAATCAATTTCAAGAGAGGAGTTTATGCCGGCTGCCATGACACAGTGATAGCTCCTCATAGCCCAGAGAGATTTTCTATCATAAAATATTTTCCAAGCATTTGTCTCACTTCTACTTTTATTATTTATGGAATAATTTTTTTTCTTCTTAGATTTCTCAAAAGAATGAATTCAAATACATCCAACAAGAAAAGGTTTAATTCAAACTGTGCTGGTCACTATGGCTGTGGGCAGGTCACTTAACATTGTCTGGGTCTCTCTCTAGCATCTTTCTACGATAGTGGAAAAAGATAAGATATTTACTCCTTGTCTTGGTGAAGGAAATTGATTTGCCTTGGGAGTATCAGACCAGGGGCTGCAGTTGGAGGTGTGAACAAAAGTTCTGGAAACATCCAAGCTTCCAGCTCAGCTCCTGCAAGGCTGATTAACTGATTAGCAGGTCAATGACTGTGGAGTTGAAACTGCAAACCCAGAGCCAAATATCCTGAGCCAGCTGTTAACCCCTTTAAGACCCTCCTCCATTCCTGGCCCTTAGATGAATCGTCTAGAATGCACAGACTCCTCACTTCTACCAGCCAAAGGCTAAGCACACCCTCAGATGGCATGGGAGGCCTATGGTAGCTTTCCCCAGTTTCCTTTAACTGCCCGCCTCCTGTTTCCACCAGTGCATTTTAAAAGTGTCTCCAGTATGCCTGTCTGTTCTGTTTTATACTATGTTTTATAGTAACATAGTTCTTTTACTATAAAAACTTGCCCAAAGTGACACCATATTAGAACATGGAATGTAGGGTCCCCTAAACCTGTGTTCCCAGCCATGGTCACTCTCAATTGACTCCTGAACCCACAGTCAGGTTGGAAATACATTTGACAATCAAGTCTAGCCCTGTGTGTAACCCTGCCTGCCACAGCCCTGTGTGTAACCCTGCCTCTGAGGAAGTCTACAAGGTTACACTCTGTGTCGCCATTGGAAATCTAAGCAGCTATCCTGTTAGAAATTCTAGAGCTCTGTAGGCTTATTTTAATTTTATTTTTTTGACAGGGTCTCATGAAGCTCAGGCTGGCCTCATCTGTAGCCGAGAATGACCTTAAGCTCCTGTTTCTTCTGTCTGTACCTCCTCACAAGTGCTAGGTTTGTAGGATCTATCACCACCTCAGTCTCATGCTGTGCTGGGGCTTGTGAAAAGGCCTAAGGCTGCAAACTAACAATACTGGGTCTAGGCCTCATGCTTAAAATAAGCAGGAAAAGCCACAGACTGTATCCTCCAGATGACCAATCAGAATCAAGACAAACAAGTACTAAATGCCTAAATGCTCCAAGAACATTAAGAATAGCTTACATCACTTGTATATAGATTGCCAATACCCTTGCAACAACAGCAGCACCAGTGTCAAAACTTGTTACCTCACTCTTGCCCAATCAGGAGTTCAACCCTCATCTGAATCCGAAATTCCCCTACCCTCCCATCCTTTACTTCTTATAAACCCTATCTCAACTGAGCTGAGGCTCTCCCTATCCAACTGTTGTGTTGGAATGAGTGGAGAGTCCAAGACGCTTTGCTTTTGCATACAAACTTGGACTCCTGGTGATCTGGGGGGGGGGGTCCTTGACACAGGCATAACACTTGAACCAGGGTTGCCTACATACTAGGCAGATACTCTACCACCTGAGGCATACCTTAAGTCCTCTGTGTGTCTTTTAGATTGGTTTCGCCCTACATGGGACTGATGTAGTATAGAGGTGAGCACACACAGTTCTCTGAAGTCAGTACCCAAAATTTTTTGAGAGGAGACAGGTGTCCATGGGCTGTGGTCTTATCCACAGGAAGGTGAGAAGCCCCTTCCAAGAACAAGACTCTCTTGATTCAGCACGTACTTCCTGTAGCTGCACTTATAATCACAGGCATAGATTGTGTTGGGCTAAAGATAAAAGACGTCTAGGCTACATAAGACCTATCTCAAAAAAAAAAAAAAAAATTTTAAGTGTGACCACCCTGCCCAAGGGTTATACTTACATGTAGAAGCTAATGGAGCCTAATTCCTTTGCCCAATTTGAATGCTTAACCATTATTATTATTGTTGTTGATGATGATTTTTTGAGGCAGGATTTCTTTGTATAGACTTATAGTCCTAGAACTAGCTCTGTAGACCAGGCTGGCCTTGAACTCACAGAGATCTGCCTGCCTCTGCCTCCTGAGTGCCACCACTGCCCTGCTTCACTTCAATTATTTTAAGCAAATGCATGTTGCATTATGTTTCTGGCCCGGACTTTCTGTCCTAGCTTCCTGACCTGGACTTTCTGGTCTAGTCTTGTGGCTCAGACTTTCAGACCCACAGTCCCATAGTCCCACTGAAACACACAGACACTTATATTAATTGTACACTGATTGACCTGGGGCCCAGGAGTATAACTTACTAACTCTTTACCCTTACACTAACCCATGATTCTTGTTCAGCTATGGGTCTTGGTACGTTTTCTCAGAGCAGCATAGTTGTCCTCTGCATCTTCTGGCTTGTCTGGCAACTCTGTGGCATTTCTGCCCTGTTGTTCCTGTTCTGTAGTAGTAGAGTTTCTTGGTCCTGGGCAGCCAGAGGCCCAGACCCTGCTGCGCCAGACCCCTTAGCCACCCAACACTGCTCTGGCCCCCAAAATGACATAGATGCTTATATTACGTTCGTGCTGTTCGGCCTATGACTCAGGCACATTGCTAGCTTGCTCTTACATCTTAAATCAACCCATTTCTATTAACCTGTCTGCCACGTGGCCCGTGGCTCACCTGTGTTCCTCACATGTTTCTTCTTTGGTGGCTCAGTCTGTCTGACTCTGCCCTGCTTCTCCTACCTATGCTGTGATTTCCCCTCCTACTTTTTCTATGGTGCCTGTCATGGGCCAAAACAGCTCCTTTATTTAAAGATTGATATTCACAGCATACAGAAATATATTTGCACATCACTGTTCCCATAGTTTTTTTTAGTTTGCTAGCCCTGCCCACACTCCCTGTCTGCCTTCAGCCAATCAGCGTTTATTAAGCCAGTAGGCAGGATAATTATTTACAATGTAACAATATAAACCCACTACAAATGCATTCACATGACACACTGTTACTGGATCTTTTAAATAAATGAAAATGCAGTTCAGAGCAACAGTTTTATTTTCACACACCTTCAAATCCATAGCTATGTGTTTTTGTTTGGGAGCTGGGTGGCAGGTCTCCAAAGAGCTGAAGAACAAAGGGGAAAAACTTATTATTAGTTACATATGCCCAACCTTAACTTGGTTTGTTGCTAGCCAACTTTTCTTAAAATATCCTGTCTACCTTTTGCCTCTGGGCTTTACCTTCCTCTATCTGTATTTCTTTCTTTACTTCTTACTTGGTGACTTTGCTGTGTAACTGAGTGGCTGGCCCCTGGAGTCCTCCTCCTTCTCTGATCCTCAAGTCTTTCCTCCCAGATTCCTCTTTCTATTTATTCTCTCTGCCTGCCAGCCCCGCCTATCCTTTTTCCTGCCTTCCTATTGGCTGTTCAGCTCTTTATTAGACTAATCAGGTGTTTTAAACAGGCAAAGTTATACATCTTCACAGAGTTAAACAAATGCAACATATCTTTGCATCATTAAGCAAATATGTCACAGCATAAGCAAATGTAAGATGTCTTAAGATAATATTCCACAGCAGGTATGTATCACCTTACCCATTTATGGGCTCTTATTCTTAAACTCAGAAGCTAAGATAATGAAGTTGGGGGCTGAGAATGAAGTTCAGTTGATGTAGTGCCTTCCTAGCTTGTACAGAACTGTGGCTTCAGTTGGCAGCATACCTAAACCAGGACTTTAGCATACTCCATAATCTCAGTCTTAGGGAGGTAGAGGAAGGAGGATCTTAAGTTCAAAAGCATCCTCAGCTAAGTAGGAAGTTTGAGGCCAGCCTGGGCTACATAATATAAACAAACAAAAATCTGTGTTGGTTTTATAAATAAATAAAGACAGACAGACAGACAGACAGAAAGACAGACAGACAGGAAGGAGGGAAGGAAGGTAATGGAGTCATACTTTCTGGGAAAGTGAATGACCTTTGATATTTTGACAGTGGCCAGTGTCATTATTAAAGTTCTCTATGTGTTCCCTTCAACCAGGGCTGTGTGTCAGTACGCTGCCTAGCATCAAACTGATTTCAGTTCCAATAATTCACCAGCATACTTTCCCACCTCATGATGGACAAAAAAAGCAATTTTAATCTTTGAGTGTAATATTCTCATGTGACTGGTTGTCTGATTATAACCTCTTTCCATCCAGAATGCTGCCAAATGAGGATCCTCCTGTCTCCGAGCTTGAACCTTTACTGTCCTAATTAGATGGCAGGTAGAGACTTCTGATCTGGATAGACAGGCTTTGTGGCCCTACTCAAAGAACTGACAGGAAATAGAACTACAGCCTTTTTGAGTGATCAAAGTCTTAGAGAGGGAAACTGAGGCAGGATAGAAAATCAGGGAGAAATGAGGCATGGCAGGCAAAGGAGCCCCTTACCCCTGATGGCAACCAAGAATTCTCACAAAAGAGCCAGCTGGATATCTCGGAGGAAAAAGATGTTTGCTACACAAACATGACTACTTAATTCAATCCTTGGGACTTATGTGTTAAGGTGGAAGGAGAGAATTAACACCACAAAGTTCTCCTCTGATCTCTACACACACTTAGTGTGTGTTCTGTGGTGGTCTGAATAAGACATGTCCCCTATAGGCTCACATATTTGAATCTTGGCCTCTGGTGGTGGTGCTGTTTTGGGGAGGTGGGGCCTTACTGGAGGAAGTGTGCCACTCTGGCAGGCTTTGAGAGTTCACAGCTTCATTTCACTTCCTCTCCACCCTCTCTGCTTTGGCTTGTGTTTGAAGATGTGATCTCTCAGCTTCCAGCTCTTGCTGCTGCTGCCATCCCTTCTTCCCCCGCATTATGGACTCTCTTCAAAACGGTAAGCTGAAATAAACTCTTCCTTCTATAGATTCTTTTTAGTTACGGTGTCTTATCACAGCAAAAGAAAAGGGCCACATGCTCCCACACTCTAAACATGCACAAATGCAGTATAAATAAAATTCAGATTTAAAGAGGAAATCTCACTAGGATTAAGAACCATGACTATAATCAAAATATATCTTGTTGACATCCTTCTGCTCCAGCAGAATAAGGGTTGCTTTGACCTTATCTCAGCTTATAAATCTCTGCGCAGCAACTCATGAGTCATCCAACAAACATTTTTTTTTCTTCCTTTTTGACACAGGATTTCACTGTGTAGTCCAGGCTGTCCTGTAATTTGCAACATAAACTGGGCTGATCTGGAACTTACAGAGGTCTGCCTGCCTGTGCCTCTCAAGAGCTAAATGCTGGATTAGCTAACAGTGTGCATCGCCATACCTGGCCACGCCTGACAATCTTAAAATCACTAAAGAAATGTCTTCTAGATAAAAAAGTCTATCCAGATGTGGTGGTGCACCACCAAAGTCTCAGGAGATGGGGCAGAAGGAACATTAACAGTTCAATTTTAACTTAGGCTATATAGTGTGACCTTCATTTTTAAAGTATATTGAAGGAATTTACTTAAATTCTTTGGGCCGAGCCACCCAGGTCCCAGTGTCACCCAAATGGAGTATGTGGATGTTAAGATACTTGAAGAGACTCTCTCGAGACTCTTGTACCCATGTCCTAACTTCTTTTCCTTACATGTCTCCCTTAGCCAGTGTTTCTTCAAGACAGAGTCTTGTGTTGGCCTTGTATATAGTTCAGGCTGACTTTGAACTTTAATCCTTCTACAATCCACCTCCTGTATACTGGGATTACAGGCAAGCACCACAGTGCCCTGTTTAAAACCTTTTCTTTATCAACTGTAGCTTTGCTTCATTACAAAAAGGAAAGACACCCCTCCCCTCCATACCTCTCCAGTTCTTCTGGCACACAGAAACCTCATCTGTGGGTCTCTGCTCATTTATTCCACCAGGACTAGGCTCACAGATGCACATTATTTGTTAGCAGCATGATGCAGACATATTTTAAATAAATCACATCTCACTGTCCCTAGGTTTCATGTCCATCTTGTGGAATACATAATCAGAAGGAGCATGCTGAAGTCAGGATCATCTGTAGAGGAACGAAGGGACACAGATGGGTCTGGATGCAGGAGTAGGAAAGAAGCCTGGGGTCAAAGAATGGGCCGACAATCAGGTCCTGGATATTAAGGTTCTGATCCACTTCCTGGAGCCCTGGCCAATAGCAATAACCTGGCCCGCCCAACGTTCTGATGTGAGGCACCATTTCAGGAGGCTTCTTACCTTAGCCCCTCCTCTTGCTCCTTCTCTTCCCCCTTCTCCCGGAGAGGTCGCCTGTGGCTTCGGCCCCCTCTCTTTCTCTGACACCCTCTTCTCTATTCACCTTCCCCCCATTCCTTACTCTATAATAAAGTCCCTTCACGTAAGTTTAGCGTGAGTGTCCCTTTCCGTGCCCACACCCACGCAGATCACCGCCACGGAGCCGCCCACCTGCGTGGGCCCCACCCACCAGCTACAGGTACTCTCAAAATCATCCTACACTGGAGGCAGAGTGGCCAGAACAAGTCCTTTGTTCTTTTCCCACTCAAGCTATTACTGACAGTTTGACAGTGTTTCTTGGTATCTTATTGAAGCAATTGAAATAAACAGAGTTGCAAAGCAGTAAAGATTTATTCAAAAGCAAAGGGGTAGTATAGGTCAGGAAGAAGTACACTTTCAGGAGTGATGTAGTGCAGTGGGGTACTGGAGAGGTGGCTCAGTACTTAGGAGAGCTTGCTGAGGACCTGGGTTTGCTTTCTAGCACCTACATAAACACCTATAACTCAAGTTACAGGGTTTCTAACACTCTTGTTTGTCATCTCCAGCGTCCTGCACCTGAACATGTGTGGCATCCCCCCTCCCTCCCTATACACAAATCCTTTCTTTTCTTTTTGTTTTTCAAGACAGGGTTTCTCTATTTAGTCCTGGCTGTCCTGGAACTCACTTTGTAAACCAGGCTGGCCTCGAATTCAGAGGTCTGAATGCCTTTCCCTTCCAAATGCTGGGATTAAAGGAATGGACCACCACCAAGTCTTTAAAACAAAATTGACAGCAGGCAACATGTGATTTACTCAGGGCTCCCAATTACTGTTTGGAGCTTCCTTTTATGGAGTACAAGAGAAGAAGTTTGGCTGCTAGTTTTGATCGACAAGCATGGATTACTTATGAAAATAAGTCTTTGTTTCCTGTAATTAAGTTACTATGTTTCTGTACAAGCAGAAAACCTGGTGTGTACAGTACAAACATTGGAATTCATAGTGGGCAACAGTCCTGAATCTGAACTGAGGACTGCATGGTGTGATCACTGCATGTCTGTGTATATGTGCATGTGTGTATTCAGAACCAAGGCTGCAGTGAAGCTGCATGGTGCACCACTAGCTGGCAGGGCCAGAAACACCTTGGATCCATTGCACATTTGCCTTTGAATTATTTCTGCTCCTTGCATGTCTGGAAACCTTCGACTGTTGTCAATTCTTTTCTGACCCTCAGTGGAGCTGGGCTGTTGCCTATAAATCTAAACTAAATTTGATAATACCTAACTCTAAGGGGTATACAGCCAGCCAAATTGAACGACAAAAATGAAACCATCGTGTGTACAATATCCAAATATTTATTTTATTTTTCAAGACAATGTTTTTCTATGTAGCCCTGTTCTTGAACTCACTATGTAGACCAAGCTGGCCTCGAACTCAGAGATCTGCCTGACTCTGCCTCCCAAGTGCTGGGATTCAAGTTGTGTACCACCACTGCCTGATTTGTTTTTATGTTATGCTAACCTGTATAGTTTGTTTCTGTGCCAGTTGTGGGCTTGGTGATCTTAGGAGGCCAGAAGAGGGCCTCAGAACTCCTGCAACTGGAGGTACGGACAGCATGATTCTCCCATGCAAACAGAAACACACACATACACTATTGACTCTCCCAAAGCCACGTTAAATACCATCTCAGTAACCTACTTTGGTTTCTCACTGTAGATTGAGTGTAACATTTCCAGCATACCTCTATTTCTGCTAGTTTATTTTTGTCTGTCTGTGCACCTGGTGCTTGCAGCATTCTCAGAGGCTAGGGCACCCGGAGCTCCTGAACCTGGAATTACAGGTGATTGTGAGCTGCCACGTGGGTGCTGGGAACCAAATCTGGGTCTTCTGATTAAGCAACACGTGTTCTTAACTGCTGAGCCATCTCTTCAGCCTTTCACACTTGCATTTCTTAAAAACTAAACTCAGTTTACCTAACTTTTTTGATATATATTATAGATAAACGTTTATTGAAATAGAATGAGCAGTAAGCAGGGTGCCTATTCTCTGAAGGATACCAAACAAAATGGCTCCGCTCTATTCGTTTGAGGAATTTCTAAGAACATAAAATACTCAATCTGCATGAAGGTTACAGAAAACAAAAAGCTTGATTAGTGAACAGTATCACCGCAGCGGTAAAAATTCAACTTGAGATTGTTTCTCCTAACTCTGCACAACACATTTAATACAGACATCTGTAAAGGCAACTTTTACGGATTTCGCTGTTTACCTTTATCAACTAAATTGCCTGAGGCTTGGATGGCTCAGCAGTTCAGAACACTTTGTGCTCTTGCATTTCCAACTTTAGTTCCCAGTATCCACGTTCCAGGGATCTGAAGTCCTTTTGTGACTTCTGTGGGTACCAGGCACATACATACATGCCGGGAAAACGCCAAAACACGTTTAATTTAGTATGTGTGTGTGCCACGGTGTGCGTGTGGATCTTAGAGAATTTGCAGGAGAAGGCTCTTGCTTTGCGCCACGTGGGTCCCGGGGATCGAACTCAGCTTGGCAGCAAGTGCTTTTTGCCTGCTGAGCCATGTCGCCGTCTCCTTTGCTTTTAAGCTGCCTCACGGAGGCTCTGTCGACTGCCGCAGCACACGCGAAAGGAGCGGATAATGGAAATTGACCATTAGCCAGGGTCCGCCCGGCCCCAGGCCTGCTCCTAAGCTTTCCAGCAAGAGTAGAATCCTGCACGTTGGGGTATCTGCAGGTTGCCCTCCGTGCCGAGGCACCGCCTCTTCGCGCATGCGCTTCTGGGTGGCCGCGTGGGGCGACGGGAGCCCCGCCCAGGCCCCGCCTCCCTGGCTGGTCCACCGCGGCTGTGCAGGGGGTATTTACTTTCCGTGTCCTCGGTTCTCGGTCTCGGAAACTTGACAGGCACAGGGCTGCCATTTGCGGTGGGAAATATTACACTGTATCGGCCTTGGGGCTCGGGACGGCAGTGGAAAGGGTTCTTTTTGGCGCTCGGGCGGTGAGCAGCCCAACGTGCTCCCCTGTCGGTACGGTGCGGTGGTACGTGCCTCAGGGCGCGCGCTGCTCCCGCGCTCCGGGCCTCGCGCGGGCGGGGGTGCGGGTCGGAGTGCGGCGGCGGCTGCGGGCCGGGCTGTACGGCCGAGCAGTTGGCGTCGCTGCGGGCGCTGGGCGCGGCGGGCCGGGTGGCGCGGGACCGGGCGCCGCCGCGCCGCCGCGATCATGTCGGAACCGGCGCCCGAAGTTCCGGAGGATTTGTTCCGCGAGGTCAAGTATTACGCGGTGGGCGACATCGACCCGCAGGTACCGCCCGCACGGGGCCCCTCCGTCGTGCCATCCCCTGCTTCGGCGCGCGCACGTCCTGCAGGACTCCGGGCCGGAGCCGCGGGGCACGCCGGGCCGCGAAGGGCCGCGGGAAGGGCCTCGCGAGCATCGACTCGGCGCGGCCGCCGGCCGAGCATCCTGCGGGGCCCTGCTGAAAGCTTCCCTTGCGGAGGGGTCTGCCCTCTTGGCCCCTGATTTTCCCTAAGGGTGGATTGTACGGTAGGTGTGGAAGGTACCGAACCCACACGGTCACAATGATTCGTGCGAGTAACCATGGGTCTGGATCTATCTACAGAACATTGCCGGTGGTCGCGTTATCTTCAGGATAGTGTCCCAGACATTTTCTTTCCTGAACTATGCGTACAGTTGTGTCGCCTTCGGTGTTTCGTGGTGGGTCCTAAGGAAGGAATTGTCTAAGAGCCACTGAGCACGGCCTTCCAGAGGCTCGTAATTGTATCCTAGTAACAGAGGTCCGTTGGGTCTTGGTCGTAGAGACTTCTGGCTGAGCCCATAGTGATCCGAATGAGTGATTGTAACTGGCTTTTCCCAGTACTGATCACCCCGCTACCACCACACCACCTTTTTTTCTCTTCACCTTTTCTTAATTTTCATTTTGGGACTTTGGTTCTTACAAGGATCTTGAACCAAATGTCACTTGAAACCAGGAACACACTGAACTGAGCTGTTTGCCCAACTATGTGTGAAATGTGAGTGCTTAAAAAATCTCCCTGCTATGCCCTTGTAATCTGAAATAGTGTTTTAAAAAAGGTTTTGAGCCAGGGCTTCCTTGAGTCTTGTGATGCAGATTGAGGAAGCTCACAAGTAGTGGGCACCCCAGTACAGGCCGGGCGTTGGGCCTGGTACACAGTGTGCTGCAGAAGAAGCATTCCTGAATGCTTCATCCTACAAATAGAACAGGTGTAGGTGCCATAGGTGCTGAGTCTTAAAAAAAAGCAGATATTGAGCACAAGAAGTTATTTTCTCTGTGGAATCTGTGCTAGGAATTGAAGGCATTTATATATATTTGGCATGTGTCCTGACAGTCACTGGGTGGAATTACAAGGTGGCTTCTGTGAGACAGAATTAGTAATATGCAGTTTGGGAAGGAGTTTTGGTGTGAGTTTCCACAGTTTGATGGGAAGGGTTCTACTGCAGGGACCTGAGGAGCTAACACAGAGAAGAGGCACAACAAAGTGAGACCTGCTTCTGGAAAACTCATGGAGAGGAAGTAGTGGGACCTGAGGAGGAAAGGCCAGGGAAGGTTTGCTGAGTGCTTGTCCCTGAGTATAATGCAAGGCTTCAGTGTGTGAGAGAGTCCATGGGTCCATGCAGGATGGCTTGTGGCTGGTGACTGTGGCCTGCACTCCCGTCAAGGATGCTCCTGTTAGTCCTCAGCTTTTGGCATCCCGGTGGCTGTCTCGGTGACTCTCAGAACTTTGACTCTCCCATCTGTAACAGCTGTTTATGAACTCTGGAGAGCAGGGTCTTCTTCTTTGGGTGTAACTGGAGGTTTCTCACCAGGTATCACCAGGTACAAAGAGTAGGTGTGTCCACACTGAAGCCCAGCAGTGCCCCTTTACCTCTCCACTTCTGGTCAGATCAGTCCCTCCAGAAGATGCCAGCATTTGTGGCTTGGCTTTTCTGTTATGCTTGCTCCCTGTCTAGTTACTGTCTGGTTGATTCTATCCCATTTTTCTTCTGTTGCTACTGACATTTCTTTAGTGACCCGCCTCTCACAGTTGTGAGAATTGGCACAGTTGTATTTTAACAAGTCTGTTAAGGCAACCCATGTATTCCTGTGTTGATATTCATCTGTAAGATCTGGTGATGCCATCTTTCTTTGTGATAGACAGCTTCCATGACTTAAGGAAAGACTTTTGTGCATAGCACTCAAGAATACACTGCCTATGTTTGGATCTAAGTTCCCTTGGGCGCTCTCCCTCAGGGTGTACATTTTGCCTGATGGACACCTGCAAGTAAGAATTCTGGTGGGCCTCTGCCTTCAGAAACTTCCTAACAGTGGTGGGACTGCCAATTCTCAGCCTTTGGGTACTCTCTAGAACTCAGCAGGTACAGTTGCGCCCTGGTATATCTTGTCTGTCTGGAGGACAGCACACTGCATCTCTATGGACTGTGAATCATCTTGGACTGTGAATCAGGGTTGCTGTATTTTATTGTTCAAAAGTATTTCATTGGTTTTATCACTCAGGAAAAGACTTCTGTAGGAAGCAGAGTATGTTTTTAATTAAATGTTTTTTTATTATTGCTAATAATGACTTCTTTGATTAGGAAGGCAGTACAGTATTTTTTTTTTTAATTAATTGTGTTGTTTTCTTAGGTTATTCAGCTTCTTAAAGCCGGAAAAGCCAAGGAAGTCTCCTACAACGCATTGGCCTCACACATCATTTCAGAGGATGGGGACAATCCTGAGGTGGGAGAAGCCCGGGAGGTGTTTGACTTGCCTGTTGTAAAGGTCAGTGGAAGTCAGAGCCTCTGCCTCATGTCATGTGTCTCCACAGCAGTGCCTTGGCTCTAGAGCAGGGCTTTCTGCCAGGCTTGGTGTCTGTGGGCCAGTGTTAAGTGGGATGCCATCAGGTGAGTGAAGCCCTTAAACTTTGGTCACCTGCCTTAACTTTGGGACTTATGGTGACTGCATGGCAAGGTTGCTGTATAAGAACCCCTGCTGTCACTTCCCGCCAACTCTCCAGCACAGGAAACCATCCTAGGACTTGGCTTTGCTGCCTTGTCAGATAGGCGTTTATGTCATAGGAAGACATGCTTGATTCCAGAAGCTTCTAAAAGGCAGCTGTCCTTTCCCTGGTGGTTAGTGGTCCTGATCTCCAGCTGGCTAGCTGAAGGGATGAGGCCTCTGCCCTACACTGCCCCCGTCTCCCATGATAAAGGTCACAGTACCAGCTGTCCACCTAGTAGTCACCTGGACTGTTCTTCAGCGTGACCTCTGGGTACTCATTTGTAGAATGTGGACTTGAGCTGGTGAGCAATTTATTCTGCTTTTGTTCACCTGCATACTGTACTCTGGGGACTTGTAAGTCAGGTGCATGTATGTAACGTGTTACTTTTGTGTTGGCCTTTCAGTTTTGTTACTTGCCTGCTGCCATTACCCTCTTTGTACTGTTCAATGCTCTATTTTAAGAAGCCAGCAATTAAGTGACCATGGTTCTACAATAGCAACTAGGAATGAAATGACTGAGTCGGATAACTCAGTCTAATAGTAATAATAACTGGCTGTTGGACGTGGTACCCTCCCGGTGTCTGGGGTCTAGAAAACATTGTAGACTTGGCTTTGAAAATGAGTCTGAACGGTGGTCTGCCTCAGGAGTCATGAGCGGTTCTTGACTCATGCTGTCAGGCAACTACCTTATCAGAGGACGATTCATCTGTAGCAGTAAATACAGTGGTCACATGTGTACATCAGCACATATGCTTGCTCAGGCCCACTATATCTGATGATTGGTGCTCAGCATGGTTTCTGGGCACTTCACCTATTGCTTCTTGCTAAAGTTTGCCAGATGTCTGGCTGTGGGCAGACTCCTTCAGTTTACACCTCAGCCTGCCTGCCTTTCCTGTGAGCTTGCTTTCTGTTAGTCATTGCATATAGTAAAGTGGTTGCATGTCTCATACAGATTAGGAAAGGGTTTACCTTACAAATATGTTTTTGGGCTTAGGTCATTGTTGTCAGACAAAGCATAATGATAGCTTTTAACACATTGACCCCAAGACTCCCTTTGCAATAAATACTTTGTGTTACCCACCTTAGTCTATGAAATAAAATCTGTGTGTAAGATAGCTTATCATGTGATTTAATAATCAGAATTGGGGAGATGAATGACAGATGAATAACAGCTTGCTTGTATGGGGACCTGAGTTCTGATCCCTAGCACCCATGAAAACTATGCATGGCCATGTATATAACCCGAGTACTAGGGAGGATGGGGACAGGAGAGTTACTGGGGCTTCTGATCATCAGCCAGTTTCACGTTTAGTAAGACTAGGGTGGAAGATGATAGAGTAGGGCACCTAATGTTCTTCTCTGGCCTCTGCACGTGTGTACACAGGTGCACATATATGCATCTTTCATACACAACACATACATTTGTACCTAGGGACTAAGAGTATAGCTTGGTGGCAGGTCAGTGTTAAATTTTCATCAGGCCCCAGGTTCTATCCTTAGCAAAATAAAAACAAATATAAATTGCTGAAGCTGCTGACATGTAAAGGGAAATGAACAATAGGTAAATACTTGGGTACAACCACTTGATGAAATTGCCAGGTACCATTGTCTATAGCATCATGAGCTATGGCCAGCAGTGCAGGTGGCTTCATCCTGCAAGAGGAGTTTTCAGTTAGAAGGTGACAGTTCAGAATGGTGATTACAAAGTTGTAGGCTGAGTAGAGCAGCCAGTCTGCTTTTGTCTTGCATGTGTACAGTATGGCTGCTGCATCTCTAAGAACTACCGTGGGACACCGTGGCAGACTGTGCCCTGTTCCACTCTACCCGCTTTGGCTGTAGTTCTTAACAGGTGACACGTGTCAGCATCTCAGTCTACTTGTTATTTGTAGCAGTGCCTATGTTAGCCAGCACCTGTTGTGTTTTGGGGCCTCTCAGAGCAACCTACCGTTGAGTCTTTGGGGTACTTCCTGACTTACCTGAGTCTGAGCTGGGTTATCCTTGATCCCATGCAGGTGCTGGAATGTGGATTTAGCTGACGGTGTGGGGTAGCTATTGCCTGGTCCCTAGGGGCAAGCACATTCTTTTATAGTTGTCTTAGTCACTCTTCTGTTGCCACGAAGAGACACTGGTCAAGACAAGCATGTCACTGGGGGTATGCTTACAGTTTCAGAGGTTTAGTCCATTTTCACCATGATGGGGAGCATGGCAATATGCAGGCACATGCTGCCGTAGTAGCTGAGGGCTTCATCCTGATCCATAGGCAAAGAGAAAACTGGGCTGTGGGAATAAGTTTCAAATTTAATAAAATCCAGTCTGAGATATCAGAGGGATCTATCCACAGTCAATCCAGGAGGGTCAGAGAGTGGTGATTTACACCTTTAATCCCAGCAAAGGGAGTGTCCCAGGAGTGGTGACCTATCCCCTTAATCCAATCTGCGTTCTTGGTCATCTTAGTTTACAGAAGGAGTTCCAGGCTCCCAGGTAGGTAGTGGTGGTGCCATGCCTTAACTGAGCGAAGAAAGTATTGAAGGCAGGCATAGAAAGACAGACCAGGCAGAAGAAGCCATGGCTCAAACTGTTAGTCCCAGCACTTAGGAAGCAGTGGCAAGAGTTCAAAGCTAGCCTGGTCTTCAAAGCAAGTTCCAGAACAGCCAGGACTATTACACAAAAAACTCTGTCGCGGGGGAGACTAGAAAAGATGGCTCTGTCCTCTTGATATTCCAGACTGGTTTTTACTAAATTTGAAACATATCCCCACACTGGACCAAACAGACTTTGAAACCTCAAAGCCCACCCAAGGAAACACTTCTCCAGCACCACACCTCCTAATCCTTCTCAAATAGTTTATGGGGCTCATTCTTAATTGAAACCACCATAATCTGGATGTTAACTTTTAAAACAATTGTTATTTTATTTGTATGAGGGTTTTGTGTGCATGTTTATCTTTGTATCATGTTTGTGCCTGGTTCTTGTGCAGGCCAGATTAGGGTATTGAATTTCCTGAACTGGAGTTACAGATGGTTATGAGCCACCAAATGGGTGCTGGGAATCAAGCCTGGGTCTTGTGTAATAGCTGACAGTGCTCATAACAGTAGAGCCAACTCTAGCCTGTTATCATTCTGCTTTACCAGTGGGCCTAGCTTGGCATTACTCTGGTGCCTGGAGAGGTAGCCCTCTGCTTGGAATGGACTTGGAAATGGTCCTTAAGTTGAGGAACCCTCTCAGCCTTTGTGAAGGCTCTAGGACTGTGAAGCTGGGTGGATAGAATGTAAAAGGGTACATTTCCAAACTGGTGCTTCCTAAAGCTGCCTGAGAGCACTTTGGGGTTCTCCTGGCTGCTTCACACTGAATACAAGAAAAGTGCCACCATTGCTGTCCAGTTCAAACTTCTCACAGACCATTGCTGCAGGCTGTGACAGCCTTCAGGGCCACATACAGCTGGCAGTACTGTTTTAGGGAATGCTCCTAGAAGCTCAGCTGTAGCTCCATAGGTGCCTTCTGCGTGAACCTGTTAGAAAAAAGTTTAGCCATGAGAAGGCATTCTGAATTCAGAAGAGTCAGCCACACAGCTTGCTTTGATTTTCATGGTGATACTGGTATGTGGTCTAGGCATTGTCCTGCTTTGGCAGATCCATTGTAAGGGATACAGGTTTACTCCACCATGTCTGATCCAGGACAGGCTATTGATGTTGACTCAGTACCTAGATTTCATTGGGATTAACAGATTGTCAGAAAGTAGGGAGCAGTGTTGGTTAAGATTATCAGAGCAGGGGCCTCTTGCCAGAGCACCATAGAGAACCAGCTTTAGCCAGGCATGGTGGTATAGGCCTGGGATTTTAGTGTAGCACAAATTCAAGGCCAGCCTTGGCTATATGTCAGGTTTTGAGTTCAGCATTGGGTTCGTGAGTCCCTATCTCAAACTAAAAAAGGAAGGAAGAAAAGAATTAAACATGTCACTTGGAAAATGCTGTGTGGGACACATTCTGGTAGACCTGACCATAGTGTCTGCCTTACTGGTCAGTGTGAGTGGAGACTATATTCCTCCTGTTCATGTCTGCCCAGGGTCTTGTAGCATCTGCACTGATCTGGAATGTATTTTGCGGACTAAATGCTGCCTCAGTAATGAGCAGTTGAGTATGTATGTTTGTCCAAGCTTCTGGAAGTCAAGCTGGCAAACGGGGAGCATTGCTAGTATTTCACATTGTCATCTCTTGAGATAGGAGTTAACAGAATAGAAACAGTTGGTCTAATTTTAAAATTGAGTCAGAAATATAAGGTGAGCTAATTTTGCAGGAAAATAAAGTATCCAGAAGGTAGCTGTTAGTTCACCATGTGATATTCATAAGATTAGAGAGAGCTTTTTTTTTTTTTCCTTTTCTTTTTAAATGACTTGCAAATATTGTATATCCTTGGTTTTCAATATAGTCAAAATTTTGCCAATTTAGTCTGTTCCCTGACTGGGCTGAGCTGGTGGGTGAGGTGGGCAGCAGTTTATGTATCTGTCACTAGCTAAGGAATGCAGTGGCTGCTTCATTCTGGACCTGGGGTTTGTGACTTGGGCCCAGGTTGTTTGACTGTTACTAACTACCTGGTCCTCATGTTTATAGGTGGGTGCCTATGTGGCCACAACAGAGCCTTTTAATTTCCAGAAGCAACTACTAGTGAAGTCCTGCCATTTTGTTACAGATTGTGAGTACCTGATTTTTGTCATTTTTTCTTTTTCAGCCTTCCTGGGTGACTCTGTCCGTGCAGTGTGGCACTCTCCTGCCGTATCCTTTTCTACATCAAGACTGGGGGATAGCTAGCTGTGGGTGTAAGATCACATTGAGTTAGTGAGTGGGGGCCTGGGGTTAGCTGTGGGTCTAAGATAAGTGAGTTAGTGGGTTCATGAATGGAACCAGCCCTTTCCTCTGCACCTCTGTCCCTGCTCTTTCCTATCCTGTGTGAGGTGGTATTTACCTGGTCCTCGTCATGACCTGCATCAAAAAGTGGTGACCAGCAGTTGTGACGAGGACCCAGGGTTCTAGCTCTTATCAGTCTTAAGATGTCTATTTAGACAAAAAATAGTTTTAGAATCCTGTCAGGTGAGAAAGTCATGAATGACTTGCAGAACAGGAGAAGGAAGTTCCAGGTTTGCTAAGTAGTCATCTTCTTAGGTTCTATGGCAGGTTTGTTATTCTACACTCCCCACTTAGCCCTTGCTTTGGTTGTGAGAATAGAGTAGTGATGACCTTATTCTGGGGTGGGGTCGAGGGTGGGGGTGAGTGCAGCTCAGTTGACAAAGGATTATCTTAATTTTAGGTCCTTGGCTCAGTCCCCAGCATTGCATAAGTTGAGTGTGTTGGCCATGCCCATAATCCCAGCACTCAGGTGGTAGAGGATCAGTAGTTGAAGGCTATCCTTGGCTTCATAAGAGAGTTCAAGCCCTGCGTGGGTATGAGGCCCTGTTTCAAAATCAAAAGCAGACTCACTCTATCCTGTGGAGCCTCCTCGAGACGCGTCAGCCACATCAGATTTCCCCTTTGTAACTGCCCAGCATCCTGCCTTGGGTCCCAACTGGGATACTGCTTGCCATTTCTATTTCCTCCTGTAGGCCTAGTGGCTTCTGGTGTAGTCTGTCAGGATAAAGCTTCACTGGAGAGGCAGTCCAAGGAGAACTTGACTTTGGAAATCATTTCTGCCATGCAGGAACGACACTAAAATTCAGGCTGGGCACCTGAGGATCACCACCACCATCATCAGGCGCTTCATTTTACAATTGTACCACAAAGCTCTTTGAATGTACATACTCCTCTCCAGTCTGAGCAGTGAGACCCAACTGAGATACTACCAAGGGCCTCAGGCTTGGGCCTTCCTTTCTCAGCAGCTTTTCTTGGAGGGTGCAGTTCTGGCTCAGAAATTCTCATTCTTCATTCAGAGTTCAAAGAGTGAAGGTTCTTTGTTGCTTTGCATCCTTATAAGCAGGGGTTTCAAAGCAATGAGACAAACCAACCCCGGGAAAGTGAGCCTTGCTGAGATTGAGTCATGTGTTCTATCTGTGGTGTCCTTTCTGGACCTTTTCTCTACTCCAGTCTTCCTGAGGAGGGTATTTGAACTCTTGCCTATCTGCCCATATCTGCCCATAAAGGAACCTAAAGCATCAGAATGAGGGCCCAAGATGGTCACCCTTCCATTTTTAGAAGGAGAGAAGCCATGAAGTTAGGTGGCGAAGTGGAAAGACCTTGGCTAGTAGTAGATCAGAGAGCTTTGTGCCAGTCTCCCTCTGTTTATTGTGGGCAGGGACGGCCCACAGTTAGGATTTGTCAGTGTGTCTGCAAGGGAAATCGAAACAGCAGTTACCGCATAGTCTGTTCGTTACCCTCCCATCTCACTGGCTCCTTTCCACCTGTTTTGAACAATGGACACTCCATTGTGTTGAAGGCTCCCTCTCTCCAGGAGACCTGCTCTGTCCTGCTTGAAGCACAGCTGATCTTAGAAGGAACTCAGATGAGTGGTTCAGTCAAGCTTAGAACTAGGAATGGTCTTGGGAATTTACATTCTAGGGATTGACTCTAGGGCCCTGAGGTGTCCTGCCTGATTTCAGAGCACACAGGCTCTTCTAGCAAGGAGCCCTGCGTGGGACAGCACAGCCTTGCTGTTGCATTTGGACATCTCTGCACTTGGCTTTTTAGCGTGTGTTTGTATATCTGCGTGGTGTGTAGTTAGTGGTCAGGAAGTATCCAGTGAAGACACTGTCCATCTTAGTGATGATGTGTAGAGAATTAGATTTTGTGATGCCCTTTACTGAAAGTTGCTCGCTTCCTTTCATGCTTTACTCCCATCTGCTCTGCGGTCTCTCTGGTCATCTTCAGCCTGTGTTGCTTTCTAAGTGCTCTGAGCGGGAGGGAAGTGGCAGAGCCTGCCCTAGTGGGCAGGCAGGGCTTGTGCTAGTGAAGTCCAGCTGTGCTCATCTTACTTCATTGCAATCTTAATAACTGTCCGACAGAGTCAATGGTTTCTCTCCAGAGTCCTGTCAGATTTTTTTTGGACTCACTGCCTGCCTTTCTCAGGTAAGCATGGTTATTGTCTACAATGGTTCTGAGCGCCCATTGCACTTGGACCTGTGACCTATTTGTTAACCAGTTCCCTAGAATCCTTGTGCTGAACTGACTATATTTGATAATCAACTATTAGCACACTTACTATTGTTTAACTATAAAATATACACATACCCATAGTTTAAAGAAATACAGATATTTAAACCACGAAGATGAAAATACTCTAATTGAAATTAGATGACAAAATTTACTCAGCTTTGTAATCTTAGGAATTTTCATAGATGAATAAAAAAAAAAAAAGATAGCAAAAACCTTAGCAGATGACTCTAAGGAGTGGATCCAGCTTATATTAGCCCATAAAGCCATTTGCTGTAGTTTTTAGTCAGCTGAACATTTTAATAATGAGATAAGCATTTTTACTTATTGTATTTGTAATGATCCATTTAGTCCTGGAGGATGCAGGGGGACTTACTGCTCACTGAGGGGAAAATTAGTGCAGCTGACTGAAAAAGTTTAGCAGTATCAGGAACTGTGTAATACTCCAGTGCTGAAGCTTGGAAATGAGGCTAGGATGGCCGTGTGCGTTATCTATGAGAGGGCAAAGTCAGAAACAGACGACTATAGGGAGCTGCTTAGGAACCCTATCTCATATACCTACAGAATAGTTTAGAAAATCGATCTTTTATAAAAGTGTGTGAAGTTGGGACGGTGTTAAGTGGAAAAACTGGATTTAAGAGATGCACAGCATTGCAGCAGTCAGGGAAAAGAGGAACTGAGTATTGATGGTGGTTAATTTTGGGTCCTGAGAGACATGGGTATTGTTGTAAAAGTACATCCTTAGTAGTAGTGTCCTGTTGTAACCGCAGCTGACAAAAGTCTACTATGACACAGGAATCCCCAAATCAGGGTTATACTTTTAAACAGTCTGCCAAAATCAGTGACTTGGGTAGGAGAAGGTGGAATTTACAGCGGCCCCACTGTCTGTCCTTGGGTACTTGTGATGGCAGGGGCTAGCCTGTCCTGAGAAAGGAGCAGACCAGGGTGCTTGTGAGCTGGGGAGGACTTTGTCTTTGTCTGCTCTTCCCTCACTCAGCCTTGCCCAGGCCGGGAGCCAGGGAGTGTGGGTACCATTGTTAGGTTGTTGGCTAGACTTAACCTTCAACACATGATGTTGCCAGTCTGAGGGACCCTCCCTTGTCCAGGCAATGAGTAAGTAAGTTTATCTGCAGTTACTTGTTCTTTTCTGTCTTATAAATTGTAGAAATTCTGTGAAATTACAAAGGCTTCATTTGTGTTCTGCTGCCTCGGTTGATACAGACCATTAAAGTCACTCTTTATTTCTCTGAACAGAGATTTGTATTTTACTAGTTTTTTTAACCTTAGTTTTTGGTAATCTCCCATCTGTTTATTTGTAACTTGAATGAGGATAGTCTCAAATTTTGATTTTGATTAATGTTACAGACTTGTAAATGCTGGGGGTGCTGGGTATATGCAGCCTCTACTATTTTCCTACAGTCTCTATGCTTTCCAGATTTATATTCAAACCAGACAAATGGAAAGTGAGGCCATATTACCATGTCACCATCTCTACCATAGCACCGTGTGCTTCACCTGCAGTGTGTGTCACTTCCTTACTCTGGGTTCCATAGGCTTTGCCTCTGCCAGAAGGGATTCACACTCAGAGAAAGGAGAAGGCCGGCTGAAGTGGGGTGGAGAGGACAGAGACTTGAGGGTCAGTAGATAAGCTGAAAGTATGCTAATATACAATGATTACAGGTCTGGGGGGGGGTTGGGTTTTCTGTTTCTTTCTTTTTTTTTTTTTTCAAGACAGGGTTTTTCTGTAGCCCTGGCTTTCCTGTAACTTACTCTGCAAACCAGGTTGGCCTGGAAGTCAGAGGTCCACCTGCCTCTGCTTCCCGAATGCTGGGATTAAAGGCATGTCCTACTACCACCTGGCTGATTAAAGGGTATAAGTGAGCTAACTAGATATTATTAAATATTATCTTGAGTTTAGTGTGAAAACACATTTTTTATTCTTAGACCAGTAGTCAATATGTAGTGATAGTAGTAAGTGGAATGTGATGCTCATGGGGTTAGAGCACACGTCATACTTTGTGTGGAAGGTAAAGACAGAGGTCCGGGTATGACTGCTTTAGAAAGGAGGGTATTGTTTGGTTAGGGGAGAGGCGCACATACTGACTGGGACCTGAGTGGGTCTGGAGTGAGTCAGGTTGAAGGAAGATGGGGCTGTTTAAGGCATATTTGTTGGTGTGCTTGGTGCCAGGGTGGGAGGCAGGGCTGGGTGAGCAAGGATGGTCAGGGAAGAACATGAGATAGCTTCTTGAGTTTGGGCTTGAGAAAGAAGCCCTTACTGTTTTAGCTATATATTTAATTTTGGGTTATAAACATTTATATTAGAAACTTTGGAAAATGGTATTAAAGTGACAGATCAGTGTGGTGATATATATTGTATGTTTTACAAACTTAGTCTGGAATATCAGAGGACAGAGCCATCTCCAGTCTTTTTTGTTTTGTTTTATTTAATTAATTAATTAATTTATTTTTGAGGCGGGGTTTTCTGTATAATAGTCCTGGCTGTCCTGGAACTTGCTTTGTAGAGCAGATTGGCCTCAAACTTGGAGAGATCCTCCTGCCTTTGCCTCCCAAGTGCTGGGACTAATGGCATCATCACAGATCAGTACTGGAAAATTTTGTCTGGGAAGCTGTGGGCATGGTGGGAGTCAGGGTGAATATTAGAATTGTATACCTGTGGCGAACGAAGGTGAAGGCTGGGATTCCAGTTCACAGATGGAGCCTGGACCTTAGCAGTGGCAGGAAACTCACAGGTCCCAGGGTTTGTCCATGCTGTGGTGTAGGGTCAGTGCCTTTGCCAGAGTTATGAGCCAGAAAGGTCCTGTCTTCAGGTCAGGAGCTTGGGACATGGTGATAAGAAATCAAGTAGATTTGATGTATACCGGGCAAGGATATGCTGTTGTCCACACAATGCAACATGAAGGACAAGTGGGATGATGGGAGTTCTTCAGTGTAGGGGAGAGGCAGCAGGGGTCTGAGAGACCCTTGGTAAGGCATGCAGTTACAGGGATTGAATACCTGGGAAGGGTATTGAACAGGCAAGGTGATGGTTAGGAGCAGACAAAGTTGGAAGAGTGGGTTGGATGCTGCTGTTTTGTTTATATTTCTGGGAACAGCTGCTTTCTGTTCAAAGGACCAGTATGAGTTTGCAGTGATGGTTGTATGTATTCCTTTGCTCTAGTTCTGTGGCCTAGAATCAGGAGAGAAAAGATGGCAAGGTTAGGCCAGAGCCTTGAAGCTCAGGAGCTACACGGGCCTCTAAGTGGTCTTGGAATCTGGGCTGCAGACACCTAAGATGGTCAGCCTGGAGAATGGGGAGGATACTCAAGAAAAAGTAGTGAGGTGAGGGGCTGGTTCCAGAGCATCCCTGCCCACAAAGGTGGGTGGTATCATTGTGGACTCCAGAGGCAGAGTGTTTTTAGGAGACGATTCTGCATTCTCAAAGTCATGACTAGATCAAACATCTTTTAGCAAGTTCATCGAGTAGGAAAAATCAAGTTCAGAAGCAGTAGATCTTTAAGGATCTCTCTCTTTTTTTTAAAAAAAATATTTTTTATTTAAATCTTTTTTTTTAAATTTTTTTTATTTTATGTGCATTGGTGTAAAGGTGTCAGATCCCCTGGAACAGGAGTTATAAACAGTTGTGAGCTGCCATGTGGGTGCTAGGAATTGAACCCAGGTCCTCTGGAAGAACAGCCAGTGCTCTTAATGCACGTGTCTGTATACCACATTAGTTACTTACTAAACATAGTTGAAAACCCCAGTGTGTACTGGGAGGTAAAAATCACTTTTTTTTTTCTTTTTCTTTCTTTTTTTTTTTTTTTTTTTTTTTTTTTTTTTTTTTTTTTTTTTTTTGAGATAGGGTCACTTTGTGTGATCCTGGAATGCACTGTATAAATTAGGCTGGCCTTGAACCCTTGATTTCAACATCGCTGCTGACACAGGCTGACACAAGCTCTGCTTTAAGAAAAGGAGGGCTGTTTGGCCTATTTGAAGAAATCCTGCAACTGTCAGTTCACAATGTTCACTGGGAACATTAATATTTTATGATTGTTTAAAAAATGTTAATTTGCTTTAAGCCATGTTGACAGGTTGTACAGGGCCAGACACATGCAGAGGAATTCAGTGTGCTATAACACAGTGCAGGCTTAGGGACCACACAAGCACTATCCTAAAGAATGTCCCTGTAGCAATAAGTGTATGAGCCCATGCACACGCACCCAGGCATGTTCACCTATGCCAAGGCCTGCTTCGTTCCATAGATCTGTCTTTCCTTATTGCAGTGTTAGGCAAGGGCTCCCCTTCCTTCTTGGACTCTTCCAGGGAGAGGCAGGGAAGAGGACTCCTGTGTGTGCACAGAAGTCACCTCCTTGGAGCTGGTGTTATTGCAGGCAGAGAGCTCTGTAGTCACAGACTTGCCTCTGAAAGTATAAGCAAGTTCCCAGTTCAATGCTGCCTCGATCACAGTGTCTTTTCATAACAGAAAAGTAAGACACTAAAAATGGCCTTGAATTTCTGTCTCCATTTTTCAGATGTGGGGGGGCTTGCAGGCATGTACCACCTGCAACTCCTGCCTAGCTGAGAGCAGTTCCAGTGGGCCGTAGGGGAGCAGGGAATTCTACCTTGGGAGGACAGTGGGACAGGAGAGCACATTGTTGGAGTGCGGTGAGTGCTGTCTTTTCTGCTGGCCATCGGTTCAGAGGAGCGAGCAGGAGGAGGGCTTGCACTTAGGTGGTTTAGTGTGTTGACGGTGGCATTTAGGTGTGGTTGCCATAGGAGCCAGCAGGGATTCATCCTGACACTGGGAGGAGGCAGTAGGGCATTGGAGCCATCACAACTTCATAAAAATGGCTTTTACAAAAGAAAAGTACTTTTCCCTGTTTTGACCAGGAGGTGACAGTCACTGGTGTGTAGGTGTGTATGTAATCCACTCTCACTGTTGCAGAGGTCTGAGCTGCTATGGGTGTTTACAGTACTTCAGTTCCAGTGTGCTCTGAGTTGATGGGCTGATTGTCAGAGACAGTGATTCAGTTCTTTTGGGTGCTACCCTGTCTGATATTCTTTACATGGCAGCGTAATGCTTTCTGCCTGGTGAGGTGTGTGCCTGGGCAGGATGTGCACAGTGAAGGTTTGTAGCCGGTAAAGAAGCCTGTCCTTTCCAACCTGGCTACTCAAGTGGTAAGGCTGCATCTAAATTGGGTTTTACACTCATTTTAAATAAAGGTGCATAGTGAGTCATTGGATCAGTTTTTAGTCATATAATTAAACCTCATTCTGTAAGTGCTGCAGGAAACCACTAATAGAATAGCCTGGTTAGGTTCTGATTTAAAATTGACTGTAGGAAGCTCAGATGGTGTGTGGAATACAGACTACCTTCTAGGAGTGGCTGTACAGGGTTGGATCCATGGGGGCCACATGCTGGCATTGAGAAGTCAGCTGTTTAGCAATACAGTAAGCAAATGGAGTGACAAACCCAGGCTCCCTTAACACCTACAGTCTTCAGTTTATAATACATTTATGCAGAAAAGATTCCTGTGTGACTCTCTTAAGGTGAATGCTGCACTGTTTCTTAAGTGTTTCTTTTGCTTTTCAGACTAAATTTTATCCTTTAAAAGGGAGTTTGCCCTTTCCCAAACGTCCCACCTCAGAAGCAGTTGGCAGTGTGGGTGAAGTTGGACCTGGGCTGACACGTTGGGGTGTCAGGTACCAGTGTTCACCGTTCCCTAATGTCTATGGGGTTGGTGGCACATTCCTAGGTTAGTGTGAGAAGCACGTGACAGTTTCTGGCGCATAGGGTGCAGGCAATAGTGGCAGCAGGGCGACAGTTCTGGAGTGTCACATCTCTGATGTATAGGGACTGTGGCTTCTGTGCCTGCTTTTTCCGCGGAGTTTTGTTTTCTCTTGGCCTTTCTGTCAGTGTGTTTTCATCTTGTAAGTTTATCCTTGTTCATATTTGTTACTAGTTTTGAAGGAATTCTTTTTATAGGATTTAAAAGTTTAATTTTTTTTGAGGAGATCAAATATCAAAGGAAATTTTTGTGAAGTTGATTCTGTTGCTTTTATGTGGTTTCTTGGGATTGAACTTGGATCGTGAGGCTTGCACAACAAGTGTTTTACCCATTAAGCTATCTTACTGCCTCTATTATGTAATTTTTGATGTTTTAACAGTTTAAGACATGGAAAGCAGAATCTTTTTTCCCTTTTTGGTTTTTTTTTGTATCATTTTTGGTATAGACCAAAATCCTCTATTCAGCCTTTGGGATGTAAACAAAATTTTAAAATAATTATTTATTTTTATTTCATATGTATGGGTGTTTTGCTTGCATGTGTGTCTTTGTCTGCACCACCTATGTGCAGTGCTCAGGGAGACCATAAGAGGGTTTTGGACTCCCTGGAACTGCAGTTACAAATGGTTGTGAGCTGGAATGTGGATGCTGGGAATTGAACCCTGGTCCTTTGGAAAAGCAGTGTTCTTAATTAGTGAGCCATCTCTCCAGCCATGGATGGGAAGTTTAAAAATTATTTTGTGGTGCTCCAGATCTAACCCAAGGCCTGTATGCAAGACAAGCTGCTTCCCCAGCCCAGGATGGTACTAAGGTTTGCTCAGTTGGTGACATGGCAAAAGGCTTCTTATCTGCTGGGAGTGGCTGGATGGAGTGCTGCTCTTTAATCATTAGCATCCTTTGGCTAGCTGACCAAGGGAGTTCACCCTGGAGGACTTGTGTGGACA
Organism: Phyllotis vaccarum; assembly: GCA_033318265.1. Taxonomy (NCBI): domain Eukaryota; kingdom Metazoa; phylum Chordata; class Mammalia; order Rodentia; family Cricetidae; genus Phyllotis; species Phyllotis vaccarum. The sequence continues at coordinate 73,975,294 of JARWLC010000014.1, read as the reverse complement.
CTGCTGTGTAATGGAGTGCAAATGGAGACATGGTTGAATGTGTGGTGAAGTTGTCTTTTTTTATTTTCTGCCAGGTGTCCTCTGAGGACAGAAGTGCCCTGTGGGCCTTGGTTACGTTCCACGGGGGCAATTGCCAGCTGAACCTCAACAAGAAGTGCACACATTTGATTGTTCCAGAGCCAAAGGGGGTAAGCACTTCAAATGTCCCATCCTCTTATGTTACATACACAAGAGTCAGAGGTGTTTTAAAGAAGCTCTTTGCAATGACTAGATTCTGTTTGTTTCTGCCATAAAAAATGTGATATTATAAGTTATGAGCTTAAGAGGAAGTACATGAATAGGGTGGGTTGCCAAATATTGTCTTAGAATTTCAGCCTGTAATATTTATTTACTCATTGACTTATCTGGAGTCTGGAGATTGGAGAGAAGGCTCACTGGTTGATAAACACACTTGCAGTTCTTTCAGAGGATCTGGGTTTGGGTGTTGGGCAGTCAGCAGGAGATTGGCAGAGTCATACCTTCTGGTGCTGATGTAGCTTAGTCTGAGTGAGTGCTTGCTTTACATGCTTGAGGCTGCAGGTTCTGTCCTCAGCAATAGGCAGGAAAAATAATCAAAAATAGAGGCACTAGTATTCTAGTGTGCATATCAGCATAGGAGAACACTCACAGATGGATAAGAAACAGCATTTGATACCTCTGTTTCTGTGGCAGTGCAATGCTGTTTGCCTTTCTGCTGTGCACATATGTATCTAGAGCAAAGCAGTTGGAACCAACTCCCTTTGTTAGCTGTGGCCTTTCACTCTTATGATCCCAGCCCTGCTCATTTCCCTTTGCTTAGCTCTTATTTCCGTTTTTGAGACAGGGTCTCACCATGTAGCCCTGACTGATCTAGAATTCATTATTGTGAGAATCTTCTTTTTCCTATGAAAGGTACCTGGCCCACCAAGGACTTATATTGCGTAAATTTTCTCTACCTCCTAAAACTTTTATGTAATGGAATTCAAATCTTTTTTGTTTTGTTTTTCCCCACTGTATAGTCCTGGAACTTACTATGTAGATAGATCAGACTAACTTCAAACACAGAGATGCACCTGCATCTACTTCCCAAGTGCAGGGATTAAAGGCCTCACTACACCTGGCTAGGAATTCAAATCTTTTAATCTTCCCATAAAACTAGTTTACACAAAATCCCCCCTGAATTTTCAGGGTTTGATGCCCTGGAGTGGCCCATCCTGTCCTCTTTATTTCATTTCCTTTAGCCAGGTGAGAGTGAGCATGTGGGCATTGGCTTTGGTGCTATGTGTGGCCAGAGAGAAGCAAACGGTGTGATTTGACTGAATAGTACTTGCACACTTGTTTTTAGCCACTTTTATGATTTTGTTCTTCAGGAAGCTTCCCAGGAAGCAGGCTCTTCCCTCTTCCTTGCTTTCCTTACCTTTTCCCGTGAGTCCTCACTGCCCTCTTCACTAGGAGTCACTGCTACCTGTGTCCCAATTACAGACCGCCTGGGAGGTCTGCTCTGTCAGGTCTTCACTGACGTGCCTGAGTTTCTTTTCTGTAGCTGCAAAAAAATACTCTGGCAAAAGCAGCTTAAGGGAGAAACTCCATCATGGCAGGGAGACCGCAGTGACAGGAGCCTGAGGAGCTAGTCACATGTCCACGGTCAGAAGAGAGCAATGAATGGAAATGCAGCCAGCAGGCAGCTTGCCCTCCCCTCACGCTGTCTAGGCTCCTCTGTTCGGACATCATCCTACCCACAATGAATAGGTCTTCCTTTATCAGTTAATATAATCAAGATAATCTCTCGCAGAGGTGCCCAGACTAACATCACACCTTATCACTTAATGCTGGTTTTAAGATTTATTCTTACTGTGAGTTTAACTTCTGGGTTTTTTGGGGGGGGGGGCACCTTTGTGCCCATTCTTATTGTATTGACTTGAAAGCACTTGCCCAGAGTTCGCTTAGTGAATGTCAGCCAGTTCTGCAAAAAGCATTTGTGTGTATAAATAGATTTCAGGTCTTCACTTTATCATTTTCTATAAGATTTCTAATTCTCTGTATGTATGTAAGACGTCTTATCACCTATAAAGTTGAACTAAACCAAGTCTTGTAAGTTTCCTGCTGTAGTCACGTTCCTGTGGTACCCTTGACAGCTCTAGCTCACAGGTACAGTCATGGGTTTTGCCTCTGGGTAGCACGGCAGGGACATTAGCAGCTATATGGCAGTAAATCTTACTTAAGATATATTAATATAAGATTAATATTTATTGGAAAACAAATTAGCACTTGACGATAACAGGCTATAGCTTAGGAATATATTTGGGTGATGGGATGGTCTAAGCGATGGACGTTGATCTAGTCTCTCAAGAAGGCAGGAGCAAACGAAGGGCTCCAGATCCCAGCAGCCCCTCTTGAACAGGGCTGGCCACGCCTCCTTCAGGAGCCCGGGACCCTGGATAAGTGTCTTCTGACCTTATCAGCTGACACCTGAATCCCACCACATCTCTCTTTTTTGTCTAAGAAGGTTTTAAACTAAGACTATATACAATAGGAATTATTATGAGGTAATATCTGGGAGAAGAAAAGATGCAAATTACAACTAAAACTTAACACATATGAAATATTATATATTTTTAGGATATTGGTAGATGGTGGGGTGTATAATTTATTTTAAAACTTTATCTGGGATAGTGAAAATCTAACACTTGAACGTTTTTTGTTAAGGGATGATAGGATAGTAAGTTTAAATATTTATTTTTAACCCCTTTAAGACCTGAGAAGGAAAATATATCACCTGAAAGTCAGAAGCACGTGGGAGTAGTAGCTTTTAAAATTTGGGAGAGGACAGCGACATGGCTACCTGGACAATCACTTATGGTTATTTGTGCCATTGGAACATTTATCATTTTGACTACAGGCCTATGGTATCTGACAGACTTTTTTTTACAAGCAGAGCATTTTTGGAGAGACTGTCTTATCTTGTCCAGGCAGGTTTTGTCAGTCTCTATCCGTCATCTTGTTCGTCTAGCTTGGACATCATGTGTGTACTGTTAGCAATCGAGGTAAGGGCAGTTCCTTACCCAACCAGCCATTCTTTGCCAAAAGGACAAACTCCAAAGGAGTATCCTTAATGCTCAACACCATCTCGGGAAAGGAACAGCGACACCAGGAGTTGTCCCATCTCTCACGGCCAAATTCTGAATAACAAAATGTTAAATGCCATATTTTTTGGGTCTATGAAATGGTTGAAGACTCTTGTCTGCCTATGGTATTTTAACCTGTATCTGGGATGACTGTGACATGGCAACTTAAGTAATGTTGACTGAAGTTTTTATTATCTTAAGGATTGAAACCTATGTTGTAAAATTAGGTTTCCTATAAAGGGGTGTACAATCTCTGAGCAATGACTTTTAGTATGACTATCAAACATTAGCCAGAGGTATATATACCGTGCAAAATGGTAACAGTATTTTAGATATGTATATATACATATATCATTTAAACAGAGGTATATAAAACATCTTGTGCATATATCATAACTAGTGCAATCATATATTATGTCTAGTATAGTTAAATGGAGGTAGCAATTGTATAGTGGACATGACAATAATGTGCAAATATTTTAAACAGAGGTAGAAGCGTATGTAAAATATAGCAGTTACAAATTCAATTTGACATAAGTTACATATTTAATTTTATATTAATGTATAGGTTGCTTTGGATATATAGAACAATTTTAGATTTACATTTATACCAATATATAAATTATCTCAATCAAACATATAAAATGATTTTACATTTGTATCAATATGTAAATATCTGTGCCAGTACAAATTGTCTGGCTAAAAATTGTTTATAGGGAGATAGAACAATCTACCTTTATCTATCTTATCAATGAGAAAGAAACAGACAGACCAAGCCAGCCACAAAAAAAAAAAAAAAAATCATATAAAAAACACAATGAGCCACAGGCCACATGACAAAAAAATTTAATGAAAATAAGTTAAAATAAAAAAACAAACTGACAAAGTGCCTAAGCCATAAACCAAACAACATAAAATTAATATAAGCGTCTAAATCATTTTTAAAGGCCTAATCAGCAGCAGGCAGCTAAGCGGTCTAAGACCACAAATCTATAAATCTAAACCTCTAGCCACCCAAAACCAAAAAAACCTTATTATAACACAGCTCTGCATCCCTATCCCACTTAAAGCTCCGTCTTGAATGAGTGAGTGTAGGATGGGAGGAAAGAGCGGCATTTAGTGTGTTTATACTTCACTTCCAGGAGAAGTACGAGCGTGCTGTTGAGAGAGCAAGTATTAAGATTGTCACCCCTGACTGGGTCCTGGACTGCGTGTCTGAGAAGAGCAGGAAGGATGAAGCCTTTTACCATCCGCGTCTGATCATCTATGAGGAGGAGGAAGAGGAGGAGGAGGAGGAGGGAGACAACGAAGAACAGGACTCTGAGAACGAGGGCAGCACTGAGGAGAAGTCGAGTGCGGCCAGCTCTCCAGAGGCCTCTCCAGCTGACCAACCGTTCTCTCCCAAGCCCAGAGCCGAGGTGTCCAAAGGGGAGTTGATGTTCGATGACTCTTCTGACTCATCCCCTGAAAAGCAGGAGCGGAGCTTGAACTGGGCCCCTGCCGAAGCCCCGCCACTCACCACGGCCCAGCGCAGGCTGCCTCAGGGAAAAGGGCCAGGACTTATTAACCTGTGTGCCAATGTCCCACCTGTCCCTGGGGACATTCTGCCTCCTGACATTCGGGGTAACTTGATGGCTGCTGGACAAAACCTCCAGAGTTCTGAGCGATCAGAAATGCTCGGGACCTGGAGCCCAGCCGTCCGGACGCTGCGAAATATCACAAACAACGCCGACATCCAGCAGGTCAGCCGACCATCCAATGTTGCACATGTAAGTCACAGCATCTCGTGACCTTCTGACCAGGTTACTCTCAGTCCTGTTTCTTTGGGAACTTCTTGACAGTTGTGTGAAACAGGCATGAAGCCAGTGGGGGACCAAATGCCTGCCGTTGGCTACATGAGGCCTATGGCCAGCAGTGTGGCCCTTTGTGTCCACCCAGGAGCAAACTCAGTGGTTTCTAAAGACTTCTTTCTTCATCTGTTGTCCTTGTTGGTACATGTTATTGTGAATTTCAGTGTCAGAGTCTCATCTGAGGAAGGAGCTGGTGTCATTAGGTGTGGGAACAGGGTTCTGGGTGAAAACCCGAAGTGGACAAGGGTTTGCTGTTGTCCGAGAACATGATAAATGAGAAAGACATGGAGACAGACAAGGAGTTTTGTTATGGGTAGGAGCGTGCGTTTCCTTCATGGGAAAGAGCCTTCACAGGATTTGAGCAGGTGTCATATGCCTGACAGCTGTATGAATAATATAAAGGGGTAGAAGGGAAGGAAGCAGGAAAGCCCCACAGAGGCTAAAATAAAAAAGGGTGCTAGTGAGGGTTCTGGTGAGTGAGCAGAGATTTTGATGCATCTACAGAACTGGATGTGACAGCTGGAGCCCCTCTCGGGTGGTATGTGTGAGAACACAGGAGGAAGCAAGAAGAGAGGTCCAGTCATACCCTACTAGTCAAGAGCTGCTGTGGAGGCCTGTCTGTTCTGGCAGATTTATCCTTTGTTGTTTTTCTTTAACAGTTTTCAGCTGTGGGAACAACCTGAGGCAGTGCCATCGAGGTAGACATAGGGAAGTATGAGTGGCCTGGTGCAGAGTGGTGTTAAAAATCGATTTTTGTTGGAGTTGATTATGTGGGGGGCTTTAAGAAAACCTCTATTGGTTAGAGATGCTTAGAAAGTGTGCCTGTAATTTGAGCAATGAATGATGTAAATGGAGGGGGGGGGTTTCAGATCCAGGTGACTCCATTCTTAAGGTGTTGGGACGAGAAGCTAGCTGCTGAGGCGAGCTAGATAGAAGAAGAGGGTTATCTGGGTCTGTGGAGAAAGGGAGACTGCAAGATGATTGATTCAGAGACCAGAAGGCAGTACTGGGAGGCACGGCTAGCATTAGTTTAGATTGGCAGCCACAGTTTTAATGCGACCTGGGAAATGAGAGGGAGCTCAGGCTGACAGAGGGAAGTCTAGGGCCCAACTAGGGCTCTGTAGAGAGAGTGGTTCCAGTGGAGGTCAGGGAAGCAGCTGTGGACAGAGCTTGCAAAGTGACAGGCGCATTTTACCTTGGTCAAAATAAATAGTAAAATGCATTTGCCCAGATTCCAAGATTCTCCATAGAGGCTGGAATTCATGCTTTTTTGAGGTGGTCATAGTTTCCAAGGTTGGGGCTGAAGAGATGACCAAGTGGTTAAGAGCAGTGGCTGCTCTTCTGGAGGACCTGGGTTTATTCCCAGTACTCATGTGGTGCCTCAGCCATCTTAGACCAGTACTAGGGGATCTCCTCCCCCTACTGGCCTCAGCAGCCACTGCATGCATGTGTTACACAGGCAAACATGCAGACAAAACAATAGTTCAGATGAAAGAAAAATAATGAATTTTTAATAAATGAAAACCTCTGGCCTAGTTAGTGTTCCAGAAGCTGCAGCCACCCTTAGGAGTGAAGTCTCTCTGGCCTTCCAGATCCCACTGCTCCCTGCCTCTGTCCCTGTCCCAGATGTCAAGCGAGTCGTTCATGAAGAACATGCCTTTGTGACTGACCATGGCTCTTCAGTGTGTCTAGGAAGGTGTGAAGGTGAGGGGGCTTCAGAGCTGACAAACCAGGTGTGTCTGCTGTAGGAAGCATTAGGTAGGGGCTTCCAGACTGCACAGAAGAGGTGGTTCCAGCCCAAGTATGGAGGGTGTGCCACCCTGCCTTCCTGCATACCAGTGTCCAGAAGGCAAAAGCCATGTGACCTCATAGCCACAAAGTGGGTGGGGCTTAGAAGAACAGTGGAGGACAAGAAGGGTTTTGGAAGCCAGTGGGTTTGGTGACAGTTGGAAGTAAAGGGTGTTATGGTCAGTAAGTAGGCTGGAGGCAAAGAGGATGGACATTTCTGACCTCAGTGCTTGAGAGAGTGATAGTACCAGGAGGGGAGATTAGAAGAAGGTTGTTGGTTCTGGTGAGGGAACCTGGGCTGTCCAGGTGGACTTGCTGCAGGAACACATGGTAATGTTGACTAAAAAGATCTCAGCTGGTGTGAGAGATAGATGAAGATATAAGGCTTCTGGCTGCTCAAGAGACTTCGTCCCTCCCTCCCTTTCCACCAGAAGTTCTGGGTGGCCATGCATTCATTGATGCCACGGGCTTCTTTCTGCCCTTCAGACTAGTGACCAACCCCCTAGTGACTGACTCCGCCTGTTCAGTAGCCATTCTCCTGCTGTCTGTGTTCACATACCTTTAGGCTTAAGTGTTGGGATTCCTAAGTCTGGTTGGATTTAGATGTCTGAAACGAGCTGAGGGCTGGGTACTGCTCTGACACTGTCTTCCAGTGACATTGGCTCCAGAATGGAGCCAGCTCAGCTAACAACAACAAAAGTAGGTTCAGATCACTGTGGTGCTTCCTGAGAGTCCTTACCACTATGTACTAAAAATGAATTCAGAATGTTAGACAAGGAAGACTCAGTTTAACTTTTTTGATCAAGGTGGAGGGGGTGAAGGTGTCTGTCAAACTCCCATTTGATGTCAAGTATGTCCTACCTAGGGCTTGTGTGGTTTGCGCCATAATTCTTCTAATATTCTGGCAGGAACTCAGATAATGCAATTTGAAGGAGGAGACATTCAGAGTTGCTGTCCGGAATTGTGGGTGGCATGGTTACATGGTTAAGTCTGTGGGACTCTTCCTTGGGTTCTCAGATTGAGGCAGATGAGATGGCAGGGTGACGTGAACACAGCAGAGTCTATCAGTCCCCACCACTGATAGACTCCCATGCATCAGGCTTGACCAGGCTCTCCTGACTCTCTCTCCATTGTTTCTCCTTGACAGACTGGGTCAGCCACGGCAGGGACTATTTCAGCCTTCACTTCTAGGCCGAGGGCAGAAGCAGCCCCCCTTGGCATATTCTTTTCCTGTCCTCCTTTTTTGTTGTTGGGTTTGTTTGTTTTGTTTTGAGACGGGCTTTCTCTGTGGTCCTGGCTATGTGGAACTTGCTCTATAAGCCAGATTGGCCTGGAACTCAGAAATGCACCTGCCTCTGCTTCCCGAGTGCTGGAATCAAAGGTGTGTGCCACCACCACTGGGCTTCTTTTTAAATTTTTACCACATGATCTCCCCACATCGACATCAAAGTCCACTGTGTTCCGCTGATCTCTCAGAATCAGGAGTTTGTCCAGGTGCCTGTCTGACTGCAAATTTCCCCCATGCCTGCCCTAGCAGCTGCTCTTGTGTTGTGGGGCATCTTTTCTGGGGTCATTTGGGATGGGGTTGATAGTGCAGAGGGCAGCAGTGTGGCAGATGGCTGCTTTGGCCTATTTGTGTGGCAGCCAGTCTCTGTATTTGTCCCATCTGTTGCTTGTTTGAGGAAGGATAGTCAATAGCTGTAATGATTTCTCAGGAAGCAGAACATTGTCTTAAAAAACCAAAACACAAAAAGACCTCTTTGAAGACATTTATTAAACAAGTGTACAATCTAAGCACTGTTCTTAGTGCTGGCATATACCTGTATGCAAAACAAGACAAAGGAAAAGTTGCCTTTATGAACCCAGTTTTTATTTTATATTTTGAAATTTTCTGTTTTCCTTTCCTCCCTCCAAATCTTCTTACATACTCTTCCTTGTTCTCTTTCAAATCTATGACTTCTCGTTCAGTTATTATGTATCTCTATGTGTGCATGCACGTGTGCCTAAATATGTAAATAGGGCCTGCTTAGTCTGTACGTTACTTACATGATATGTTTTTAGCACTGATCATTTGGTTGGGATAGCCAGTGGTGTGCTCTTCCTTCCCCGGGGAGGACCACCTCTGCTCAGTGTTCTTAGTGGCCTCAGGAGCTTTCCTCCATCCAAAATCTACGCAACTCTTCATGAATGTGCATGTCATTCTTGTGTAAGGGCCATGTTAGTCATCTCTGTCATTCCATTTTTAATATATGTGCTGCGAAAGTGATCGCTGTTAATTAAAGAAAGTCTTAAGTGCATGTTCATAAACGTGGGAGTGTGCCTTTACCACATTGCTCATATGCACTGTCAGTCTTTGCCTTCTGCCATGTTCCAGACAAGGTCTCCTGTTCACTGCTATGTAGCTAGGCTACGTGAACCATGAGCTTTCTTATATCCCCAATTTCTGCCTCCCTTCTCCCTGTAGGAGCATTAAGATCGATCATAGGTGCCTGTTTCTTGTGTGAGTTCTGGAGATCTGACCTCAGAATATCATGACTTATTTCCCAGCACCTCCCTCTTCTTAATAGTAATGTTCTTAGGATTTGAGAATACTGAATTGTGTAGCTCAGGCCAGCCTTTAACTCCCTGTATAGCCCAGGCTGACCTTGACTCCTGCTGCTTTTGCCTCCACATCCCAAGTGCTGGAATTACAGGTCCGTACATTCAAGTCCAGTTAGCATTTGCCTTTTGCTTGAGTCCATCTATGTCACTTGCACTGACTGCCCGGGGCACAGTATAGTGAGGGAGGAACAGGAGCTGTGCTGTCATAGCTTTGGTCTGAGTTGCTATGGTGAGCGTGGATCTCCTGCCTTGTCTGAGTGGAGGTGACGCCTAGAAGCAGGGAGAAGTAGAACATGTTGCACCTATGATGAGATTTGAGCTGAGGCTGCCATTTTCCAGAGCACTCTGTGGTTAGTCAGAAGCAGACTGTGGTGTGGTGGGTGTGGAGGGAGGGAGTTGCCCTGTAGAGAGCCACATTCCTTCCTGGTCTGACCTGCGCTGCAGGACCAGTTATTGCCATTGGTTTATTTTGCTGCCCTATTCTTGTTCTTTAAGATACAACAGCGCTGTGTGTGAATCAGTGACCCTAGTGTGGGGGGTGAGGTGGGGTGTGTGTGGATCAGAGACAACTTTGGGGAATTGGTATTGTATTTGTACAGTAGGTTCCAGGGCTTAGACTCTGGTTGCCAGGCTTGAGTAGCCAGCACTTCACCTGCTGAGCATTTTGAAGCCACAGTGTTAGTCCGTTTTGTGTTTTGTAATTCAGCGTCTGCTCTCTGAATGTTGAATACAAAGTGCATGTGAGAGCAGTATGGTGTTGCTGTCTGGTCCCTGTTCTGTAGCGGTTCAGCGTATCAGCTGCGTGGATGCACATGCACTTTTACTTGTCTGGGAGTGGGTCGTGCCTCTCAGCAATTATGGGTAGTGATTTGGCCCTCCTTTTGTTTTCTAGATCTTACAGTCCCTTTCAGCACCCACAAAAAACCTAGAGCAGCAGGTGGCGCATGGCCAACAGGGACACCCCACTGCCAGTGCTGTGCTATTTGGCCAGTCTAAAGGCGCTCCCGAGACACACGTGTTGCAGCAGCACCACCATCCTCCCCAGCAGCCACCGCAGCAGCACCCAGTCCTGCATCTGCAGCCCCAGATCATGCAGCTCCAGCAGCAGCAGCAGCAGCAGCAGCAGCCACAGCCTTACCCTCAGCCGCCATCACATCAGTTCCCTCAGCAAGTCCATCAGCATCAGTTTTCTCAGCAGCAGCTCCAGTTTCCACAGCAACCATTACACCCTCAGCAGCAGCTGCATCGCCCTCAACAGCAGCTGCAGCCATTTCAGCAGCAGCATGCCCTGCAGCAGCAGCTCCATCAGCTGCAGCAGCAGCAGCTACAGCAACACCAGTTAGCACAGCTACAGCAGCAACAGCAGCAGCAACAGCAACAGCACAACCTTCTCCAGCAGCAGCAGCAGCAGCAACAGCAGCTCCAGCGCTTACACCACCACCAGCAGCAGCAGCAGCAACAGCAGCATCAGATGCAGAATCAAGCAGCACACTTGAACCAAACATCCCAGGCACTACAGCACCAGGTTCCACCCCAGCAGCCTCTGCAGCTGCCCCTGCAGCCCCCACCTCAGCAGCAGCAACAGCAGCAGCAGCAGCAGCAGCTTTTTGGACATGACCCAGCAGTGGAGAGTTAGTACTGGTTCCTATTTTCCCATAAGTTACAACATAAGTTACAAGCTTGCATAAGTGCTCCCAGAGTATGGCACCTATCAAATAATTGTTGCACATGGAGTGTGAGTCTCATACCTGTCAGACAGACAGTACAATGAGATAACAATGAGATAATTAGGGTTTTTTTGTACCTCCTACACACTGCAGTGAGGGCCAGCGTTTACAGAGTATCCAGGCTGCCTCAGGAGAAATCTGAGGATTTAGTTCTTCGACCTGAATTATATTTTGTTTTTAATAATCTGGTTTTGTATGTAGGTTAGTATATTTGTAGTAGCATTTCGAATGAATTCAAACCGAAATCATCAAAATGCACTTTTAATTTCTGTTCATGTCTGTTACTCTAGTTCCAGAAGAAGGCTTCTTGCTAGGATGTGTGTTTGCAATTGCGGACTATCCAGAGCAGATGTCGGATAAGCAGCTGCTGGCCACTTGGAAAAGGGTGAGCTGGGGGACTGGGGGCTGTGTGCTTGAGGGGTGCAGGCTGGCTGCCTGGTTGACTGACCTCATGCAGCGAGTGTTGTGTATACTCTGATCTGATAAGTGCCATCATCAGTACCAACTCTGAGAGGTACCCATTACTTTCTGGGCTTTTGCTGCTTAGGTACTAGGTGGAGTGTTGCACTTCATGGTGCTTAAGATTCCTTCAGGGGTAGTGGTTACTTGTAACTGTCTTCTGATGTGATTGTGGAGTGCATAGTCCATATAGTTATTTACTCATTGTTTATTCATATTTTTTATGGATGCCTTTAAAGAAAAAGAAAAGTTTGAAAGTTCAAATCAAAATGGAGCCCCCTCCATTAGATAAAAGCTGAGTTTAGAATAGAGACACTCCTAACGTTCTTCCTGGAACTTAAACCTCTGCTAGGTGCTCGTGCTGCAAGACTGGGCACTGCTGAAGAGCACAGAGGCTGCCATTGTGCTGTGGCTAGTGCGTCTAGGACATGCAGGAGCTGGGAAGGGCCATGGGCTCAAGGTTGGACAGGGCTTGGTAAGGCTGGGAGAAGTGATCTGGAGACTGTCCATGGAGGATTAGAGGACTGAGGGCGGTGACCAGACAGAGTAAAGTTGTGCCCGAGAAACTGATGGGGACTTCCATTAAGTCTAGCCCTGGCTGGGCAGTTCTTGAGTCAGGAGGGCAAGGACAAGGGTTGTCTGTCTTCCTACTGTGATAGGAGAATTTGAGTTTTCCTTACAAGCTGTATAGAAAAGGCATGCATGTAGTTGTTAGTCTGTGTTGCCTGGTAAGGATACTTGGGTCAGCCAGGAGAGGATGAGGTGTGAGGATAGGCTAGGGCTGGGGAGCCAGAGGGTGTCTAGGGGCTGCAGTGGCAGAAAAGTGAAGAGAATTGGGAGCTGTGGAATGTGGTACTGAGAAGCTTCATGAAAGGTAGAACCAGAATCAAAGATCAGGGCCAGGACAGCATCTAGGCTCAGCATAGCTTGCAGGGCCATATTGGTTGAGAGTGGTGATTTCTGATTTGAATAGCATGCAGCCTGCCTATCAGATGAATGCAGCTGTAGAGTTGAGGGTGAATGCGAGTGTCCAGCTCCGAGTGCTCATCTCTCCCACACATCTACTTGGAAGCCGCTGATCTAGCAAGAGCGGACATGGCAGCCAAGAAATGGATAGGATTTGACTCTGGATGGAGGAGTTCCTTGGGTGAGCATGAAGGGAACTTCAAATAGATGTGAAAATAAAATTCAAGAGTTGTATGCAGCTGGGCAACAAAGGTGAGATTGCTTGCTCTTGCTGAGGAACCCAGTGAAGGTTCTAGTTCCCTCCTGGGTGAGACTTCTGGTTGGCTGTGACTCGGTTGCTTGCAGGTGCCTGAGGGAGTGCTTGCCATGCCCTGGCTACCTGAGACCTCGCCCTGCGGCACATTCCAGCTCTTTGAATGGCCATAGTGCAGCAGTTGGCTCCTTCTCCTTCTCCCTTGAATGACTCAAAACATAGAGCAGGATGTGGAGGAGTCTTTGGCGGTGCCAGGAGGAAGCCCTAAGGCTTACTGAGAAGATGATGTGATTTGAGGACACACTACACATTTCTATTAACAGTTGGGAGACAACAGGTGTGGAGGGTAGGGTGAGGTAGTGTGAAGGCCAGTAGATAATGTGTAATACAGAAAGCCGTGAAATAGCATAGCATGTGTGAGTTAGAATATATTAGTAATTATCAGGACACAGCTCAGCTGGTGGGAAGCAGGTGAAGTCAGAAACTGATGGCTTTGTCATATCCCCTTGAAGCTAAATTTATAAACAGTTAAAATAAAAATAAGCACAGCATTTCAAAGTAGGAAGTAAAACAGAATGGGATTGAGACTAGGCCTTTTTCAGCGTTAAGCTTACATTTCAGCCACTGTGCTATGATGTTCAGTTCTTTGTGGTGACAGCCATTGGCTAATAATGAGATAAAACCAACATCAGGATAGAATAGTTCTTTCTCCAAAACTGGAATCTGTTTTTATATATGACTTGTGTGCGCATGCGTGCGTGTGTGTGCATGCGTGCACACATACATACTACTACCTTTTGATGTGGCTTACTGTCACGGTATGAAGGTTTGTAAGAGCAGCGGATCTGCTCTGGGAGCATTTGGTAGTTAGTAGAGACACTACTGGTGCCCCTGTGAGAAGTCAGGGTGAGAACTGGACTCCATGAGCAGCTTTCCCACACTCTCCATTGAGCAAAATGTCAATGTTTTAAGTGTTGTTGAGGTGAAGAGGCTCAGTTTTAAGTAAGAACATTGATTCCACTATCTGAAACAACGGAGTAGCACAGTGTTACTCTAGAGTGCTGGGGGAAGGTTCTGAGAATGGTATGTGAAGGTTACTATAGAAGGTTTATTCTATAGTGAATGAGCCATGCCACTGTAGCCTGGCTTCTTCATGGTTGAGTTGAAGTCCCTATTCTGTAGTATCTGAATAGCTGGAACTGATAGCATGTTTTGCTGTGTCTTTTGTATAGATAATCCAGGCGCATGGTGGTACTGTGGACCCCACGTTCACAAGCCGATGCACACACCTCCTCTGTGAGAGCCAAGTCAGTAGTATGTATGCACAGGTAAGAACAGCTGGCCACTGTGAATGGGAGGCAGGGATGTGCAGCCCAAGAAGCAAATGCATAATGTGTTTATAGAACAGAGTATCATGTGGCCTACACATGATCTTGATCTTAAAGGTTAAAGAGGACAACCTTAAAATTGTGATTTCTTTATCTTTACCATGTGAGTGACAGAGGCATGGACCACAAATTTTGTGGTGGTGGGAATCTCACTGAGGACCTCATGCCTATTAGACAAGTGAGCTGCTGCATCCTCACCTCACAGTGTTTATACTCTTCCAGAGAATATTTTCCTGCCTCCAAAAATAAGAAAGCCACTTTGTTGGGTTATATACTGTGTGGATAACTTTGGGCAATAGAGAGGGAACAGCAAGGTTCAGGTAGAAACTGAGAAAGGAGCCTCCTAGTTACCATCCAGATGATCTTCAAGATGGGACTTGGCACGATTTGGAGTTTTGCATGCAAGAGCTTCTGAGGGTAAGACCTGGGCTGTAAGCTCCTCCGAGCATCACCTCCTTAACCTCTGAGGTTGTCATTTCTTCTCTTTTTGTAAAAATGTTGTTGGTAGTTGACAGATGGATGCTACTGCTATGTAACTGTGACTTTGAGAGCACCTTGTCAGGTACTGCTGACTGAGCTTCAGCTGTGGAAGTTTACAAGTATGTTATATGCAGGGGATAGGGTGTTTCTCTTTGTGCGGTAGGGGAGTTACGTTGTGCCATTCTTGACTACAGTTTCTTTTTAAGGTTTAGTTTTAATCCTGTGTATATATGTTTTTTTGTGAACGAATAAAATGTGTGGGTACCCTGGGAGGCCAGAAGTCTCATATCTTCTGGAAGTAGACTGATTCACTGGCTTCTGGAAAGGTGGTGCTGTATTATACAAGCCAACCACTTTCTCCCTAATTGTACCTCAAAGAGCCAGAGACAACATGTCTGCTGTTTTGTTTGTTAGGCGCTACGGGAGAGGAAGCGGTGTATCACTGCACACTGGCTCAACACTGTTTTGAAGAAGAAGAAACTGGTGCCTCCCCATCGAGCCCTGCATTTCCCTGTGGCATTCCCACCCGGGGGCAAACCCTGTTCACAGCATGTAAGGCCCATCCCCTCTCCTGTTTGTCCTTCCACAGTTCTGCCCAGACTCCTGAGTTGCTTTTTACCCTCTTCTGCATGCTATGGCCACTGTAGCGGTGGCATAAGACACATGTCATTTTACCTCACTGATACTTCAAATCCAAGGACAGGTCAGCTACTATTAGGCGGAACTTGGTCAGTACTTATGGGTACTTGCAGCCAGGTGATCGAGTGGATAAATGAGGAAATAAAGATCTGCTCTTTGTGTGTGCTCAGTACAGTAACCTGAGGTTACTCGTGTGGCATTGTAGGTGCCAGAAATACGTCCCTAGGGGAGAGTAGCTCCCTCTCTTTTCTTGCCACATGGATGCTGTATGCTTCATGTTCCATTGGGGAAGTTATTCTCATGATGCTCTCAGGAATGATAGTGCCAGATATATCCCCTGATGCCACAGGAGCACAAGAACGTATAGTCAAAGCCACTTTGTTTTTACATCTCATTTACTCCTTTCTCCCCAGATTATCTCTGTGACTGGATTTGTGGACAATGACAGAGATGACCTCAAGTTAATGGCGTACCTGGCAGGAGCCAAGTACACAGGGTACCTGTGCCGTAGTAACACTGTCCTCATCTGTAAAGAGTAAGCTGAGCTTGGAAACTGTTTTAATCTTTGTCCAAAGGAGAGGGACATGGAGATGGTTGGGTAGTTTGGTTTGGCCTCACACTTGTGACAATCCTTCTGCCTCTAACTCTCATGCTGGGTAGGCTTGCGTTACTATGCCGGGCAACAGTCATTTCTTAATAAGAGACATCACTCTTTACAGTACTGTCAGCAGAAACCTCTATAAAAGACTTCACTTGGTGAATGCGTGATATAATAGAACATGAATGGATGAATTTAGATCCAGAACTGACCCGGTTGGATTTGGGTTAACTACCGTTGGCCTCCAGCTTGGATTGCTGACAGCTTTACTGAAACATGTCTGCTGCTTTTATTACTATTTTTCTTAACTGACTTTTGTTGAAAATAGACAAAAATTATTGGTAAGATAACACTAACAATGAATAAATGTGATTTCTCACAAAACAGACCAAGTGGCTTGAAGTATGAGAAAGCCAAAGAGTGGAGGATCCCATGTGTGAATGCGCAGTGGCTGGGGGACATTCTGCTAGGGAACTTCGAGGCCCTGCGGCAGGTGCAGTACAGCCGGTACACCGCCTTCAACTTGCCAGATCCCTTTGCGCCCACTCCACACTTGGTCTTAAGTCTTTTAGGTTAGTAATGGTTTGCATGCTGCCCCTCCTGTTTGACAGTTGTCAAAACCGTGTGCAGCACCCGCTTCCTTTAGTTCCCTTCTGACGTCCCACCCCCCTGCCCCCAGTTTGTGTCTGAGAGGCCCGCCTTTTCCTTGGGTGATGCTGTCTTTGTCACCCTCAAGCTTTGAGGACTTACTGTGACTCCCTGGCAATGCCTGCCGCTGTGTGTGCTCAGTCTTTTGATATTATACAAGTCCTTGAGGAGGACTGCCCATGTGGATGATAGGGGCATAAGATGCAACACAGCCTTTTTTTTTTTTTTTTTTTTTTTTAAATAACTTTTTATTCATCTTTAAAATTCATGTAACACATCTGGTTTTAATTCTGCCTTTGAGAATTGAATAGGACTGGGCTTTTGTTTTGTTATCCCCTGAGCAACCCAATTTGATTTAGAGACTTTGATCATGAGAAGGATTTTTTTCAGCTTTCACTATTGAGATATTCTGCCTGAGCCTCACAGAGACTTCTCTGAAGATCTTTGTCTCAGGTCCACTCCCTGTGGCCAGTACCCGTGTACTGGCCGTCGTGGGTCCTGTTGGCACTTCTCACTGTAACTGCACTCTTCCCAGAATGGGACACTGTACACAGTACATACCCTTGGGAAATCCCGGGGTGGGAAGGAAGCATCAGCCATGCTTGCCTCGCCTGTCCTGGAAACTCGAGCTTCAGGAGTCTAACTATACTTGCCCTGAATGAGTGTTAAAGACTCTGTGTGTTCAGGTTCCCTGTCTACGAAGGGCTTACTTACAGCAGGGTTGTGTGTACATCTTTCTCTTTCAGATGCATGGAGGGTCCCAGTAAAGGTGACTACGGAGCTCTTGATGGTATGTCAACATCCCACAGTGGCCGTTGCTATATTGTCAACCTCCCATACTTAACTGTGGCCACTCTTGTATATTAACACCCCCTACACACACGCGCACACACACACACTGGCTGCTGCTGTGTTACTCAAATGCAGAGGACATGTGTGTGAATGCCAGCTTCTTGTTTGGTAGCATTTGAAGAGCATTTTCTCCATGTTATAAGTGTGAACAAACCAGTCTACATGTTTCTCTATTGTCAATTCCGGTAGTGAGGGGGCACATATGTGCATGAGCTTTGCTAGCTTCAGAGAGTTGCATCACACTCCAGGAACCAAGGAGCAGAATTGTCAGATGTTGGCTGTTTTTCATAGCTAGTGAGCAAGGCCTTCAGAGACATTGGAAGTGGCAGAGGTATGACCCATTACAGGCTGCAGAGTTTCCTGTTCTTGGGAAACATTCCTGAGGGTTCCAGGGTAGGGTTGTGTCATATTGGATGTTCTGGTGGGCCATTCCAGGATGGGACATTCTAAAAGTTGTTTGTTGCAGATTGTCTGGTAGGGACTATCTACATTCTCATCTTTGCGGCTTGGCGAGATTGTGGCTTCGCTCTACTAGTGTTTACTTGCTTTAAATTCATTGTTTTTGTCTTGAGTACACACTGGGGAGAGCGGGGCTTTGCTGTTGGGTAGTCATTACTGTAGGCTTAGGGCTGCCTGTCACAAATACATGAACATGTTTTATAAAGTATTTTTAGCTTATGTTTCTAATTTATTACTCTTGTATTTCATATGCTCATATAAGAATTCAGTCATATTTATCCCTGTCTTAGTTACTGTTCTATTTCTGTGAAAAGACACCATGACCAAGGCAACTTATAAAAGAAAGTATAATAGGGAACTTGCTTGTGATTTCAAAGGGTTAGAGTCCATGATCATCATGGTAGGGAGCATGGCAGCAGGCAGGCATGACTCTAGAGTAATAGCTTAGAGCTTACATGAGATCCACAAGCCAGAGGGGAGAGAGAAACTGGGCTAGGTAGAGACTTTTAAAACCTTAAGCCCAGCCCCAGCAACACACCTCTTCCAACAAGGCCACACCTCCTGTTCCTTCCCAAACAGCTTCATCAATTGGGTATCAAGCATTCAAATATATGAACCTATGGAGACCATTCTTATTCAAACTCCATAACCTCCCACAAATCCTCTGTAATCCCCTAACTTCATATTCTCTTTTAAAATTTTCTTTAAATTAATCCACTGACACCTTTAATTCCAACACTTGGGAGGCAGAGGCAGGTGGATCTCTGAGTTGAGATCAGCCTGGCCTACAGAGAAAGCTCCAGGACAGCTACACAGAGAAACCCTGTCTCAAAAAACTCTAAGAATAACAAAACAAAACCGACTAAATCTAATTATTACTGCTCATATCATGGCCATGGGACAAGGTCAGCCTACCAGGGACACTCATAGGAAAACTTGACTCTTCCTTTTCAAGAAGCCAGTAACTGCCAATAGCTCCTCAGCTAGGGTTAGCACTCATGTGCCCACATAACCCTCATTCCCCACCCCTACCCCGTGCTGGAGTGGTGACTACCTTTATCTCGTACAGAACAGACAGGTCTTGTGCACAGTCACGGTTGTTGTGAGTTCATGAATGCAGTGTCCCTGTCATGTCAACAGGACACTGGCCCTCATACTTTCCAACCTCTGGCTCCTACAGGTCCTACCTCCTTTGTTGTGTGTTTTTGAGACAAGTCCCATAACAGAGGCCAGGCTGGCCTTGAACTTGATATATACCTGAAAATGACTACAGTGCTGGGGTTATAAGTGAGCTACCACGTCCAGCTTTAACCTGTAGTTTTAAAAATGGACTTATATAGCCAGTCACGTGGACTATGCACCTATAGTTCCTGCTATTCAGGGGGCCAAAGTAGGAG
Organism: Phyllotis vaccarum; assembly: GCA_033318265.1. Lineage (NCBI taxonomy): Eukaryota > Metazoa > Chordata > Mammalia > Rodentia > Cricetidae > Phyllotis > Phyllotis vaccarum. The sequence continues at coordinate 73,956,046 of JARWLC010000014.1, read as the reverse complement.
GGTTCTTCCGAGGGTAGGCCTTTAAGGACAGCCTACGCAGCAGAGTGAGGCCTGCATTTCTTTTTTATTTGTTGTGTTTGTTTGAGACAGGGTCTCTTAAATAGCCCAGCTGTCCTGGAACTCAGAGATCTGCCTCTTGTGTGCTGTGATTCAAGGTGTGCACCACCATGCTTCAGCCTGCTGGTGGCACATCCTATGACATAGAGAGATGGTTCCGGGTTGTATGCACTACAGGGCCTCTGACTAACACTCTTGCAAGGAAGCCCAGCCTGCTGTCTAATGCAGATTTCTCTAGTTTAAACTAGTAATTATGACTTGACTAGAGCATGGCCAGCTCAGACACATCAGCAAAAGCTAGGGTCTTCCCTGCTCCTGTGATGAAAGAATTCCTGAGGTGGGCCCAGATGGCAAAGTGTCAGAGTTATCTCTCAAAAGCCATGTGGGCAGGCTTCATAGGCTCATCTCCTGGGCCTCTGTAGTAAAGCTGCAGTGCCAGGGCAGGCTGTTCCCTCCTGACTAGGAGGTGCAAGGAAATGGAGGGGTTCTTGGACAGGCAGCGTCAAGAGTCCCCACCTTCATGCAGCTGGGGTGTAGAATGCTGCTTAGGCCTTGGAGGCTGCAAGGTGTATGGTGCAGGGGAGGTGTGCTTGGCTTTCTTGGTTGTATCACTGCAGCACATATAGGAGGCATGACTTGTAGTCAGTGAGTCTGAGCTGGATTCAGAACGGATCGGGAGCATAGTGGTGTGAGCAAGTAAAGGTGGTTGGGTTTGGGGAGTTGTTGTGTTTGTTTGCTAGCGTTTGAGAGTTATCAGTGTCACATGTGCTGTGCAGTGGTCCTATGCCTAGCCCTTTTTATGGACTTTGAAACAAGGTCTTACTAAGTTGCATAGGCTAGCTTTGAGCTCATGCTGTATTCTAGACAGGCCTTGAATTTTGCAGGCCTGGATCACCTGACCTGGCTAACTGAAGTATCTCCTCCCTACCCCCACCCCAACCCCCCATAAAAAGAAGCCTCTGAGTTTACAGTGTGACGGAATGAAGAGGTGGCATAGTGTAAGTGCTCTGACTTGGGGCCTATGGGCATTCTCCATTCTCCCTGTCTGTCCTGGCAAGTGAGGTCTTTCACTGAGGTGGGACAGGGGCTTGGACTGGTTCTGGTTCATGAGGCTCTTGGTAGGGTCAGCACCTCACCTTGTTCATAACTGTTGGTCTGATTGTCACATGACTTGCAGTTGTAGGCTGGTCTTGTTTTAGGGAGATGTATTGGCGTTGATAGTGTTTGCTGTGCTTAAGCTGGGACACAGGACAAAATACTTGAAATGAAGATGGGGAGTTGATGGTTTAGGACTCTGTGTGTGTGTGTGTACACATGTATGTTTGTATTCATGTATGTATGTATACATGTATGTATGTATATAATGAGAGGTGAAGGCAGTAGGCAGACATTTTGTGAGCAGAAAAGCAGAGAAAGGAAAAAGGTAGATTCTCTGGGGTGTTAGCTTTTGCTCCTAGCCCATGCCATCCCAGCCTTCCTGGTGGTGAGGGCTGTGGTCCTCTCCTGTGGGTGGTGTTGAGGGTGCTGGAGATATTGTCTTGGAAGCCTCTGTATTGTTGGAGATTATTTTATTGAAGTGGACAATGTTTTCATTACAGGGTTTAAGATTACCCCCTAAGCTGAAGCCAAATGAAGTTGCCAACATCCAGCCTTCTTCTAAAAGAGCCAGGTATGCGCAAAAGGGCAAGCCCCTCACACCTGCCTGTCCTTTACAGGTCTGCTTGGAACCTGTCAAGTGTTTCTGAGGATTTTCATAGTCAATTGTATCTGAGGGGCTGGAGACATGGCTCAGTACTTAAGAGCACTGACTGCTGTGTGGAGGTCCCAGGTACAGTTCCCAGCACCCACATGGCAGCTCACAACTGCCTATAAATCTAGTCCTAGGGGATCTGTTGCCCTCTTCTGGAGCCTGTGTGTGCACTAGGCATGTACATGCTTATGCACAGAATTGTAAATTAAGACTTACAATTTCTTTCCTATTACCACATGACATTACCACAGTTTCTCATTTGAGAGATTTATTGAAAATAAAAACTAGAACCATTTTCTTAAGTAAAACTTTGCCCAAACCATATGTGAAGCAGCAGCTGCTGTGGAGAGGCAGGATGTTCCTGCAAAGTGTACCTGGGTGCTGGGTGTTAATGGGTGTGCCACTCTGAGCTCAGAAAGGCTACGCTGGGAAAGAAAGCCCAGACTTCTCTGGATGACTTGTATGCTTTGCACTCTGCACGCTAATTGGTGTTATTATGTGTGTACCTTCTGGTTTGTCTGGAGGCAGTGTGACTGTCCAGAAGTCCTGCCTCCCTGAGAGCGGTGCCACAGTGAACGGGAGCCAAGGGGCTCTGGTCTGTCTCGAGGAGGCCGTTGAGGGCCTTTGCAGTCAGCATTTTCTCCTCACTCCTCACACCCAGATTGCAGAGGATAGGGCTAGAATTTAATGGTGTATAAGGGACACCTCACACCTGTCATCGTGACTATAGCAACGAGAGCCATCCAAGCCACGTGAGATTTTTTTAATTATCTTGACATGAAGGGACTGGGGTTACATTCAGTTGTAGAGCCCTTACCCAGTGTGTGAAGCTCTGGGTTCTATCAACCCCACAGCAAAATATTAAATGATAAAAATGTTAAAAATACACTTTGATATGAAGAGTGGCTGCTGTACTGGACACATACATGTTAATGGGAAGAGCACCCACTGTACTGGGAACATACATGCTAACATGAAGAGTATCCACTGAATTGGGAACGGGAAGAGTATCCACTGTACTGGGACACACATGTTAATGGGAAGAGTATCCACTGTACTAGAACACACATGTTAACGGGAAGAGTATCCACTGTACTGGAACACACATGTTAACAGGAAGAGTATCCACTGTACTGGAACACACATGTTAACAGGAAGAGTATCCACTGTACTGGAACACACATGTTAACGGGAAGAGTATCCACTGTACTGGAACACACATGTTAACAGGAAGAGTATCCACTGTACTGGAACACACATGTTAACGGGAAGAGTATCCACTGTACTGGAACACACATGTTAACGGGAAGAGCGGCACTGTCCTGGGCAAGCTAATAAATTGATGAAGCAAAAGCAGTGTTAGTGCTCACACTTACTGCTTCCTTCTTAAAGCACAACTGAACCATAATTACAGGGAGTGGTTGGTGGGGAAGAGGAGAATGTTGGCCTCTTGCTGGTTTTTTTGGACAGGGTCTTAAATGTAGCCCAGACTGGTCTCAAACTCTGTGTAGCTGGCGTTGGCTTTAAATTGATCTTCCTGGCTCTGTCTCCCAAATGCCAGGATTGGAGTTGTGCACCTTATGCCCACCTGAGCCAATGATCTGGATGCTTGCTTCTCTTGGGTGTTTCAAATGGCACCCCAACACTTAAGCTCTTAAGGCTTGTTAAGTTCTGGTTTCCCTGAAGTGCACTTGTTGGAAGTTCTCACTGTCCTGTGTGTTTGCATCACAGAATTGAAGACCTGCCACCTCCCACTAAGAAGCTGACTCCAGAGCTGACGCCTTATGTGCTCTTCACTGGATTTGAGCCTGTTCAAGTTCAGCAGTACATTAAGGTGAGAGTTGTGTTTAAAAGTTTTCGGCAGGGTCCTCTGTTGTGTTCCTTTAGGCTAGCCATTTATTACCATCGCACTGAGCTGGGGTGTCACTGGCAGGGCCTGACTAGCTTGCATGTAGGCACCTCCTTGCATAGGCAATGGTTGTTGAACCAGAAACAGCCTCTTAGCCCTGAGGGGTGTTTGTGAAGTATTTATAGTCGCTTTGCTCAGTGCTATTATTTCCTTGTTCACTACTAGGTTTTTTGTTACCATAAAAGTCTAGGCCATGCAAATGTTATTTATTTACTTATTATTATCTTTGTTTTTGTTTTTCAAGATGGTTTCTTTGTGTAGCTTTGGAGCCTGTCCTGGAACTAGCTCTGTAGGTCAGGCTGGCCTTGAACTCATAGAAATCCACCTGCCTCTGCCTCCCAAGTGCTGGGATTAAAGGCATGGGCCACCACCACCTGGCCAATGTTATTTTTATGAAGACTTTTTCTAGGCTTAAAAGTCCTACAGTTTCTCTGAGAACATGGTCTGCCCTTGATTAGTTCTCTTGGAAAGAAGGAAGCCGCCCTGGGATAGGGCAGTGGGGAAGAGGGGTTAGTAGGAACTGGTAATTGGTGGTTTCATTTTGGTGGAAAATCATCAAAAATTCTCTGATTATATAAGGCTGGATTCATACATTTTCTACTTAAAAAATATTGATTTACTTTGTATGTTCTGTGTGTTAGAGGCTGGGTGGTGCACATGGGCCACAGTGTACACATCTGCAGAGCATGCACATCTGGAGAGCTTGTAGGATTCAGTTCTCTCCTTTAGCCATGTGGATTCTAGGATTGACTCTTGTCATCAGGCTTGATGGCATCAGCTCTTATCCACCCACTGAGCCATCCTGCCAGCACCCCTCTTTTTTAAGGAAGGAATTACCAACACTGCTGTTATGTATTTAATACAATTCATTTCTATAACCTTAAGGTCTAAGCAGGGCTGTTACAAGGTCTCTGTTACATGTATATGCCTCTGTTAAGATGGAGCTGGGGTCCATAGCCTTTTTTTTTTTTTTTTTTAAATTTAATTTTATTTTATGTGCATTGAAGTGAGGGTCAGATTCCCTGGAACTGGAGTTACAGACAGTTGTGAGCTGCCAGGTGGGTGCTGAGAATTGAACTTGGGTCCTCTGGAAGAACAACCAGTGCTTTTAACCACTGGGCCATGTATTTGGAGTACAGAAAGCCCTGGTTTCTGGAGAAATTGCTTTTCAGGTTTGTGTGGAGTGGGTTGCTGAGCACCATTGGAGGTGCTCTGCTTTCTTTCCTTACGTGTGTCTGAGGAAGGCGCTGGCAGGTTCTGTCCAGGCACTAACTGGCCTCTGGTGTGTTTGTGCCTTCAGAAGTTGTACATCCTGGGTGGAGAAGTTGCCGAGTCCACGAAGAAGTGCACCCACCTCATCGCCAGCAAGGTGACACGCACTGTGAAGTTCCTGACAGCCATCTCTGTGGTGAAACACATTGTGACTCCGGAGTGGCTGGAAGAGTGCTTCAAGTGCCAAAAGTTCATCGGTCAGTGGCTATCCTGTGGCCTTTCCTTGGACTGGTTGATTTATTTAAGCTTCTAAGTGTATTCCCTATCACGGGGATTCCTTGATTGACATCTTGTATTCTATCACAAGACATAAAGGCTTAGTCTTTCAGTGTGTCAAGGGAAAAGACAAGCTGTGGTCATGGCAGCATGCAGGTAGACTCGGTGCTGGAGAAGGTGCTGAGAGCTCTCTCCATCTCCATTTACAGGCAGCCTGAAGGCTGTCCACACTGAGTGTAGCTTGAGCAAAGGAGACCTCAAAGCCCACCCCCACAGTGACACACTTCCTCAACAAGGCCACACCTAGTAGTGCCACTCCCTGTGAGCTGGGCTAGTTACATTCAGACTACTGCAGGAGGCATTTCCCAATTAAGGTTTTCTCTTCTCAGGTGACTCTAACCTCTGTCAAGTTAACATACAAATAGTCAGGACAATGCCCAAGAGGCAGGGGAATGACTGGGTAGTGTCTGCTGCCTGCATGTGGACCTGCCTCTCTACAGGGCTGTGCCTTTCAGAGCATGCACTGTTCTGTTTTCCAGATGAGCAGAACTATATCCTGCGAGATGCTGAGGCAGAAGTACTCTTCTCTTTCAGTCTGGAAGAGTCCTTAAAGCGAGCCCATGTTTCTCCCCTCTTTAAGGTATGCTGGGAAGGAAAGCCCCCATAGAACTAAGTAGATGTGACAGTGACACAGGTGATCAATGGGACCACCCAATCGTCCCTTCCACTTCGTGCCTACTCTTTGACCGGGGGAGTGTGGCACATCCTAGGGAACATTGATGGGTGTCACAGTAGACCAGATTGGGCTGGAATTTACTATGTAGAACAGCTAGCTGCCAACTTGCAGACCCTCTTACTCTAATGAAGACATCACTACAATCACCTAATGAGTAGATGGTCAGAGAGGGGATTCAAGAGTATGTTGATGAATAATTGAACTGGTAGGAGACAAAGTTGTTTGTTTGTTTTGTTTTTTGGCTTTAAAGAAATCTTTGAAGGCTCCCTCTTGTGTTCTCAATAAATGTGTATTCCACTAGAGGAGGTACTTCGGAAAAACTAAATGAATGCGAAATGGAAAATGTAGAAGTCTGTAGTTTAAATGTTTGCTAGGTAAGACTTAGGACATTTGGGAAATATTTTTTAATTAAAGAACTAAGTAGTTAATAAAAATCATTTGGTCTTTGGACTTCCTTAGGAGTGATTTGGAGGCTAAGAACCTCTGGGTTCTGAGTTTTCTGAATCAGTGTTGGTATGGTTTCCTATTCTGTTTGTAGAAGCAGGAATGGAACTGCTGTTCCCCTGCTGGGCAGACAGCTGTGGCCAAATGCCATGCTGCCTTGGAATGTTAGACAGACTGGCAAATGTGTGCCGTTATCCTGCCTTGGCATAAAATGCTTTGGTTCTTGTAGTTGGCACAGCTGTGGCAATGCATTATGATAAAATATCTTAGATACTAAGAGAGTCGACCTCCCAGGGAAGCTGGTAAGACACCTGGAATTGCTGGAGAGTTAAGACTGTGCTATTGTGTGCCAAACATGCTTGTGTGGCCTGCCTTTAAGAGAGCAATGCAGGCTGGAGGTGGTGGCACACACCTTTAGTCCCAGCACTCAGGAGCCAGGGACAGGTGGTCTCGGTGAGTTCCAAGACAACCAGGGCTGTTGTTACACAGAGAAATCCTGTCTTAAAAAACCAGGAGGAGGAGGGGTGATGAAGAGTGAGCAAGCAATGTAACAGTCAACTCTGCTTGCCTTGGATTTCCCATATAATCAACCCTTTCAACCTAAGCATAGATGTACTTAAATTATGTACTCTTCCCTCTGACCTAAGAGCAGTGCGTGTGTGTTCTGATCATCTTTGCTGGAAGCAGCAGAGAGGCTGGAAACCATCGTAAACAAATAACCCCATGAATGCTGAATACAACATTTGGATACTGCTTGATAAACTGTCATTTTTGTAATGCTGTCGGTTATCTGGTCATTAGTTGGTGATGCCTTCTGTGCTGGTTTCTATGCTATTCAGTTACGGGGAGAGGAAAACTTTGTGAGAGGCTAAACAGATGCAGGGACAGGGACAGACTGACAAGGTGAAGGATGAAGTACAATGAAGAGGAGACGGTAGAAGACACAGGGAGAGGGAAGTAGAAAATTGTAATGTTTGGTTAAATGACATCAAGGGAAGTAGTTTTACTCCTGTCCTTCATGCAAAAGTAGTACATTACTGGACTCTGGTTTATTATTAATGTCTGCAGGTTGACTGTAGACAGTTAAATGTGGTTACTTCTACTGGCCATTGGTCACACTCCATCTCAGAGTTGTGCATCTAACTCCCTCTGTGCATGTCTGGGGAGGTAGGGAACTGGGGAATATAACCTTAATAGCTCCAGAAAATTAAATATTCTCTCAGATTTCAGAATTGGGTATGATGGTCCATGCCTTTAAATTGCAGCCCTTGGGAGATAGTCAGGAGGATCTCTGTGAGTTGGGCCAGCCTGATCTACAAAGGAAGTTCCAGGGCAGTCAGTTCTACATAGAGAGACTGTGTCTCAAAAACCAAAACACACACACAACCTCATGGTTCAGTTTATGAAGTTAGGTGCAATTAAAACATTTAAAAAACATGCTTCTGTTTATTTCTAGACAAAGTATTTCTACATCACCCCTGGCATCTGCCCGAGCCTTGCAACAATGAAGGCAATTGTAGAGTGCGCAGGGGGGAAGGTGTTGGCTAAGCAGCCTTCCTTCCGGAAGCTCATGGAGCACAAGCAGAACAAGGTGAGAGAGCAGAGCTTTGAGAAGCCAGCGCTGTCGCACATGGGCATCTTTTCCTGACTCATGAACTCTTCCTCCTTTCTAGAGTCTGTCAGAGATCATTTTAATATCCTGTGAGAATGACCTGCACTTATGTCGAGAGTACTTTGCCAGAGGAATAGGTATGGCTCCCCACACCTCTGCCCTGGCCTGTGTGTGCTCACAGTGCCCTTCTTCTAATAGTTTTGATTCTGTTCCGTTCAGATGTTCATAATGCAGAGTTCGTTCTGACTGGAGTGCTCACCCAGACACTGGACTATGAATCATATCCTTTACAAAGGCTCATAGTGGGGACAGGCAAGGATGAAGGTGCATTTGCAGGTTCATAAAGGGATACCATGGTGGTTGTCACCAGACCATTTCCCTGCTGTCACAGAGTGTGCAGTCAGTAGCCCTTTTGAGAATTCTGTCAATAGGTGGCAATCTAAGGACCGGGCTGGCTTATGTAGGTGTTCAAGGATTTGATCGTTACACCTCATAGAAAATGATTCTAGCTAGTGCCTGAGGGGTATGTTCTATACCCCACGACTGGTGGGAAACAGTTTGATCACAGCATTGTGTGAGTTACAGGTGTGGCTGGGTGAGTGTCTTAACGGCTAACAGCTCTTTGGGCTCTCAGGAAAGAAGTGAAGCCAGAGATAGTTCACAGTCCGTACCAAGAAGTCTCCAGTATTAGTTTTAGAAGGACCCAGAATTTTGAAAGGTTTCACTCTGTCGCAGGCTGACATGGAACTGTGTCTCCCAGCCTGGCACCAACTCCCTGGGATCCTGTGCTTCCACCATGCCCAGCTGCAGTGCTTACATTAGTGTGTAACCAGCCCTGTGTTTGATGTTTTGCATCCAGCTCAGAGTGGTGTTATCCCTGGCCCTTCATCTGTGTGGTGGCACCAACTGAGTGCGTTTACCAAACTCTTCCTCTTGTCCTCAGAGAGCTCGGTAAAATGTGGCTGAAGACTCAGCTGGGTGTCACTGGGAACAAAGTGAGTGCCTGGCAGGGAAGCTCCTGGTGTCCTGTCCGCTGAGCTAGGGGTGGTGACAGGAGGCAGGTGTGCTGCACATCTGGTCTTTATGTAGTATGTCCTCTTGTGTCTTCTCCAGGCTTTTCCCCGAGAACATCTGTCCCATGCTTGTTTCCCTGTGGAAGAGTTGCTTTTCAGGTCATGTTAGTCATTTGAGAGCTTGTTCCATACCTATAGTCAGTCCAGTGGTTCTCAGCCTGTGGATCGTGAGCCTTTCTCAGATACCATTTATCAGCTGTCCTTCATACCAAATATTTACAGTTCATAACAATAGCTACTAAATTTATGGTTGGGGGTCACCACATGATGAGCAACTCTATTAAAGGGTCTCAGCATTAGGAAGGTTGAGAACCACTGCTAGCCTAAAAGTAACCCACAGAAGCCCTCTTGTGATAGCTTTGGGGACAGGATATCAGGAGTGGGCATTGGATTGGGCTTTAGCTCCTACCGTATGCTGGAGTCACCTAAACAGGGTGCCTCCACCCAGCTACCTGTGTATCGAGAGCCTGTGCCTGTGTGCAAGGATCCCAGGACCTGGGTGTTGAGGATTGCAGTGGGACTGACTGTGGTGAATACAGAGGGAGGTGGTCACTAGAGCTGCCTCTCACATGAGGACTCTGGCTTACTGCGACCCTGCGACCTGTATGAAAACCATTTTCCTCAACAAGACCACATATAAATTTAACTGACAGCCTCTTGTGTGCTGGGAGCCTGGGGCAAGGGTAGCTGCTGGCAGCATGCACACCAGGACTCCTTCCCTGCAGAGGCTTGTTTTCCAGGTCTGCCTTAGGGAGAGACCTCCACCAGGAAGACAGTAATACTGACTGCATCGTGTTAAGATGTGTGATCTTACTCTAGGAAACATAAATTATGTTTTGTATTATATGCCGAAGAGCTCACATTAAGTCTTTCTGATTAATTTAGGTTTTATGTGTTTTAAGGAAACTGTATGAAATTTCATCTACAAATAAAATTATGTAAATAAAGACTTTACTGTCTAAATTATGGATGTTAAAGATTTGAGATGTTTTGTACTTTGATTATTTTTATGTCTTACACTTTTCTTTTATATTGATAACTTGCTCACAAATAAATGTACTTTTGAACTTAGTTGAGTGATTATAATTTCATATTTTTTGCATAACTTAAATGATTTTCATCAAGCTGGATGGCATTTTGAGAAATTTCACAGCAGAGTATTTTTAAACATAATTCTTTGGGAATTTCACGTCTGCACCCCGATCTCATTCGCTTCCCAGTCCCTCCGTATTCATCCCTTACCTCTGCAGCGTGCCCCACTAAAGAAAGAACCTCCCCCCAACAAGAAATTTCAGCTAAAAACTAAACCAAACAAAAAGCCACCTTGCTCCTGTCTTTCCAACAGCTTCTCATTCATCCTAGTGGCACTGGGTGCTGAGCTGTACACACACTACACTCTTGTCCAGTCAGCCGCACCTGCAATGTTCATTGCAGTGAGTCATTGGTTTGCTTCAAGGCCTCTGCCACATGGTCATCCCCAAATCCTCACCAAACTGGTATAGTTGTTGCCTCACATCATGGAGATCTGCAGTCACCCCAGCAGGTCATGGATGGGGAGATGATGTTAGGGCGAGCCAACCCAAGGCCCAGGATGTGAGGCTGGGTAGTACCTGAACTGATGGGTCATTCAACCATCTGGCAACTCCCCTCAGGCAAGGGGCAGAGCCAGCTGTCCAAGGGCCAGTGATGAGCCCAGCCCTCAGATTTCAACATGTTCCTGTGACTCTGTGGTAACACAGACCGTGGACATCATGACAGACCCCAGCAGCAGCAGGAACATATGCCCAGAAATGGCCCATGGCAGATAACAGGATCAGTTTGAATTAACTTTTCTTGTGTAGAAGTAAGTTTTGGTGGTATTTCATAAGCAGCACCCTTCATTGGCGGTGTAAGTGGGTTCCAGAAAGTGAGCTGGAAACCTTGATAATCACTACAGGCAAGCTATGAGCCTGTTCACTGCCTGGGCACAGCCAGCTCTGCTGTACTAAGGTTGTACTCCAAACCATGGTGGGGACAGTGCTGTGTGTTAGGATGTCACCACAATGTCATGCCTTTCACCTACATGTTTCCCTGCTGCTATTCTTGATCTCTGGTGACTTGGTAACTTGATGTTTCTCTGTTGGGCTGCTTTGTGTAGTTATCTGTATAAACACTTCTGTTGAACTGAGACATCCTGGTGGCAGTTTTGGTCAGAGCACTGCATAGGCAGTTGGTGTCCTCATAGACTGTCTTGGAGTGTCTGCTCTGAAGCATATGTCTGTCTGAGTAGCCTCAGAAACTCACTGCAGAGCTGGCCTTTGATCTGGTCTGATTGAGCTTATTACTATGAAATAGCTCCGAGTGTGGAAATTTGGGTGAGCAGAAGAGCTGTGAATATGGGGATAATCTGATTTGTCAGCCTGCCACATGCTGTGCAGTGTCTTAGACCCTGGAACGCATGAAAGTTCAGCAGCCTTCATGGTGGCTGACACACATCGGTCACCTGCGCGGGAGACAGGATATTTAACTAACACAGAAGTATAGCTGGCTTGATTAACCTTTGAATTAGTATCTCCTTTGGAAGCTGTCCTAACTCCAGGAGCTGCCCAGAGCCAACTGGCTTACAAAGCTTAAGCCTGGGGTAGGTTGGGAGGGTTAAGAAGCTGATGAATAAATGCTTCTTAAGGAAGTAGATGAGAAAAGTGTTTCATAAGAAAGGGAAGCCCTATTGATTTCTACTGCTGACAATTTAGAACATGAAGCACCTACAGATTTAAGGAATTTCAGTAGCCATATATTTAATTATAGTGTTTTGTTTTATAGTGTAACCAACATTCATAAATAGTTTCAGTTTCATATTGTCAATATTTTTAAAAATTCAGCTGGATATGGAAGTGCACACCTGCAGTGCCAGCAGCTGGGAAGCTGAGAGTACAGATCATAAGTTCAAAGCCACTGGTCTACATAGCAGATCCTGGGTTCTCTCGCGCTATGTGTTGAGATCCCATCTCAATAAATAAATGAATAGTTTTATGTTTTGTCCATGTTTAAAATATAGCTAAATATTTTCTGATAATTGAATGTATTTTTAATTAACTTTATAACATCTAAACTTCAGTGTGAGGATATCTTCAAATATAATAAAAACAGTCGGAGATATCAGAGGTCAGATCCACCTCTTCCAGTCTTTGTTTTTGTTTTTTTTGTTTTGTTTTGTTTTTTTTCCCCTGAGACAGTTTTCCTGGCTGTCCTGAAGACCAGGCTGGCTTTGAACTCACAGAGATTCTCTTGTCTCGGCTTCCCAAGTGCTTGGACAGTGCCATAGCTTCTGCCTGCTTCTTCCCGGAGGAGGAGCCACAAAAAAAACCCCAAAAAAACAAACAAACAAAAAAACCAAAAACAAAGACTGGAGGAGGTGGATGTGTCCTCTGATATCTCCAACTGTTTTCATTATATTTGAAACACATCTGCACACTTCAGTGTCTGTCTCAGGCCCTTTCTAGTGCTCAGTGATGAAAACAGCTGGATACATCGGAAGATGGTGAGCAGTCACCATAAATGTACCCTCACTTCTAATTCTGTTTTCTAGCACTAGCAAGTAGTAGGAGATGAAAGGTGAGTGGCGGTGATCAGGGTGTGTGTGTGTGTGTCTCTCGAAACCATTACAGGATGGTCTCATTGTGTCTGAGTTAAAACTGCTTTTGCCTACAGGGCATCTAGGGACTCAGGGGCAGTGACGTCAGCATGTGTGGCTTCTGTGGGCGCTTGATTTGGAAGGAAAGAACACCTCGGCTCTCTTGGAGTCTGGAATGTCAGGAAACATTATCACACACTGGCAGAAGGTATCTGACAATTTAAGAAACTGCTTAAAATTGTGTAGTAAAGTGTCTAGTAGAAGCTGCACTTTATGCTTCCTTTAAATATTTTGACTGGAAATTGGAAAAGCGTTCATCAAAAGCTAACTATCCCAGGTTTGTTCCGTGTGAGCACAGCTCCACTCTGCAAAGTGCTCACACAGGATTAAAATGTATTTAAAGTTCTGACGCTAGAAGCCTACAGAGAATCTGTTCTCAGGGAGTTTCTGCCCCTGCTCCCACCCCCACCCCAGGCTTTATTTTACATATCAACCATAGTTCCCCTCCTCCATTCTCCCCCAGCTTCCCTCCCCCCAACTCCTCAGAAAGGGTAAGGCCTCCCTCCCATGGGGAGTCAACAAAGTCTGGGATAATATTGGGTTGAGGCAGGACTAAGGTGTGTGTCCCTGTCCGTGTCGTCGTCTAGGCTACATCTAGGCTGAGCAAGGTCCCTCTATGGACTCCAAAAAGCCAGCTCATGAACTAGGGATAAATACTGGTCCTACTGCCGGAGGCCCCACAAACTTCTCAAGCCACACCACTGTCATCCACATTCAGAGGGCATAGTTCAGTTCTATGTAGGCTCCCCTGATCAGACCCCCTTCTTGAGTGTTACGATGGCTGCTGTGTCCCTGGTGCCAGAGGCACCAGCAGTTTCGATTTTGATTCTTGTTTCTTAAAAAAATAATACACAGAGAGAAAGCATGTGCACCACAGTGCACATACATGTTGGGACAATTTGTGGAAAATGTGTAAGCTTTGGTTCTTATGTCATGTGGGTCTCAGAGACTGACCAGATTGCCAACTTCTGGGAAAGTTCCTCCACCCGAGGAGCCTTTTGTTTTTATTGAGACAGGATCTCACATGTCCCTGGCTGCCTCAGACTTGCTATGCACTCAAGGATGACTTTAAGTCTGGTCCTCCCTTCCTCTGCCTCCAGCTCCTCAGAATGGGACTGTAATTCAGCAGAGGGGTCGTGAGCAAGGGAGTTAATGCTGGAGCATCTCCTCACCTCCTAACTGTGTAACTAAGGCTGGCTTTGACCTCATGATCCTTTGTTGGTTTTGTCTCCTAAGAGCTATACATGTGCTACCACATCCTGGGGCCTCAGGAAGAGGTGTTGACACATGAAGGAATAGCCATGTAAGAGTACAGGGACATGGCAGATACTGGAAAGCCAGGAAGTTCCATCACAGGAGGAGCCGGCCATATCCACAACTTAGCCTTGACCTTCAGCATTGTGGAAACTGCTTTCTACAGACATGCTGTGCTTTGCTTAGATAGATAAGAGACTAGGCAGACATGGCCACTTCTCTGCACGGGATGCCATCCACCAAGACCCACTCTGCCTGTGTCCACATGAATCCTTGGCCCCATCAGTTTCCTGCCACAGCTTCAACCTAGAGCACATAAAAGGGAGTGTCCCGGCAGATCTCAGTACAAGTTCCCAAACACTGACTGGCATCAAAGCATCCCAATGACTTCCCGGCATGGAGATGCCAGCACCACAAGCCTTAGCTTCCCAGCTGCACCCCAGCTTCCCAATACTGTGGTTATACCTAATCAGAGGCACTGCCCTTGGGGACCTTCCCTGGACATCAGATCCTTGTCCTGTAAAGCTTGTCTGAGACTGGTCTCTTACTTCCAAGGAGCCTTGGTTCTGGTCCCTGCTTTAGCAAAGAAAGTGTCTTGACTTGTGTGTGTGTGGGGGGGGGGGGGCGCACAGCCTCGGAGTTGTTCTCCATAGCTGTGTCACAGAGGGCTTCTGGATATTAGATGTTTTCTTCCTTGCCCTGGGACCATCACTGCCTGTACCTAACACGCCTATGACACCCAAGTCAGAGGGTGGCCTTTGCTGCCACCTGCTGGCCAATCTCAGATGACAGGTTGAACAATTCCATCTGTTTATCAATATCTGTGCTGGACAGTTCCTGGGCCCAGAACCAAATACTTGCTTGTTGCCCTGCAGTCCTGACAAGTTCCTGGGATGCTGGCTTCTTGCCAGCAGCATCCACAGATCCTCAGAACTTTACCCTCTGCCCATGAAAGCCACCCTGATGTGCCTGCTCCCGGTTACCTGAACCCCTCAGGATTCAGGATTCAGGTCTCAATGTCTCCAGGCCTTCTCAGTAGCAGAGGCTACTGTGCCATGGTGGGTTCCTTCCCTGGATGCAAAGACATGGTGGGGAGGCACAGCTGGTCACTTTACAGGGGATGGGGACTCATAGCCCATAGCTCATCTGAGGACCCAGGGTTCCTTTGGACGGACTGTATCCTCCTAGTTCGTTGTGACTGGGACCCAGTCATGAGCCCTTTCCTTCTGCAGGTCACAGACAGACCCACTCCTAGGGGCCGAGACAGTCAGTGTTGATTTGAATGGGCACCTCACTGTCCAGGGTGACAGCAGTATCGATCTTCTCCTCCCAGCTCCAGACTGGATAGTCATTGTCTTAGCTTGGGTGTCTGAGTGGGACCCTGCGGCTGTCCAGGTAGAGAGACAAACATTGAGGAGATGAGAGTAAAACTGGGTTCAGATTGACTTTGTCAACCTGGATCAGACTCGCAGAGTCCAAAGCCACGTGATTCATTGTCGCCATATTTAAAACAGTACAATTTGCATTTCCAGGCAACAGTCACTCCTACTCTGGGTGACAATGAAGCTTAAGGTGTGAGAACTTAGAAATTCTTGTGCAAAGTACATGTGGCCATGAGAGTGGGTTCTATAGCTAAAGGACCTAGAACCTAGTGTGGTCTCTGGCTGAGATAGCATAGAGGTCAGCAGGCCGAAAAGTACATGTGACATCTCCCCTAATGTAGCCAGAACTTTTCTCATCCTTTCAGGCTGGTGGTCCAGAGGAATCTCTTCCACTTGTGGTCCTGCAGCTGCTTATAAAACAATCACTCAGAGGCTTATAGTAATTACAAACTGTTTTGTCTATCCATGTGGGATGGCTTTCTGTATGCTGTGAATATCATTCATTTTAATAAAAGATCTTAGAAGATGCAGGAAATCGGAGCACAGATAGGAGAAGGAGGGCGGAGTCAAGAGAGACATCATCCAGCTGCCTAAGAATCAACATGTAAAGTAACACAGGTGAGCCATGGGCCATGTGGCAGACAGACTAATGGAAATGGGTTAAATTCAGATGAGAGAGCTAGCTAGCAATATGCTTAAGCCATAGGTCTTAAAAGAGCATGAAATTAATATGAGCATGTAAATCATTTTGGGGGACCTAAGCAGCAGCGGGCAGGTCCATACCTTGGGACTAGACTGGGCCAGAAGCTTATTATTATAGTCAGCGGCTCGGGTTCATTGCCAACTAGCTAATACAGCTTAACTCATTTTTATTAATCTGCTGTATTGCTACATCTTCCGTAGCTTTACCTGTGTCCCGTTACATCTTGCTTTCTGGGTGGCAGCTTGAAGTGCCTCCTTCACTCAGCCCCTCTTTCTCTTTTCTCTGCTTGGATTGCCTGCTTGCCTCTTAAGCTGCCTTCCCATAGACAAAACAGCTTCTTTATTAACAAATGATAACAAAGCATATTCATAACATATAGAAAGACATTCTACATCACTCTAAGGATAGGTTCTATTAACTGGGAATGAAAGATAAAGGTCTAGGTAGAGAAGAGTCTGGTGTAGACATTCTGGGTGACATCTGCTCCATAGATAGCAAAAAGGTCATCAGGATGCTAACAATGTCCATGTCCAGCTTTCTGGGTAGAAAACAGGGAATTCTTTCTTCAAGGAAACTTCTTGGCATGATTAACATTCCTGGTTTCCCTAGTGAACTGTGGGCAAAAAAGACCTTTATGCCCACAGGTTTCTATTACCACAATGAAACACCATGACCGAAAGCAAGTTGGGAAGGACAGGGTTTATTTGGCTCATACTTCCACATCCGTCTCTGAAGGAAGTCAGGACAGGAACTTAAACAGCTTGGAACCTGGAGGCAGGGGCTAACACAGAGACTATAGACTATTGGTTTTGTCCTCATGATTTTCTCAGCGTGCTTTCTTATAGAGCCCAGGTGTGACCTCACACACAGTGGGCTGGGCCTGCTCTCATCAATTACTGATTAAGAACATCCTCTACAGGTCTGTATACAGCCTGATCTTACTGGCACATTTTTCTCAATTGAGGCTCCTTTCTCTCTGATGACTCTAGCCTGTGCCGAGTTGATTAGCTAGCACTGTCGCTGAGCCCTCATGCATGGCTAAGCTGCAGGCCTCGGGTACTCTGCACTAAGGTGGGTAACAGAGGAAGGCATGCCAGTGCAGATCTCTACATGGATTGTGCCTTAGAACCTCTGAGTCTGATCCATTCTGGCTTTGGCTGGTCTCCCCTACCTGCCATCCCCTGTTGTCGGGTTCCAGTGGTAGGAACCTATCAGGTTCCACAACATTCCTTTCCTCTTCACAGGAAGAACTACTGTGCTTCCAAGAGGAAAGGACCATCACAAGAAGCAAAACAGGCCTGTGTGTGTGCATCCCACTGTGTCACCCCTGGGCTCAAGAGCCACTCAGCCAGCTCCATTTTCCCCATCTCAGCTGCACAGGTTGAGGCTCCTAGGCCCAAGTTTAACTAGAAGCTTTAAAAAAAAATTCTAGATTTCTTTTTTTTTATTTTATGTGTGAAGTGCACATGTATATATGTGCATCTTGTATGTGCTCTCGGAGCTCAGAAGAAGGGCATGGATTCTCTGGAACTGGATAGTTGTGAACCATGGCTTTAGTAGTCTGTTTCTGTGAGAGACACCAGGACCAAGGCAACTCCTACTCCTATGAAAGGAAACATCCAACTAGGGCTGGATTGCAGTTTCAGAGGATTAATTCATCATCATGTTGAAAAGCAGACGGGCATGATGCTGGAGCAGTGTCTGAGAGCTTTACATCCTGATCTTCTGCAGACAGTAGGCAGAGAGAGGGGGAGGGGGAGGGGGAGGGAGGTAGGAACAGGGAGAGAGAGAGAGAGAGGGAGAGGGGGAGGGGGAGGGAGGGAGACTGGGCCTGGTATGGGCTTTTAGTGGCACACCTACTCTAATAAGGCCACATCTCCTGACCCTTCCCAAACAATTCACCTGGGACTAGGAGAGCAAGAATCTGTGGGGGCCATTTTCATTCAAACTACTGCAACTACTATGTGGGTGGGGGGAACTGAGCTCAAACATCCTCTGCAAGTGTTCTCATCTGCTGCACCCTTTCCCCAGCCTTATCATCTGCCAAGGAGGAACTTGGCTCCACTATTTGATAAAGATATCATTTTGCCTTAGGCCTTCAGCAGAATTACAGTTCTTCCTTTCTGTTGAACCCAGCCTCAGGGCACCATGAGAATGCACCCCATCCCAGGATTGCCTTTGGCTGGTTTGCATGGAAGCCAGGTCTTCAGAGCCTTGGGATGGCCCAAGGAAGAAGGGTTAGAAAACTGGGAAAATGTGCTTTCCAGGTTGTTTCCTTCCCAGGAGGTCTAGGATATGGTGTCATGGCTTGTGGAGGGAGCTAGGCAGGATGGGGTAAATGGCTTCCTGGGTATTTATGGCCACATGGTTCCTGACATCAGGAATTTGCAGCAGGGGCTGTGCTGTGCAGAAGAGCTGGGGACCTGGCCTGGTGCTTGGACCAGGAGACCTCTAGGAGGACACAGGTGGACAGTGCAGGTAGGAGACATGTAGGGGGATTATGTTGTTCCATTGTAAATAGTTGTCCCCGCCTATGAGTTTAATAAAAAGCGCTGATTGGCCAAAGGCAGACAGGAAGTGTGGGCAGGGCTACCAGACTAAGAAAACTCTAGGAACAGGAGGAACAGAGCAGAATGTCAGAGAGAAGCCAGAAGAATCAGAGGACAACTATGCTGCTCTAAGAAAAGGTACCGAGTCACATGGCTGAACAGGATAAGAGTCATGGGTTAGATGAAGGGTAGAGAGTTAGCAAGTTATATACCTGGGCCTTAGGCCGATCAGCCTCAAACTATTGTAAGCATCTGTATGTCTCTGCGGGTCTGTGGGTCTGTGGGTCTGTGGGCCTAAACCTTGAGGTTAGGCCCAAAAGTCTGGGCCAGAAACCTGTTACTATAGAGGTGCCACTCAGGGCCTTAAGACAGTTTCTTGACTCTGGAATGATAGGAAGCCTCTCTGGATGCTTCTCCTGTCCCACTTTTCTGTCAGCCTTTCTGCATTCTAAATGCTCAGACCCTGTTTCTTACTGAGTCTTCATATCACCCTGGGAAACTGTCAAGGTGGACAGCATGATTTGATTTCATCATGAAGATGAGACAGAGAGATGCTCAAGCATGGGGCTGAGACCTGGGGGGGGGGCAGATTCCCTTCCTACTGATGTTTCACCTTAAGTCTCTGCTGTGACACTGGGCTCTGGTCTTCTCAGTGAGATTTCACTTGACTGGGAGGCTCAAGAGGGTGAAACAGTGACTCCAAGCAGATGGTAACCTTCCAGACCCTGGCAGGCTGTCTAGTCATCCTGTGCGGCTGGTTTTGTTTGTTTATTTGTGCATGTATGTGTAACTAGAAGTTAACTTTTGGGACTCAGTTCTCTCCTGTTCCCAGGAGATCAAACTCATGTCATTAGACTTGGCAAGAGTGCCTTTATAACTATACCATCTCACCGGCGTGCGTGTGTACATGCATGTGTATGTGTGTGTGTATTTTTTTCCTGGAAAGTACGATATACCAGTGAGTAAACTCTAGGGCAGATGTTTGTAGTGGGATCATATTATATTATAAATAATTGTCCCACCTACTGGTTTAATAAAAATACTGATTGGCCGAAGGCAGACAGGAAGTGTGGCAGGGCTACCAGACTAAGAAAACTCTGGGAACAGGAAGAACAGAGCAGAGATGCCACAGACACACTAGAAAAGCAGATGCAGAGGACACCTATGCTGCTCTGAGAAAAGGTACTGAGCCACATGGCTGAACAGGATAAGAATCATGGGTTAGTTTAAAGGTAAAGAGTTAGCAGTTATATGCCTGGGCCTTAGGCCGATCAGCACAAAATTAATGTGTCTGTGTGTCTCTGTGGGACTGCCAGGGCTGCCAGGACTGTGAATCTGGGCCATGAGGCTAGGCCGGAAAGTCTGGGACAGAAACCTAATACTACAGATGTTGACAATGGTCCATGTGCCATCCAAGTGCTGGAGGCTCAGGCCCACAGACCACTGGATTTCCTGGTTGGAGACCTGCCTTGAATAACTCTGGCCCAACGTCTGCTGACTGACTGTGCATATAGCTGATTATATGCCCCTGTCCTCAGATATCAGGGATGGTGTTATAGACGGGACATTTGAGGGGACTTTTCTTGACAAACAGACTTTTGGAGCAGCTCTGCCTGCTGTAAGAACTGGCTCAGGTTCTTCTGATTGTCCTCTAGGCTCCAGAGATGACGTTACTCTTCTTCAGGGTATGCCATCCTAATTGTGTGTGTCACCAGGGATTGCTCCAACTCCTGTGGTCACTCCCCCTTTCTTTGTGGTGTTTTGAAGCTACAAGCATTAGCTGGAGTCTCTACTCAGGATAAAGATGAGTAACTATGGTGGCTGGTACCATGGGATTAGGGAGTTAGTGGAATCTGATGTGTTATTTATAGGGGTTTTCCAGCTTCTGACTGAAGGTGAGGCATAGGTGGGGCAGAGCAGATAGCTTGCCCTGGTCACTCCCTTCTCTGTGGCAGTCACGTGTGACACTGTTTCTGGGTCACATTGAGAATTCAGTCTGGATGGAGAAATACCAGTTAGCAAGCATTACATTACAATGAGCTGAGCTATATAGCATATCAGGGTAGGCAACCTTGGGAGTCCATGGTTTGACTTTACACTGAAGATATAGACAGGACCTGGTTGCCATTTCTCTGGATCCGTGGCTGCTGCTAGCAGCTGTCGGATCAGCACCAGAGCTGTGAGATTTCATTATCTGATATGGAGCAGGCCCTGCCTGTCATTAAGATACATTTAACCATTTTATAAAACTGAGTGTCAAGGCCTTTGCTGGCTTGTGTGACTCTGGCTGACAGAGGAGAAACCGCCTGCAATTGAAGGGCAAGCCAGGGCCACAGGGCCACAGAAAGGCCTGCAGGTAGCCATAGAACTTTCCCATTGTCCACCCAGAGGCAGTGCTCCATTGCTGTGGACTGGCTCCGTCGAGCGAGGTCAGGGATTCTGTTATTCAGGTGGACAAGGACCAGCAGTGGACAAATAGACAAACACTAGGTAGTAGTGGATCTGAATGCCAATTTATTAGCAGAGCATCAAATCTTTTATAGGCCAAAATTACAAGGAAATAATGCTCACATAATTGCCTCAACAGCAATATTCTCATTTCTTAAACAATTCACTTCCTCAATAAATCAACAAAACACAAACGCAGCCCCAAAGGCTCCCAAGAATTCACAAAACCACAGCGGCACATGGTACATGAGAAAATTATTAACACAGTATGTGATAGACAGACATGAGTTCATGTAGGAAACCAACAGGCCTTGTGGTCAGCATTTGAGACCCATCGACCCTCTGCACACTCTCCGGAATTCTTTCTGTGCACCAGCCTTTTGATAAATGTACATGGACTGGCCGTGTTCCTTCTCTGGGTACTTCTCTCCTCTTCCCCACATTGGCCCATGAAAGTCCCTCTCTATCACTTGGTCCACAGTAAGAAGAGGCCAGCTCTAATCACGCATTTCCTCCTCCAGGCATCTCTGCGGTTATCAATTTCCTCTAAAGGCTTAGTCAGTTGTCTAATAATGCTTTCTCTTTGTTCCCTACTTAACACACACCAGGGTGGTCTTGCTCTATCTAATTTCTTATGAAAAGGAAGGAAGTAATATGACACTCTTTCTCCTAAATAATTCACCCATCTATTGCCAAATTTATCATATATTCCTGTATAAGGTAAAAGGTGTGGAGTGGTCGGAGGAAGTTTGTAAAGTCCTTTCCATATAGGTGGTTCCCACTAGCTATTCTTTATAAGCCATTGCCACCTGCCATACATTAATCTTTTGGGAATTTTACAAAGTTCCCTCTGTATGTATTTATCAGAATTCCTACCCATCGGGTGGCCATAGGAATCTGTTTTGGGTTTTGAAGCATTCTTAAGAAAAGCCACTTGCAGGGTACTGGTTTCTATTTTTGTTTCTTCTGCAAACAACTCTTCATCATCAAACCTCCCCCTGTCTGATTTCCCGTTAAGATCCTCCACATAGCTCTAGTGAGGGGGAACTCAGAGGGTTCCGAAGGCACCTTCTCTTCTGGGAACCCAGGAGTGGTGGTCATGGGAGACTGAGCATCTGTAACAGTCCATTGTGTTCCTGTAAGCTCGTGCAGCTAGCAAGATAAGAAATCACAGTAGGAAAAGAACATGTCCTTCTACAGGGGAGGCCAAGTGTTCAGGAAGACCAACTTCCTTGAAGTTTCTGCCTCAGGTTGGGCAGCAAGCCTCCCAGCATGCTATGCGGACTCCACTGGAGATGCTGTGGCATATGCATGGATGGTTCTCAGATGAGACCTCTGGTGTCTTGGGATCAGGCCAAAAGAATCCCAGGGTCCCATAAGACAGCTCAGATATGGGTTCCTGCCCTGGGGACTCAAAGTGAGTGTTGGGGTTAGGGTAAAGTATGGTGCAGGTGTGGTCCTGACACTTGCCAGCTCAGCATAATCTATAAACTCCATTCCCAAGTGTCTCCAGGTCAGGGTCTCTTACGACTGTATCAAGCTGGTCCCAGGGACTGCAGCCCTCTCACCGTGCCATGGAGCTGGGAACCCATGTTTAAGTTCACTCCTGTGCCCACCTGTCTCTTGTCCACCTGTCTCTTAACCACCCGGGACTCAGGACTGTGGGGATGTCCTCACAAGATGGCAGCTGAATTATCTAGATTAAGTATCAAGAGCCAGGCAAAGAGGGAGAAGGAGGCAGGAGAAGAAGAAGGGGAGGGGAGGTAGGGGAAGTCAGATGCCCATAGGAGCTGTAGAGACTCCTGCCTTCTCTGAGCACTGCCTCATCTACCATTGTTGGCCACATGCTCATGCTCCCAGTGAG
The DNA here is from genome assembly GCA_033318265.1 of Phyllotis vaccarum. NCBI lineage: Eukaryota > Metazoa > Chordata > Mammalia > Rodentia > Cricetidae > Phyllotis > Phyllotis vaccarum. The sequence goes on along the minus strand of JARWLC010000014.1, from coordinate 73,933,104 downwards.
GTAAGGACCCTCAGAGCATGCGAGTAATGTGGGGATCTCAGAAAACTTCTTGTGGGCTGACAGTAGGTTCAGTGGCTAAGCCAGGAAGTCAGAGATGTATATGTGTGACTCCAGATTTCCTGGGGTCAGCAGGAAGAGGAGCTGGGGCTAGGAGGGAGTATAGCCAGCCATGTTGAGGTGGCCAGAGCCACCCTTCAGCAGTGATGCCAGGCCCGGACCTCTTGGATCCCAGTTGTCTTGCTGGTGTGGATGCCACACATACACACCATTTGGGTGCGGCCACCAGGGAGGGTCTGGCCCTTGAGGTGAGAGGAAGCTGCTGAGGTAAGAGGCAGTGGTGGATATTCTTGAGGGGCTTCAGCTGGCCCTTATCCTTTCTTGCCTCCATCTTGGCTTCCTCCTCACCCCAGCAACACTGGGACCCTTGGGCTGGAGGTTCTCTGCTGTCATCTCCTTCCCAAGTGGTTTCACAGCCCACCTGACCCCAGCCTTTTCAGAGGCTCCCTGACAGCACCCACCCCTCCTCATGCTTCCGATGTTAGTTTGTAGAAATCTGCCTATTCTGCTGTAGGTCTGCTCCTCGACTCTTCTAGGCTCCCAGGAGCAGCCTCTGTTTTCTAGGCTGCTGGGTGCCTGCTGTGGGACACCACCCTGCACACGTGCTCGTGGTACAAATTGTTGTCAGTTAGGAAGCTGGGGTCTCATCTGGCCCTGCCTCTGGGTCTCAGCCTCCTAGGAGATTGCAGCAGGATGTCCTCAGGAGGCATGCTAACAAGTGACACTCAGATGACATAAGATTTCACCCAAAGCCTTGCTCTGGTTTTGAATATCATAATTTCTGCTTCCAGCTGGAGATCCCCCAACATTTCTAAATAATGTATCTCAGACCCATCACCCAGAAGGTGGCCAGAATCAGAACAACAGTCTCCTTCATGATACAGTAGTCTGGCTTTGAAATTTTTCTTCCTGTAGAATATACTACTATGTGGAAGTGCTCTCTGACTTGGGAGTTCCTTTTCTGGCTTCCAATCCCTCAGCATCAGGCCTTAGCACTTCACCTTCCAGCATTTGCCTCCAACAGCCAACAGGAAGCATTTGACTTTTTGTGCCTGAAAGTGAGGTGCTCTCCAGGCCACAGTGCCTGCCTGTAGTCTCCTCTCCATGAGGAACTGTCAGCAACAAAATCTCTACCTTCATGATCCCTCCCCTGACCTTGCCAGCCTTTAGGTAGTGCCAGAAGGCAGCTCCAAGGTTAACCGAGGTATTCTCCATGTCCCCTGATGTCTTTCAGTCTCACAGCGGAAACAGGGAGGCTTTGTGAAGATGTGAGTTCTTTAGCTTTATAGGGGTTTCCATTGTTTCTCTGAAAGTGAATCCCCGCCCCCGTGCACCTGTGCTCAGCATCTAAGCACTGACGGAAAGACACCTGTATGGGCATAAGAGGTAGTTCAGGGTCTCCTGTGGGGAGCCTTAGGGATCATGAGCACTTTATGTCTGTGAATGTCTTTGATGAGCCAGCCGGACATCCCTGGTGTAGTGGAGGCAACTGCAATCATTCCTCAGGACAGTTTGTGCCAGGAGCCCCCATATTATCCACACAGTGCCTAAATGATTCTGGAAATATCTGGTTTTTGGTATGTGCTGTGATTACACTAGCTTAGTGATGCCACCACAGGGGGTGGATGAATTTGCATCCTGGGCACTGTTTCTAAAGTTTTCTAGTTGGTAGTGCTACAGTGCACTGAGACTCCTCTTGGGAGATAGCTCTGTCTCCATCCTATCTGGCTACAATAGGGGCTTCTCTCCTCTCGTTGACTTGAACATAGTCGATGCCCTTAGCTTTGCAACTACTTGCAATAGATCTGCGACCACAGTGTGCTTTGCTTCCTGTTACAGAGTATTGTTTTAAGGAGTTTGTTTATGTTTATGTTGCATTTGTGTAACGCTGTGAAGCTGTGCTCCTTTGCCTGCTTAAAACACCGACTGGTCTAATAAAGAACTGAACGGCCAATATCAAGGCAGAAGAAAGGATAGGTGGGACTGGTAGGTAGAGAGGATAAATAGAAGGAGGAATCTGGAAGGAGGAACAAAAGAAGCCGGAGAAGGAGGAGGACCCAGGGGCCAGCCACCCAGCTACACAGCAAGCCATGGAGCAGGACATGAAGAAAGGTACACAGGAATAGAAAGGGAAAAGCCCATATGGAATAATTTAAGTTAACGGAAGCTGGTAAAAACAACAGCAACAACAAGCCAAGCTAAGGCCAGGCATTTATAATTAAGAATAAGCCTCCATGTGTGATTTATTTGGGAGCTAAGCGGTGCCCCTCAAAAGAATCGTATAATAAAATCAACCAACAACAGCTTCTCTTCTCCCCTCCTCCTCTTCCTTCTGCCCCCTTTTCCTTTCTTCCCATCCTCTTTCTTCTCCTTTCTTTTTTTCTTAAATTTATTTTTTAATCTGTGTAGGTATCTTGCCTGCATATATGTATGTGAACCATGTGCCATACCTGTATATTGGTATGTGGCCCACCTGGTGCCACAGAGGCCAGAAGAGGGTGTTAGAACCCCTGGAACTGGTGTTGCAGATGTGGGTGTTGGAAATTAAGCCCTGGAAGAATCTGGAAGAACAGCCAGTGATCTTAATGACCGAGCCATCTCTCCAGCCCCCTTTTCTCTCTTTCTCCTCTTCCCCATCTGCTCTCCTCTTTTTTGGATACGGGGTCTTGTGTGGCCTTGAAGTTGTTATGTAGTTAACAACAATCTTGAACTCCAGTCTCACCCTTCCAAGTGCTGAGATGTCAGGAGTGAGTCACAGTGTGCAGCCCCCACGCTGTGTGGGTTTTGTTTGATGTACTCAGGGCTCTCCACGCATCAGGTTTGGAGACTCATGAATATTTCAAAGACGTTTTGATGAAGACATCACACACTTTGGTTTCTGGACATGGAAATAATAAAGCTGGAACTGAGTTGGGAGTTTCCTTCTTGACGGCTAGCTTTTTATAGTTCCAGAATGCAGTCTGCTGGAGGAGAAAAGTCATCCATAGTTTTTCTCAGCTGTGGACATTGGATACTCTGCTAGCAACCTGTCAAGCAAGATGTGCTCACTGGTATAACAGTGGTATGATTGTTATGGGGCCGACCAACCACTTTGATTGGATATGAGCCTGACACCACTGAAGGGGGAATTCATGTATTAGACATGGTCAAGCGCCTTGACTGGGAAAGGCAGAGCCCCTGGTGGGAAGCTACTGCTGCTATTTAGCTAATGTATATGCTGAGTGCCTCCACTTGCCCTCTTAAGTTTTTATTATACCCACAATTCAGTGTTGCTCACAGCTTTGGTCAGAGGGGTTTCTTTTCCAGTGGGCATCATAATGGGCCAAAGTACTGAGAATAAGAGATTGTCATGCACTCATCTTTAAATGGGACCTCTATATCACCCACTCCAAGGTACAGGAACATTATTTAAGATGGAAAGAGAGATTGGAGACACAGAGGATGGGCGAGCAGTCCTGTGAAATACTGTCTCTAGACAGAATATGTCTGATACACGTAGGAATTCACAAAAGCTGCGGTTCCCTGCACAAGATTGGGCCCATCAACATTCTATCACAGATGTGTGAAGAGCTTATGAAATCCCACCCCCCTGTGGGAGGAGCTTATGAAACCCCACCCTCCATGTGGGAGGAGCTTATGAAATCTCCCCCTTCCTGTGGAGCTACTCATGTTTCACGTGGCTGGAGAAGGAAACACTTTCTTCAGTGGTATAGTCACTGGTAAGTGATCCATAACCTTTTATGTTCACCCAGAAGGGCAGTAGAAGGGGAGTGTTTGGGAATAGGAAAGGTTCAGCGGTAGTCAGGGAGAATGAGAAAGGGCAGTGGGGTGAATATGGTCAGAACGTGTTATGTGTATGGAAATGTCACAAGATCAAAATGCTTACAAGACCCATTATTATGTATGATGCATATTAATAATAAAATTTAAACTCTATTCTACATTAACAAAACAGAACAGGCTGGGCATGGTGGTATATACATTTAACCCAGCATTTGGGAGCAGAGACAAGTAGCTCTCTGAGTTCAAGGACAGCCTAGTGAATTCCATAGTGGGTTCCAGGCGAGACATAGCCAGGTTACATAGTGAGACAACCCCTCACACTCCAAAGAGGGGGGGAGTCCATGTTTTGAAGCCCTGCCCACTTTCTAACGGGAGCCACTGGGGGAAAGTAAGGAAAAAAACAATCCAAATGGTAAAATAATGTTTTATTCCATGGATGACAAATGCTACCATGCCACACCCCACAGCCTCCCACCTGTTCTTGCAGCCAGAGCTGACTCCCCCTTTCAGACCTCCTGGGCTTTGCAGTCATCCAAACCTGTTGAAGCAGTGAAAGCATGTTCTGTCTGTCAGCACGAGGTCCCTTCTCACCAATGGTGACACATCACCTATGGAAAATCCCAGGATGCAACTCTTCCAACAAACCTAACAAGAACCAATACTCCAAGCTCATATGGATGGAACCAAAGCCCTCAAACATATTAAAAAAAAATCAACATGGACACATCTCTGAGGACAGGGTTTCAGGACACCCCAGGAGGAGTGAAAACTGCGGTGATCTGTACTGACGTACAGGTTGCCAACAATCCTGAAAGGAAATGAGGGCAATTGATATATTTTAAACTAGCACTTCTGGAGAGGCCAGATCAGCCAGAGAGGTGTCTACATGCAAGCTCAACACAAGGTTAGCGTCATGGAGGAGCAGGGGACTGCACAACGCCAGACACACATTTCTTGCTTTATATACAACGAAATGAAATATACATGGGAGACAGTGGTCACACATCTGGTCAGTGTGTATCTTACAAGGCTACTGAGATGGGGTGGGGCTCACCAATGGCACTGTCAGAGCAGGTGGGAGGAGCTAGCCCTGCAGCTGGGGATGACATGGTCTGGTCTTAGGTCACTCAGCAGACCTACGAGTGGAACCACTGTTCTGTCTTGTGACTTTTAACCAAATGTCACCGGAAAAGACCAGACAACTGGTCAAGGGGGGAAAGAATAGTAGTTTTAAGAACATGTGATGAACGGTGGATCCACAGGCAAGTCCTAGTGCCACTCAAGGGGAAGAAAGTTTTACTGATGAACTTTTAGTGAAGGCTGCTGGGTGCTCAGCATTCTTGGTGTCTGCAGTACCTCCACCAAGTCTAACAGAGACAGCAGGGGTTCTAGAATGATCTCTTTATCCAAACAAGTGCAAAATGGAAAGCATGGCAAAGCAACAGAAGACAGAAAGAATACTCAGAGTGAGACAGTCCGGGGGCAGAGACAGTGAGGTGTCCAGTTAAAACCATAGAAAAATACAAAGTAATTCTACAAGGTTAGCCATGGGCAGAACTATAGTCTTACTTTGTACATAAAAGACCTGTTTTCTGGGTGCAGATAGGGACGGGGTGGGGGTCTTCTAACCACAGAGAGGGGCCAGGCATGTGTGAACACTGCTGAGACAACCATGCTGTCCTGTTCTCGAGGCACAGCTCTGTCAGACAGGAAGCCAGACAGGACTCACAGTCGAGAACATGAATGCAGTACAGGAATGCGATGGTGGGTCTCAATGTTACAGAGAGAAAGCTTGAATTTAAGGGCTGGTTTTCTTGGGCTCAAAGTGTGCCCTGACTGGCATCTGTCCTTCACTTTGTCCCCTTGGGGTAGGGACGTGGAATGTGCCAGTCATTGGAGTCCAGGAGGAGGCGATGCTGCTGAGGTGGGGTTGTTCCAGGCTATGTGGTGACTTGTTTCCACTGGAGTTTTCTGTCCTCACCAGATGGCCTTCAGTACCGAGACACATGCTATGGAACACTGACATCCCCACATCCACGGCCCTTGGAGACAGGGTGGCAGTGGGGAGGATTCCTCAGTTGCATATTGTTGTAGAAAGAGCCATGTCTGTGCTTAGGTCTCACACCTGGTTAGTCCTCCTCCTCCTCCTCTTTTGCTGTGGCTGTCGGTAGCTTGTCCTGGATCCTAAAACATTCCACAAAGAAGTTGATGATGGAGCGGTACAGATGCTGCTTGAGGGCCACGCTGTGGAAGTAGTGGTTTTCATCAGGGTATATCTGTAAAGAGAGAAGAAAGGGGTTACACCTCCACCATTCACCTGCTAAAGCGACGCGGAGGCATGGAGGCTGTGCAGTACGGAGAAAGCCAAGCTTCACACACTGACTTCTAGCTGCAGGATGAATATCTAGGTGCCCGAGTCCCAGCACCAGTGCCTTCTCCTCTGGGGATTTCTGTTTCTGTACCAAGGAAAAGGGCTCTTGTTGCCCTGTCGGGTCATGAAAACTTATGACCTGAATCGTCTCCCTGGGCATTTCTCTTCCCCTCCCCATGGGCAGTGGGTGCAGTAAGGATTGACTAAGCTGAGAAACACCCTGCTTAGCAGACTTTCTGGTCAGAGCTACTTGTCATACTTTACAACCTGGGTACACACTCAGGAACTACAGTGTCACAGGCCAAGGATCGATCTCTCTCTCTCTCTCTCTCTCTCTCTCTCTCTCTCTCTCACACACACACACACACACACACACACACACACACACAGAGAGAGAGAGAGAGAGAGAGAGAGAGAGAGAGAGAGAGAGAGAGAGAGGAGGGTGAGAGAGAGGAGGGTGAGAGAGAGGAGGGTGAGAGAGAGGAGGGTGAGAGGGAGGGAGGGTGAGAGGGAGGAAGGGGGGATAGGGACGGGGGGGATAGAGGGGGAGAGAGAGAGGAGGGAGAGAGAAACAGGCTTGGCTGAGTAGTTCTCTGAGGATGGGAATGAACCTCAGACGGTTTCTTTTCTGAACCCTCACTTGGCTGGGTCTTGGGTCCAGGTGATGTGGGAAGGAAAACGGAATAGTCTGGCTCATATTTTTTTTCTTCTGAGAACTGAGTATTACAGTTCTGAAGGCACTAGGACAAGGCTGTGACAAGGAAGGGTTGATACAGGCATGCCAAGTATAGGGGGTGCATGGAGAGGGCAATTACATAACCTGTCCTCTAGAGGCGCAGTGCTGGTCCTGCATGCATGCAGCACAAGGAACCAAGTATGATTTGGAATCTTGCTCTTTCTATATCTGAGCCCACTCTCATTCTGACTCCAATATTCTTTTCATGTCTTTGAGGGTAATGCTTATCTCTTTTGTTTAATGATGCCATTAGTCTGGAATATCTGTGTTCAACTCATGTGATGTAAGAAGGCAGTAAGGTAACAGCAGGCCTCCCCTCTTGCATTGTCCCCTGTCCCCGTTGTCTCCCCTGGAGCATGTCATGACTGCAAAGCCTCTGAAGGCATCTGCTGTGCTGCCATGCACGGCCCCAGGTGAGTCCTTTCCTAGGCACAGGTGCCAAGATGTATATAGAATCCACTTAACAAATTCATAGTGTTTTACACTCTGAAATGTTCTATAACCAAGCCCTCTACCCCATTCAACAACTCAGGCCAATCTCCTTTCTTACTCAACCCAGATACATGGCTGCTACAGGCCATGGATGCTGATGCTGAGGCAGATGATGATCAAAACCAGACGGACATTCTGTCAGGAAGACAGGGTACCCGTTTGCCCCTGAATTTAAAAAGACAATGAGGTTGTACCTGTTTTATCAAAGGAACCAGAGTGCAAGAAGATGAGAGAGATTTCCAGTATCATTCCTAGGCATAGCTGGGAAGAAGTAGGAAACCAGTGAAGACCGTCAGGGGTTTGGTTTTGGGGATGGGCATTGCTTGATCACAGCTACAGAGGGTAGAGGTGTGGTGATGTACACCAAATAAAGCTTGCCTGATAGAGGGCAGAGCCAGCCACAGAATTACCCAGAGAGGTCTCTGTGAGTTCAAGGACAGCCTGGACTACATGAGATTAATTCCATCTAAAAGAGAAACAGAGCCGGGCAGTGCCGGCGCACCTTTGATCCCAGCACTTGAGATTCCCAGGCCTCTGCTCCTGGCACTTGAGAAGCACACAGACCTTTAATCCCAGCACTAGGAATTTTGAGAGAGGAAGTAGTTTGGCTGCCCAGGGAAAGGAATACAGGCGGGAAGAGGCAGTTCAGCTCCTTCTATTTATCCTTTCTGTTCTTCTTGCTTCTCTTATTCAGTCTGAGGATTTGTGGAGACAAGATAATCCCCTTTCTGCTGAGGAATTGGCTAGGTGAGAAATGGCTGTGGCTTGTTCTTCTGTATCTTTGAGCTCCAATATTTGGATCTGGGTTTTTATTATAATACTAATTAGGATTTGTGCAACATAGAGGCACTTCAGACACTCACAGGAGCTTTTTACCCAGAGAGAGTCAGAAAGAGAAGGCTCAGCACCCCCCCATGCTGGGACACCAGGCCTCCCCACACCTATAGCACATGGTCAGGGCCTGCATGTGCTGGCTTGACCATATTCATTGCTTAGAAGAGGAATGTGAGGCCAAGTAGGGTGGAAGGATGGCAACTTGGATACAGAGCTGAGCTGTTATCAGTTGAAGGGGACAGTCATGATCTGATGTGTACCCCCTCAGTCCTGTTTCCTTGACATGGGCCATCTTGCTTTAAGTACCATACCTAGCAGGTAGCATTCCATACCTGTAAGCTGTAATTGGCTTTTCCTTTGATCAGCTGTGTGATGAGCTCAGCTGTATGCTGGAAATGGATTTTTTCTGTAGAAAGAAACAGAAGCAAATGGTTTCCAAAACTCACATCACTACCCAGGGGACATTCAGCACCAGCGGCTGGGCCGGGGATGGGGCATGTGATGTGGAGGGACACTGTCCTCACCGTCAGCTGTGGCATGGATGATCAGGAACTGCTGGTCCTCCAGCGCCGACACTCGGTGTGCTAGCTTAGTCATCTGCATGTGTGGGGCAAGCGACAGGGTTAGCTGTGGAGCATCATTAGGGAGCATGCGTGTATGGAGGGTGGGAACACTGATGGTCAAGGGAAGCAGAGGTAAATCCTGGAGAGCTGGGCTGTCTGTGTCATGGGAAAATAGCAAGAATAGGTGGCTTTAGAGGGCCATCCTATCACCCAGCGACACTGATCAGGCTTGTTCTTTTGTCTATGTCCTGATTACAGGACTCTGGCCTTCTGCCTGTTTGTGGTTGATGACATGCTGGGTGTAACTCTGAGACAATGGGATGCTGGGATGTAGTAAGAAGCACAGATCACAGTTCACCCTCCCAAAGGGGAGCTGGCCTTGATGTGAGGAACAGGGGCCTTTAACAGCTAGCAGCACCCTGGGCTTTCTCATCCCTCTCCCTCACCCATGAAGGCCAATTGTGAAAACAGATGAGCTCACAGAGGCCACATTAATCTAGTTCAGTACAGCGGAAGGATGATCCCAAGGTTTTGATGCCAGAGAGGCCCAGGCCCTTGGAAGGGAGAGTAGGTGGGGGTCAGGTGGGAGGAAGGGACAGTTAGACAGCCAGTTTAACCTGGTTCCCTGTCTTGTCAAATAGCATCTATGCCAAACGTACCTCATATGCTCTGTTGTCGAGTCCGTGGAGTCCAAGGTAGCGCTCAGAAAATGCAGAGGCTGGACAGAGGCAAAGGGAAGGGGTTATCTCTGGTCCTCCAGGGCTCCAATGGCACAGAGCCCAGATGGAAGAGATGAGGCTGCAGGGTGGGGCCTTCTCCCTACTACTTGCATGGTAAATGCTAGGCTTTCTGTTGTTTTTGTTTTGAAACTAGAACTCACTATGTAGTTTTAGCAGGTCAGAAAACCTGATATGTAAGTCAGGATGGCCTCATATTCACAGAAATCCACCTGCCTCTGCCTCTCAAGTACTGGGATTAAATGTATGCACCACCATACTGGACTTAAATTTTGGGGATTTGAAAGCTGTTTCCTAAATCTCCTACATCATGGCATAGGAGTCAAACTCTGTGTGTGTGTGTGTGTGATGTGTGTGTGTGTATGTGTGCATGTGCGTGCACATATGTAGTGGGGGTAATGTTTAAATGTGTTGTTCCTGGTGGATTTCTCTAAATCACCTTAGGTGCTGGTTCTGCACATGACCTGATTTACGCGAGGCGACACACATGTGCCCATAGCATGGGTCCACCAGGAAACACTTGTCCGCCCCATGCAGCAGGCCATAGCTGGGTAGGATACTAGGGGCTCACAGCTCTAATGCAAATTTCATTGACCTGTCCATAAGAAGGCCCCTGCTTCAACTCCAGAATAGCCTTCTCATGGGAATAAATGTGTTACATGTTGGATTGTTCAAGTTCAATGAGACTTTAATTTCTTAATCATGCTATTTTAAATTTGTCTGATTCAAATATGCATAAATTAGACTGAGGCCCCGCCCCCCACTCCTATTTTTCCAGTGCTGGGTGTAGGAGCCAGGGCTTCGTGCATGGTAGGCAGGCTCTATCTTGCTCTGCTCCCCAGCCCAGCTGCATCTTATTGAACCACAAAGCCCCTCCCAGTGCACCCCTAACTCACAAACGATTCCCACAGAAGCCCTCTGACATCGAAGAGAGCCCTCACCCCTGGTTTTGTGGTAGAACCATGCTATGGGAGCATGTGTGTCACCTGGCATACATCAGGTCATGTGCAGAACCAGCACCTAAGCTGATTTAGAGAAATCCACCAGGAATGACAAATTTAAGCATCACTCCCCCCCCGCCCCCGCCACACATACACACACTGTTTGACTTCTACGTCTTGACATAGGAGATTTAGGAACCAGCTTTTAAATCTCATCCTGACAGCCCATTCCCTAGCTCTAGTCCTGCTCATGGGACGCTTCAGTGCATTTATTTAGCCCCCATTGAATTCTCTTGAGGGAGTAGTGATATCGTCACCATCACCAGCAAGGTCTGTGTGAGACTACCACCCCTCCTTCCTTCCTCCCTCAGCACTTGTATAACATACACATTCCTGCAGCAGAAAAACAGCCTAGGCATTGCTACCCATCTGCTCCCCACTCATTGGGACAGGCTTTCGGAAGGTACTGTGAGCTGACCTTTGATTTTGGAGAGTGATCATTGCCTATTGGTAGACTGACCATCTTAGCTTCAAACAATGACTAGAGACTTTCCCCCTGTCCCAGAGGTTCACTATACATGGGGTGCTTGCTGTTGGGCACTGAGGTGCTAGGAAGGTGGGGTTAACCTCAACCCTGGGTCTCATCAAGGCCATTACCATAGAGTTTGAAGTCTGTTATTGGAGAGAGTGCTGAGCCACAGGTGAAAGTCTGACCCTGATTGTCGCCCTTGGCTGGGAGGATGTAAGTGCTCAGGTAACCACCATAATCCTAGGAGACATAAGAAAGAAAAAGGCAAGGGGCAGGGTCATTATCTACAACTCAGTAGGAACCTAGCCTCCGCCCATGAAGGCTAGCCCCTAATGTGTATGTGTTCATATAGTTTTTCAAAGATTTGTACTTTAAATATACTTGTTGGGCAACAGATGAAACACTGAACAGTTTCTCGTTTTCATGTTGTGTGACACAGTCTCCCCCTCTTCAGAACCCAGTGCCCAGAAACCTGGGATAAATGTGCTAATGACAGAGATCCTCTGTGTGACCGTAAAGGCCATATCCTCTGCCTAGGATGGTGACAGAGGAAGGCTGTTCAGCTGATGTCTGGCATTCCAGCCCAGCCTCCCTTCCACTTGCCCATCTACAGCCAGTGCCTGTCTCTGCAATCCCATGGAAGCTGAACCAGAGCCCAGTGACAGGGTGGAGAACAGGCCTGCATGACACCCAACAGGGCTTCATGAAACACTTGTGTGTGTCCTGCAGGAAGGGGGAGTCCTTAGCAGCCATGTGGCCTGACCACTGGGTGTGGGGAATGCCAGCATGGGTCTCCTAGATGAAGCTGTACCCCATCACTGTCTGGCACCTTCCAATTATCACAGGCTGCCAAGAAAAGTCAAGGGGAATGGGATGAATGTGACATTTCCCTGAGCACAAATGGGCTGAGAGAACCAGGGGACAGTGAAGGCTGCAGAAGGCTTATGTAAGTGAGTGTAAGCATGTGTGTGTGTCGCACATGTGTGTGGGGGGGAGAGGAGAAGTGAACATTAGTGAGTATCTATATGTGACCATATAAGCGAAGAAACATAATAACATGTGAGCATATGTGCTTATATGCGTGGGCATACAGCTGAAAATATAATTGTATGCAACTGAATGAATATTATGAGCCTGTGCACTTATGTGAACATGTGAGCTCATAGGCGTATGTGTTGAATGCATGCACATGAATGTATAAATGTTGATGTGGTATGAATATGTATGTGTGAGTATATGTGAACCTGTAGCTATATGAATGTGTGTGTGCATGCATGTATGCAAATCTGGGTGTACTGGGTAGCAACATAGGGTATGGAGAACCCCACAACTGATAAGGCCCAGGTGACAACCACATCATGCCAAGCTCCCCACTGGTTTGATAGTCCATGTAGTTTACTATATTATAATGTATTGTAGTAGTTGTTTTTTTTTTAAAGCAGGACAGGAGAATCTTGTCAATCAATATCTTTAATTGACAATGAAGTCCTTTTAGTTTTCCTTCCTTCCTTCCTTCCTTCCTTCCTTCCTTCCTTCCTTCCTTCCTTCTTTCCTTCCTTCCTTCCTTCTTTCCTTCCTTCCTTCCTTCCTTCCTTCATTCTTTCCTTCCTTCCTTCTTTCCTTCCTTCCTTCCTTCCTTCCTTCTTTCCTTCCTTCCTTTGTTCCTCCCTCCTCATCCTTGTCCTCCTTGTCTTTCTTCAGACAGGATCTTGCTATTTAGTACAGGCTAACCTTGAACTCTCATCCCCTTATCCAAGACTCCTAAGAGCTGGGCTGTAGGCATGCACCACAGCACTCAGCACATCATTTTCTAGGAAGCAGTATTTTTTGGTCATTGGATCTACATGTTCCTATAAGTCATTCTTTTTTTTTTTTTTTTTTTTGAGCATTTTTTCCCCTGGTTGGTCTTCAGGATTTAAATGAGAGGCCAGTGGCCTGTAGTCTCTGGCCAGAGCTAGCAAGATATAGCTCACAGATGTTCTCTCTCTCTCTCTCTCTCTCTCTCTCTGTGTGTGTGTGTGTGTGTGTGTGTGTGTGTGTGTGTGTGTGTATGTGTAGCAGATACTGTTGCACAGGGCTCTCTGGCCCTAAGCTCCCTCATTGTAGAAGGAAGGGACACAGAGCCAGGCTGCACACAGGATCACATCTCTCATAGAATGAGAGGAGAAGGTCACAGAAGGCCAGAGCACTGAAAGACTTGATGGTACCAAGGGCTGCTGAGATGGCCCAGTTGGTAAAGGCCCTTGCTACTATGCCTGAAACCCTGAGTTCAACCCTGGGATCAACATAGTAGAAGGAAAGAAACCACTTTCACAAGCTGTCCTGCCATCTCCTTAGGTATAATGTAATGTATGAGTGCCTGTGCGCATGTGCGCAGTAGAGTTAGAGGCTCACAAAATCTCTGTCTAAGATACATTTAAACAGTGCAAAACAAAACCCAGATAGACCAGTGCTACTAAGCAAAGTGTGGAGCCCCACTCAGCAGAACAGGGAAGATCTAGCAAGCAACTTAGACTGACTTTTAACAGATCTGAAGGTGCATGGAACACCTTGACTGCCTATGTAGCCCAGATGCTACACTCTGATAAAGCCCACTGCCAACTGGGTGACCCTGGGCCTGCTGTGACCAGAGAGTGACAAGGTCCCAGCGGGTGGTACTGTCTGAAGAAGCAAAGGCCAGTTCACCTTCTGGATGGACACTGGCGTGTGTTTAGGGAGAGTGAAGACCAATAAAGACTTGGCTTTGGCTCCCTTATTTCCGCATCCCAGGTGTTGGGAAGTCAGGTATGTGAGGTTAAGGGGTCTAGCTGGCTCCGGCTGCTCACAGGCACAAGGGTCTAGGACAAGCTTCAGGGCCTATATCCAGGAGTCCAGTGGTGGCTCTCCCTTTGGCCTGGCTTCTGCAGGTGCTCAGGTAGGTTAAAGTTTATGCAAAGTGAGTCCACAGACTCATGTTTTGAACTAGACCTCAGCTAGCAGCACTGTTCTGGGAGACTATGAAACCTTTTGTACGTGAGCCTAGCAGGCAGGCATTGATTGGGCCATGAGCACCCTCTTTAAATAAGAATGGGTTCTGGAGTCCTAGCTCAGTTGTTAAGATAGAAGGCCACAGCCAACTGAACCTCTGGCCCCAGCCTCTCTGCTTTCTCTGCTTCCTGATCCCTTTCCTCCAGAGATCTAACCCAAGCTCCCACTGCCATGCCTTCCCCATCATGGAGCCAAAATAAGTTTTTTCTCCCTCCAGCTGCTTTTTGTCGTGTATTAGGTGATAGCTAAAAACAAAAACAGGCTCTGTCCCACCTGTTTCGGGGGCCTCCTGCATGACACTGTCAGGCCCCCAGTGTACACTGTTCACCAGTCTGTAGTGTGTATTCTGTGCTGACTTTGGGCTCCTCTGAAGGGCTGGGGTTTCCACAGGAGGAAAGAGACGCACAGCCATGAGCTCTTGGCTTTCTGAGAATAGGGGGTCTCTAGTCTAGATTGTATGAGGAGGGGAGGGTGGTCTGCTTGGCCATACAAGAGGCCTTTGGAGACCTAATTCCCATCCCATCTACTGAAGTCAGCCGAGGCTATGCCATGAGCTGCCAGGTGGAAATTGCTCTGGTTTAGCCACAGGGAACCCACAGGCTTCCTTTCATCTGAACAAATATGGGGATTGGTAGTACCTGGCTCCCCCTCCTCTCCTGGAGTGCCCTTCAGAGCTCACCAGGTTCCCCAAGGGAAGAAGTAGGAGCTCTGATAAGGGCCTGACCTGCTTTTTCTTCTAGGTCAGGTGACAAAGGCCCAGGACAAGCCCTCCCTTCAATGCTGCTGGCACTAACTTCTTCTTTCTCTTCCTCCGCCAAGGCCACAGGTGACCTCAGGGGCTCAGAAGGAAACTGATGGTGAGACACCACAGTTCTGCATTCCAGACAGATATGCATGACTCACCTTCCCAAACACAGCCACCCGGGTCTTGTCAATGTACTGTTCCTTCAGCATGGTCCTGCAGGCAGAGGGAAAAGAGGAGAGAGCTATGTGGGTCTCTTCTATAGCCTGCTGATCACAGCCATGTTGATCAGCCATAGTATGCATGAAGAACCTCTTCAAACTAGAAAGGATCTTGGAATTCTAAATGCAGTTGCTTATTGCTTTTATGTATTTATTTGGTGCTCACTGTTTTTGCATTCTAAATGCCGAGCACCCCGATGAGGCTTCTGGGGAGCTTCGATGTGTACTCCCTGAACTTTGGAAGCAGCAGAGAGCACAGAGGCCCTGCCCCTTCTGCCCCACCCTTATACGTCCCAATACCTTCCCTTCTGTAGCAAGATGCTCATTTATGTGACCATCCTTACAGGGGACTTTATACACATCAGAAGAGCTCCAGAGGTGTGTGAGCAGGTGAAGGACATCTAGAGCCAGAGAGCTTCAGGGAGTTAGCAGGATGGACTGGCTTCAGGATCCTCCTTCCACACTGAAAATCTGCCGAGCCTTATAACTATTCCTGGGCTCTTGTTCTGTGTTTGAGAAGTAACATCACTGATTTTTTTTTCCCTAGAGCATGTTTACTGTTCACAGGCATGCTCACAGTCCTGGGTGCCACGGGCCCGGAGGCTTTATAGATCCCTGCTCAGGTTCTTCACGAGCCTTTAAAATTTCCAGGACAGTGTCAGCATGGTTTTGAGCACCTTGGTGGCACTTGGTGGGCCTTATTGATTTGGTGACAGTGTGTGAAGGAGGGTAAGAGCTGAAAGCAGGCCACTGCTTAGAGTCCAGGGAGCATTTCTGACCAGTCACCCTCATATGCACAGGGTCCTCCTCTTTGTAGAGAATGACCCCTTGACCCTCACTCACATCCCCTATCTAGTGTTCCTTCCCGGAGATGACTGCACACCCAGCCACAGGAGCCACAGCATAGAGAAACCAGGCAGATTGCAATAGCATATAATGTCCCTCATAGGCTCATGTGCCCCTAGCTGGTGACATATTTTGGGAGGTTTTAGAAAGCAGAGCCTCCCTGGAGGACATGGGCCACTGGCAGGTAGGCCTTTAGTTTATAGCCCAGCCACACTTTCTGTCTTCCCTCTGTTTCCTGACCCAATGAGATACAAGGAATCCCAGCAAAGGTTCCTGCTACCAGGAACACTATAGCACCTTCTTAAACTGTGAGCCTAGATAAACCTCTCTTCCTTGAAACTGCTGCTTGTGAGGGATTTGGCTGCAGAGATAATAAAAGTGACTAATAAATAGACCCAGCTCCATGCTCACAGTCTAACACAGAAGCCATCAAGCTGTGCAGAAGTCAGAATAGAAGCCTTCAGGAGAACCCTGATGGAGATTTTCCTGGAGACATACAAGCAATTGTCCACTTTGTGAGTGCAAGCATAGGATGTGTGTTTAGGCAGCAGCAGAAGCTGACATGGCCGAAGTGTAGTCCCTGCTGAGAGCATCCTCTCCATCTTCCCTGCCTCACCCCTGCCCAGTCGGTATGGCTGCTCACCTCACAGCTTCCATCTGGTCCTTCTCTTCCAGAAAGCCCAGACGTCTCCGTACTTCATGCAGGAGCTTGGTTCCCTGGAAGCCACTGCCTCGGCCATCACACTTGACCACCACGGCTCCATGACTGCTCACCAACACTGTTTCCCAGGTCACTTCAAACCTCTCCGACACACTCTGACTCCCTGGGGTACCGTCCCTAGAAGAGATAGGTCTTCAGCATGCTGCACTGTGGCTGGCAAATCCCTAGTGCCAGGTTTCTCCTGGGGGTGGGTGTCTTTTCCTTAACCTGGTACTCTATGCTTACTCCATTGCCTTGGGTTCCGCTGTCTAGGATGAGTCAGGTTCATTCAAATACCCCTCAGAAAATCCTAAGGCACCCCAGTCATCTCAAGGATGAGTGTGCATGTGTGTGTGTGTGTGCACATGTATGTATGTAGGTCAGAGGTCAACTCTGGTGTCATTCCTCAGGCACCACGTATCTTGTTTTGTGCTGTTGGGGGTCTCTCACTGGCCTAGAACTCAACCAAGTAGGCTAGGTCAACCAGGAGGCCCAGGGACAGTCCTGTTTGCCTTCCCAGTACTGGGATTACGAGGTATGTCACCATGTCTGGCATTTTTTAAAACATAATTTTTGGAGATGGAACTCAAACACTTTAGTTATATCCCTGAACTCTTCTTCTGGTGAGCATTTCCACCAAGATGATTCTCTTTCTGTCTGCTTGGGGTTTGACACACCTTGGTCGGCTCCTACCCCTATGCCTGTTACTTGAGTGCCCAGGATACAGGACTTCTTTAGTGGCTCCTTGGCTTAGAAACCTTATTTATGGGTTAGGTTGGAAGAAATAACACAGGCTGGCCCAGTGACTTTCCCAGTTTGAAGGGTAAGGTACCACTCTCTCTTGGAAGCAGGTACTTGAAGGACTCACTGTGAGGAGGGTAGGGACATTGTACTTGGCTCTTTCTTTCTCCATTGAGGACACCATGCTGTGGCTTCAAAATCATTCCCAGTGGAAATTTAACATCATGGAAAATGGCCAGTGCTAGAAACAGGGCTGGACTCAGTGAAGACAGATAGGGTGCGTGGCTCTTGCATTATTATTATGTAGTTAAGTGTAGGGATGTGTTGTGAGATCTGTACTGTTTGGCCATGCTGTGGTATAAACATCCAACTGAGCTACATGAAGACATCACTAGATGATACGATCTTATAGAATCATGATAATCTATATACTTGTCAAGAACAGAAATATTCTCATAATCTCACTACAGTGATAAAAATAGACACACCACTGATACCCACACTTCTACCTCTGTGGGGCAGATTCAGAAAATAAAAACCGAAACAACAAAAAACCTGTCCTTTTCTGACAAACCTATCTTAAGTACTAAACAAACAGCATCCTTTATTCGACCTTTCCCCGTAAGGGTTCACCATCCCCTTCCCCTACACTGCTGAGTTCCAAGAAGACATCTGGAGAAAGAAAGAGGCAACCATACTTACACCACCAGCAATAACGGGTAGTGGGTTGTGTCGGTGAACGTGGCCGGCTTCAGGATCTGCATTGGCAAGTCTGGGGAAAGGTGGAACACAGCCAGGTCAGGGGCAGCTGGGGCAGAAGGGTTGGACCAGTGTGTACCCTAGCTCTGTGCCTGCATTTCTGTGGAGGAGGGAAGGGAAGCCATAGAGGGAGCTTCCACAACCACTTTGGTGTGGGCCCTCAGGCAGGTCACCGGCCTTGTGGCTATCTCTGGTCTGAAGCTCAAATGTCACCTTTCACACAAGAAGTGCGCTAACTTCCTCAGGGCTCATATGTACCTGCTGGTGGCATAATTCCACACAGGAAGAGCATTAGAGGCCTGGGTCAGCCATATACTGAGATGGAGAGGTTTATTTTTATTTTGTGTATATGGGTGTTTTGCTTGTATATTTATTTGTATATGCCTGGTGCCTGCAGAGGCCAGAAAAGAATGTTGGATGCCTCAGAGCTAGAGCTACAGACAGTTGTGAGCTTGCATGTAGGTGCTGGGAATTGGTCCTGGGTCCTCTGGAAGAGCAGCCAGTGCTTTTAACTGCTGAGCAGGCTTTCCAATCCAAAAGGATGGATATTTGTGAGCAGTTGGTTCTGGGAGAGGAAGAGACTGAGTTGGAAGGAGGGGCACCTCTGTGCCATGGCAAGTGGCTTTTCAGATTTATAGGAGGCAGGTCGGACTATCTGCTAGATCTTTAAGGACAGGACCCTAGGGAAGGAGTTGGTTTAGCTGTGTTATTCTTGTGGCTGCCAAGGACACTGGGTTTGGTCATCTGCAGTATGAGATGGGGGTGGGTACGGGGTAGGTAATAATCAAACCTCAGGAAATTATCCCACAGCAGTTTTTTGGTTCAGCCCCACCTCCAGAACAAGCTTTGCCGCCCCAGCAGGAATTTGTTTATTGAGGGTAACTACAGCCCAGATTACCAAGGCCCAGCAATTAAATGGGAATTAGTGACTTCCTAGCAATGACTGCAGATGCACCCCCCAGCCCTGGCAGCCTGCTCCGAAGCAGCCTTTCATTACTGACTCAGCCTGACTGTTAATGGCTTGCAAATTGGATCTTCGGCAGCCCAGGGACTGGCAGAGAGGCAGGCATTGCAGGGTATCACAGAGATATCCACAAAACATGGTGTGGTCATGGGGGAAGAGGGGAGAACCTTTGGAAGTAGCTGCATGTCTGAGGAACACACTGAGGGAGCCCTTCTGAGCACCACTTACTTTCCCAGAAGCCTTATCTGGCAGCAGAAATAAAAAACCAAAACTGTAAACAAGTTTTTGGAAGGGGATCAACATTGTTCAGACTTATGGCTCCAAAGGGTGGCTTCCCCATGTCCGGCTTTGTTGGTCCTGGTGGTCGCTGGTACCCTTTCTGCCACAGTGCTGGGGAGACCTGGGGGCAGGGCTGGGTGTTACTGACGTTCCTATAGGCCCTTTGTGGCTTTCCTAAGGGAAGGTGGTGATGTCAGTTTCCAGAATTTGGGGACGGGATGACAGCAGTAGGCAGAGCAATGAGGAGGGAAGGGCTTTGGAGCTACAAAGCAGAGGAGTCCTTGCAGGGAGGTAAGTCACACTGAAGCCCAGCCACAAAAGCCAGGAGCAAGGATGTGTTGCAGCAGGTCAGGGTGGCATGTTGGAGACAATATCCAGATCATAAATGCAGTCCTTGGCTCAGTCTCAAGCACAGTTTTAAAAATTCTTCTCTCTCCTGAGACCACCCCTTCATTTCCTTTCCTGTCCCTTCTCAGAGCTGCGACAAGTGGAAGCCTCTGGATTGGGGTGGGTTGGAGGGAATTAGACGCACAGCCCAGTCTGTTTTCACATGCTCCTGACTCCAGGATGGAGCTCCCTACAGGACACCAGGGACAAACAAGCATTTCTGGAAGTAGTGTGATCTCAGATGACTTGATGAGGGACCTGGGGTGTTTTGGTGGGTGGCCTGGGGTTGATTACAAGGGATGCTGGTGATCTTCTCATTGTTATATTTTGGGGTCCCGTGGGAGGGAAGTCCACAGTGGCCTTCCTAAAGCATACCTATTTTTACTTAAGCTGTACTCTCGATGATGCTCTGATGTCCACGTCCACCCGAAGCCCAATGAAGGGATGGTTTACAACCCATGGTCCAGTACAGACAACCTTCCTATACAACTTAGCTTAATCTCTGTTTTTCTCTCAACACCCACATCATTTGCTTTCCCTTGTAAATGAGTTGCCCCACTGTGTTCACTGTAGTCCTACTGTGCCACTTGGGGTCCTTGCTTCCTACTCCCAGTAGGATACAGCCTGCAGGTGCCTGTATTTTCTCTAGGTTGTGGAGTACAAGGGTATATGCCAACAGTCTAGCACCACTGGCTCCACTGACAAGTCAGAGCAGATGCAGGTGTCCTAGAGAGGGCTCTGCTTCTAGATGCCTGCAAGGCATATAGCTCCACCTGCCCCTCCAATGAGTCTTGTTGGCTTGCCCTAAGCCTGGCCATCCTCTCCTTTACCAGTGACTGTGGATCAGGCAGAATCCTCCCAGGAATTGAGGCCTAGCCATGACTGCAGAGATGCTGGCAAGAGGGATCTGAAATGAAGGACTTGGGGCACCTTTGAACTTTGGGGGTCACAGTGCTGTGCCCAGTTGCAAGAGAACGTAGGAAGGAGAGGAAAGATAGGCTTGTGGACATTGGACAGTGGGGCTTTCTAGGGTTAAGGACAATGGGCAGCTATGATTTCAGGGTCAGCCAGGTTGAGCTGGGAGCCACACAGGGTGAGAGATGAGGTTTTGATTACAGCCCCCCCTCCCCCACTGGCGCTCACTGATTCCAGCAAACAGGCTGGTTCTTACAGTCCAGTGCAGAGACAGCACTCAAGAAGCAAGCCAGTGTCTGAGTGTGAATGAAGCAGGAGAGCAGTGTCAAGAATGCCTCAGGCAGTGACAATGACACCCTTGGGATGCATTTCTCTGGTATCAAGGATGCTTCTCATCAATTTACAGCCAACACTAAGCAAAGGAGATGGCATAGTACAGAGGACAGGTGTTCTCCCAGATGTGCTGATTGGAGGAGAGCATGAGTCCTACCTATGTTCATCTTGAGGATTTGCACAGTGAGCTGGGGATAGGATGATGGTCAAATAGGGAGGCACCTGGGAGCGGCTGGAGCCTCCAAGGTGTTCCGCTGTGGTACTTACTGTAATCTTCTATCTCGATTTTCCGGTACTCAATCTTAGGCATCTGTCGATCATTGATAGCCTTCTGCACATGCTCATTTGTTTCCAAGTCAAATATTTCTAGAAAGGTCAAAACAAAGACACATTGGATTTTGGGACGTATGTGGGCTGTAGGGTCTCACATGCCTCCCATACTGCTTCACAGGAACATCCCTGTAGGTTTCTTGCCACTGTAGAGAGTGAGAGAGCTTATCAACTACCTCATTCAAGACCCACGGCCATAGCCTCAAATTAGGACCACGGGCGGATCAGAGATCTCTGCACTCTGTCCTCCACTTCCTTCTCCATACACATTTGCCATTGGTGTGACCGTTCTAAATCTGTTGGGTTCAGGAAAAGCAATTCTAGTTATCTGTAGGGAAAAATAGTTGCCGTAACCAGGTGATGACAGGAGAGAAAGAAATTACTGCCCTCAGCTTTCCGACTTTAACCTATAAGTTATCTGGTCTTTGGAGGCTTGGAGTTGGTGACCATAGTCACAGATAGCCAAGTTCCAGGAAGAATGTTTTGCAACTTGAGGGCCTGGCCTCCCTCATGCAGGTTAAGTCTGCTTAGGGTGACACTGTACTGTGGCTTATCTGCATGGTCCTTCGTTCTCAGGTGGCAACACACAAATGCCCTATCAGAAGTTTCTTCAGCTGAAAGAGAAGAAGCCCATTTCTCTCATCTGTTGAAATGGCCATGGGACCCTATTTTACCATCTTGTATACAATAAACCCACAGACTTCCTTTTCTTTTCTGTAGCTCTGTAAATGTCTTCAAGCGACTCTGCCTTTAGCTTGTCCAGTTCCCCAGAAGGCTGGAATTGGGAAATGCTTTTAAAGCTATGGTTCTATGAAGAATGTTGAGGTCTCTCATGACCCCTTTACACCAACACTACCCACACAGGCACGTTTCTTAAAGATATCAGATGTTAACTCATAGATGCTGTGATCAGTGGGTTTATTTTTGGGTAACACATAGCATTGTGTGACTCCAGGATCATCACCATTTGCAGAAGCATGGATGGTGCCCTCCTGGAGGGGTGGGACATGGTTTTCTGTGCCTGTGCTGAGCTGATAAGCTTCCGAAAATGATTGGCAAGCTACCAGCCACATGTGGCATTCAGCTCCGACTTTCACCTTAGACAGTAGCCAGCCCTGGGTTTCTGCCCACCGCTTCCCCCTGTTCCCCATGTGGCCTTTTGCTACCTGTCCAAGACAGTCACAAATGCAATAGAACTGAGAGATCCTCCAAGGGGCTCAGGAAGTCTAAGGCTCAGTGAGGCCGAAGTTCAGGCTGCCTGAGGAAACTGGGCTGACTGTTAACCATACCCTGCTCCATGTACGATGTCACCAATACAGTGAAAGCAAGCATTCGGTAAATTAATTGTAAGTCATGGGTACTTGAAAGACTAATTACATATGGAAGTTAATATTCAATGAAAGCCAAGATTCTGACCCCATTCACTGATAGTCCCAGATCCAAGATTAGTGTAAGAGTCCGGGCACAGATTTAAGATGCTATCTCAAAGCTTCAGCACATGGAGGCCCTTTATAACCTTTGTGCTGGCTGATTTTATGGCAACTTGAGACAAACTAGAGTCAGCTGGGAATAGAAAACCTCGGCTGAGAGAATGCTTTCCTACTACTGGTCTGTAGGCAAGTCTGTAGTACATTTTCTTGATTGATCATTGATGTGGGAGGGCCCAGCTAAATATGGGTGGTCCCACCCCTGGGCTGGTAGTCCTAGGTTCTATAAAGTAAAGGTTGAACACTTCTCTATGGCCTCTGCTTCAGCTCCTGCCCTGAATTCCCTGGAAGAGCTAAAAAATAAAATTAACCCCTTCCTCTCCAAGTTGCTTTTGGTCATGGAGTTTCATCACGGCTCTAACAAAGAAAACCTGGGAAGAACTTTCTGTTGTCACCACTCTGCCTGAATGTGTGATTGACCTAGGTGTGGTATGGGGAAGGGACGTGGGAGTGTGTGAACAGGGGCTGGCTGCAAACACGGGAACTCATGGATATTGGTCCAATCAGCTAAGGCCCAGCAAGGATGGATATATTAATCTCACTCAGCTTCTGCCACCAGGGCCCTATGGGAACTTCATCAGTGGAAATGGGTTAAGTACTAGGAACTATTTAGAACCTCTCACAATTAGCCCAAATGTTCTTATGTATAATTTGTATGAACCGGCTCTAACATGACTCTACAGTCTTACATGTTATTCCAGATGGAGAGGTTCAAACTCATCACGAGTGTGTGCAGCTGCCCACGCAGCTCAGCTTTCCCAGAGTGAATGCAGATACAGCCAAAGACCCATCACCCACATCCAGCCCTGGCAGTTCTGGCCTTGAGTGGGGCGTAGCAAGTTCTAATCACTCACTGACTATTCAGGCTGCCTTTGAATAGCTCCCTTCTCTCTATTGAAATCCTACCCTCTGCAGAAGAGCACCAAAGCAACAGACTATTAAATTTAGTTAAATATTAGATTTCTCATTTAATGATTGCCCACACAGCCGGGTTTATCAGCAGAGAACTGGCGGTCTCACAGGGGAGTTGAGTTAAGCTAGTTTATTTGTTTCCCTAATTGCATTCAAAGAGAGCAGGAGCTCAGAGGAGAAGTAAGAAAAGATCTGTGCATTCCCGGAGGACTCTGCCTTTGACTTCGGGGCAGCAGGGACCTCCAGGTTGCAGCACACACATGGCCACTCCTTAATTAAATGTGAGCCCCTCTAATATTTGGTGGAATTAGCTATTATCAGATCTGGACACAGTGAGCCCACAGAGACAAACGTCTGCTCAGGAAGCCATTCCCTGGGCTGTGTGGCCTGTGGGCTGTTCCCACAGGGCCAGGGCTTGGAGCAATCACCACTATGCCGAGTCATGGAAAAACTGGTGACCAGATTGCAATAGAAACCACAAGCAACTGATCTAGAGGGAAAGGGGCTGCCTGGCCCTTTTCTGTAGGCTACGACTCTCCAGGCTGTGTGTGGACAGTGGTTCCCACTGCTTCTTCAACAGCTCTTTGCTGCATGGGCTTCTGATGGTCAGGCAGTACCACCTCCCCCCTTCTGCCCCCCCCCCGCCCCTCACTGGTTTTTTTTCTTTGCTTCTCCATGCTTGCTCTTTGTGGCAGAGACCATCCGTAAACCCCGGGCTACATCTCTCAGCTAACTCAAAAGAGCAGACCCAGAAGTATACCTTTCTACTTGCTTGCCTCAATTGTTTCCTTGCCACAGTCAGCTCGACAGCTTATGACACAGAGTGATTGTTCTTTTGGTAATGTCATTGATTCCCTGGATAGAAGCTGAGCATCTTGAGGGCAGGATTCAGAAAACAAGTATTTTTTCTAGTCTTTCCAGCGTTGTGCCGGACATCGTGATGGGGGCTGCTGTGTTCAGCATCCAGGGGCACTATGTTCATGGACGGTGGTGTTGTGGTTGGGACACTGGTCAGCTTCTGGTGCTTCGGAGACCCCTGAGAGGTGCTTGCATGAAGTGAGGTGTGGTGGTATATTGTATATAATACAAATAGTCTAGAATATTAGAGGACAGAGCCACCCACAGAGCCAAGTCACGAAGGTCAGGGAGTGGTGACCCACACCATTAATCCCATCAAGGGAGGCAGACATCTTCTGGATCTGTGTGAGGTCAAGGCCAAACAGAGCCAGGTGATAGTGGCACCCACCTTTAATCCTAGCACTGGGAAAGTTGATCCAGAAATTAAAATAGCTGGGCAGGGAAAGATAGAGAGGAGGAGAAGGCAGAAGTTCTCTTTTGTCTGTGTGCCCAGTCAGTCTGAAGACTTGTGGTGATAGGACCGGCCCTGTTTGCCCTGAGGAGTTGACTGGTTTTTCCCTGTCTCTCTGATATTTCAGCTTTTCCCTAATATCTGGCCCTGGGTTTTATTATATACTAACTAGAATTTGTGCAATAGTGTGGTCTCTGGGTCTTCCCTGGTTCTCTCTGTAGACACCTAAGGGTGTGAACACCACACATCTGGCTTATGCTCCACTTGACATTATATGCCAGCTTGTCTATCCAAGATTCTGTAATGAGACCTCAAAGCTGGCCATTGCTGTGTGCACCTCTGGAGTCCAGAAAACTTTACACAATTAACAGAAGGTTTTGTGGAATTGATTCCTAGGTCTCTGCCTCATGTGTTTGTTCCCAGAGCCTTTCAATTAAGGCCTCACACACAAGTGAAACAGATCTTTCAGCACCTGGTCCTGGCTCTCCTGCAGCAGGTGGACTCCACATTGAGGACTTGGGACCACTAGGTCTGGGTTAACCTAGGCAAATTCCGGTGATGGGCAAGGACTTAGCAACACAGAAGGTTTGTGGCCTTTTGACATCAGCAATACTGCCAAGAGATATGATTAAGCTTGAAATTAATATACCTCTACTTGTTAAGGTAAATGGGCTGCCAGTTTTTCTTTTTTTTTTTGGTATACAATGTGGAAGGAGTTTTAAAAAGGTGGAGGGAGCTGGAGAGACAGCTCAAAGGTTAAGAGCACTGGCTGCTCTCCCAGAGGACTCATCTAGATTCGTCCACAAGGGACTCAAGTGTAATTCCAATTTCAGAGGACCCATGTCTTATTCTGGTCTCTGAAAGCACATGGCATCTAAGTGAGGCACAGATAAATACACAGAAATACATGCACAAAGCAAACAGCAAACACACACACATGCGCGCACGCACACATGTTACTGGAGTTACTACTAGAACTCTTCTCCACCTATTCCCATCTCCTGGAACACCTTCAAAAACAAAGGGCTTGGTTACCATAGAAGCAGGAGAATGCACAGTTTCCCACAGATGTATTCGAGGATTAGAAAGAAATGCCCATATACACCACAGCTGTGTCACTGGGGAGATCACCTGTTTTATGTAATGGCCATATGGGTGTGTAATGTGTTCTAGCTACTTTGTGTGGACCTGTGACAGCTCATTATGGCTTTATGAATACAGCAACTGTAAAAACATGTGGATGATACCATGCCTGTATGACATTGGCACAGGCGGTGTCAGCATCAGTTAGACTGAGGAAGAAATGGTTTAAAACTGTTGGAGGGGAGAGAGCAGGAGTGAATTCAGACTCCATAGGATCATGCCATGGCTCTTTCCCAAATGGAGACATCAGCTTTTCTTGTTCTTTTCTGTTTGGGGCTGAGGTTGGAAGCTAGGACCATGTGCATGCTAGCTAGGCAAGTGCTCTCCCACTGAGGCACACCCCAGTCCTATGCAGTTCTTTCTCTGGGAAAAGCTCTCAGATAACTCAAAACATATTCGAGGAGAGGAAATTCTCTAATGCATTGCTGGCCGGCTATTGATTCCATTTACATTTAAATGAGGATGTGTCTAACCAAGTAACCTTGGCTGGCCTGGAATTCACTATGTAGACCAGGCTGGCCCTAAACTCATAGAGATACAGCTGCCTTTGTCCCTTCTGGGACTGGGATTAAAAGTATGCACCTTCACACCTGGCGGAGTTATTTCTGCCCACCAAATTGCTCCTTAAATAGTTGAAAACTAGTTATTAGACACAAGCTTGCTTTGTGTGCTATAAGAGCTGGGAATAAACCAGGCACCAGGACATGGAACTGGCACCTGCTTCTCTTCCTGCATTGTACACACATCTTGTTACCAGAGATGCTCTTCGTGGCTGTGGCTGGGAAGGCTGTCCACTGAGGCCTGTCTATACTTCCTGAGAGCAGAATTCCACTCTTCAGCCATAACCTGGCAGTCTCTGTCACTGTCTTGGGACAGATACCACAACAGATAAGTGTCCATTTGGCTTGTTACTTTTTGCCAAAGGAGATAAGCTGCAGGCTAGTATCCTGTTCTGCTGGAGCCAGAGAAGAACCAGGTGTTTGAGGGCCAAGGACTGTACAAAAACTGCAAGACCTTGGATAGCATGTGTCTCCTGTGCCTGAACTTAGGGGCAAGGTGGCTCTTTATAATTGTTTAGAGACAGGCTCCCCTGTACCTCAGGCTGACCTCAACTTGCTATGTACCTGAAAATGACCTCGAATCTCTGATCTTGTTTCCATACCCCTGAGTGCTAGGATTTCAAATGTACTCCCCATGCCCAATCTATCTGGTATTGGGGATCAAACCCAGGACTTTGTGCATGACAGACAACTACAACTAAGCTACATCCCCAGCTCACAAGGTGGCTCTTGAGCCCCATTCTTTCCTCCCCTGCCCTCTCTCCTTCTCCTCTCCTCCCCTCCCCTTCTCTCCTCTCCCCTCTGCTCCCCTCCTCTTCCTCTCCTCTCTGCTGGGTCCTGTGGTTTTCTACCCTTCTATTCACATCTGTAATGGCCTTGTGCCCTCTCTACCAACCATGCCTTTCTTCCCCTATTGCTGATTGACACCACATATCTCCTAGGAAGGGAGACTGAGGGGCCACTCTACCCTTCTATTCACATCTGTAATGGCCTTGTGCCCTCTCTACCAACAATGCCTTTCTTCCCCTATTGCTGATTGACACCACATATCTCCTAGGAAGGGAGACTGAGGGGCCACCTCAGTCTAGCTCTGCAGTACTGCACAGAGGCCCTTCGTAACTTCATTCTTGTTGGAATCCCACTTTCTTGGGTGTTTTATGCCTGATGGGTGTACAAAACACAACTAATAGGGTTGGGAGTGTAGTTTAGTGTTAGAGCATTTTCTTAGCATATGCATCAAGTAAGTACAACAATGAATATCTCGAAACCAACCAACCAACCAACCAACCAACCAACCAACCAACCAACCAACCAACCTCCAAACGTACTGCATAGAATGTGGGAAAGGAGAGAAACCTCTCTTCGATGTGACTGAGGTGTGGAACCCAGGAAGCCCAAGTGGAGTCCAGTGCTGGATAACTCATGGGGGGGGGGCAGGATGGTGTGGCCATAGATACAGCCTGTGTGACGTTACTGATACACTCATTTTCTCCTAAAGGATGTACAGCTGCCTGTAAGCAGTCTGTGATCCCAGGTCTCTCCCACATGGGAGCTGAAGCCAGCATTTGCCTTGCTCTCCTATCTACATGAACCAGCAGCAGACATATATGGCTCT
This sequence comes from Phyllotis vaccarum, assembly GCA_033318265.1. Classification (NCBI taxonomy): domain Eukaryota; kingdom Metazoa; phylum Chordata; class Mammalia; order Rodentia; family Cricetidae; genus Phyllotis; species Phyllotis vaccarum. Next base: position 73,904,791 of record JARWLC010000014.1, on the reverse strand, counting down.
GCTGGTGTTCTGAGTGGTTAGAAGCCTCAGACACACGAGGAGCCTTTGGTGCCCATGATAATGACATTCTTAAGAAAACAGCCTTTAAATAATTCAAAGTCACATCTGTCAACACTCCCACAGGCTCTGTTTGGAGATATGATTTCCTAAAGTGGGGAAAGTCAAGTATCCCCGGAGGCAGGGAGGCTGGGGATGATGCCTAGATGAAGGACCAAGTTCTCTGTAACAGTAATTCCAGCTTTTCTAACAGGGCTGTGCTCATGGCAAGGCGCCCTACAGTTTCCTTAGGACCTTGAGCTCAGTGGCTTTCACACTGTCTCTTTGAAATGCACTGGGCTGCAATATCCTCACAGAAGCCTGTGTGCCACTCAGAGGTGTACTCCCAACAGGGAAGGCGTCCAGGGGCTTTGCATACCCTGCCCTAGCAGTAGAAAGTACAAGAGCCTCTGATTCAGCATTCCCACAGCAGATTGCCAGCAGGGAGATGGGAACATGGGTCCTGGAGGCTATTGTTTCCTCAGCGACCAAGGCTGGAGGTCCTGGGTCCTGGGTCTAGGCAACTGAGCAGTCAGCAGCTCTAGGCTGAGAATTGCTCACTGGAGTGGTGGGCAGGCACAAAGCAAATTTTGGATTTCCTGTTCCTTCAGATTTTAGAGTCTTAGCTTGTCCGTGGTTTATCTGAGCACAAGACTCAAGTCTGAACATTAGATTCCTTTGTTTCATGGACACAGTAACCCCTCGGCCTGAAGACAATTTCAGATGATATTATTGGTGGATCCATGACTGCAGCCTATCACATGTCAACATGTTTAAGAAGTTCCAGATTTTGGAGTGTTCGGGTTTTAGATTTTGGGGTTGGCTATATATTCATTCAGCCTGTAAAGGCAAGAGTGCTCCAAGAAACCACCTTTTTTGACTGGAAATGTAGCCTACCACTTGGGCACTTTGTTAAGTTCATCCAAGACCATGCTCCAATCTCCTAACCTGTGCTGAGAAGTCCACAAATGCAGTATTCCAGATGGTCCTGCCCTGCATGGCCCACAACACACGCTGAAAAGCTGCTGGCTTCAGGGACCCTGACTGGAAGACACCTGTCTGGAGAGCCAAGAGGATGAGCACAGAGCATCTGGTGGCTAAGTGACACTCTGTGGCTTCTGCAGGCACCCCACTGCAGGCTGGTGAGGTCATCATCTGCAGGGTAGGCTGTTTCCCTGTGTATTTACTCTGCTCCTGGGACTTTTCCAGGGGCTTGTTATTTTTAACCCTCCTCCTCTGTAAGTATGGGCGTATGCAGATCATGTGCATGCATGGAGGTCAGATGCCATCCTTGGGTATGGGTCCCCACCTTCCACTTTGAGGCAGGGTCTTTTTTGTTCTCTCTCCAGGAATTTTTTTCTTTTGTTTTCTTCAAGACAAGGTTTCTCCGTATGTAGCCCTGGCTGTCTTGGAACTCACTCTGTAGACCTGGCTGGCCTTAAACTCACAGAGATCCACCTGTAACTGCCTGCTAAGTGCTGGGATTAAAAGCATGTGTCGTCAACATACAGTGCTCTGGGGATTTTTTTTATTCATGGAGGAAAGAGACTGATCTGACCTCTACCTGGGCCCTAAGGCTGGTCCATGACACATCAGCTTTGCGGCCTGCCTGAGGCATACATCCATAATGTGCTGCAGACTGTTCACCTGGCACAGAGATTGCCTGTGACTCTGGCATGGACAAGATGCTATTGCCTGAGGGGTAGAAGGGATGTGTGGCCTCACCCAGGAGTCACTACTGTGAAAGACAAGAGACAAGCATAGGGCAACACATTGAGGCTCCCATTTCAAGTGGCATTGTACTGGGCTGTGGCGTGTTGTAGCAGGCTAGCAATCACATTCCAAGTTCCACACACTGGGAGAGAGTCACATGCTCCCACAGACACCTAGAGGCTAGACACAATTGCTGTCTCTGATACTTGACCAGAACCCACTGCTCATCTTTCCCTTCCAGGCAGATCCGACCTGCTCCTGTCAGAGTGAATGCCTCCAGGAGCTGCAGAAGGCAGAAGACTGGCACTTGGAGGCCTCTTTGGGCTCCTGCTCAGACAATTATTTTTTAAGTCATTTGCATTTTTGTGTGCCTGAGACAGACACACCCCAAAGACTAAATTCAGACATATAAACTCGTTATGTCTTAGCCGTGTGAACTCACTAGGGCATTAGCTGTGGCTTGCTTGCTGCTGTCTCTCAGTCTCCCCTCTCCTCTCCCTGACCTCCTGCTCTCTCTTTAAACATTCTATTTGTTTTTTTCCCCCACTGAGGCTGTTTGCTCCCGGACAGTCAGATTCTAGGGGAAATGATGTCTTAGCTAGCAGGATTATTTGCAAACTAGGCCTCAACCCTCCTCATGAAGTAGAACAAACCCTACTGAAGGGAAGAAAGAGAATATTGTGAAGAATATCATGAAGATGCTTATAATTCACGATTTTGCATATTAACTTTTTGACTGGATCTTGTAATATAGCTCAGGTTGGTTTAAGATCTTTTTTTTTTTTAAAGATTGATTTTTTTAAAAAATTTTATGTGTATGAGTTTTTTGCCTGCACGTATGTCTGCACACCACATGTGTGCAGTGCCATGAAGGCCAGGAGAGGGAGTTGAATCCCCTGGAAATGGAGTTACAGATGGTTGTGAGCTACTGTGTTCCAGGAGCATCACCTGACAGGGTTCCAGCCAACATAACTGACATAGGCTGGCTCTGGGCTGCCATACCTCACATGCTCTGTCCATGTACTCTCTTTCCTGGAGTTCTGTAGAGTGAAGACTATGGGGATTTCATACTCAGGAACATCCAAGAATGTGAGAACTGGGCCTTATAGAGACGCCCTGAAATTGCCATGTGTGGGTTGAACTACATACAAGTTAGTATTCCCACAAGATGTTGAAGCTATAATTCCTGGTACCTGTAAAGGTGGATTTAATGGCAAACAGGATCAGTGCTCTAATCCAATACACCGTGTCTTCACAGTGAGGGAAATGGACACTGAGGATGCCACAGGCAGGTAGAAGTGGACATCTTGGGTAATATTCAGCCAGGAGGCAGACATGCAGCCAGGATGTTAAAACCACAGCACGCATTTCACTCAGTTCTCAAGAGAATACCAGGTTGTAAGAAGGGGGAATGCCTCACAGAGAATCAGGGACTTAGCTGTGAGCTCTTACATGTCAGATAATACAAACAGCACATGCTGCCTTCTTCTCCCTCCTCCCCCCCTTGTCTTTTTCCCCCTCCTCTTCCCCCTCTTCCTCCTTCTCCTCTGTTTTTTGAAACAGGGCTTCTCTGTGTAGCCCTTATTGTTCTGAAACTCTCTCTGTAGACCAGGCTGGCCTCAAACTCAGAGATTTGCCTGCCTCTGCCTCCCAAGTGTTGGGATTAAAGATGTGAACCACCATATATTTAGCTATTTTTTTTTTTTTTGAGACCGAGATATCTTTATTATGTAGGTTTGGCTGTTTTGTTATGTAGACTGGGCTGGTCTTGAACTCTACCTGCTTCTGCCTGTGCTGAGATTACAGGCATGCGCCACCATCCCAGCTCCAGCAATGCTTTCTTGAGAAAGGTAAAGCTGAGACACTGCAGCAGCCTGACTTTTAAGTGAAATATCAGGTAGGAGCCATTTCTTATAGAGCATGGTCAGGCTGCTGAAGACCACGGAGGCACCGGGGTGGGATGGTGCAGGCCTATGGCCAGGCTTCTTCCCTGCCGTGTGCTTGTTGGCGTGTGCAGCATGTTGGCGGATGATGATACCCAAGCAGTTAGTTGTATCAGAACCTTTCAGGGGACATGGACTGAAACCCCAGAGCCTCAGACCTTCCAGGCTCTTGGAACAGTCCCAAGGTGAGGCTGGAGATGAGGCTTGGGAGTAAGGCCTCTTTACTCTAAACCCCATCTCTCCCGAGGGGCTGTGGCAGAACGGCTGTCAAGGCCGCAAACACCTTCTTAGCATTTGTTCCCATTTACTGATGATCATCCTCTCCCTCCCTGCCTCCCTGCCTCCCTCCCTCCCTGCCCTCCCTGCCTCTCTCCTTCCCTGCCTCCCTGCCTCCCTCCCTGCCTCCCTCCCTCCCTCCTTCCCTGCCTCCCTCCCTCCCCTCCCTCCTTCCCTGCCTCCCTCCTTCCCTCCCTCCCTCCCTGCCCTCCCTGCCTCCCTCCCTTCCTCCCTCCCTCCCTCCTTCCCTGCCTCCCTCCCTCCCTCCCCTCCCTCCTTCCCTGCCTCCCTCCTCCCCTCCCTCCCTCCCTGCCCTCCCTGCCTCCCTCCCTTCCTCCCTCCCTCCCTCCTTCCCTGCCTCCCTCCCTCCCCTCCCTCCTTCCCTGCCTCCCTCCTTCCCTCCCTCCCTCCCCTCCCTCCTTCCCTGCCTCCCTCCTTCCCTGCCTCCCTCCCTCCCTGCCTCCCTGCCTCCCTCCCTCCCTCCCTCCCTGCCTCCCTGCCTCCCTCCCTCCCTCCCTCCCTGCCTCCCTGCCTCCCTCCCTTCCTCCCTCCCTGCCTCCCTCCCCTCCCTGCCTCCCTTCCTTCCTCCCTCCCTGCCTCCCTCCCTCCCTCCCTCCCTCCCTCCCTTTTTTTCCTCTTTCTCTCTTTGAGACAAGGTCTCAATGGAGTTCAGTCAGGCTTCAGCCCTCTGCCCTTGAACTTGCTGTGTAGTCGAGAATGACCTTGAGCCATTGTCCCTCTTCCTGTCTATTTCCTAGTGTGAGGGTGACAAGTATGTGTCCATTCCCAGTTCAGGTGGTTCTGGGAATTGAACCCAGGGTTTCATGCATGCTAGGTGAGCATTATATCAACTGAGCCCCACTCCAGCCCCAACTTCTTTTGAATTTAGAGAATCCTGTCACCTATTTCTTTCTGATTTTCTTCCTCATGCTGGAATTTAGAATCTCTACACACATCTCAATAGCCAGGCAGGTTCTGACCATGACTCTAAAGGCTTCTAGAGAGCATCTAAAGGCTGTCTCTTTAACTACATCTATTTTACCCAGGTCCTTTAACCAGAAGCTGGCTGTAAGTTTGATTTTCTTCCAGGGCAGGGCATGGCACTGTGGCATTGTGGTGAGAAGGTTTGGTGGCAGAGGAGAGGGATAGGAGATAGGAGAAAGGAGGGGCCAAGGCACAGTCTCTTTACTTTTCGGCTTTATCATCCACCGCCTCCTCCAGCAGTCCAGTTTCCCAAGCACAAGCTGCATGTGGTGGCCTGCATGGGTTTTGTCTGGTGAAAACTAGAGTTCCTTTAGGACCCTCCTGAAAGTCCTGTGTTTTGGCAGACCTATTCCTCAGCCACATTTGAGTCAAGAGTCCTCCAAGTCTTCCTTACCTGAGCCTTGAACTTGGCCCTCGGCCAGTCCTTGGCTTGTATCATGTAGCCCCAGTGATCCTCCAGCTGGGCCAGTTTAGCAAGAATCTTCTGATTACCCCAGCTGTCTGACCTTACCCTTTCTGACTCCCTCCTCAACCTGACCATAGAAAGAACAAGGCCTGATATATCAACAAGAATCCCTGCTGTTGACATCTCTCAGTGACCTCCCATCTGCCCTGCATCTGGAATTGAGCTGCATCTCTTTCCTGTGTCACATCCATGTGTCACATCATAATGGCCCTCAGCCAGGTCTTCCCAACATCTTAATGATCCTCAGGTAACCCTTATCACTTCAGTTGTAAGCCTTAACCTTTAACTGCTGAGCCATCTCTCTAGCCCAGGGGTCTTAACGACCCTGTTGTATAGTTCTTCCATGTCATGGACATGGCCATCTGACCTGCAAGCAGATAAACCTCTAAGTACCCATGGAGGAGATAAGAGTGAGCCCCCCCCCCCAGACTGCTGTTCAAATCTAGCCGGTCTCAGGCTATAACCAGAAGATTTCAACCACAACCTGGGTTAACTGGGAAATGGCCACCCAATCTAAGCACTCACAGGCTGTTGTGGATCCTAGACATCTTCAGGGACACCAAGGACCCTCATCTGGGTCAGCTTGGTCCTCATGAACATTTTATTTACCACCAGTAGTGAATGCTAGAGAGGCCCATTGGACCTGGGGCCTGATTCATCTTCAGGAACTGGAGTTGGAGGTAGGGTGGGGTTGGATTATCTCATGAACTTTGGCTTCTACTCTCCTGTGTCTCAGAAAGATTTCAGAGGAGTGGCACTTACTTCTCTTGTCCGTGATATTATGCACAGTCACAGTGGGTACGCCAGGGCCTGGATCCGGAGGGCAGAGAGACCAGAAGAGAAAAAACAAAACAAAACAAAACCAACGTCATTAGTTTAGAACAAAAGGAGAAAATAAACACTCTCCTATGTCATATAAACTGTCTGATAGAGGATAATGCAGCCAGAAGAGACACTCTAATATCACAGTCAGGATCCCTGGTACAGATGATGGCTACGCTTGGGTATTTCGCAAGTCAGGGAGATGCTTTTGCCATACAAAAAGGAAGACCTGAGTTTATATCCCTAGAGCCCACATGAAGGGTCAGTGGGCTTGGCATTTCTTTCCCAATTCCAGCTTCAGAAAGCAGATACAGAGGTTCCCTAGAACAGGCTGACTAGTGACATAAGCAATACTTGCATGCTCTGGGTTTGATTTAGAGTGTCTGCCTCAATGAATATGGAAGAAAAGCAATTGAGGATGATTCTTGACATCAACCTCAGGCCCCTACATGCATGTGCACCCATTCTCATATACAAACACATGTATGCTGGCATGCAAACACACATGGAAATGGAAAATGAAAAAAAAATGATTTTATGATGGTGTTCTCTTGAAGGGTATCCTATCTGTACTTTGCTTAGTAACTTCTGATGAAAGCTCCTGTCTACTCTGCCTTTCTTGTGTACTTCTTCAGTCTTTTGAATAGGACAAACAGGTATCCAATTCTGATACCACCAGTCAGTCCTGCAAACTTTTCATATCAACACATGGCATGAACCGCCATTTTACAAAATATTGCTTTTGGATCAAAGCCTCAGAACCCCATTTCACTATTGAGCTGCTGTCCTGCCATGCTTTCCTGGACTTGGTAAACATTACTCAAGCCTCAAGACTGGGAGGAAAAAAAAAAAAAAGTCACTCTAGTCTCTGACCTCCTGTGATGATTTTGTAAATTGCCCACTATGTGGGGAATGGTTTTTGAATGTGTGAATCTGTTCACTGAGCCCCTTTAATGGGAAGCTTCCTAGCTTCAGGTTTATTTGGGCCTTAGGATTTAGGAGGAAGCTCCCAGGTGCCTGCTTGGCCACCAAGGTTTACTGCTGCCTTTAGCAATAGCAGGGCCAGGAAGAAAGTCCTTCTCAATAATTTTTGTTTGGTGGATGCATATTTAGCTGCTAGGCTGTAAACCTCTCCCAGTACTCTCTTGCCTCTGTTGCTCTTTGCATGCCTGGGTTTGCCAGCTGTGCCTTCTGAAGGGTCTGAGGGAGGTTGAGCTGCCCCCAGGGGCCACTTACTCTTCCTGGCCCCAGATACCAGCATAGCTGGTCTTTCCCTTCTCTTCTGGAAAGCCTTTCACCCACCCACGGCCACAGGGCTGGCCACTCACTTGCCTTCTTTTAAAGAGCAACATTGCGCAGACTGTGTGGTTAGGATCTTGGACATCCCAGCTGTGATGGTTTTTGTTCCTAATCTGTAGTACTGAGACACAGCTCCATGAGGGACAAGTGTGTTTCATTTCAGCACCTAGACACACACATCCTCAAAGTGATGCGGAAAGCATGGGGTGGAACACTAAGCAGGTGCCACCTTTCTGACTGGGGTGGGGACGAGTAGTGACAAACGGAGAAAAGCTTAAGGTGAGTGGTCAGTGAGATATGGAGGAGAGCACAGCCAGGGTAGGTGGCTGCCCTTGGCTGGGGACTCTGGGGTGCTTGGAACTGCGTGTGCGTGTGTGTATGTGTGTGTGTGTGAGAGAGAGATTGACATGAATGTTACAGAATGTATATTTAGGAAGAGCAATGCTGGAGCTTTGCATCCACAGGGTCGCTGTCAGAACTTCCTGCTTCTAGGGTCCATGTGACAGATGGCTATATTGAGGGCCAGAGATCTGCCTTTGGTCCCAATGTGTGGCTTATAGACCTCATGCAAGATCTGAAGAGTGGATTGCCTGGTCCAGGCCCAAGAAGGATGCTCTGTGTTGATAGGCAGACTCAGCTAGAGCATGGTAAAGTGTGCTTCTGGGCTAGAGTCACAGACTGACGTCACAGCGGAGCAGAGACTGACTGCCCTGGGATTGACCCAGACACCACTCAGTGCCCACAGTGGAAGTCCAGGAGGCCCAACACCTCCCTTTTAAACCACATATTCATTATGCAAAGCAGCAGCTTCCACTGTAACAATCCCACGCTTAGCTTAACTCGATGTCCTTTCTTACCATTTCCCCTCAGGTTCCTTTTCTCTTCCATTCAGTCTTCTTTCTACTTCCTTGTCTTAAAAAAAGAAATCTAGAACAGGGCTGGAGAGATGCAGCTCTTGTGAGGACCTGAGTTTGATTCCTAGTACCCATAATGGATCATGACGGCTTACCACTCTAGCTCCAGGGGGATCCGATGCCTCTGGCCTCTGAGGAACCTGTACTTATGTACACATGATACACACATGCACAGAATTAAAGATTATTCTAGGAAGTAGGAGGGTTATGTGTTGGGGCTTTCCTGGAGAAGTGGGAGGGGGAGTTGGGGATGGATCTGTATATAAAATGTATTGATTCCATACAAATCTAAATTGTCAAAGAATAAACAAAAGATAAATAAAACAGATTTTTGCATATGAGAGAGAATGTGCATTATTTGTCTTTCTGACTCTGGTTTATAATGCTTAACATGATGCTCTCAGGTTAATTTCTCTTCTTCTTAATGGCCGAATAATATTCCACCCTTGTGTATATGCTATATATGGATACATCATCAGTGAGTGGGCACCTTGGCTGGTTCACTGACTCGGCCACTGAGAACAAAACTGTGACAAATACAAGCGGCTCTGAAGTTTTCTGACTTAGATCCCTTCTCTGAGGATCATATAGTCCTGGAATCTCCATACCGATGTCTACAGTGACTGTCTTACAATTCTTGCCCCCTCCCCCAGGCTATGCCTCTTGCTTATTCATTCAGACACAGGCTGGTCAGGAAAAGAAAATGTAGGCTGCTTAGTTACCTGTGGATTTCCCAGAAGCAATGACAGCTTTTTCACTATAAATATATCCTCACAGTTCTTAGGGTATACTAACAAAAATTAATTGTTGTTTGCCCTACAACTCACATGTGGCTAGGCAGCCAGGACTTTTATTCAGGGACTCTGGCACTTCCTACCTAGAGGGGAGATGCACCCTGGTGGGCAGGGAAGCACCGACTACAGGGTTAAGCTACAGAGGCACACTAAGCGCTCTTGTTAAGCTACCTTTTCCCCTGGGAACCTGTGTAGAGCAAAGCAGGCACTGAGAGATAAGGAGCCTACAGCTGTTTGCCTCACACATTCAGAGGTGAGAAAATCTGCAAACAGAGCATGCTCTATTCTCTTATTAATAATGTAAACAATTATTATTTATTCAGTGCCTACTATGTAAAAGGCGTCCTATTAAATTCTCCTCTGAATAATTTCAAGTCCAATCTTCACAGCCCTTGTGCATCAGTTTACAGACAGGAAAACAGTGGCAGAGCAAGCTTTATGTCCTTTGTCTCATTCAGGCAGAGAGCTTGGATGAGGTTTCATTTTCTAATACAGCAACTTAATACATGTCTCAAAAAAAAAATTCAAAGGCTAAAGAAAGGGACTAAGTGACCGCTCAAGGACCTACTTCATCCCCTCCTCTCAGAAAAAACCTAGATCCTTCTAGAATATCCTAATGTGTGTCTGTATAGAGGAAGTCACATTTACATAAAAGCATTTTTGAAAACAAACTCTTATTATAAAATGTTGCAAATAAAAAAATAAAAAGATCCCACACAAAATTAACCAGATCCAAAGTCTGTACAACTCAATACTTTCTCTACCCTAGTACAGCCTTCAACACGAAGCTGTGGAGTTGAGTTCCCATTGGACTTCACACTTTCACTATTGAATATATTTTATGAATTATCCACCACCAAACACGAAAATGCCATGACAGAGCTAGAACTCTCACATTTAATTTTCAGTTTTTATATCTTTTTTCATAGCTATGTTATGACATACTAAAATATCTAAAAAGATTTATTATATATATATTTTGAGACTAGGTCTCACTATGTAGTCCTGGTTGTCCTGAGCTAACTTTGTAGAATAGGCTAGACTTGAAATTGTTAAAGTTCTTTGCCTCTAATTCCTGAGTGCCAGGATTAAAGGTATGCACCTCCATACCTGTTTTATTTTATGCATATCTTTAAGTTAAATCTTTTTTCTGTGTATGTATGGGTGCTTTGCTTGCATGTATACCTTCATGCCAAGTGTCTGAAATGCCCTCAGGGGGCCAGAAGAGAGTGTTATGTCCCCTGGAACTGGAGTTACAGGCAATTATGAGACTCTATGTGTGTGCTGGGAATAAGACCTGTGTCCTCTGGAAGAACAGCTGATGCTCTTAACTGTGGAGCCATCTCTCTCGCCATTATTATCATTTTGTTGTTGTTTTTTTGAGACAGAATTTTTCTAGTTAGTCCTGGTTATGTTGCACTGTAGACAAGGAGGGCCTCAAACTCACAGAGATTCTCCTGCCTCTGTCTCCCAGGTGCTGGTATTAAAGGGATGTGTCTCCAAGCCCAAGTGTATTTTATATAACTTTTACTTAGGAGTAGATATGTGTGTCTGTATGTGCACATGAATACAGGTGCCAGGGAAGCCGGAGGCATCAGATCTTCTGAAGCTAGAGTTACATTGTGTGACTTGGTGCTGGGATCCAAACTCAGGTCCTCAGGAAGAGAAGCAAGTGCTCTTAACCACTGAGCCATGTCTGCAACCCCAATATTTTAAATACACAGACAAATATAACACAAAATACTTGTATGTATGCCTATAGACATCAAAAAGTCTTAATAGCAAACCAGACTTGTCCTGCTTGCTTAGAAAATATAACAGCAGATGGATTTGTGCTTTCTTGTATACCCTTTTCTAATCATTACAAAACTTCAAGCAGAAAAAAACCCTGGGAAGGACTAAGGAGATGCTTGTGAGGCAACGTGTTGGCCATGCAAGCATGTGGACCTGAGTTTGGATCCCCAAGACGTGTGTAGAAGCTGGGTGTGGTGGCAGTGCCTATAATCACAGCAGGATGGAACAGAAACATCCTGGAGGCTTGCAGCCTAGCTGGTTGGTGAGCTCCAGGTTCTATGAGAGACCTTGTCTAAACAAATGTAAGTGAAAAGCAATTAAGGAAGATTTCCAACACTGGCTCCTGCCCTTCACATGTGTATGCACACATAGCACACATCCACCACACGGATATGTTACAAAAAATTAAAAAAAAAAAAAACCCAGACTCTCCAAACATCCGAATAGGGCTTTCTTTCTTAAGACTTTATTTCTGTTCTTAGGTGTACGTATGTATGGGCACTAGCAGAGGCCAGAAGAAGATACTGAATCCCCTGGAGCTGCAGTGTTAGGAGGAGATGAGCAGCTAGACATAGGTGTTGGGAACTGAACCCTGGTCCTCTGGAAGCACAGTGGGGGCTCTTACCTGCTGAGCCATCTCTCCAGTCCCTACATAAACATTTCTTGAAAGAAGACAGATAGCCAGCAAGTCTATGAAAAACTACTTACTCATTGATTGTGGATATCTAACTAAAACCACAACGAGACAGCACCCCACACCTTATAGATGGGTGCTGTCAAAGAGGACTTGGCAGTTCTAGGAGGATGTGGAGAAGGAGTTCTTCTGCATTGTTGGTGAGACTGTAAATTAGTAGACTGATTATGAAGAATGGCATGGAAGTGTATCAGAACTTACAAGGAAACAGTCAACTGGCCAGGTATCCTGCTTTTGGGTATGTACCCCTCCCCCCAAATGCAGTCAGAAAGCTGAAAAGATACTTGTGCCTCTGTATCACTTGTTCACACAATGAAACAAGCAAGTGTCAATTACTGAGTAACTGGGCAAAGAAAACAGTATTTTCCCTTGAGCACTATTGATATCCCAAACTCCTACCACTTGCGATGGCGGGGACACATCAGGAGGACATTCTGCTCAGTAAAATTAAGCCAGACGCAGAAAGGTGAGCACAGTTTCCAAGATGCATAAGAGGGAGTAGAATGTTGGTGATCAGGAGATTTGGGAAGGTGGGAGGAGACGTTGGTCAGAGGATACAAAATTTCCCCCGGACAGATGAGAAATAAACTCAAGTGGCCTGTCATTACCACTGTGGCTGTGGTTAATAGAAGTTTGTTGTATCTCTGAAAGCAATAGGAAAAACGTGCCTTCTGCAGCATTATATAGCATACATCAAAATCATACATCTTGTATACAGTCTTCATGTCTGCTCTTGGTCCCTTTTTAATTACATTGCTGCTAATTTAATGGCACCTTGGAAGTGGCTCTTTGCTGCATGGTTGCAGGTATTTCTTCCAGCACAGGGGGTAGCAAATACACTGCCACTTTCAAGAGGAAAACTATTTCTACCCCACCCAGACGAGAGATACATATAGTCCCCTCCCCTAGCACAATGCTATGCCCTCCTCCCACTCCCTGCCCCAGAAGGGCAATGGGCAATGCATATGTAATGCCCGCTGAACAAAAGAATGGTCAATAAATGGCCTGCTAAGTGCTAACTTGGCCATGGCATATCAAGGTAGAAACTTTAAATTAGGTTGATTAAAGGTCTCTTGAGACCATTCTCTGTGCCCTGATTTTAATAATTCAGGTTACTGTGGCTGTGTATTCCCGATTCTCACTAACTACCACCAGTTACTCTTTATTCACAATCTGAGAGCTGTGTTACAGTTGGGTTATGGTCATTGTGATTTCATCATAGCAGCCTTCTTAGACTAGCCAAGTATACTACAAGTAAAACTACACTAAAGAAGACACTGATCAAGTTTACAGGCCACCAAAAGTACCCTTTTGTGTCTACAGATTATAATATCATTCCCCCCAACCCATGCAGAGTCCTGACCCATGTTCATCACATTTTCATGCTGTGACAATTCTGGAGGGAACAACCCGGGGGAGTGGGGTTATTGTGGGTTGTGGCTTCAGCCCATGGTTCCTTGGTTTTGTTGTCCCCAGGTCATGCTGAGGCTTCAGTGGGGGGGGGGTATATGGTGGAGCAGACTAGCTCACCTTGTGATAGAAAAGAGAGAGAAAGGGAGAGAAAGAGGAAAAGAGGAGAAGGAGAATGGGGAATAGAGAAGCCAGAGAAAAGGTCTACCCTTTAAGGCAACCCTCTGTAACTGATGGTTCTCTCCTGCATGCCTATTCCTAAATAACCACTCAAGGGCTTATACTAATTATAAATGCTGGCCGATAGCTCAGGCTTATTACTAGATAGTTTCTACATTTAAATCAACCCATTTCTATTAATCTATGTATCACCACATGGCCTGTGGCTTACTGGTTTTTCCTGGACAGCTCACAGAATCTGCCCTGACTCCGCCCCTCTTCTTCTTGTATCTCCATTTGGTTTTCCTGCCTGACCTTATTCTGCCTTGCTATAGGCCAAAACAACTTTGAGAGAAATACACATTCAGAATGTACAGAAGGATATACCACAGCAACCCTCCAGTGTGGTGATATATTTTATATTTAATAAAATCAGCCTGGAATATCAGAGAACAGAATCACCCATAGTCAAGCCATGAGGGTCAGAGAGTGGTATAACTCATGCCTTTAATCCCAGCACAGGGATGACAAAGTAGTAACTCACACCTTTAATACCATTATCAGGAGACAGAGATCTTTTCTATTTCTTTGAGTTCCAGCCCTAACAACCAAACAGTAGTAGCTCACACCTTTAATCCTAACTATATTTCTAGTATAGAGCTGAAACCCAGAAGTGAAACAACTGGGCGTGGAAAATATTTAAGGCAGGCATAGGGAGACATTCAGACATTCTGTAGGAGCAACCAGCCAGGCAGAGGACTCTTGAAGACAGCATTTACCCTGTTAGGCTTGAGAAGCTGGCTGGGTGAGAATTGATTGTGGTCTGTTTCCTCTCTCTGATATTCCAGGCTGATTTTATTAAATATAAAATATATCACCACACTCTAGTGACCTTCTTCTTCCAAGCAGATGCTCCATCCAAAGAGTTCATTAATAGGTAAGCGTTACTGGAGGTCAGAGCTCTAACCAATTACCTCTCAGAAGCTTACCGCCAGGCAGCTAAGCTTTAACACATGAATTTTTTTGAGGGTGCTTCTTATCTAAGCCATAACATGATCTGAGGTCAGCTTCTTCCAGAATGGGCAGGTACCCTACTCTCTGGCCACCTATGGCCCCAGTGCCACAATATTTCTTTGCAGATGATCAGTGGGTTTCACTTTCTGCTGTTCACAATTTGTGGCAATATCCACTTGATGTAGGATGTCTTTCTGTACGCTGTGAATTACCATCGGATAATAAAGGAGATGTGTTTGCCTATGGCAAGCCAGCTTATAGGCAGGTGGGAAATCTAAGCATAGATAAAGGGCAAGGAGGGAGGAGTCACATAGAGATGCTCTGAGCTGCCACTGAGGAAGCAAGATGTAAAGGAACTCAGGTAATGCCACGGAGTCACATGGCAATGCACAGACTAATAGAAGATGCAAGAGATAGTAATGAGTCAAAGCCATAAACTAGTTTGCAATTAATATAAGCCTTTGTGTAATTATTTGGGGTTAAGCAGCTGTGGAACTGGAGGCCCATAGCTCAGGCTAGATGGGCCAGAAACTACAGCCACTGACTTCCAGATTTCTTGGTGAGTAGGTGCATTAGTTATGCTTTTTTTTTTTTCCTGTGATAAAAGCACCATGGCCAAGGCCTTTATAGAAGAAAGAGTTTATTTAGGATAATGGTTCCAGAGGGATGAGTGTCCATTATGGTGGAGAAGCATGGTCACAAGTGTCAGGCAGGAGCAGGCAGCTGAGAGATCACATCATGAGCCGCAAGCAGGCAGCTGAGTGTGTACCCTACAAGTAGGGCAGTGCAGCGAACCCCCAAAGCCAGCTCCAGTGACAGGGCACAAAGCAGTCTTTATTTTCCCCCTTTTCTGAGCAGCACATCTTTTCCCAAACTTAGTCTTCATTAAGACCAACTTTACATAAGAGACCTTCTGCTGTTTTGTCACACTGCCTGCTTAAGGGCTGACTGTTGCTTATGTAGATTCCTGAGCCTAAAACCCGAATGATTTCTCTTTATATTTAAAGGCAGCCAGAATTATGACCAGCGAGCGAGCATGCTCACCAGAAGTTCATGGTGCAGAGAGCCACCTGTGAGCAAAGAGTGGTCAAGAGCCTTGGGGTGAGCTACGGGTCTATGCTGTTTTGATTTCCTGATATCTTCCATTTGGGTTTCTACTGCAGGAGCAGTAACAGCTTCAGGAGAAGTTACAACAGCCAATGATTTGCTCTGCAGCAGGTTCCATGCTGTGTGCTCTACAGATATCTACTCAGCTTCACAAACCTCTGGGTAGCAGGTCTATCTGACTGAATGCTAACAGTTCTATGGTGGGAATCTCCCTCTGAAATACAAATTGGCAACAGCAATGGGGAAGTATGATGGGATGGAGAAGGACGCTCAGTCTGTGGAGATGGCTCAGCAACTGAAGAGCTTCCTAGCATGCGTGTAAATACTAGGGCAGGAGTGGCAGCCCACCTGTCATCCCAGCACTCAGGAGGCAAAGATGGGGGATCCCTGTAGTAAGATGACTAGCTAAATGAGTTGAATCAGCAGTCTCTGGTTCAAGTGAGAGAGCCTGCCTCAATATATATGGTGAATAGAGAAGGATATTTGATGTCAAAAGTGGGCCTCTCTCTAAATTACACACAGTGCATGTACACTCAGTCATACACACACATACACACACACAAATTTACACACCCATACATACATATACATACACAACATTCACACACACACACATATCTACCTACCCATCTATCCATCCATCCATCTACCCACTCACCCACCCACCTACCTACCTACCTACCTACCTATCATCTATCAGTCTATGTGTATATATGTTTTGAAAAATATATGCATATATTTTTACCTAGTCTGAAAATGTGAGAAAACATACAATTGTATTTTATTACAAGGTCCTCTGTCAATGAGGCCAGATCTTTACTATTTGGTTCTATATGTACACACTCTTCTGCACACATCCCTAAGTTTATGGGAGCAAGCACGTGTGAACACATGAACAGGAATGAGCATGTATCTCAGATTTTTTTCAGCCTGGTTCCAACATTTCTGAAGTCTTCAATAACAGCCTACCTTATAGCCAGTGCACCTTGGAGCAAGAAAAAATCACAAGTGAGTCAGGAGAGATGGCTCAGAGGTTAAGATCACTGGCTGCTCTTTCAGATGCTGGTTCAATTCCCAGCACCCACATGGTGGCTCACAGTCGTCTATAACTCCAGTTTTAGGGGATCTGACTTCCTCCTCTAGCCTCCAAGGGCACTGTATACACATTCATGCAGACAGAGCATGTAAAATAAAATAAAATAAATTTATATTTATGCACATAAAATAAAAATAAATATTCCAAAAATGAGCAACAAAAATGCTCAAACAAACACAAGAACTGCTTGTCACCAGGAGATGAATTGTATTTGCTAAGCATTGTTTATGAAGTGATGAATACCAAAAAAAAAATCATCTTTCGAAATCTTTACTGACAGGACTTATTTTAATGAAAGTTAAATATCTGACTTCCAAATTGTTACTGGTCCTGAAAAGGGAAGATCTGCAGATGGGTTTATGACCACCACACTATGGTAGATTATAGTAGCTGGTGGACAGAGGGTCACACATTAGGATTTTATTTAAAGTGAAATTCATAGTTACATTACCGCCTTTCAGCCCCATTTGGTTTAGAGCGGGGGCTTGTACCTGTCTGGCAGGACAGAGAGCTGACAATCACATGTGAAAAATGAAGTGACTAAGAAGACACAGGCCTGTGAGGGAAAAGTCATCAGAATAAATACATCCATAGAGACAGTATTCATCTTCCTTGTTCACTCTGGCCTGCATCCTGGGGAGATGCTCTGACACATAACTCCCACCACTGCCAAGCTCCTCGTATGTAAACAATAGAGACTCTTACATCCCAGGCGACCCCACGTGTGCTGCCGGCGCTGATGAATGCTTTTAAAGATCAGCTGCACACAGGCGAGGGAGGCAGGTTCTGGCCAGTGGAGATAATTGGCAAGGGCCCTGCTGTGCACAGACTCCAGATCTCTTTATTTACCAGCTCATGAATCATGTATGGCTGGCGTAGAAAGTGTATACACCCAGGTGATATGATCATCCTAACAAACAGGGAGCGAGCAGGCTACCCGAACGACAGCAGATAATTAAAATATTTGTTCCTAAGTCAGTATTTCCCAGTCAACACTACAGAAGGGTTTTGTTGCTGTCTGATTTTGAAGGCTTGTTATCGGTGACATCAAACCTGGGATTTAGTCTCATCTCTACCCCCTACGCAATCCCTTCTGCCTGTGCCCCACGGCGTTTAGTTTTGCTTCAATCCAATTTTCTATCCAGGGAACTTGAAAGTGATTCTGTTTTGCAGGCAGAGAGTCTGAATGGCACTGCTCGGTGAGGGTTTGCAGAGGTGGCTAGACTGTTTTACACACTCACAAATGACGAAGAGGCTACACCAAGCTGAGTTGTTCTCATTACATATGGTCTCTTGTGGCAGAAATTATGTGTGAGTCTTGGGCACCTGACAGACATTTGAAGAAGAGAAAGCTTCCCAATGATCGAAACAATAATAATCATTTTCTTAAAAGGGAGGGGCCTTGGCAGACTCCTGGATTTCAAGCCCTTCCTCCAAGTGTCTGATTTATAGAAGCTTCCAGACCTGTGAGTCACCTGCTTTTAAGCCACAGCATCATCATATCACCACGGTAAAAATTTTAAAACTTAAATTTAATTCATTCTTTACTGAGGGAAGGTCTTATGTAGCTCAGGCTGGCCTTGAACTCACTATGTACTTGAGGATGACTTTGGACTGTTGCTCTTCCTGCCTCCAGCTCCTACATACGGGGATTTCAGGTGGGTACCATCTGGCCAGCCCCCGTGATGTATTTCGGGGTACACAAAGTGCATGGCAGGAACTTAGTTTTTAGTTTTGTGAAATGAGGCAAAGCTACAAGAAAAGTGGTTCAATGCACACACACTGGTCTGTCCCTTAAAGTGCTGCGGCTAGAATCTGGACCAGGACCTCTAGCCCCTTCACCAGGCTCTTTCTGACTCACTTCTCAAAGGCCTGGTACCATCCTGACAGTCAGATAGTAATAGCTTGTATCTGGCCTGCCATATTGTGGTGATTTTCATTCAAAACAATTTCATCTTAATTTGATTCCCAATGATATATTTGTTTTTATTCATCAGTCATTATTGGAACTTAGCAACCTAGTATATCATCATCATTGTCACCCCCACCACCATCATCATTATCATCATCAAGACAGGGGCTTCCCGTAGCCCAGACTACTCTTAAGTTTATAGCTTCTCAAGAAATGAGATTACAGGTGGGAGCCTACAAAGCCTATTACAACTTACAAATTTTGTATTCCACATGGAAAAATGTGCAGGAACTCCACAGTGCATCACCAGTTGATAGTATCTGGTTAAATGAGTGAGCAGCCGAGGAAATGATGCTCGTGGCCAAATCACCTTAGTGACTATGGTGAGGGTTTTCACTAGCTTCCCAACTTCCTGTCACATGCCTAGATGCCACACAAGATCCTGTCTATCTTTGGCAACTGTAGTGGTGTAGCAGGATACATAGGAAACCCTGTCAATCATCAAACATGCTCAAAAGGAATGGGCTGTGCATTCTTCCTGAGCCTGGGGCAGGATGGTGGGTTTAGCGGATTTCTAAAACCTTCCCTCCTTGTGGGAATGTGAGCTCAGTTTCCCGAGAGAACAGTATTCATTCGGATGAACCAGTTATGACAGGCAAGACACTCAGGCGGCACATCCAGTATGGGTGAACAATTAGTTCTTTACTCTTAAACTTCCTTGACTCAGGACAGGTGGCTTCAGCAAGTAGGAGAATGCAGGCCCAAGGAGGGTGGTCCTATACCTTAGTCTCAGGGTCTTCCATGGGCATCATTTCTAGAATTTTCTGTCTATCTTCCTCCTCAACATATACTGTACTTTTCTGATAGATAAACCTAGGTCCTCACCCCACAGTGTGTCACGGGGATTCTGTCTGGACCTCCTGCTGAGTGTCCCAATGGTAGTGTCAGGAACACATTTGGTTGCAGGAAAGGTGATGCCCTGGCCTTCAGAATGCCTTGCACCTGACAGAAATAAATTAAGATCCTAAATCATGTGCCTTTTCTTCTTGCACATGGGAACAGAATAAGAAAATTGTGGGGCTGGTGGCAGAGTGCTTTCAGCACACACAGGTTCGGTTCCTAGCAGCACACACGGAACATGGTGGTTCATGGCTGTAATCCTTACACTCCTGAGATGAAGGCAGGAGAGTCAGGACTTCAAGCTCATCCCTAAGGCCACCTGAGGTGCACAAGATGCAGTCTCTGAAAAACTAACCCCCATCCAAAGAGCAAGTCACATCACCCAAGCATGTCCCTTTGACATGGCACGACACAGGTTACTGATGTCTCTGTTCACAAACCACATAGTCGTTCCAAGTAACAATTGAAAAAGAAGTTCATAATGTTCTGAGTTTCTGATTTTGTGTGGAGCTACACCCACACCTTCCCTCAGCCGCACGCAGCCCATGGCTCCAGGTGGACCGGAACAAAGGTAGCTAATACTCGCTCTTTCCCCCTCATGCTGGGATCCATACATCTCTCTTTTCCCTGCTGAAAGTCTCCATTTCCGTGGTCACACCCTCTCATCTGCTGCCTGTCTTGTGCCTAAGGACTTCCACAGCTGCAACCATGGCCCCCTTCTGATTAGGGTTCTATTTGTTTCCATAGCTCACAGATAGTGTCTACACCCAAGTGTGAGATGTGAGACCTTCTCAACTCTGATCTGAGGCCATGGCTCCTAGCCACATGGTTCCTCTTCCATTTAGGGTTGGATGTTTCCTATCTTTGCACCCCCCTTTTCCCCACTCAGAAGTCCCTTCTCCCTTCTCCTCCTTGTGGACCCTCCATAGTGTCCTCAACATTTGCTCCAGTCTCCTCTGTAAGATTCTGACTGTGTCTCCTTTTCTTATGCTCATATAAACAACAATAATGACCAGTGCTGACCCTGTTATACCACGTGTTCTTGTGTGTCCTGTATGCCATTCACTGTTCTGCTCTTTTGCATGCAGCAGCTCATTTATTCCTAAAATGGATCCTATGAAATGGAAATCACACCTATTTTATATTCATATTCTCTGAATAAATGGAGGTGCAGAATTGTAGGGGCCACCGTGGCTTTTACACCCAAGCAGCTCAGATACTCTGCCTCTGCCAGCAGAGCGCTTTGATTCTGAACTTCATTCTAGAGTATCAGGAGACCCCAGGATTCATCCTCAGCTGCACTTCCTAGCTAGTAAGTTTGCATGCATGCAAACATTTATACACACATGCAAATCACATGTGCACATGAAACACACACAAAAAAGAAATGGAAACCTCACCAAGCCTGGGGAGAGAAGAGGAAGGCATGAGTTACTACTGTTTTTACAAATATAGAGCAAGGATATGCATATGCATACATGTGCACCAGCGTGAGCGTGTAGGTTTGCACTTGTGTGTCTGCATGTGTGTGACTGCATGTGAGTGCATTCTGTACACTGATGCTGACCTAGGCCATGCTCCTTAAATTTATCCTTCAGGGTCTTTCTTTTGTACAATTAAAATCTCTACTTCCCAATTTCCTCCCCATTTTGATTGCATCAGTGAGAGATTAGGAATGATTTAAAACAAAACCAACAGTGTGTAACACCAGTGAAGTATTTTACAACACACACGTGAGTGCTCCGTCGAGAGGAAGCAGCAGAGTAGTCTGAACACACAGTGACAACTGTAATTAATTTCCTCTTGCTTTAATAACTGTGTTGCTAAAGTGTGACAGAACAGATGTTCTCTTTGAAACACCAGCCCCTCGACAGCACACTACAGTTGTTTGGAGGTTCAGCTTCCCATGAGGGCTGATGGTGGGTGGGACAGGTCTGTGTGGCTCAGGAGTCAGCTAAGGGCAGCATTGACCCCACTAGGGGCTCTTTTCTATGCAAGGGAAACCAAAAAAGAGGCACCAGGCCAGAGGTGGTTCTGGGAATATGCTTTGCAGGTCAGAATAGGGCTAAAGGTTTAGGAATCTCAAGAAAAACCGTCTAGAAGGTCACTGTGTGCCTGAGGTTATCATTACATTCCCCCTGTTGGGATTCAACTCCTCACAGTGGAAATTGTGCCCACCTCCAGCTACACTGATATGCACATGGATGGCTAGTACAGAGGCATTTGTGGATAGTATAAAGACCACTGACTTTAGAGAGATCGTAAGAGCAATTCTGGTATCAGAATTGTTAAAACAGGATAGCCAGCATCTAAGCAAGGAGACATCGCTTGTTTTTTTTCCCCCCTCATAGGCCATAGTTAGAAGTCTCCTAGTAGCACTTGCAGGGATTGGTGAGGCAGGCAGGGTAGGTGCTGATTCTGAGACTGGAGACAGGCCTCAGGGTCAGCCTCTCTAGCAGAGCCAGGGATATGTTTTTAGAGATGTTGCTGCCTTACCGCAAGCCTTTAGTCAGAGTGGTGTTTCAGATGCTGGGGAGAGCCTAGAAGGGTGCGTACACAGCCTGGAGGCCTCAAGTCCAAGGTCACAGCATCTGCAGGACTGTATTCCCAGTGGTCCATAGGAATCCTTCTGGTGACTCCCTGCTTTGCATACACCTTCCTCTAACTCTTTGTTATCACAGGACATGGTGTGTCTCAGAGAGGGAGACAGAGGGAGGCGAAGAACAGGCAAGGGTCTACCTGCCCTGCTAATGTTTCCCCATCTTCCTTTGCTTTGTTTCCAAACCATGCTGATGATCTAACAGAGAAGTGTGTATCAGAATATCCCTGTGGTCCTTGGCATGAAGATGTGTCATACACTCTGCTCTGCTCAGGAGAGTCCATCCTAGACCAGGCTTTCCACATCCAGCTCCGCTGACCATGGAGACTGCCTATCCACACAGAAAATAAGAATTCTGTGTCTACACAAATCTTCTTTGTCCATCAGAAATTTTGGTCTGAGGGCTGGAGATATGGCTCAGTGGTTAAGAGCACTTGTTGTTCATCTAGAGGACCTGGGTCCAGTTTCCTGCATTCACTTGATGGCTTATGAATGTCTGTGACTCCAGTTCCTTGGGATCAGATGCTCTCTTCTAGGCTTTGAGAGAATCAGGCATACAGGTGGTACACATGCGTACACACACAGACAGACACTCACATACACACACACAGGTGGTACATATGTGTACACACAGACACTCACATACACGCACACAGGTGGTACACATGTGTACACACAGACACTCACATACATGCACACAGGTGGTACACATGCGTACACACAAACACTCACATACATGCACACACACACACACACACACACTAAAATAAATATTTTAAAACAGAAACTTTGGTCATTTTAGTCTGAAATGGAGCAGCCATTATTAACGAATGGTTAAGTTGACTCAGGTTGTCAGTCATCAAATAAAAATTGAGCTTCCCTCCCAGGAGGCGATATGTAGAGTGACCAACGGGCTACTACCTCTGGGATCCCAAGTAGAGCATCAACAAACAGCATCCTTTTCATGAACACACTAGCAAAACCATGAGTGACGCGGTAGCAGCAGCAAACTCATGGTCATTGTCATCACAGATGCCACCACCAGCGGTACCAACAACAGATTGTGCTCCAACTCTCAGATTATATACAACAGTTTGATTCCCAGGACCAACAAGATGGCTTAGCAAGTAAAGGCACTGGCTGCTGACGATGCAAGCTTTATTCCCGGAAGTTAAATGGCAGAAGGAAAGAACCGTTCCTACAAATTGTCCTGCACACGCCACACCTCCAACACAAAATAAATAGACAAAAGCGGAATTTAAAAATTAGAAACTAAACTTGATTCCAACCCTACAAAGTTGGTGTCACTGAACTGCAGGCCAGCACTCCCTGGCTTCCATACTCCTCCCACTCAGCCCTTTGCTGTCACGTGGCATCTCTGCCAATGTCACCTTCCTCTGGCTGCCTCTCCCTTTCTTCTTGCCTGTCACTGACCAGCCCCTTCTCAGCTGCCTACAGCATCTTGTTTCTTGGCGCTGTGCTAACACACCTTAATGAGAGAAGTTCAGAGAAGAGTTTATTTGAGCCACAGCTCCTGAGTCATGTTTCTCACCGTGGGTAAGTCAAGATAGCAGGAATGTATTTGCTCACGTGCACAGTTGAAAGCAGAGAATAATCACATGCGCGCTTGCATCCAACTCAGATGTTTCTCCTTTGCATTTGGTCCAGGGTCTAGCCCATGAAATGGTGCTACCTACATTTGAGGTACCACAATTACCCCAGTTGAGGGAACCCCTCACTGACATACCCACAGACACTCTGGTCTAGACAATCCCTCATGGAGACTCTTCTTCAATGTGATTATACTGTTGACAGTTAAAACACATGCTTATGGGATTTTTTTCCTCCAGACTGTGCCACACTGTACCGTCTCCTGAACTGTTCACAGGTCCTCAAAGCCCCATCACAAGAGAGAGAGAGAACGTGGCCTGAGCTGAGGCTCTAGGGGCATGTTAGTAAACTGCGGCCACATCCTTCTTTAAGGTTCCCTAAATTTTTCTTATCCTAGACTCGGGGCTCCCTGAGGGTAGGGCCTCCCTCTGGTTCATTTTCACCTGTCTAACATAAAACCCAGTGTCTGCCAGACAGAGGTGTACCACCGAAGGCCTTTTCTAAGCCAGGGCTCAGTTCTGCTTGGTCCCCAGATCTATTCAGTCCAGGTGGTGATATTTTACACTGGAAACCCTGACAGGAGGAGATAGGTAACAACTATACAAACCCCAGTAAGGGGGGGGGGGGGGGATGTTCCTGTGAAGAGCATGTGCAGGGCTGCAGTGCCCTCTTGTGTTCAGGCTGTACCCAGGGCTTCCACAAGAGGTCTGGAAGAGATTTCTGCAAAGATTAATTTTCACTCTGTGACAGCACAGGAAGCAAGCGGTCATAGACTTCTGACATGTTCAGGGGTGGGAAGACCTGGCACCTCACTCGATGGTGCCACGGGACTGACTCTTTCATGTGTGAATTGTGTGTGTTGGCTGCTGGGGAGGGAGAAGGTGAGTACTGACCTTGCAGAAATGCTCTCCAAGCCATTCCACACATGTTGATTCAGCCCAGGTGTATCAGCAGCCCCGAGGCACATGTAGTGTCTTGGCTTTAGTAGAGTTTGTGGAATGCAGGAGAATGCCCTGCTGTCGGTCCCCATGGGGTATCACATCTCCTTGAGCCCCTCAGAGGCAGTGGTGTTCTGACTTCTCTTACCCCAGTTCTGTGTTCACTGACCACTCACAGACACTTCTCAACAACAAGCTGGATGCCCAAGGGAGGGGAAGAAAGGTCATGGCCTGCTTAGGGGAAACATGGCAGCTGCAGAGTTTCTCCCCTCTCTGAGTGGTCTACCAGGCAAGTCCTTACTTTTTCAGGAAGCTGGATTGCATGTGTCTTTGCTAGGTAACTTGATTAATTACTTCAAGTAAATTAATTTGTGATAATGAAAAGCAAGATACATCAGGTCACTGAGAAGAAATGTCAGCATCTTGAGCTAGTTGGCCAAACAGCCAAGTTCTTGTTTAACTGAGGGACAAGAGGTCAGCTAACAACCAGCCCAACCAGGGAATCGTGAGGTTCTGATTTCAGGCAAATATGCAGTCTCTGTGGCTCCCCCTAAGCTTTCTTGTTATTGAAAGGAAAACCAAATTAAGGCAATACAATGTTCTGCTCATTCTAAATAGGAAAGACTCCACAAACTTTGCCATAAGTTTCATCTCAAGAGACTGAAAAAGAAAGATTTAAAGGCTTCTCACTGAAAGGAAACAGCAAATCACATCAGAAACTAGCACAGAAGTACAAAGAATGAGCTGACATGTTCTTCATTGGATCAGTAGCTTTTCAGAATCTCCCTTTGGGGATGTATCTCAGTGGCAATATGCTGAGCTCGCACACACACGGCTCTAGGTTCAATCCCTGGGACCACAGAAACCTCTTACTTTCTTTTAATAGCATGGTCTCAATAGCCCAGTTTAGCCTGTAACTTACCATGTAATGGAGGATGATCTTAAACGTCTCAGACTCTGCTCCCACCCGTGTTGGGATCTCAGTGTGAGCTGTCCAGTTCTCAGAGGCCTGGGTTACTGGCACATGTGGTTATCCCTAAATGTTGTGGGTTATGTGCTTCCTACAGGCAAAACGGCCTCCTGCATGCCTACAATATCACCATAGCTGCTGAAGTTACAGGATGCAGCAGGGCAATCACTTTCTATTTGCGTTCGGTTTACTGTCCCTGAAGCACTCTCACGGCCAAGGCTCACTGAAGAAACCATGGCCGTCCGGTATCCCAACTCAGTAGCAACTAGGATTTCACTAGAGCTTTCTTCTATGGCCTCATCTTTTCAACTTTCATGCCCAACAGCCAGAAACTTGCTCTCATTATCGCTAACTTTCTAAGTCATTGAATCTATGCCTTGAATGAGACACTTTCAGCTGTGTGTGTGGCGCAGGCCTTTAATCCCAGAACTTGGGAGGCAGAGGCAGGTGGATCTCAAACTCTCTGAGTCTGAGGCCAGTCTAGTGGACATAGTGAGTTCCAGGGCTGCCAGGGCTACATAGTGAAGTACATACATACTTCAAAAAGGGGTAAGAAGCGGTAGGGGTGACATAGGTACAGTATTTTCCATACCCTCCATTTCCCAATCATTTTGGCTCCCATATTCCATGCCATTTCATCACACCCAGGCCTGACTCCCACTCTAGTGGTACCCAGAGTTGGATGGGTACCCTTATCACAGGGACGGACCAGTCATTCCATGCTAGGCTGTTCTATGGGAATGCCTACTTTAACCTTGCCTAGTAAAGGCTCTAGGACTGAACTAAGAGCATCAAGGGGAAAGGAGAGAATGGGAAGGAGGAAAGACAAGAGAGGGAAGGAAAAAAGAGAGAAAGAGAGAGAGGAAATATAATTTCATCATCCCATGGTGTCTTAGTTAGGGTTCCTATTGCTGTGAAGAGACACTGTGACCATGGCGACCCTTATAAAGGAAAACATTTAATTGGGGCTCTCTTACAGTTTCAGAAGTTCAGTCCATTATCATCATGGCAGGTGGTGTGTGGGCAGACAGTGCTGGTGAAAGAGCTAAGAGTTTTACATCGTGATGGGCAATAGGAAGTGAACTGACACGCTGGGCATAGCCTGAGAATGGGAGACCCCAAAGCCCGCCCCCACAGTGACACACTTCCTTTAACAAGGCCATAGCTACTCCAAAAAAGTCATCCTCCTAATAGTGCCACTTCCTATGAGCTTATTGGGGGGGGGGTAATTACATTCACACTACCACACATGGGTAACTTCAAGTGTGTTTGAGACAGATAGGTTACAGCATGACCTTTACGTCTCTGTAGTGACTCTTAAAAACAGTAGACATTACCATTCCAAATGGAAACAAAGTTATAACAGAAAACTTCTTCTTACCATAGTTTAAATTACTCATTAAAGAGTGATGTCTACTATAGTGGCTGTATCATATCACAGAGGCAGAAAAGAAACTGAAGGCACCGAATTTGCAGAAAAGTTCCTAAAATATGGAGGGGAATAGAATCTAGAGCTGGTGGTGTGATAGGTGTCCTTGTGTTTTTGTAGATAATCTTTAAATCTCTCTATACAAACAGTATTATTCTGCATTTGCATTATTTCTGATAAGAATAAAAAGATGTGCAATCATTGCTATCATCATATCCCTGAGACCTTACCACGTCACCTTTGGTAACTCGCAGGGTGGTGATTTTGTGAAGACCCAGCTTGACAATAGGACCAAGTGACATTAGAAATTCTTCCCCAGGGTCTTACTTTGAGTAGATGTCATGCCCCACTTTGGTCACCATGGGTCAGACATGGTTTGCAAATGCCTCATTTAACAAAAGGGCTAACAAGTAAGAATTAGATTCTTATAAAGAATATTGATTCTGAGCATCTTTTGAAATACTGGTGATGTGGGACGTCTGTATGCTGTGAATAAAGGAGCTGTTTTGGCCCATGACAGGCACCATAGAAGTGGGCAGGAATCAGGGCATAGGTGGGAGAAGGAGGGCAGAGTCAGACAGAGAGACAACCCAGCTGCCTAAGGAAGTGGCATGTAAGGAACACAGGTGAGGCATGGGCGGCATGGCAGGACAGATTAATGGATATGGGTTGAATTAAGATGAAAGAGCTAGGTAGCAATATGTCTAAGTCATAGGCCAAACAGCATGAAATTAATATAAGCGTCTGAGTCATTTTTTGGGGAAAAGCAGCTGCAGGCAGGTCCGGACTGTGGGGCTAGTTGGGCCAGAAACCTCCTGTTACATACTGGAAGATTCAGAGAACTGAGAACTCATGACACCCAGGGGCTGGAGCCAAGTGAGTGGTTCTCTATAAGCACATCTACAATGCCCCCGTCACCATGCGAGCGTGGTTCACTTATTCTGTCTCTTCCCCCATGAGTAGCTATCTCTCTAGCTCTTTCTCTTCAATGGAGATATGGGAAAAGTGGAGACTGGGGATGGGGGGCATGTGGTCCCTATCTTCTGCTTCTCTATTAGTATCAGTGGTGAAGCTTCCTGTTTTAGATACGGTAGAACCTTTAAAGTTAATTACTGGTTGACCCCTTCCACTGAACACAATTCATCTGCAACAGGCTGTAAGATAATGTCACCTAGTTAAGAAAAAAAAAAAGCTACCAACTTCTAGATGCTGGCAGAAGAGATGGGCAGATGTTCTACTGGCGAGGATGTACCAGAAATGTTTGCTGGGGCGAAAGCTCTTTGGTCTGGGAGCACTGCCTTCTTGTTCATATAAAAAAGGTGAACTTTCCCAGTGATCACTGCCTTAGCATCTTTTCCTGTTACTGAGATACAACATCCAGACGACTGCAATTTAAGGGAGAAAGGGCTTATTCTGCCTCAAAGTGGGGCATCAACAGTGGCAGGATCTTGGAAGAGCTGGTGACCCATCACATCCATAGTCAGGAAGAGAGAGCAATGATGCCTGCTGCTGTTCACCTCCCTCTCTCCATTTTCACAGTCCAGAATCCCAGCCAGGGGATGGTGCCACCCACAGTGGGTGGGTTTTCCTACATCAGTTAACATAACTAAGATAGTCTCTCACAAACAATCTCATAGACATGCCTGAAGGCCTATAACCCAGGTGACTCTAGAATTTGTCAGGTCACCCATTAACAGTAACTGGCACAATCACAGAGGAAGATGAATTTGGCATTGTCTTGGGTGTCTGGCAATGGTCAAGTCTGCAAAACACACAGTTCAATGAAATTTACCTGATAGATGTGAACTCATAGATGGACAGGTTTTGGATGACATTCAGAATCTATTTTAGGATGTTTGTATGCATTTAGTTTTTTTAATATTAAAACAAACATTAGAGACTGAGATCAGAGGCAGAGATGCCTGGAGGAAGAACCCATGTGGATCCTGAGATGGTCTCTGTGGTGCTCCATAGAGGCAGCTGTTGAAGAAGCCATCACAGGCTTTTGTATGGTAAGGATTCTGAGGCATCCAAAGAAATCCAGAAAGTACCCTACAAATAATTCCTGTTTCTGGTATCTGTTTCTGGCTTCCGGTGATGAGACCTGATTCAGGAGCCTAGCAGATTATCAATCACCATGTGCGCATGTCACTTACTATGTAGCAGCACACAGTGATGGAGGGCACAGCTCCCTGTGCCTCATCATCTTGAATGAAATGTAGTCCTCCAAACTTGGATACACAAGCCAGGGTCAGAAACAGTGTCCAAGTATGCCTGGGTGGGGATTTAATAAAAGCTCCAAAAGTCTCGGAGATATTAGAGTAAACACCACAGTCAGATCTTACCCAGGTGTCTTCCAGCTTCCTCAGCCTGGCTTCTCTTGGCTTCCTTTTTCCTTCCTTTCTGTGCCTGCCTTAAGCCTTAAATACTCTCTTGGTAAGTTAAGGCAGGGCCCCACCACTGCCTGCCTGGGAGCCTGGAATTCCTTCTGTAATCTAAGATGACCTGGAACTCAGGTGGGATTAAGGGCGTAGGTCACCATTCCCAGGATACCCCCCTGTGCTGGGATTAAAGGTTTGAATCACCACTCTCTGATTCTCCTAGACTGACTGTGTTAGATCTCCTAAACTTCTGAAGCTTTTATTAACTCCCACATAGACTGTGGGTAGATTCCCTCTGATATCTCTGAAACTTTTGGAGCTTTTATTAAATTCCCACATATCCCCTTTTGTGTCAAATTAAAAAAAAAAGAAATTTACTCTGGACAAGGTCTATAATTCTATACCTTGTAAATGTGCTTTCACGAATAATAATAATTAATATTGTATAGACCCTTTTATCATCTTCTATTATGTGGGGCAGATTTTATAGCACTTTCCCCTTCTAAGTGGCACACAAATTGGTTTTGTTTATAGAAAATCCTAGGGCACAATTGTGATCTTTTTAAAAAAGTTTATATTTATTTTTAATTATATGTGTCTATGTGTAAGTGTTTATGTATACTTGAGTGCAGTTCCCTTGAAAGCCAGAAGGCGGTATCAGATCCCAAAAGTCTGCAGTTATAGGTGATTGTTATCCATTCAATATGGGTGCTGGGAACTGAACTTGGGTCTTCTGCAAGAGTAATACATGCTTTAACCAGTAAGCCATCGTTCCAGTTCTCTACATCTACAACATTGAGTTAGGACTATACTGTTCCCTGTCACTCAGAAACCCAGTGACAGAGTATTCTAGTGCATGGAGTGTGGTTCTAAATGCTGGATGAAAGCTGTAGATGGAATGAGCATTTTATACATGTCTATGAGTCTTGGTTCTCTTTTTCTTGGAAGTTTCAACTTTGTCAAGTTGTGTGTGCCTCTGGAAACTTAAAAGCTCCCTGTATGGTCCCCTTTGGTTTTGCTCTGGTCATTTTCTTCCCAAAGGAGAAGGCTTTATGGAGTGAGGGTAGGTTTCATAGCAGACATTTCTCAGTGTAGAAAATCTGTGATCTTAGCACTTGGGAGACTGAGGCAGGGGGATCATGTGTTTGAGAATGCCCTGGGATGCAGTGCAGGCCTTTACTGATGTACATTCAACAACAGCCAGGGTTTTCCCCAGGAAACCGGTAAGCAATCACTTTGCCTACTCAATGTATTCAATGCTGCTTTCAAACTTTAGTTGCTTTGGTAAAGCCCCTGTAGCTGGTTACTTCTCTCCAATGCCTGCTCTCTGGTCATCAAAGTGGAACCTTCTGGGATCTGGGGATGGCTGCAGTCAGCCTTCCTGCAGCTGGTGGAGGTGGGCTTGAACTCCTCTCCCCAGGGCTTCCTTTCCTCATGCTAATAAGGCCTTGCACCTCACTTCTCATAAGCATTGCTGGTTCTTGGCACTCTCATGTCCAGGTGTATGCATTCACTCACACTGGTCCCTGAAGATGCTGGTGTCAGTACTCTGGAGCGGAGATGATGAGGTGGGATGTCACTCAGAGTTGTGGTAGCCTGAACAAAGGTCCCTTTTGCTTTGGCTTGCTGTCTACCCTCAAGGCTTCATGGCCAGGCCCTGATGTGTGTGAGCAAATGAGCACTATGGGAGGTGTGAGCTTGGAGAACAGGGTGGGATCCTTGGTAAACCCCTAACCCCATGACTCATGGTCAGCTCTGGCTCTTGGCCTCATCTACCTCTGCCCTGTCTGGTGTTAGAAATTAAAATTCTGAAGTTTAACCACTCTGTTCCCTCATAGTCAACTCTGTCACCAAGGGTGTCAGGTATACCTGACAGTGGCTTTCTTGTTCTGTGTTATCCACTCATATTCATCATCAAAATTCATCCCTTGTGGTTTGTGTCCCCCTCCAGTGGTTCAGTGATACTATTTGTCTTTCATTTCTATATTACTTCTATAAATACCCAGGAAAGGGAAATATTGCTCTGGGGAAACCATATTACATAGAAATACACAATGCGAAGCATTCTGTTGTCAGGCCAACCAGAAACAAAGTCTGGCAGGGATCCCACAGGCAAAGTGATTGGCAAAAGAAAGCTTTTCTCACTATAGCTAGTATTCCAGAAAGTACAGGACCAGACATATTTTAAAGGTGCTACTGTCAGACAAATACAACTACTTTAAGTGGGCATTTCAGGAGATACATGTAGAGTGCACCCTCTCACCCTGCAGGGAGGTCATCAGCCTCTCAACAAGTCATCCATCTCCAGTCACCAATGCTCATGCATCACACTAGCCCAGTCATGGGGAAGGAACCAGCAGGATGCTGAGTAGTTTCTTTGCAATGGGAAACATCTGCTTCCTAGTCACTGAAGAATATAATGGTCTTATTGGGTATGTTACTGGGGACTGGGCTTCCATTATTGATGAGGGAGACAATCTGACCTATTTATGGAACTTCCACTGAGGACACAGCCTGCCTCAGGATTCCCCTCCCTACTGTTGGTACACACAGTCTCAAAGGGAATTGCTTCAAATGTTTGAGAGAGTGAGCAGATGTTCTCACAAACCACTAGCAATGCAGTAAGGAGCCTTAAGCCTGGTTTTAAACATCCACTTGGACAAAATTCAACATTAAAAAGGGCAGCCAAGGTTAATGCCTCAGAAACTCTGTGAGAGCCATCCAGAGGACAAGGTAGCTTACAAAACCAACCATTCATGTTTATCAAATGATTTCTCAACAATGCTTTATTCTGTGTGTATGTGCACACGTGTGGGTACATGCATGTCATAGCATGCATGTAGAAGTTGGAGGAAAGAAGGAGCTGGTTCTCTGTTTCCACCAATCATATGCCTTCCAGGGACAGAAGTCAGTTTTCAGGCTTGGTGGTAAGTCCCTTTGTCTAATGAGCCATTTTGTCATCCAAACCACTTGGTTTTAACTCTGCTTCTGGGAGCTGATATCCTTCTACATGTCTGAAGATAATGATACGCCTTTATCAGTGAAGACACAGGTTACCCATTCTCACAGCTCTGGGGCCATTCATGAGTTATTAGCAAATAATCGTGTACTCCTGCTTACATTGCTGATTTAGCACAGAGCAGGGTGCTGGCTGCTGTGATCAAACTCCTGAGAAAACCAAGCTATAAAGAAGAAATGCTGAATTTTAGGTCACACTCCAGATTTCAGGTCACGGCTGCTTGGCTCCCTTGTATTACAGAGAGCCTGAGCATCAGGGTGGAAACATGCCAGATCACAGCTCATTACCTCCTAGCAGCCTAGGAAGTGAATGGGAGGAAAGACGTACTGGGGCTCTGGTGTCCCTTTCAAAGGCATTCCCTCAATGGCTTACCTTAGTCCACACTTCTAAAGGTGCTAAGCTCTGTAGGGTGATAAACAAGCCTTTAGTATAGAACTTTTGGGATCATTCGCTATCCAAAGTGCAACATCCTGAGCCACTCTGGAGGATGCTAGCGATGCCTGCCACCTGATCCAAAAGCCGAGTGACAGACAGAGGTAACTATAGTCAGAACCCTCAGGGGTTCCTTATTCCTCTCCCTTCCTGTCTGCTTCTTCATGACATGCTGCTTTCTTAGCTCAGGAGACCATGACCCCGTAGGGCTTTAGGTCTTTACCCATAGCCTGTTTTGCTTCACTCTGCAGTAGGGGTGGGCTAGGGTGTAGCTCTGGCTGCCATCCCAGATGAACTGGAATGTGAAGCTTGTGTTTTAAAGGAGGTATCCATTTGTTCTCAGGGGATGATCACCTCAAATGTGATAGACTCCTGCCATGTGGCTGTCATCTCCTCCCTCATTATGGTATGTGGCAGACATCACAAATCAATCCCTCATGACATCACCAACTAATTCCTCATGACATTTGTTTTCACTGAACCTGTCTTGGTCTAGAATCTCACTCATTTTCAGAAACTTCTCTCAAAGTGAGGCTGGTCTCCTGATCCCTATTTTATTATTTTTGTTTTCTTCTTATTAATTATTATTATTAGAATGTGTGTTGTGCTCTTATTATTATTATCAGAATGTGTGCTTATATGTATAGGTATGTTGCACAAACGGAAGCCAGAGGTTGACACTGGTGGCCATCCTCAATCATTTCCCACCTTATTTTTGAAACTTGTTCTGTAGACCAGGCTGGCCTCGAACTCAGAGATCCTCCTGCCTCTGCCTCTTGAGTGCTGAGATTAAGGGTGTGCACCACCTCCACCCAGCCTATTTCCTTTTCCCAATGAGATCTCTTTAAACTCTTTGGTCCCTTACTCTATATCTAACACCAAGGTCTATTCCCTTATTTGGCCACTTCCTCCTCCCAAGGCTGGCCACCAATGAAGCTATCAAAGTATTGAAGCCCAGCAATCAAAAGCCTCATTTGGCTTGCCTAATTGACATCCTCAATTAAAATTAAATGCCTCATGCTAACATGGGGTTTCCCCTTTTACTTTTCATAAGTGGCCATCTGCCTATGGGCCAGATTGTAGCTTGATAATTACTGACTTAACAGATAATATCTACACATAAGTGAACTGATATCATGTTTGTATTTCTGGGTTTGGGTTAACTCACTCAAGAGGATTTTTTTTTCTAGTTCCACTCATTTGCCTGTGATAACAGGTTGTGGAATCCCATAGGGGACAAATTAATGAGGTGGCATTGATTCCCCTAAAAATGGAACTGGACTTGCTCAGGACTAGATAGTGATATCACATACTGTAGTGCCACAGTCTGGAGCCCTTAGTCATTAACAGAGATGGGAAACTGGGTTCCCACTGAAAGCATCTGTCTGAGAAGCACAGGAGTTGGGGGTTTGGCACAGGAAGCTTCAGGGCACTAATGTGTCTTAGAAAGACTGTACCAGTATCATCTTCATCTTGGAAGACTGGTGGAGGCTTTAGGTGACATCAGTCAAGGGAGCATATGTTTCTGAGCTATGCAGGAGCTAGCAGGTCCCTAAGACACTGTCACACAAAATCATCCCCCTCCACCTATGACTTCCAGGACTGTCATTTTAGCCAGAGAGGGGTCTGCTCTTGATCGCAGCCCCTCCTTTAGCACATGAACCCTCTCTTGAGGGGATCTCAGTGGGTCTAGTTTTCTGAGACTTCTTGTGTAGGACCACATTTATTACTTACCTTCTAATGAGTTTAAACATTCCGATAGACAAGAACAAGATGCAGAGACATTTTCTGCATCCACTTGTTTGGTGTTCTGGTTGGTGTGATAAAAAGCACTTGCACACAAGCCAGTGAGCATGAGATAGCTCAGCAGATAAAAGTCTTAGCAGTAGTCCATCAACCTGAGTTCTAATCCTAGAAATCACATGGTGGAAGAAGCAAATCAACTCCTAAAAGATATTCTCTAACCCCTACCCATGCACCACAACACACATGTACACATAGGTACACACACACACTCTCACACACACTTACACACACACATACACACATGCACACACACATACACATACATGCACATACACACATATACACACATACACACACATGCACACACACACACATACATGCACATACACATACATACACACACATGCACACACACACATACACACACATATCACTTTTGTGCTTAGGATCAATGAGCTGGGCTCTAAGGACTTGTATTTTGTATTTCTGTGACTCTTGGTAAAACCCTAATCCTCAATATTGGAAAACTGGATCTTGGGATTGTTCTGTACTTTTTTTTTTTTTTAAATAGACAGCACAGGTGCAGTTGTGTGCTAGGTACCCCAAGTAGCTCACAGCTTACTGTTCTTGTATGGACAATGGGGGGTGAGATGTAGGTGAACACAGAAGACTCCCCCCCCCCCACCATATGAACTTTAGTCTTTGCAAGAAGATGTGGCAAGTGCAGTCCTGCCTCATGGGTGGTGTCCTGTAGTCTGTCATGTTCCTATCACACCCATTTTGTCCTGTGTGTGCTCCTGACTGCAGACCTCAGCATCTGCCTGAGATGGGTGTGGGGTGACAGCCACTCACCTTCACACTTGAGCAGGAAGAAGTCCATGTTATGGCTGAAGGAGGCACTGAAGTATGTACAGTTCTCTACCAGGTCGCAGGACAGACATTGCCTGTTGAAATCATCGACTGTGTTGGCACTGGGGGAGCAAAGAGCCAGAGAACAGAGGCAGGAAATGAGTGACCACAGACACCCAGTCCCCATGTCCTCTCCTCTGAGGCTACTCTGTCGCTCCTGCTGTTGACCCCTTAAGTGTTACCCTTTGATAGTTAACTCCACTTCCTAGAAGCCTTCCTAATTCATACTTCCTCCAGACTCTGAAGACCATTTAGGCCTTCCCGTCCTGGATGGCAGCTATTTGACCATCAGTGAAACTGTAGGCTAGACGTGACCAAGGCAACTGCATTTATGGGTGCCCTGGACTCTTCTGGTAATAGTACTATCACATGGTCATGGGTACTATTCATCTTCTGGTGGGAGTCATGGTTATTATCAACTGGTGCTGTCATGGGTAGTGTTGTAGGCACTATCACCTAATGAAGTCATGGATGCCTCACAGGGGATTTTCTAGTCATGTGAGTGACTCTCTGAACAGGTAATTGGCCATTTGGGAACAGTGGAAAGTTCCACATTACTTGAGTGTCAAGTGCAATAGGAAGGAGCTCTATAGGGGATTGTGTTGTTCCATTGTAAATAATTGTCCCACCCACTGGTTTAATAAAAAACACTGATTGGCCAAAGGCAGACAGGAAGTATGGGCGGGGCTACCAGACTAGGAGAACTCTGGGAACAGGAAGAAACAGAGCAGAATGCAGAGAGAAGCCAGAAGAGACAGAGGCCAACTATGCTGCTCTGAGAAAAGGTACCCAGCCTCATGGCTGAACAGGATACGAGTCATGGGTTAGATTAAGGGTAAAGAGTTAGCAAGTTATATGCCTGGGCCTTAGGCTGATCAGCCTAAAACTATTGTAAGCATCTGTGTGTCTTTGCAGGTCTGTGGGTCTGCGGGCCTAAACCTTGACGCTAGGCCCGAAAGTCCGGGCCAGAAACCACATACTACAGGGCTCTGTGAATGTCAAGGAATTAGTATCAATTGCTTCCAGAACCCAGCTCTTCTGACAGCATAACAGTGGTGATGTTGCTTCTTGCTTGGGGATGAGGGGAGTGAGGGAAAGCAATTGATGCCACCTAGGACCACCACGGTCAGGTTTAATCTAGATCAGGAAGTTGCTGTCTTCACACGGCACTGAGAAAGCTCCTCTCTAAACTAAGCATAGCTTCCAACGTGGAACATCTCTTCCTGAGAATGAAGATGCCATGAGAGAGAGATGCTACAGGTTACAGGTTACAGGGAAGGGGCAGCAGGCTGCCTTCCCACTTTTTAAAGTAGGTAACCTGATTTTAATGATAAAGTAGACCTATATTGGTGAACAGTCTACAGAGAGAGGCAGGTCCATGATCACAGGGCCCTGCACACTCATGCCAACCTTATACTCAGTATGGTGTTCACTGGTTGGAGGGGAGACCTCTATGTGCTGGGGGCTCCTCTGGTCCATACTGCCCAATGCCCCTTCCAGTGATGTTGTATACCCAGGGAGCAGCTAGCTGCAGCTCTCCTTGTTAAGAAGTGTCCAGAAATGCTCATTGCTAGCCACCTTTCCCCCAAACTGGTAGGAACCAAGTTTACCTCAGGACAAAGCCCTCTCCCATAGATCTGCAAGGGGCAGTTAACAGTGAACTGTTGAGCGGGTGATCTTAGATCTATTTCCTTTCTGGGTTCCTAGCATGTCCATCTATTTTCTGCATTATTGGAGGTTGTGGAAGTTGGGCCATGACCTTACACAGCCAGCATGCATCATGGAGGGTGATGTCAAAGCTAGCCTCCTCTCCACTCAGTCACTGATCGATTCCCAAACAGGATGTAGCTGTCCTCAAAACACACAGATGAGGGTAATCTGCCAAGTTAACACTTGAATACAGGAGCAAGACAGATGGAGTCCTTCAAGAGGACAAGTGTGTGTGTGTGTGTGTGTGTGTGTGTGTGTGTGTGTGTGTGTGTGTGTGTGTGTGCCACTTTGACCAAAGCAGAAATAGGACTCGAGGCCTTGGGTCTGGTGGCTTCTGCACGCTTCCTTCTCTCCAGTTACTCAGCTGTTCTTGCTGCCTCCTATCTGCTGTGGAGCTGTGATCTGTGAGGTCAGAAGGCCCCTGCTGACATGGAGGAGTCAGTTACCTGTAGAGATGTCTTCTCCGAGGCAGGTCCTCTGTGCTCAGGAAATAGCTGTGGAGATGGGGAAGATATATGTGGTTAGCTTTCCTCAGAGCACATTTTGCAGGTCACAAGCCCTACCCTAGCATCTTCACAGAGCCTTTCAGGGTCTGTGGTCTATATAATGAACAATTCTTGTGTTAGGCGTGGCTATACTCATGACTACATCAGGGGAAGGCCAGATGCTATGGGCAGATGGACACATTTTTAGCAGGTATCTCCTGTACTGGCCCTGGCCCCAAAGCTCTTGGCCCTGATGCAGCAGTGTGAGCAATGGCCATACACACCAGTGAACATGGGGCTCCCTACAGATTAGTAACCTCCTTATGGGCAAGGTCTATGACAGTACACACCAGAAAGCATGGGGTTCCTCTACAAATTAGTAACTTCCTGATGGGCAAGGACTAGAGAAGATTTTTATATGACCCCATAAAACCTGGACTGGGGAATGCATATCTGCTGGTTTTAAGTCTGAGAATGCCCATTAGTGAGGCTGAGTAGTGTCAGGCACAGGGCTGTGCCTGGACTCCTATGTAGTGAAATCTGTTAGCCACTGAATAATCCAGAGAAAGCAGCTTAATTTCTTTGTATCTTGGTATTTATTTTTATTTTATGTGTGTATATACACATGGGTGCCTGCTTATGCATATGCAGGTGCATGTGTATGCAGACGTACATGTGTGTACTTGCCTGTAGGGGCCATAGGCTGACCTTGTGTATCATTCCTCTGGAGCTGCCCATCTGGCTTTCTTTTGAGACAGGATCCCTCACTGGGACTTGGCTCACTGAGTAGGTGAGACTTGTTGATCAGCAGGCTCCAGGGCCCCACTTCCCCAGCACTGAGATTACAAGCACACGCCACCATGCCTGAGTCTTTATGTGGGTCCTGGGGATTGAACTCAGGTCCTCATGCTTGCACAATGAGCACTTTAACAATGGGACTGTCTTCCCAGCATACGTCTTAGTATGTCTTTAAATGGGTGGGCAAGCATACCTATCCTAACATACAACCATTCGTGAGATCATGCTGGAGACACCCTCAGCTTGTCCCCGTGTCTACAGAGACCTAGTAAACAGCTGCTACAAAGCAACAGAGTGAATCTGAGTCACTTCACTGGTCTGTGGAAACTTCCCATTGCTATCAGGTCTTGTAGCTTTGGGAGTTGGCTGAGTCAGTACCTGGGCTCACCATGAAGCCAGGGGTTGAGTGCTATGATCCAGGAGGCCAGAGGGGGCCCTCTGAGCTGTGTTTTTCCCTCTTCCTCTTGACTGAAAAAACAAGTGGATGGGCTAGCAGTAAGAGACAGCTCCCGAAACCCAGCCCCCAGTTCCCACTCACATCTTATTCCGCTTCTCATCATAGGACAGGATCTTGGTCACATCCCAGTCCCCAGAGGTGATCGACTGGATATTGTCATTGCTGCTGTTGGGCTGAAATACAGATAAGATGTCAGAAAGGGGACACTGGGTTCCAGCTTCGGTGCCTCAATCTGGAGCCTGTCACAATGAGGCAATATCCACTCCCTTCCTGCTTCTCTTCTGTGTGGCTTGGCTTGAATCCAACATTCTCTGGGATGGGCTCTGATAACCCTCCCTGGTCTGAGTGTCACAGATGGTAGCATTTCCTGGCCCTCTGGAGGAGGGCTTGTTACTGGTGCCTCATCCCACGTTGTACAGATACACACCTAAGGCCAATGCACTTGTGAATTTAATGTTTGTGTTAGGACCCCGGATGGAGGAAAGAGTGTGTAGAGGGAAAGAATGAAATCAGGCAAAACCAGGAAGGGGTTGGGAGGGATGAACTCAGTGTAGTTCTTCTGATTGTTGCTGTCATCCTTGCTGGGGTCCAGATACCACAGGGACTCTGATCCTGCTCAGCTAGCATTCTTCTCAAGGGTCACCCAGAGCCTTGTACTGTAGTCATACAGAACTGGCCATCATAGCACCTGGTGAGGAAGCATCCAATTTTTTAGCTGGGATGTTGAGGTGTAATTGTGGGTGGCCATTCTGAATGGCATACCCTCTGGGGAGCCAGTGTGGAGGGGATGGAGCCTAACTCAGGTGACAGAGGCCAACACTTGGGACTGCAGACTCAGGAGCAGGCCAGTTGTGTGTGTGTGTGTGTGTGTGTGTGTGTGTGTGTGTGTGTGTGTGTGTGTACATGCATGCATGTGTACCTAAGTGTAGATGTGGATTCAGGAAGGCAGTGCAGCCTCAGGCAGTCCTTGGCTTGGAAATAGAAGCCAGAGCAGGAGTGAGTGCCTGAAGCACGGTGGGAACCACTTTTTGATGGATGCTAAGGGATTCTCAGCAATTTCTGGTCACCTGCAAGTATTTGGAAACTGGGGCTGAATGCAAGTAATAAAAAAATTTCTACTTGCTTGAAATGACCCCAGTGAGAATGTGGACACATCAAATCAGGTTTTGGGAATCTTATAGGTCATGTAATTAAGTGGCTGGAAAACAGAAAAGCCTGCTGAAGCCCGGAATAACCATTATTCCCCCTCAAGACATTTCAGGGCCTTTCTCTCTTCCCTATCAGATATTCCTTGAGGGAATGGTACTGTGGCCTTTCCTCTGGGTCCACGTGATATACATGCGCCTCCCACTTATTATTCACAGTGTTTCCAAACAGTCTTCTTTCTAATTATATTTTATACACTTGCCCCCATTTTTAATCGCTTCAGTCAGATTTAAAATAAAACTTGCACACAGAGGATGGGGTTGGTGAAACAGAATGCCAAGCATATGCCCATCCCTCCCACCATCTGTCTCAGGGCAGAGATCTCAAAACTCAGTGTCCAGGCAGCAACACTTATCCTAAGCTACCTGACCAGAACAGGTGAGTTTGAGTGACAGCTATAGTGTCATTAAGGTCAGATATGCTTCCGGCAGGGTAGAGACAGTACCAGGGTTGGGTGGGGGACTCATATAGGTCTTGCAGCAGCAGGTGGCCTTGAAGGAAGAAAGAGTGTCAGGAAGGACAGACAGATACTCAGTGGTCATCTTGAACCCCTCACTGCTATTCATCAGTGAGTCCCTATACCCTTTGTAGTTGCTAGAAATGTCATATTCCATGAGCATCAGTAGAAAATTTAGACTCCAGTCATTGCCCTGCTCAGAACCTTTGCACTTGGACAAAGGCTGTGCTGCCCTCATCCTTGGAATCCATCCATGGATATCAGCCTCCCAGGGCTCCTTGAGGTCTTGGGAAGGGTGAGTGTGCTCACCCTGAGGCCAGAACCAATAGTAAAATAGTGTAGAAAGTAGTGGGATTTACCTGGGATGATGACACAGTGATATGGTAGAATTTTCCCCGGCCCCCTTGTGGGATCGCTCTGACAAAGAAAAACTTCCGGCCATCCTTGGAGAACACGGGCTCTTCATTCTGTGGACAAAGATAACAAGCCCATCAGTGCAAAGCTACATGGTAGCATGAAGAGCGAGTGGAGGAGTGGGACCCTCAGGTATTTTATGTGATTTCTAATGAAGGAGTCCAGAGCTCAAGAGTGGGTCTGACTGGGGCCTTCATTCTCTTTGGGACTAGAGAGTCAGACCTTTGGTTTTCTAAAAGCAGAGGGAGAAAGGGGTAACCAAGTTCACAGACCAGGTCTGGAGATGACTCAGTTGGTAAAGTGTGTGTGCTGTGTGAGCATGAGACTCAGTCAGATACACAGACCATATAAAAAGCAGGGAAAGGCATCAGTCTGTAAGCCTAGTGCTGTAGGGTGTAGAGATAGATGGATCCCTTGAGGTTATTGGCCAGTCAGCCTAATGTACTCTGTGAGCTCCAGGTTCAGTGAGAAATCTCATCTCAAAAAACAAAATGAGAACATCTGAAGAAGACACCTGAGGTCAACCTCTGGCCTCCATATGCATATGCACGTACACACACACAAGCACACACACATGTGCACTCATATGCATACTTGTGCACACCTACACAAACATGTACATATACCCTACCCTACCCTACCCTACACACACACACACACACACACACACACACACACACACACACACACACACACACACACACACACACACACAAACACCCTTCAGGGGCAGAGGCAGATAACACTGTTTGTTGCCCACAGCATGCAAAGATCAGTGAAGAAATGGGTGTATGTAAACATCAAGCACACCTTCCAAGTGGGAACTGGCCCCAGGGACACACATTGGATTTCAGTAGCTGCTGTGAAAGCCCCAAGCATGCTGGCATACTGACTTTTATCATACGCTGGCTCAAAGGCAAGTGGGAAGAATAGCCACAGACCACACTTTCTCCTCTTCAAGTCCTGTCGTCTATTCTTTTCCTTAATACAATCTCTGTCACTCTGATTCAGTCATTGAGGAGGCACATGAAATGGACCAATTGTATCTATTTTAAAATGCCAACAGCCGAAGGAGCCCTTCTGGGCCCTGTTCTCACTAGGGACATTCCAAATAGTCAGGTGCTAGATGGTGCATCCGTCTGAACAACAGTCACTTCTCCTTGAAATCAACCCTGGGGTCAGGGCTACCAACCAGATAAAAGACCCAAGGGCCATCCTGTTACTATGCTCTATTCCTGACACCCCAAGAGCTCAGCAGGCAGGTACTTGTAACCCTAGTGGGAAGTGGCCACTGATGGGCAGAGAGTGATTTTGGCACAGTAGCATCTCTTCCACACTCTGAAACCAAAGTTTGAAGGTTTGCATTAGTAAACGCCAACTAGCTGGCTCCTCCAATTATGTCTAAGGTGTATCTATATTCTGATTCAAGAAGCTTCCTGATAATGGCAGGCTGAGAACAAACAGTAAACAAAACGCAGCTGGGCCCAGGAAAAACTCATTTCCCCACAGTGAAGGAACACATGCAAATATGGTGTGCTCAGAGAAATGAACTAACATGTGATTAAAATGACATTTAATCTTCATGAATATTTGCAATAAAATGAAACCTTTAATCTGCAAATATTGACTTTTCTATTTAGAGTTGGGAATGTGGTATTTAGCAGGAGAGGGTGTGGAAAAGATCAGCGGTTAATTTGGCTTTTTAAATAGTCCCCTAGTTTTCTGGGAGAAGTGTTTGCACTTTGGACAAAGATTAAAAGTAATATGATTAATTCTGGACAGAAGCATTGTACTCATATTGAGAAGGCCTCAGCTTCAGAGGCCATTGGTTCACTGCTTTCCAGAACCTTCCAGAATGGGCTGAGACATCTGCCACTCTTTGGAAACTTGTTCATGTAGTAATGTGTGTGTGTGTCTTGTTTGGAGACCAGATGTCAATCTTGACTTTTCTCCCTCAGGACACTGCCCACCCTGTACTCTGTGTCACTTGGCTAGGCTGAATGGCCAGTGAATCCCAGGGATCCTCTGTCTCTGCCTTCCCTGTGTTAGAATTGCAAGCTTGCCCCACAATGCCTTGTGTTTGTTTGTGTGAATCTGGGGGTTGAACTCAGTTCCTCATGCTTGCATGGCCAGCCCTTTACCAGCTGAGCTATCTCCCAGTCCAGTGAATAAACTTTTAGTGCCAAAGTGCAGGGCTTTTTTTGACCAGGATTTTAATACCAGTTCTGCCTTGTGTTTGATGTTAGAGGATGCTGATTTCCTTGCTCGGCTGCCTGACTGGTCCAGGTCCCTCCACAGCCAACCTCCCAGAAGCACAGCAGTAGCCTCTGCCAATTTCTTCCAAAGCTCCTGTCTTAGGACCTTCTAGCCCAAAGTTTGAAATCACAAAATCAAGTATCTGGCTAAATATGAAAGACAACCAGAAACTCACCTACAAGATTAGCTTCAGCCAGCCTGCAGTTCTGAGTTCAACACCCAAGTGTGCTGGGGCTAGAGGGCCCTTATGGATCTGCCCCTTGGGTCAACTTATCAGTATGGCTGCAGTGATGGGGTGCATATGGCCAGAAGACATTTGCTATTCCTCTAGCATCTTCTTAGAAGAGAGGGCCCTTGCACACATATGCACCTCTTCTTTTTGGCCTCTGGGGTTCTTTGTGGGGTCCATTGTGAGGCTCCAGGGAGGAGACAGACAGAGAAGAGCAGGTGATGAGGTCTGGGCATGCAGATGGCTATGATAACTCAAGGCTGGTGGCACTGAGGCAAGCCAAACATCCTTCTAGTACCATGATGGGGAAACCATTAAGTGGAACAGTCAGGATCCCCTCAGGTCTACAGGGTTTTCTGGGATGTGTGCAGCAAGTGGCTGCAATACACAAAGGCTGATGGGCAATGGAGTGTGGCTTCAGTGTATCTCTCTAAGTCATGCCTGAGGCCTCGCTTGAGAAATGCTCATGATCCTGAAGAGCAGCCAGTAGCTTCCTGGCAGGTGATGGCAGCCCAGCCTTACATAGGCTCCTATGATGCCTTGTAGCACCACAGCACCACAAAAGATGCAGATCAATTTCAAAAATAATGTCCATGAACCCCTTTAGGGAAAAATGATGC
This sequence comes from Phyllotis vaccarum, assembly GCA_033318265.1. NCBI lineage: Eukaryota > Metazoa > Chordata > Mammalia > Rodentia > Cricetidae > Phyllotis > Phyllotis vaccarum. The sequence continues at coordinate 73,860,792 of JARWLC010000014.1, read as the reverse complement.
ACTGGGAAGCTATTTGAAATTGGATTTCTCTGGTGCTTAAGTAGTTATGACCCCCTTATAGAGTCTCAGATCATGGTATGTAGGTAGTGAGTCAGCCTCACTGTGGTTGTCATGGCAGCCCTGGCCAACTCATAGGGTTCCAGGCCATGGTGTGAAATGGTTAGCTTCACTGTGACTTCTCACAGCAGCCCAGGATGGAACACACCTATCCTGTGCAAATGGATAGGCTGCCTGAAAGAGCCACACAGTGTCTCAGAGACTAGTATTCTTATCGAGAACATGGTGCTTTAGTAAAACATTGAATAAAATGGATATTTAGGGCATCCGTTATTTACTGTTATTTTCCTTCTCTAGTTCTAATTCCTCACAAATTTAAAGCGATTGCTTCTTCAAGTATCATCTACTTGCTTTATTCATTTTAAAACAGTGAAAATAATTAATTAAATGTCACTATTCCTCTGTATTCATGTTGCTGGGAAAGGGCCTAGTTTCCTGAGTGCTGTTCAGGAGTTCAACATTCACACCCCATGTTTGAGCTTTCTCGAACCACATGGTGAGATGTTCAGTCAGAAAATATAGGAAAATATAGCTTGTGTTGCCTCTGTGTTTATTCTGTCATGCTGAAGAGGAAGATAGTGGAGGACAGCTGGAGGGTCTGTTACCAGACCCCCAGGACAAGGCACTGTGCCCATCCAGGAACTGGAGTGAGACCAGATAGGAAGAAGCTGCTCAGGGGAAGGGCGCAAGGGAAGTACTAGGGCACAAAGACACTGAATTGTTCCCTGCTCAGGGCTTTCTTGGAGTCTGTCCTTACCTCCCTTCCTGTGCTTGCTCCATTCCCCCCCCCCCCCCCACTGATTTTCCTGGTTCCCTCTTGTCAGAGGCAAAACATCAAAACACAGCATCTGAGCCTAGTTCACTCCCATGCCTCGGGTTTCTGAGCAATCTCATCTCCCTGCCTAGAAGGAAGAACTCTGGGAGCTGTGCTCTAGTTGCTTCATTTCCAAAAAATCCACTGAGATGAAATTCACAAGTACAGCATTTTAACAAAATCGAGCAATACTAGCATTTAGTCCCGTTATGACATCATACAGCTGCCCCCTCTAGTTCTGAAACTGTCCCCACTCTCTCCCAACCGAAATACCCTCAACTACCACGCTGGCGACCACTGGCCACCTTTCTGTCTCCGTGGATTAACTTGCTCTGCAGGTTTTATATGAACGGAAGCACATCACAAGGGGCCTTTTGTGGCTGCCCTTTTCATTCAGCATCATGTCCTCAATACGAGCTACAGCTATGGGCATCCGTGGTATATTCATTCAGTGGGGTAATACTCATCCTTGGTGAAGGATCAATTACCCCGATACATTCCACATACAACACATGCTGAAGGAAGAGTAGCTAATTCATGTTCTTACAGCTATTCTTTAATTGACAAACTTTATATTTATCAAATAAAATTATTTTGAGATATGTATGCATTGAAAAATGATCAAATGCAGTTAATGAAAACATACATTATACTTTGTTAATTTCAAGGACATCTTAGAATCTACTAATAAATCTTATTTTCTTTAACCTTATATACATATGTGTGTGTGTGTATGTGTGAACCTGTATGAGTCTATGCAGCAGCCAGGAGAGGACATCAGATCCCCTGAAACCGGAGTAACAGATGGCTGGTGAGCTGCCATGTGGGTGCTGGAACTCAAACTTGGGCCCCTACATGAACAACCAGTGCTCTTAATCACAGAGCCATTTCTCCAGCCCTGTGTAAAGAAGACAGCACATTAATGACTGAGCCATGCTGTGCATTAGAATCCCCTAAAGCAAACTGAAGCCAACCAACACCCCCAGCATCACCCATTCCCAATAATCACTTGTTCTGTCCTTTAAATGAGAACATGCAGTTAATGGTGGTGAATTTGTTTTCCAACTTTACTGGATTAAGAACCATCTAGAACACTGGTGAGGTACAACTTGGGGTCTGCCTGTGGGAGGTGTTTCCCAACAGGATCAACTGCTGGAAGACTCTCTATGGGTGACACCATCTGTGGTCTGGGTTCCCAGACTGAATAAAGAGAAAGAGGAAGCCCACTGAGTACCAGCCTTCATCTCTCTGTTTCCTGACTCTGGATACAGTCATGTGACCAGCTGCCCTACACTCCAGCTGCTATGACTTCCAGTCGTGGTAGATTGTATCACTGCAAACCCTGAGCCCAAATAAACGCTTCCTTCTTCAAGCTCATTTGCCACGTGTTTTGCTGCAAGGAGATGAATGACCGAGACATGGAGTGTTCGCCCCTCTGTGCCTGGCCTCTGCCACTTATCCCAGTAGCCTCTAGCCTCATCCACATTTCTTTCTTACACCTCATATCTTCATCAGCTTTCTGTCTCTTGCTGGACAATCAGGTTGTCTTGGCTGTTGTAACTGATACAGTGACACAAGAGTCATTTCAACATTCTTACATTGTCTCCTTTGGATGTACACACAGTAATGGGTTTTACTTTTAGCCATTTGAGGAACCTCCATGGTATCTTCCATAGAAATTTTCCTGAATTACATTCATGCCAACAGGGTGTCAGGGTACCATATATTTCTACAGTCTCTCTAATACACATCTTAAAAAAAAATAATGTTTTATCAGCTGCAAAGTTATTTTGCTTTGTGATTTCAACCTGTATTTCTCTAGTGCTTAGTGAATGATGCCAATATTTTTCATGTATCTGTTGGTCATTTACGTCATCTTTCTTTGAAACATGCATATTTAGTTTTTTTCAGTTTTGAAATAGAGCCATAATATTTTTAAAAATTTTAATTGTCTTTTAGGGCTGGAGAGATGGCTCAGCAATTGGGAACACAGGCTGTTTTTCCAGACAGGGAGGTATCAGCACTAGATGGCAGCTTTTAAGTGTCTGTATGTAACTCCAATTCCGAGGGCTCTACTGCCCTCTTCTGTCTTTTGTAGATATGACACCCAGATGGTGTCACATACATGCTGTCAGGTGCACACATACACACAAAGCAAAATGTCTTGAATTTTTTTGAGCTGTCTCTATTCCTGATATTAGCCTCTGATTTCATGTGTATTAGCTACTTTTTAATTTCTGTGGAAGAATACAATTACAAAGAGCATCTTAAGGGAGGCTTACTCTGAATCAGTCAGACAGGATGGTCTGCAATGGCAGCCGGAGTGTGAACAGATGTTCTCATGGCCTCTACAGCTAGGAAGCAGAGAGACATGAGTGATGGTGTTCAGCTCATGGTCTCTTTTTCATTCAGACAAGGAATCTAGCTGTGGAATGTGCCCAGAGACTCGTCTCCAAGGTGATTCTAGACATTGTCAAGCTGACAACCAATATCAGCCATCACAGCCTTAGGACATTTTGACCTCTTCGTAAAGCATCCTGAGATCCTTGGTAGGGACATCTATAGGCCATTCTGACAGTGTGAGCCTCTTATCAATGCTGATCCTCCAATCCACAAATACAGAGCATCTTTCCATCTGTTTTTTCTTTCAATCTCTTTCATCAATATTTTAGAGTTTTCAGTGAACAGGTCTTTGACTCTTTGGTAAGCTCATTCACAAGAATTTTATTATTTTCACAAATTTTGTAAAAGAAACTGTTTTCTTGCTTTATTTTCATATTTTTTCATCTTACATAGAAATGCTAACACTGACTTTTAAAAATTAATTAATTAATTAGTTAATTGCACATTGTGACTACAGTTTACCCAGTCTCCTCACCTCTGCTCTGCACCTCCCCATGTATTAAGGCTGGTCAGGGCGACCCACTATGAGGAACAGGGTCCCCAAAGCCAGTGAGAGGGACAGAGACAGCCCCAACCCCTGATCCCATGGTTAAGAGTCCCACAAGAAGGCTAAGCTATACAAGTGTCACATGTGTGCAGAGGGCCTACGTCAGTCCCATGCAGGCTCCTCAGTCTCTGGGAGAGGTCCTATGAGTCCAGGTTAGTTAATTCTTGACGCTTCTGGTTCCTACCATCCTTACCCCCATCTTCAGCAGGTTTCCTAGAACTGGTCATTTCCTGTGATCAGGCAAGACTTTCAGTGTATGGATTGGGACCCCAACCCAGTCACATAACCTTAGACCTATGGTCTGTTCTGTCTACGGGATGTGTTGGGTTAACAGTGATGCAGAGATTGTGGGAGTTACAATGACTTCTAACAATGACTTCTCCAGCCTGAGACTCATGCTATGAGGAGTGAGTCCATCCCTGACAATGCCTGGAGCACCAGGACTCAGAGGCTGGATGGCCCAGAGACCTAGGACAGAGTCAAACACTACTGGAGGAAAACATGTCTGTAATAATGCCTACTGATATTCTGCTATACTCATAGATTGGTGCCTACCTAGCCCAATGGCCATCAGAGAGGTTTCATCCAGCAACTGGTAGACAAAGATTCAGAGACCTATTTCCAAGCATTAGGCTGAACTCAAAAATACTGCTAAAGAAATGTTATTGATTTTTATACATTCACTGTCTTTATACATATATGTATATGTATATATAGAAGAATATACATATATATTTGTGTGTGTAAAAGTTTTAGGATTTGCTATACATGAGAGTGCACTGTCTGAAAACAGGAACAATTTAATATTCTTTTTGAAAACAAACTCCTCTTTTCTTGTGGACACCTTTCTTTGCTCTTTCTTGCCTAGTTATTCTGCCTGGGACTCTCAGCTGCATGCTGAATAGGAGCCATGAAAGGGAATAAACCTTGCTTGCACCTCACTTAAAGGGAAGTTTCCTGTAGCAGTTTCCTCCATGACTAAAACTTTCTGTCATGGAGGAAAGCCCATTAATATATAGATATTAAAAGAGAGGTGAATCTAAAAGGAGGTGAAATATTTTGTCTCTCAGGGAAGCTCATTAAGCTCAGGAAATAAACAACTCAATAGTCTCAGAAAGTCCCTGAAACTGACCAGGGTTACTCAGGTCCTCCCTTCTTAAGAATATAGCAGCTCTAAGCACTGAAAGGCCACTTGAAAGTGACTCAGGCCAATTGTGTTGCCTGGAAAAGGGAATCTCCAACCTGTTGAGCTGTCTGTAGGTTCCAGTGTGCTCTAGGTCCCCAGCTTTTGTGATGTTATCCATGCTGGGGTGGGCTTTTGTTGAAGTGTCTGTCTTTGAATGAGTTTTGCTCTTTTAAGCATCCCCCTCCATATTTGTAAATAACCCCATTGAGACTCTTTGGTTCACTGAGTTGGACTTGGGGAGTATCCTTACATTGGCCTGTCGTTGATTCCCTATCTCTGGTGAGTAGATATTTGTTTATATCTCCCAGGAGTAGTGTCATACAATAGGAAGGTTTCTCATTTTTCACAGGTGAGTTTTATGTTAGGAGTGGACTTATCACATGTCCTCAACTGTAATAATTTTCAAAATTTATAGTGTGTAACATCATGCTAAATGCAATTCTTAAGTAGCAGTTTAACACAGACAATAATATAGGTAAAATGATTATTTCTTTCATATCTGCATTTTTTTCCTGGTGTAAGATGAGCATACAGATAACACTTTAGAGACAGATACTGGGCCTGGACCAAGAGTCTCATGCATATCATTGCATAAATTCTTTACTAGCGATCCACACCTCAAACCCCCAACTTCTTTTAATCTCCAGCCTTCAGAGCCTGACCTGAGATGCCTTTCTGTGTTATGGATGGGAAAAAATATCATCCAGGGATGATTCTGAGGTCAAGTTTCTAAGGAAACTGAGAGAGGCCACATCTTCAAATCATGCCTAGCAATAAATGGGAGTACCTACCACATTTTCATCTGCCTTCCATTACAGACCACGTTTGAAAAATTTTCTGAGCTCGCTATTTTGAGTCCACCAACTACATCATCTGTGTAGGTGCTGAGACCTTCCCCATCACTGACCTGAGCGGCAGTGACTTCCACCCAGGGAAGTTAGCTTCTACAGCAAGCACCCCAGAAGATGAAGAAGAGGCAGCTATGCACATGCTGCCCAATCATATCAGCACACACTCTTTGATAATCCCAGGTAGGGATCCCCAAGTAACTCCTGTATACAAAGACCATAGTACCCACTGCTATGAAGGGATAGGGCAGTGGTTTTCCACCTGTGGGTCTTTAGGTGTTGAATAACCTTTTCACAGGTGTAAAAGACCATTGTAAAACACAGATAATTACATTATGATTTATAATAGTAAAATTATAGAATAGCAATGAAAAAAATTTTATCATTGGGGCGGGTCACTACAACACAAAGAACTATAGTAAAGGGTCATAGCATTAGGAAGGTTGAGAAGCACTGGACTAGGGCGTCAGGGCAACGGGAGCATGGGGACTGGCATGTGGAGTTACCTGTCTGTGGAGCCAAGCTTCACTTTCATCCTCATGTTTCTGAAACGGAATTAGAAAGAGGCTTTAGTTTGTTTGCATGACTGAACAGAGAGTGATTTAATTTTACCTACATGGCACCTGCGCTCACACACAGTGACTACTGGGGCCTCTCAGTGTAGAGGTAATTCCCATTCTTCTCTTTGTCTTATACTGTGGCTCACATCCTTGCACAAGTGTCCTTGGGCAAGAAGAATGACACTGTCCTTAAAAACCAGGGCAATCCACAGCAGTAAGCAGCCCTGTGGAAGTGTTTACCATTGGCCAGCCTGAACCCACTTGGCAGACATCCTAGCTGGGTGTGTGTCTTCTTGGCTATCACTACTGGTCAGTGTGTCCCTTTAGGGGTAAGCCTCAAATGCTGCACTGTTTAGAAATGGTGTGTGTGTGTGTGTGTGTGTGTGTGTGTGTGTGTGTGTGTGTGTGCTAGTGGACGCTGTGAATAAAAATTCCAGTTTACAATTACAAAAAACAATCATGGGAAACAAAAATCAGCTAATCCAAGTATGCATGAAGGTTACTCTCAGAGCTGTGTGCAATGACATACAAACAAATCATGCCCAAGCAGCAGACGACTGCTCTGCTCAGTTGCTGTCACCTGAGGTGTCATCAGCCCAGTGCTTGGTCTGCACTGCCTGTGGCATTGGGGGTGGCTGCCCCTTATTGCATGATGGGCATATCAGGACAGGCACAAAGGAGCTTTGACATCCAGCACAGATGTCCAGTCTCGAGCCCTTCCTGACTCACTTTCCTTCTCAGCAAGCCCATCAGAACCACCCGGAGGAAATATCAGCCCAATAAAGTGTCAAAGTCAGGAACAGGTAGGTCACTGTGACCTCTTAGAGACAGCATCCCCTCCACCCCCACAGTGTGATGGTAGAGCCATAGGTCTAAGTGAACTACCCAAGCCTGGTGTTTCTTGCCAAAAAATAGAAACATAGGGTCAAAATCATCTTGCCTGGAGTGTCACTTGGTCCTTTAAATTAAATGTGAGGTGACTTTCTTAGGGCTGTGGTTCAGCACAAAGGGAGAGTCTGGGCTCTGGCCAGGAGGTTAAGGTACCCTGGGCTGCCCTCTGCTTGTAGACACACTTCTGGTTTGCCTGGACCTGCCTTACCTGTGCTGGAGCACCTGACTCAGATGTTGGGGGTGGGTATGCTTAAACTGAACACTTGTAGCTGGGTCAGGTCATGGGCCAGTCCCCTCTTCTTTTGAGAAACAGAATTAGAATAGTATGCCCAACACAGCAGTGGCCAATGTGAAGGGAAACAGATTCTGCCCTTGACTCTAGGCTGCTGCTCCGATATGCCCAGGGATTTTGTAGCAATATCTGACTTGTCCACCAGGTGGCACCAAACTAGAGGCTGGGCACAGCATCAAGGACAGAGCTCAGGTTTTACATTTCTTCAGCCCAAGGGGATCCAAGTGATCGGATGCTACGGACATTCTTCACTCCCTCCTCTGTCCCCATACCTTAGTGCAGACACCTGTGGTGGCATCACAGAGGGTCAGGATGGACACATTCTGGGCCCGGTTCAGCCAGGTCACAGCGACTTTGGTACTGGTGGCCCACTTCACCATGGTGATGTAATACTCCCTGGAAATACAAGAGTGTGAGCAAAGGCAAAGCATCAGGAGCTGGTTACACTTCACTTCTGGATACAGCAGCCAGTGTGAGTGTAGGCATCGGGTTCTGAAATGGGGTCTCTAAGAACACATGAGAGTCAAGGCTTCTTACGAAAAGCATAGTGTTAGGGCGGTCAGCACCTGCCCTCAGTACCTGCCCCCCCCCCCCAAGCTGGGTTTGAACTGAGGGTGAGGACGCTGGGGCTGCCCTGCCAGTTTTGGGGGAGGGTCACAGCTCTTGCTGGAGCTCTGTTGACTTACATTTCATGTCACAGGCCTACCAAAGGCGACACAGCTCCACAAAAGCATATGCACTGGGTATGCAGAGTGAGGAAGGACTTGGCAGAGAGGTGGGGGTGGGTATTGAGGGTGAGGGAGGAGGGCCTTGAGTGATGGCAGTGCAGGGCATCCTCAGAGGGCTAAGTTTCAGAGGCTCTGCGGCTAGGCTATTGAGGATTCAGTTTTTTTTTTTTTTTTTTTCCTCTTCACTCTTTAAGGAAAAAATACCCAGGTTAGGGACAATGGCTCCGACTCTGGGCTTTGGTGAACTTGGTTTGGTGTCACATGCTGGATTTTACCCAAACCTGAACATATCACCATGCTCAGAGTAGCCTGATGTTAACATTGGGAGGGTAGGAAGCTTATGCTGATTAATTCTGTCACTCAGGACTCTCCAAAGGTGGGGTGCCCCACTTTACATTGGAAAGGAAGAAGAAAATGTCAAGAAAGTGCGTGCCCCAAATAGGTATCCTCACGTGACTTCCTAGAATGTTCTAGAAGCTAGCTGACACATTCGGTTGCCTGCCTATCCTCTACAGTGAGATCATCTGTTAAGGATGAACATCGTGTTCTTACAAGATCTTCTGTCACAGGCAACAGTAGCACACTCACCGGGCACTGCTGGTAAGCCGGAAGTGAGTCTTGCTGTGCTTAGCTTATATTCCACAGAAAGGCCTGAATATATGGGTACTTGGAGCAAGGCCCCTCTTAACCAGGGACCCCAATCGCTGACTGTTGCGCATTCCCCCAATCTACCTGCTGATCAGCTTTCAGTCACTGAATGATAACCAGGTGGAGCACACAGCCTCTAAACAGAAGGTCTGACACCCTGGGTAGGGGTGAGAGGGGCTACCCACAGCCCTGGGAACCCCACGAAGGCCTTGAAGGTAAGGTATACATCACATCCACATTCAAACAGGAGGTGTTTCTAGACACAAACAACTCTCATGATTGCATTCTGATTTCTAACAAAGTCATTTCTGTTTCTGCTTCTCAGCCTGCAGGCCCAGTGGACCTGGAAACAATGTTTACAGGGTCTGTATCCTCCTTGTCCCCTGTCCTGACACCTGCTGTGAAAGGCAGCATGCCCTTCTAGCTACATACCATAGAGGTGTGCTCCTGTTTCACAGCCTCTTGATGGGGCATGAGAAAACTGAGAAAATGCCCCTACCAGATTGGTCTTCAGGCAAGCTTGTGGTACATTTTACTCACTGATAATTGATATGGGAGGGTCCAGATCACTGTGTAAGTTGCTACCTACAGGTTGTTGGATCTGCAAGAAAGCAGACTGAGCAAGGCATAAGGAGCAGGCCAGTAAGCAGCACTCCTCCAGGCCTCTCCTTCAGTTCCCACCTCCATACTCCTGCCTTGAGTTCCTTTCCCAACTTCCCTGGATGATGGACTAAGCTGTCAGGTGAAGGAAACCTCTTCCTCCCCAAGTTGCTTTGGCCACAGTGTTTTATCACAGCAGCAGAAACCATAACCAAGACATCATGTAAAAGGGTCAGGCCCAGGCATGTGTGCCTAAAGTCTCAGTACTGGTGGGAAAAAAGAGGCTCCCTGGGGGCATGAACTGGCAAGCTCCAGGTTTAGTAGGGACCCTGTCTCAAAAAATTAAGGTGTCAAGTAATTAAAAAAATTCCTAATGTTGACTGGCCTCCACATACATGTGCACACATTTGCACACATACATGTGCGCACACAATGTATTCACTTCCACATGTGTGTACACACCCACTTATCCCCCACATACACTGTTGTACACATGTGTACTCACTGCCATACATATACATAGACACAGCTACTTGAAGATCCCTGGGGACAAACATCTGCTAATGGATTCCTGGGTGTTGTTGTGCCCAGGCAGCCAGGGAGTGGGTGTGAAGTCACATATAACCATCTCTGATTACTAGCAACACTCCTCAGGTGGGGGACGAAGAAGAGAGAATGAAGGCTCTGGGAGAATTGCCTCTCTCATGGCCTTCCCACTAATGAGGGACCTGTGCCTATTTCAATTGTTGGCACATTCATTCAGCACCTTTTTGGTGACATAAAAATTTGCACTAGTAGCCAAATGCAGTGACCCTAAGCTTCCCATTTATGACTTATATATGAAGTACTATAAATGGAAATGGATGAACACAACCTTCTCTTCTGGAAACCAACTCATCAGTAGGACTTGGAGAACGGTCACCAAAAAGTGTCCTTAAGCTATATGCTATGGGTGGGGCTGGACTGGGTTGGGTACTTCCAGAACAAGTCATCAAGAAATACCACCAGCCCTTGATTCAGGGCTCAGGGAACATTGTGGGAGAGAGGGAAGGAGGGACCTGAGAGCTGACAAGTGAGGAAAGCTGTAGAACGCTGACTTCTGGGCATGGCAAGGTTGTGGACATCATCTCACAGCAGCTGTGTTTGTCTGTACAAGATCTGCACAAGATCATGCCAGCTAGCATTCCAACTAGAAAGAGGCCATCATGGCCCCATCCTTGACAGTATCAACTACCAGCCACTGAAGGCTGGAAAGGAGTCACCTTGGAGATGTGATGGTTAGTAGGTAGCCCACACCCCAATGATCAGCCACATCTTCTCATACCTATAGACAACATGAGTCAGACTAGAGGTCGTTAGAAGGGCATGGCATGAGGAGAGCAGTGGTGTGGTTCATGAGCAGAAGTTGAGGGAGACAGTGGTAGACAGATAGGAATAAAATACACTGTGTAAATATATGGAATTTTTATCAAACTATATGTCTCCATTTCCAGCCCTATCCTGAATCAATGCCCTTTGAATGAGTAAATGCTTTGGTAGACAGATGCAATGCTGTGGAATAGAAAGAAATTAGGAAGCAGTTCAGGGAGAGGACAAAGCAAGATGGGAAGTGTAGTCCTGCTGGGGAAGTTGGGGCTGGACCTGGTATAGGAGGGGTGTAGCTTGTTTGCTGACAAAGTTTTCTGGACCAATGTACATCAATACAGTATGGGATGTTTCATATTCTTTTGGCTCAGACAGCTTTGTTGTCCCTACCGCCAACATTACTATCTGGAGTTTCCATCTCCTTCAGACAAATTTCCAGATTTCCTTGAGTGCCCCAGAGGTAGGAAGAGGGTATTAGTTCCCCTGGGACTGGAGTTACAGGTGGCTGTGAGTCACCATGTGGGTGCTGGGGATGGGACCTGGATCCTCTGAGAGAGCAGCAAGTGCTAACTGCAGAGCCATCTCTCCAGCCCTGGGTGAGTGTTGAGAGTATATGCTCATGTCACTACCTCACTGATGGCAGGATAGTTCTTTTCATCCTTTTTCCTTGAAGGAATCATCCTGCTGGACCCAAGTTGGAAAGGTTTCTGACAATCTCTCCAGTCTAAAGAATGTTATTCTCTCACAGTTGCTCAAAGAGTACTCAGGGCCAATGCTGTGGACAGCAGGATTCTACTTAAAGAAATGCAGGCATCGGTGGACAGATGCTGGCTCTCGGGTCGGATGGGGGCTGGATGAAAAGGCCTTTAGGTACTGTGGAGGGAAGCAGGCTCTTCCTGGGAGCATATGGAAAGGGCACTTGAAGTTTGTTAAGGAAGTGTCTTCAGATCCATAGAGATGCTTGCTGGTGAGCAGTGGATGAATTTTTGATTAGCCCACTTGTTTGGCATAAAATATGAATGGGTATTGTTTCTCTCACAGGGATTAATGTGCCATGTCACTTTTTGGTATTTCTGATTCTGGCATAACCTATGGCAATAAAGGGCAAAGGGAACAAAGCCCCATGACACAAAGAGCTTGCAATTAACTCTGGAATCTTTAAACAACATTTATTTTGTGAATCAAGCTGGAAGAGAGCACACTGTGAGAGGGCAATTTGTTTGTAGAGCTGCGCTTTGGTGGAGGGCAGTTTGGTGCAAGCTGCCATAACACTGAGCACAATCCTGCCCGCAATGAAGTTCATAGTCCTGTCTGGGTCTTCCTCAGAGTCATCATGCAATTGTTAAGATGTGTGCAGGCCAAGGGCACTGCAGAAAACAGAGAAGTAAGTGATGCATTCAGGCAGGTGGCTATTCAATGCCTCACCATAATTCCCCTTTCACTGAGATGCTTCTCTTTCTGTAAGGGGGCTAGATACACAACAGGGCTGGCTGCCACGGTGTGTGAGGAGCAGGTTCACAGAGAACACACCTTGGCACAGGCAGACTCTGTATTTAGCAGTTATGATGCAACAGTGAAAGTATCCATTGTAGAGAGTCATTTTTTTATGGAAGCCCTCTCTGTATTCTAGTTTAATGTAGTCAAAGCCTATAGCTTGTTTATCATACTGTCCACCTACCCACCCACCAAGCCATCCATCCATCCATCCATCCATCCATCCATCCATCCATCCATCCACCCACCCACCCACCCACCCATCATCCATCCATCCATCCATCCATCCATCCATCCATCCATTTGCTAACTCATCCAATATACTTGCCCAATTAACCATCTGTATCTACCCATTTATCCCCTACTTCTATCTTTCACCTATATATCAATTTATTCATCCTGTCATCCATACAGCCAGCCACCCACCCACTCATCTATTCTAATCCTTCCAATCCAATCCCCCTGTTCAGTCACTGAATGCATTTATTAACTATCCAATCTGGTCCATCCCATCCATATTCTTCTAGTGTCCCTGGATCTAATCTAATCCATGCATCTACACACCCCTCCAATCTACCAATCTATCTACTACCCATCTATCAGTCCATCCATCACATATCTACCCACAAGGCTTCATATATCAATCTATTCACTGTCCATAAATATGGAGTAGGCATTTCCTGGGCAAATGACTGGTGTTATATGAAGGCATGCTTGGTGTTTCCTATGTGTCTCTGCAGGAGCCTTAACTTCCTCCATTCTGCTCCATGCTTCCGTGAGGGCTCACCTGTATGGTTGTGTGGTGGTCTGAATGAGAATGATCCCTTATATGCTCATAAATTTGAATGTTTGGTTCTAGTTGGTGGGCTATTTAGGAAGGATTAAGAGGCATGGCCTAATTAGAAGAGGCGTGTCACTGTGGTGGACTTTGAGATTTCAAAAACCCATGCCAGGGACAGTCTTGTTCGCTCTCTGCTTGTGACTTTTACATCAGATGTGAGGTCTTAGCTACTGCTCCAGAGTCATGCCTTCTTGCCTGGTACCACATTTCCTGTCATAATGATCCTGGACCGACTCTGAAACTGTAAGCAAGCCTCTAACTGAATGCTAACATAACCAAGACAGATGGTATCAGGGGGTTCTTATTACCCTAAAGGGGCACTGTCAGGAGGTTAAAGGGAAGGGGGAAAGATGGGATATTTATTTCTGTGGCTCCCTCTTCACAATCCTCCATCAACCCAAGGTCCTAGCCTATTGGTGGCTTGCTCCATTTGGCTCTCTCTGCCCTTGCAGTCTAGTTAGAAAATACCCTGCTCCTTTCCCTACTACTGAGATGACACAAAGCCCCTGTTGTTGTAGGTCATGGGTATTATAGCTTCCTGGGGTCTCCTGGTCCAGCTCACTTATTTGTAAGAAACAGCTTTGTAATACTGTGGAGTTAAGCACATATGAGGGTTGACTTTTCTGGAACATAGGCTGATATACAGAGGGACTAAGAAATGTCTGATCACAGTTGTCCCTTTTGACAAATGCCTCACCAAAGAAAATGTTAGCCCTTGAGGGTAAGGCTAGAGTCTTTAACATATCACGTGAATTTCTGAGCCCTGTGGACTCAGAGCCTCAAGGACTCAGGTCCTTTTTTCACAGATAAAGAACACAGAGGGTGGCTTCTGAGGCAGAGAAAGTGATCCCTGCAGCTTCCAGAAAGGGCATCACTAATGCTTAGTCTGACACCAGCTTCATGACACCATCTTGTTGCCAAGGAAACATCTGTACTATCTTAGTCATGCTGGGCTGTGAATAGCCTGTAGACACCTGCTTGATGTCAAGGCCACTTGTGTGCCCCTTCACATCTTCCCTCTGTGAGGATGTGAGGAGGAGGTCTGCTGTCTGGCTCTTGTCTCCTCTTTCAAATTTCTCCACTCTGGCCATGACCTCAGACCATCTGCCCAGCTCCATCCTGATGCCACCCTGTCCATATCCACCCCGGACGCTGGGAAGTTGCTCACTCTGATTTGCTGGTCCACTAAATTCATACTGTCTTAGTCAAGATTTCTATTACTAGGAAGAAACACCACGATTGTGGCAACTCTTATAAAGGAGACCATTTAATTGGGGTGTGGCTTATAGTTTCAGAGATTTATTGCGGTATGCAGGCAGACATAGTACTGAAGTAGGAGCTGAGAGTTCTACATCTTGATGCACAGACAACAGGAAGTAAACTGTGACACTGGGCATACCTTGAGCATAGGAGATCTTAAAGCCCACTCCCACATGATATATTTCTTCCAGAAAGGCTACACTTACTCCAACAAGGCCACACCTCCTAATAGTGTCACCCATTTCCTTTCAAACCACTGCATATATCTTTCATGCTTGATCTTAAGTTATTGTTCCCCTGTGGCTGACTCAGAAATCACAGTGACTGCTCACTGCCTCTACTGAAGCTGTGTCAAACTCTGTCAAGACCCCTCTGTTCAATACAGAACGTACAACCCTGCTTATGGCTCCGGTATGCATGGAAAAACAAAGCCCGCCCATCTATGACTGAGCACTTGCAGACCCCCTCGGAGGCCATGGGCCATTCATTTTCCTTGCTCACTCAAGTTATTTATGATGCTGTGGTCCCTGCAGGCCCTTGTCCTTAGAAGAAACTTTAAAAAAATTATCTATTTATTATGGAAACCTTTCTTGTTTCTGATGTCATTTGCTCACTGATTTAAAACTTTGAAATACTCTCTCTATACAGAGGCTTTATTCCACTTAAAGATCTCCTTATGTGTATGAACATTTTGCCTGCATGCATTATGTACACTATGAGTATATAGTGCCCACAGAGACCAGAATAGAGCACCAGATCCTCTGGGACTGGAATTAAGGATGGTTGTGAATTGTCAGGCCGGTCCTGGGAATTGAACTTGTGTCCTATGGAAGAGAAGCAAGTTCTCTTAACCACTGAGTCATCTCTTAGGCTCCCTGAGTCACTTTTATGAGATGATCACATACTGTTCGGTTGGTTCTCCCTGGTATGAGGACTCCACTGTGACTATGCTTATGAGGCATTGAGACAGCTGATCTCTCAGATGGCCTGTGGGTGCTTTACCCCTCAGATTACAGCCACCTTCTCCTTCTGAGGCTGCACTCCATCAGGCATAGGGTCTTGAGGGGAGGACATAGCTATATTGGGTAGTTCTCTGGAAGGGCTCATCGTAGCAAGGATGGAGAATTCTTGGGAATGGGATAGTCAGGGGGGCCCTTGGTCCTCAGCTCAGAAGACAATGTGTTGCAGCCACTTCCTTGGGACATGAAGAAACTCACTCATGTGAGTCCCTGAACAAGCCTGCTTTCTACTTCTCAAACCTCCTCACTATCCCTGCTGGTGGCACTCTGAATGTCTCCTCACCGTGAAAATATGAGGGGCCTTAAGCAAGCAGGGAGCTCTGCTTCCAGAGGGGCTCAGGGAGCAATGGACTCAGGCTTTAGAGACCTAGCTCTGGCCTACAATAGATTAGGGGTGCCTTTAGCAGTCACCTGCCTTCTTTGGGCCTTGTTTTTGGTCTCTGTGTCATGAGGTACATCTGTGGGAGAATGTAAGGGAAATGAGGAACCTTTCGGAGTCCTAGAAGCATCAAGATCCTTGAGACAGGAAGACAGAAGGAGGGATGAGAGCAAAACGCTGACCTGTTGTTGGTAGACAGCAGGCATCCATCTATTCTCCCATGTCTCAGTGTGTGCAGACATGTTTAAAAACACACTGTGGGTTGGACCCTGTCAAGTCCTGGTCTCCTGCAGATGCCCTCAAACTGGTGTACTGGTTTGCTAGCTATAGCCCCAGGGAGAAGACTCCTGTCACTTCAGCCCTTTGCGTTCAACACCAACTGCCTCACCAGGCGGTGACACGGCCTGAAAAAACCTTGTCCAGAATGCTGCCGACACACTCAGATGCCAATGCCTCTCTGTGCTGATGTCTGCTCTGTTCACAGGCCTGCCAAGAGCTCATCATTTACTGCTGTCTCCTGACAATATCCTCAGGACACTCTGGGCGCCCGTGACACCCGAGTAGCAGCAGTAAGCACCGGACTTTCCCTGTTCCTCTGCTAGAGATGCAGCTAAGGAGACTTCTGAGATGCCAATTTCCAGTTCCTGAGCTACGCATTTTAAATAGTGAAGACGTCTAATCCAGTTGTTGGCAGTGACTCTGTGAGATCATTTGCAATGAATCTATAGGACAAAGGTTTCTCACTCCCCAGCCTGGAATGACTGATCACTCCCATCACCAGCAAGGGCTTCTTCCCACCTTGAGTAGCCAAGACCCACCACAGTGTGGTGCTGTGTCTAAACTGGAAAGCAGGAAGGTTGAGTTTCACACGTGCTGGCACAGGCTGTACCATGAGTACTGTGTGGGGAGGAGGAGCTGACCAAAGAACAAAGTTGCAAACCAAGTCCCTGTGCACAGTCAGGGAGTACAGTATAGGCTGTGTGTTAGATACACACTCATATACACTCACAATCTCTACATGGTTCCAGGAAAAAAACAGGGATCTGTATCTACAATACACCCCATCTCTATAAATAGCCTTATTTCCATCTATATCCAGATCTACATGCCTATGCATGTTTAAGAAGTTTTTAATTTCAAAATGATTTATTTACTTAACTTTGTGTGTGTGGAGTGCCTGTATGAATTATGTGTGCCACAGGGTCAATCTCAGTTTTCTTCAACACAAGTTTCCCAAAGACGCCCTTGCTGTTGGCAGGTTCCTGAGGTGTCCGTGAAGTGCTTCCAACACTTCCACACCGTCCTCTCTCCCTCTCTTATGTGGCTCCTGCCCTGCCTCTTCACAGCACAAAGAAGGGTGCTGTCACAGCTTTGGGGACTATGCATTCTCATGGAGCATCTTCAATGCCCAAGTGCCTAACACAGCACACAGCACATGGAAAAATGAGGGATTGGGAGCCACGTGGTTGGATTTGCAGGGCAAACATAACTCAGAGGAACCAGGATGGGCGGAGGCAAAGAATAGCCATGTGCTGGAGAAACTGATGTCTTTCTCTGCCCTGTGTCTGCCTGCTGACTGTAGGCCTGCGTTTCCAGGATTCCTGACTACTTTTCCCTACATTTTCAAGGACATTAAGATTTTTAAAATTATATGTGTGTGCATGAGTTCCACAGTGCACATGTGGAGGTCAGAAGAGAACTTTTGTGTGTCAATTCTGGATCAAACTTGGGTCTTTAGGCTTCTTCACTGCAAGCAGCCCATAGGGCTCATCTCACTTTTAAAAGCCCCCTTTACATCCTGCACAAAGCGAATGTCTTATTTCACTTTAACATTTTAAAGTATTAACCTGTTGCTTTTTTATTTTTGTGTTTCTGTATGTTACACGTGTGGGGATGCCTGTGGAGGTCAGAAGAGGGCAAAAGAGTCCCCTAGAACTGGAGTCACAGGCAGTTGGGAGCTTCCCAACAGGTGTGCTTGGAACCAAACTCCTGGTTCTCTAGAAGAGCAGCAAGTACTCTTAATCACCAGCCATCTCTCCGTTCCCTTTATTTTACTTTTTTTTTTTTTGATGGAGGCTGACACCAATGTCTAAGGCTAAAACATTAGCCTCCATCCTCAGAAAAGAATTAGTACAAATGAAGAAATCTACCTCAAAATTCTAAGGAAATAATAACTTTGGCTCTAGTATTTAAATTAACTTATTGATTCAGCAAATATGTTCAGAACCAAAACAACACATTACTCCCTATTGCAGAAGGTAGTATAGACTTACAAGTGTGTGTGTGTGTGTGTGTGTGTGTGTGTGTGTGTGTGTGTGTGTGTGTCCTTGCCTCAACCATTCCACATTGCAGCTGTGGCAGAAACTGGAAAAATAAAGAAAAGTGGGCCCTCCAGATCCCCTGGTTCTGAAGGGGAGAGCAGGTAACCTTCAATTTCAAAAAAGAACTTTCAGAGCATAGAAAATTCTAGTGATGGATTTGGGGGTGCTAGAGTGATCTGTCAAGTACAAGGTTAGAGTGACTGAGTATCTAGGTTGTCATGGAAACTGTTCTTTTCCTCCATGAGGAGGGAAGCTGCAGATGCTCTAAGCAGAGACCTCATGACCCGATGTGGCTTAAATTTCACTCTAGCTACGGTTGGGAGATACAGTAGGTAGGGAAGCAGGAGAGTGATAGGCCATGGGGGTGGTGCTGCTAGGCAAAGGAAAAAGTGTGTAGGAAGGAGCAGATATTTGCTGCAGTCAAGGACAGTCAGCCAGATGGAAGATGAGGATGGAGTAGCCTAGATGAGGTTGCGAAAGCTTCAGAGCCTGGGCGAGGGAAGGGGCTCAGGCATTGCAGCTTACTAGACTGTCCAGTTTCAGATGCCAACTGGAAATGGTGAGCGACTTCATCCAGCCCTCCTGCAGAGGCCAATGAGATCATGCAAAACTATGAGGAGCATCCCTTCCTGTGTTGACTGCTTTTGACTGACCGGGCAGCTTTCAACCCTGCTGGTGTAGAGGAATCACCTGGACTCTGCCTGTCGGACCAGCGGTAGTCCAGAGAGTTCAATGCCATATGTCTGCCAAATTTTCTCTACATATTCAGTTTCTCATATGACATCTGGGCCTATATGAACACTTTCTTGAATCCTTTGTTAATTCTGGAGTTAAATCTTCAACTCAAGTCCCCTTTCTCATCTGGGAACCATAATTTGACTACTTAATTGGCAGTGCTCAGTGGTGATGCTAGGCAGCCAGTTAGCATGAACTTATTGGACAAGCAGAGGACTTTTGAGGGGAGAGATGTGGCCTGCAGGGAATACTCTCAGCCGGGGGACTGATGACTGCATGGGTCAGGACTATGATCCCTGTATCAATTCCTAGGGTTTCAACAGCTACTGTGTGACTGATCATGTTTGCGATGGGTACCTTCCTTCATTTTACAGAAGAACAAGCACGAGAGGCTGGAAATACCCAAGGCTATGGGATTGAACCCAGTCAGTTGGCAGAGAACCTCATTTCATACCAGGGCTTTTCTAGTTGGGGTTTTGCTGATTCCAGGAGACACCCCTCCATTCATGGCTGGGGGTAGGGAGAGAGGAATCAGGGCAGACCCAGGACTCTGAGATATACAAGGCAGCTCACAATAAGACTAATGAGGCCCAAGATCTTGTTTGTGTCAAGGCTGAGAAATTCTGGTCTAGCCGTGACATGGTCACCTCCAGGCAGATGGTCTCTTCTTCCAAACAACTTCATGATTCTTCTCAGGTCCACAGTTTACATGTTTATAAGGCTTTGCCTGATGTCTGCTTCAACCTCTACACTGTAGGCTTCCCGCTCACTCGCTACTAAATTCTTAGTGCCAGGGTGAATGACAGGCAAATACGGTGTGCTCACAGGGAGGCTGTATTCTGATGCATCCGTATGGCTCTAGCAGGGCTAGGGAGATGGCTCAGAGGCTAAGAGTGTTTTCTGACCTTGGCTAGGACTTCAGTTTGAGTTCCAGCACCCACAAGATGGCTTCCGACCATCTGTAACTTCAATCTCAAGGGATATGAACCCCCTCTTCTGGCTTCTCCAGGCACTGCATGCGTGTGGTGCACATATGTCTATGCAAGCAAAAACACTCATATGCATGAAATAAAAACAAAGAATTTTTTTAAAAGAAAATTTCAAGGAAGTGTGACAGAATCAGTAGGAGTGACATCTGTGTTGTAAATTTTTGATGCTCATGAAGCACGTCATTGCATTTAGTTTAAGAAATTAGAGCAAGTAGAAGACCTGAAGCCAGCCTTCAATCTTCAAGTCCTGACTGCAGCTAATTTTTCATTGTCCTTGAAGCTAATCAAGTCTGTGGAAAAAGCATCACCAAATTGGCTACATGAGACTCCCAATTAACTCAAACAGATGGCTGAAATTTTCCAGGTGACTTTCCATATTAATGCAGCATGTTGGCTTGGCTAGGCCCCTGGAGGCTTGGCAGGGATTGGCTGAGAAGGAAATGATGACATAGAGGGATCTCCAGGAGAGATGTAGAGACAATAACCTGAGCTGTTTTATCTCAACAACAAAAAAATATCATCAGCCAAATTGACTGGTCTTCCTCTCAACTAGCGCCCATGGAGAGGGGATTGCCCAGTAATCGGTCATCAGAGTCCAGCCCTAGGAAGCTGTGTGAGTTTAGGTTTATGAGAACTCAGCCAGGGATACCTCATCCTGTCTGGCCAGGGAAAAGACCAGTCCAGGGCGGGAAGAAAAAGGAAGAAGCTACCCATTTACAGAACACTAGAATTCCAATCCTGGTCTTTCTCCATTTTCTCCCAGGGCACCATGACATCAGGTTCCACTGAGGAAAGGGGTTGAAGACCTTCAGTGGAATTCTACAGGGGAGGAATGCCAAGGCCCTCTCAAGATCACAGTCTTCATCCCTGGACAATTCTGCTAGGTTCTAGCATCGTCTCTTCTGTCCTGTCTACTGATGTCAAATGAGTGCGCTCCTGCTTGGTGACCTCTATTGGTGAAAAAAATTATACATTGGGGGAAAGAGGTGTGCCATGTCAGGGAGAGGAGAATGGAGGGTGAGCACATGGTGAAGAACCCTACCCAGGGGAGTGGGAGCAGCTGGGCCTAACACTTGCCCTTCTAGAAGCTGCTAGAAACTTCTAATGATGTAGAGATTTGTAAGTGACTGAAACATGAAGACCCAGGCTAGATGTATGCAAAGTTTGACCTGGGTACCCAACGTGTTTTCAAACTGGGTGCCCTCAGCTCAAACAGCTCCATTTGCAGACATGCAGTCTTAGATGTGTGTGTGGGTCCTGGGATGCTGTACTTGCCCCCTCTCTCTGTTATCACCACAGAGGTATAGTGACTGCAGACCTGAACTCTAGCTGGCATCAGACCCCAGACTGCTTGACTTTAAGGCCAAAGCTGATATTCAAATCATGTCAACATTTTTTTCTGATTTAACTAGAAAGTCTGTACAAAGTAGACGTTGGTAGCAATCGGCCAACATGATTTTCCACATGCCTTTTGAAGCACATGGCTGCCATTCACTGGGAGGTCTGGCCTTCTTAGAGCAGGATTCATCAGGCAGTTATAGAAGCTGGTCAGCGAGAGGCCCTCTAAAATCCTGAAAATGGGATGCTGCTCACTGAAATCTGGTTCTGGGATTTTGTTTCACCAAGTCATCTAATGGATGTCATCTGTCTGCTGTGTGACTGAGCCCCCTGATATAGGGGCTAAACCCAACATCCTTTTCCAGAGCACCCTCTGCCCCATGGGGCAGATTATATGCCCTGATATAAGCTAAGGAATTAAAGTATTCCTGCTGCCTGGTGTTTTCCCTTTATTTTCTCCAGAAAAATAAACCACATACCATCAAGAAAGGCTGGAAGAACAAAGTGCTTGGAAGCTAGCCAATGTTACAAGAGAGCCCACTCTGGAGATGCTGCATTAATGGATTCCCTTTGAATTTGTTCCTAAGCCAATGGTACGAGAAACCAACCTCATTCGAGGGTCATCAGGTGGTATCATCTCCAGGTCGTGGGTTGGTCCACTCAAGCCGATGACATGGAGGGAGATGCTGGGGTTTTCACTGCCAGCCTGCAAAGTGAGGGGACAGAGCTGTGAGGGAGCGGTGTGAGTAAGTGGCCATAATGCCTGGAGCCCCCCTTGGCTTTGTAACATCTCCCTTGGAAGATTCCTATCTGAGTACTATGGAGCTTGATACTAAAGACCATAACTTACATTGAGGACAGATCTCTCTCTCTCTCTCTCTCTCTCTCTCTCTCTCTCTCTCTCTCTCTCTCTGTGTGTGTGTGTGTATGTATGTATGTGCATGAGTGTGTGTGTGTGTGGCTGTGCCCATATATGTGTCTGTTTGCACATGTTTGGAGGCCAGAGGACAGCACTGGGTGTCACGCATTCTTAGACTTTCTTTTCTTATGGCAGCATTTCTCACTGGTCTAGAGCTCTCCAAAGCTGGCTTATCAGCAAGCCTTGAGGATTTTGTCTTTGCCTCCTCACTGCTAGGTTACAACCATATTCTACCACACCCATATTTTATATGGGGATCAAACTCTAGACCTTATGCTTACACGGGCTAGTATTTTGCCAACTGAGCTCTCTCTAGCCACAATATACAGAATTTTTAAAAGGCAAAGAGGTATTTGGGTCAGTTCTGCCTTCCCAGGTGTCTTGCTATCTTCCTATTCCATCCAGTTCACCCAGTCTGCCAATGGCAATGGGTACTTGGTCAGCCACGAGAAGAAAGAAAACTGCAGGATGGCAGAGAGAGATGTGGGGTCATGGACACAGGAGGGGAACATGCACAGTTGGTAAGAAATACTGATCTCTGAGGGTCACAGCCCACAGGAATGTCTTCTTCAACAAGGAGCCACAGTCCTGATGAGTTTCAGGCATCCGCTTTGGACCGAAAGGGGCCAGGAGGGACCTAGCTCATCAAGGCTGCTCTAACCTGATGCCCTCAGCCCCCTGCCCATTTAGCTTAGAGGGAATCTGTCCCACAGCAAGGGACAAGCTGGCAGCTGTGTAACTCAGGGTTCTGACTGGGAGTTGGAAATAACAAGGCAGTGACCCCAGAACTCTGTCAATCAGTCTGTGGCATTTCTATTAAAACATGGGACCCCAAGTCCTGAGCAAGATTGCACTTTCTAATACTTAATTGGGAACACATGTCCCATAGCACACTGCCAATCCAAGGAATCTATTATATTCCATGTTGACACTTATAAGGGCACCTGTAAGGATATATGTATATATATATGTGTTTGTGTGTGTGTGTGTGTGTGTGTGTGTATGATTGGTGTACATACATGTATGTATGATTGGTGTATATAGCTGCTCTCTCTCTCTCTCTCTGTGTAGTGTGTGTATTAGGGCATAGAGGGGTTTGGGAGATTTGGACTTAGTCTCATAATTATATTTAAATGAGATCTACTAGCCCTGAACTTCATATTACAATGGAGACTTGTGGGAAAAAGAGCAGAGATACCTAGTCAATGGCAAATCCATGCTAGGATGTCCTAGGAGAGAAAAGGAGACAGGGATGTGTCCTCACTGACTCATGTTCCTCCACTCTGGAACCCTAACAGGCGCTGACCACACTCCCTGAAGGCTACTGGTAGGAGTCTGTACCACCAGATGGACTGAATGAGTCACCCCAAATTCCTTTCTGGAGCTCTGAGTGGAATTTGGAAGTATTCTATTAGAGTGGTGACTAGGATTAGATAAGGTCATGTGGATGGGGCCCTATGATGGCGTTAGTGTCCTTAAGATATCAGAGCTTCCACCATCTGCCTTGTGGAGAAATAATGGGCATGTGACTCACTGGTGGAGTGCTTGCCTAGCACACACAGAGCACTGTGTGACAGGCTGGGACAAATGAGACTTTGTTTTTAAATGGCACTCAAGAGAAGACAGTCTGCCAACAAGGAAGAGAATCCTTACTGGGACCTGGGTCACCAACATCCCAATTTCAGACTCCCAGCCTCTGAGGACACTACTGTGGTAGTGAGGACAGGGCGGTGAGCACACTACTGTGGTTAAGTTGCTTAAATGTGATATTCTGGTGGCACCCGGAACAGAGAAGCTCACTATGTGTTTGCTTCTTCTGGCCCTTGGTTTTGGGAACCATGTTGAGTCCATCTCCTCTATTCTCATTGTGGGGCCTCCACAGGCCTGGGGACTTCTCACATATAGGAGCATGCGCTCTTAGCTTTTAGACCAACCAGGTGGGGGAGGAGGCCTCAACTCAAATGTTCCCTGGAAGAGGCAGGAGTGGGGACCAGAAACAATGTGAGGGCCCAGCAGTAAAAGTGTCACGCCTACTTGTCCACTGGCCTTAAAGCAGTCTGGTGTTGCCAGCAGAAAGTAAGTTAACCAGCTGTGTATACCTCAGGAGCTGGAGTTATATCCATGTTCCTGGATGTCAGCCTTTAAGTGAGGGGTTCAGGGACATTTCTGCATCGGGACCTGCCCTGTGCATGGATGCTGTGATTTGATGCAGCTGAGGCTTGGAGGCTCCTCTCACTTCACTGTGTACCCTTTGCTATTCCACTGGCCAGGCCTGTTTCGTCTACTTTGGTCTCTCTAACAAAATATCAAAGACCTGGTGGCTTATAACATCACAGCTTTGGATCTGGGAGTCCAAGATCAAGGGTCTTATTGATTTCCTGTCTGGTGAGGGGCAGGGCCTCATAGATGGAGTTTGTTAAGTGCCTCCTCAGATGGCTGGAATAGAAGAGAGACTTCTCTGGGGTCTTCCTCAATTGTAAGGGCTGATCACCTCTCAGAATCCCACCACCTTGGGATCTCAACGGACGGATATTGGGGAATACAAACTCTCAGACTCAGGGGTAACTATGGAAACATATCCTTTCCATGTCCCAGACACTCAGGACAGAGAGAAGTCCTCACCTACCAGAAGCTGCTTTCTATAAGGAGCCAGAAGTGAAGGCTTTTTGTCACCTGAAGTCACTGAGTGGGGGTGACATATTTATTTTGCCTCTAAGAAACTTAGACAAATCATCAATGGTCATTCAATTATTAAAGTAAACCTGCTAACAAAGTCAACACAACAAAGACTGGATTTCATTGTGACCTGAGTGTTTACTGGACTGTGGCAAAGACGTTTGGTTATAAGGACATCTACACTTGGAACCAGTGGTTTAATGAGCTCATGAATGACTTGAGTTTGACTCTTTGCCTACCTTAGGATAGTGGTAGGGCTTCACAGTGGGGTAGACAGAACCTGTGTAGGTTGGCAGCTCCATAAGAGGAACCCGAGAGTCGTTGATGGTGGCATAGGCAAGCCTTGTGCCATCTGGTGACCACCAATGCGCGATGTGACTCTTCAAAATCTCCTCTGTGGGAAAAAAAGCAGAGAATGGTGAGCAGAGCCAATGCTAGGGAGATGGGGCTGCAGGGTTTCAGGGGGCTTCAAAGAGCTGTGGGGCTCCATGCCCCTAGGAGCTGGCCAGGGACAAGTGACACCTTAGGCCTGTGTGTCTGCTTTCATCTGTAAGCTTTTGCTAAGCTCAGCTCCCCTCAAGGGGCTCAGAAGGGTCTGATACCTATAGTGAAGCCTGATACAGTAAAGCAAAGCTCAGCCAAACACAGGCTGATTTCATGAAATTGGCTTTTGTATAAATATGATCCCTGGGCCTGAGGAGTACTTTGTTATTTTCTTCTTAACTGGGTAATCATTGGATTTTAATTATCTCACTCAATTACCTACGTTTTCTAGATAATATCTGATACATATTACAAAGACCTTTCTCTGCTAATGAGTGCTTTTGAGTTGGACTGTTATATAGCTGTAGGTGTGTGTGTGTGTGTGTGTGTGTGTGTGTGTGTGTGTGTGTGTGTGTGTGTGTGTAGGGTGCATGTGTGCGTATGCTGTGTGGTCTGTGTGGACACCAGAGAAGAACCTCACATGTTATTTAGATACTGTAACCTTGTTTTTAAGAAAGCTCTTGGGAGTTGTCCCAAGTAGGCTAGGTTAATCAGCCAGCTAACCCAGGGACCTTGCTATCTCCAGCTCTCTGGATTGTAAGCACATGCTACTATGCTTGGATTTTCTCTTTTTGTTTTTTTGTTTTTTTTTTTTTTTTTTTGGATTCAGGGTCTCACTATTTATCCCTGGCTGGCCTGAACTCACTATGTAGACTAGGCTGGCCTCCAGCTCACAAAGACTCACTGGTATCTGCCTTGAATATTGGGTTTAAAAGTGTGCACCACCATGCCAAGTCACTTAGATTTAGTTTTTAATATGGATTCTGAGAATTGAACTCAGGTCCTTTTTACTGACTGCCCTAGCCAGGCAGACTGATAATCAATGTGACTCTACAAAAGAAATTCATTTACACTGTGGCACATTCATGAAGATAGGCCGGGGGTGGGGGAGGAAACTATGGGCTCAGCCTTAGACAGCAGGTGAGTCTATATGGCAGGTGGGAACCTGTGTAAGCTGAATGTTTCTCTACCATAGAGGGGATAAAGGATGTGTCCTCAGGATACGTAGTTGCCTCAGCCTTAAACCATCTCAGTGTCAGCGTGTGGCTATAAAGCAAGATGGACTCATCCTAGAAAGGACAGAGACGGGGATGTAGGAGTCTAAACAGAAGTGTTCATGCTCCTAACACACAGGAATTTCCATTCATCAGAGTTAGAGAGAAATGAACTTTGTGAGGTTAGGGAGAAAAATATTTTTTTTAAGTTATTTTATTTCTGGGACAGGGCCTTGTCTGCATAGTTCAGACTGGTCTTAAACTAGTGACCCTTCTGCCTCTTTCTCAAGTGCTGGGATGACAGGTGCATTTCACCTCACCTGGCTTCTACTGTGTGTTTTTAAGCACATCTAGAGAAGATACTACCCAAATGTTACAAGCCCAGAGCTGGGAGTCAACAACTCCAAGGATCCTCTTTGGTACAGAAACAGACTCAAAGTATTAAGGATTTTCTATATATTGTTTTTATAGTGATTACCACAGGAGGCCACTGTCACCTCAACCTGCTCTTTGTTCCTGGAGAGGTAGAAAGCTGAAGACACACAAAAGAGGAAAATATATGTGTATACTTAGCGGAGAACAGAGAAAGCAGAAGTAGTTTGGAGCTACAGCTGAGGCATGGAGGGGAAGATGCATTGGGAGGACTAGGAGGAGCACGGAAGGGAAGATGCACTGGGAGGACTAGGAGGAGCAGGGAGGGGAAGATGCATTGGGAGGATTAGGAGGAGCACGGAGGGGAAGATGCATTGGAAGGACTAGAAGGAGCATGGAGAGGAAGATGCATTGGGAGGACTGGGAGGACTAGGAGAAACATGGAGGGGAAGATGCATTGGAAGGACTAGGAGGAACATGGAGGGGAAGATGCATTGGAAGGACTAGGAGGAGCACAGAGGGGAAGATGCATTGGAAGGACTAGGAGGAACATGGAGGGGAAGATGCATTGGAAGGACTAGGAGGTGCATGGAGGGGAAGATGCATTGGGAGGACTAGGAGGAGCACGGAGGGGAAGATGCATTGGGAGGACTGGGAGGAGCACGGAGGGGAAGATGCATTGGGAGGACTAGGGAGAGGACTGCGCTGCATCGGTCTTAGGGCCTGGGGATAGAAAGCAGATTGGGTAAGCTTCTTGGGAGGACTCAGAGCTCACCAGTGCTAACCCTACTGCCACTCATGACACATTTCACAGCCTAGTCAGAGGACTCATGAGTGTCTCTGAGAGCTAGTGGCATCCTGGAGGGGCCTTCTGATGGTATAGTGTTTTCTACCTTCTCTCCGTCCTGATGATGATGGACATAGGGTCATTCTGAAGGAAATTATGAACCTTATGAAGGATCATTATCCTGTCCCACCCTTCCTCCTTGGCCTCCAGAGCACCTTCCCACAGGCTTCTGCAGTACAGGCTGATTCCCTACCACATGTGGCATAGCTTGCCAGGGATTCCAACCTACTCTGGAGTCTCAGACATGCATACCTGTCTCAAGGTGACTTTTCCCATCCAGGGTAGCCTGGACTATAGCACAAAGCCGGTCAGAGTGAGTTTAAAGGTTCAAGCCATGACCTGTTCATCTATTTTTAAGTCCTCATCTATGAAGTGAAATGACTCAGTGCTGCCCCCAGCCACCTACTCCAGGTGTGTTGGCATCTCACTGTCTTCCTAGCTTCACAGGGCTCCTGAGGACACAGAGGTGAGTGCCTGAGCTAAGAGGAGGAGGAGGAGGAGGAGGAAGAGGAGGAGGGGGAGGGGGAGGAGGACGAGGAGGGGGGGAAAGCACAGGTCAGACTTCAGGGCTTGAAATTTTCTGAGTCTTAAGCAACAGAAGGAGTGGCTTTGATGTTCAAGATTGGAATGAGGTGATTCAAAAATGCCTTTATGCAGCAACACCTGATCTGCAGGAGTGCTCACAAGGCACAGTGAGGAATGTACCTCTGTTGATGACCTCTGGAAAACAGAGCCACTTTCTAAATACAATGCACTGTAGGGCCAGAGGGGAAGGGAACTTGGCAGTCACTGTGGCCTACCAGATCTGAGGAGAAGGACCAGGGTCTGGGGAGGCAGCAGAGGTGCCTCATAATTGGCTTCTGTTTCAGAACATCCATTAAGAGCCATCCCAGGCAAACCCAGTAGAAAGGTGGCTGGCCATGCAGAAACATAGCCAACGAAGAGACAAACATAGCCACAGTGAAGCCCCGGAGGATGACACCTCTCCTTCTTCTGACTGAACCCAGAGTCACTTCCTAGATCTTTGGGATGATATGGTGTCAGTCTTGTGCAAAGCAGACTACCATATCTCACTTCTATACTGGTCCTCATCCCGGTACTTTAACTTGACATGCTACTTTAACTTGAGCATCACATCCAAGTAGGGTCCCACCCAGACAAAGAAGATGGAACTCTCTTGGTTCCATCACCAAGTGCCAGGGAGCAGAGAGCTCAAACTCAGAGAAAGTGAGTGCCACAAAACAATTCTGGGAAGAGTTAATACCCGCATTCCTGCTGAACTACAGGCAACAGATGTACTTCAGGGAAGGGACAGTCATTTAGCCATTTCCTTCATTTGTTGGTTTATGTACCAAGTGGTGAGCCCTGTGGGGTCCAATTCGTTTAAAGCTAGTGGCCACACAGATAGTCACAACCATAGTCACAAAACAAAGCAACGCAAAAGAGGCAGGAAGGGGACCTGTAGAGAGAGTGCATTGTAAAATGTTGGAGGGAGAAAAGGGGAGGGGCAGAAGCAGATAGAATCCATTCTGTAAATATATGAACACATTTAAGTAATAAAGTAATAAAGATATAAAAAAGTGCAATCCACCCTTAAACTCATTCAAATTTCTTAGCGTGGGAATGTGTGACAGTAAAAATGCATCATTCCTGAAAAAGGAAGGAGTTCTTTTGGAGTTGTTAACAGCTGGGCTAGAACCTTGAGTGCATGGGGTGAGGGTGACACATGCCAGGTGAGCACCTGCCAGTTACTGTAAACTGTGCCCCACTGTAAAGTTGGGACATCTAGATGGATATTCTAGGGTCAGAGAAATCACCTGGTACAGTGTGAGGTAAGAGTGCTGTGTCCTGTCTCCAGGAAAAATAAGTAAAAGTAGTCTGTAATGGAGTGGAAGGATGGTGGCTTGTATTCCCTGGGCTGGAGCAATGGAAACAAGCAGATCTCTGGGGTTCACTAGCCAGCCGACCAGTTTAGTCCACTTGGTGATGAGGGGTCTCACCTCAGGAAAGGGAGCGGCACTTAAAGAACAACACTTGGGGCTTCTCTGTAGCCTCCACATGCACACAAACACATGTGTAACACACGTGTACACACGTGCACCTGCACACAAGAAACACATACACAGAGGTGGGGACATCCTTCCGGTCCCCAACGCAGACCCTACAACCCTAGGATTGCAGAGTTTACCACTCCCTCCATCCTCTTGTCCTTGGCACACTGTTTTTTGGTGGGTTGTTTGTTAGTTTTTCATGTTTTTGTGTGCTGGCTGCTCATGAAAGAAAAAATTAAGTGAAAGAAAATAAGAGGGAAATATGGGGCAGATAGAACCCTGACAGCAGAGGATCTTCCTAATCTTCTGCAAACACTTTCTCCAGCATCCCTTCCCTGATGAGGCATCTGTGTAACTGGCATGAGCCAGATGCACTTCATAAACAGAGGTCCACAGATATGGAAAGAACCCCCATTTCATCAAGAGGATGCATTCCATGAATGCTTTGCTTGGAACAAAATGAATATCTCACCTTTCTGAGCAAGTACAGTCACTCAAGGAGCAGGAAGATCTGCTTTCCCCCCTTCCTTGCTCTATTGGGGCACAATTTCAGTACACACACACACAAAGACACACAAAGACACACACAGACACACACAGACACACACAGACACACACACACAGACACACACACAGACACACACACAAAGACACACACACACTGTACACACACATACAGACACACACACAAAGACACACACAAAAACATACACACACAAAGACACACACACAAACACACACACTGTACACATACACTACACACACATACACACATACCACACACACACCATACATACACACACTGTACACACACATACACACTTGTCATGCCACACACCCACATACATATACACACACGCCGCACATACACACACACACAAACACACACACCACATCATACACACCACACACACACAAAGATACCCCCACAAACCCCCACACATATACATACACACCATATACACACATACACACACACACCATACACATATACATACACATACCACACACACATACACATATACCACACACACATCCACACACATACTACACACACAAAGACACAGACACACACAACACATATATTCACACACATACCACACACACACACAAAGACACAGACACACATACACACACTACACATACATACATACACATATCACAGCATACACAAATAGACACAGATACACATACAGACACACACCACACACATTACACACATACACCACACACCCCCTCACACATATCACACACACACCACACACACATGCCACACACATACCACACGTACACACATACCACATACACACACACACACACATACAAAGACACAGACACACACCACACACACATCCCCTCCCCCACACCACAACCACATCTCTCTCTCTCTCTCTCTCTCTCTCTCTCTCTCTCTCTCTCTCTCTCACACACACACACACACACACACACACACACACACACTTGAGGACCCTGGCTCATTGATGGCTTTCTCTGTGGATGTAGGAGGAGATATAGCTCAGCTCACGGAACAAGGGTTGGTTTTTTTATTGCTGAAAAATCATTTGCAGTGCTGTTCATTTGTACGGACTACCTTAAGGGTGTGTCTAGTGGGACAGACCTCTGGTTGGCTCAGGTGACAAAAGTGACACAGGTTTCTTAAAGGTCCCTATTCTCATGCCACCACATGACCAGTGTGAAGCAGAGTGCAAACTTGTGAGATGCTGTGTGTGAGTGTTGTCTACCCAGACACAGACTGTGACTCACGGTGACTTGGAGAGGACTGTGTCCCTTTCCTGCAGAGGCTGCATAGGAGCTTTGGCATATGTTCTGGGTTTGAATGGCTGATAGAGAAAGAAAGAAATCTTGACATCATGATCAGCGTGAAGCTGGGGAACAGTAGGCTGAGCGTTATAAGTTGGACCCAGGAAGACAAACCAGGAACTGCATTTGACCTCAACTGCATGTGGGAGCTACAGAAGAGGTAGTAATGGAAACAGAAGGCAATAACCAGCAGTGCCTGTGTCCTGGTTGTTATTGGGTATTTGTTTGTTTTTGTCTGCTTGACATTAGCCCCAGAGCAATCTGGAAAGAGGAACCTCAATTGAGAAAATGCCTCCATCAGATGGCCAGAGGCACATTTGTAGTACTTTTCCATGATTAATGACTTATGTCAAAGGTTCAGCTCATAGTAGATGGCGCCATCCTTGGGGAGGTCATTTGGGGTACATACAAAAGCAGCCAGGACAAGTCATGGAGAACAAGCCAGTAATCAGAGCTCCATGGTCTCTGCTTTAGTTCCTGCCTCCAGATTCCTGCCCTGACCTGATTCTTCCCTTCGTGAAGGACTGTAAACTGGAAGGTGAACTAACCCCCTCTTTTTCCCCATTTGGTCATGGTGGGTTTTTTTTTTAAAATAAAAATAATAATAGCAATAAAAACCAAACTAGGGTAAGTGGGTAGGGTGAGGAGTAGAGGCGTGTGGGTCAAAGGGCCTGAGTCTGTAGGTCAAGAGGATAATTAACAACCTCTATCGCCTCCTGGGATGACTGGAGTAGCTAAAACATCATTCATATGAAAACTACTTTAAGGAGATCCGCAGCGTTCTCCCTACAGGACACACACTATCATATATTTGCCAATTAGATTGATTTAGTTCTACAGGATGGACACACACATGTGCAGTTTTACCTCTAAATCATAAAGCAACCCAAAATAAAACATGATTCTATGGAGGCAAATGTGTTATCGGATCAAGTGTGTACTGGCATCGGGTCTGGGTATACACAGCCATGGCATCATACACAAAAAATGCTTCCTAGTTTTGGGGGGAACAATCCTTTTTAAATGGAAAAATAATAGGTTTCCCCAGAATAGCATTGTAGTAGAATTGTGTCCCTAAAAGAAAGCTGAAGCCCCAGCCCTACCTGAATGTGACCTCTTTTAGAAACAGGGTTAATGCACAGTGGTTATTACATGTACATTAGGTTGCAATGTTGCTGAAGAGGGGTGTACTTTAATCAAATATGGCTGGTGTCCTGAGGAATGGAGAGGTGACAGACATAGGAAGAACATGTAGTGACAACAGATGTGTCTGAAAGCCTGGGTTAACATTACTGGGCAAAGCCTGAGTGTCCCACCTTTGCAAAGCACAGTGCCATATTATAGAGACAATTCAGAAATTAATAATAAGCAACATGGGAGCTGTGAATTCCAAATGATATGGGAGCAATCAGAGCAGACCATAGCAGACTGGGGAAAAACAGAAATCCAAAGGAAATGCTGAAGGCGGAGTGGTGGAGCCTGAAAACTTACTCCCACCTTCCCCACTGACTTTGCTTCTGAACAGTCAATGAGTTATAATTACATGGAGAGAAAAACCATCTACCAGCCCCTAAAGACCAGGTATGGCATATTCTGACTCTATATTCTGCACAGGGGATAGAGTGTGACAATCATTGCCTTTCCATCTTGCTTTCTGTTGGTTGGAGTGAAGACAAGGGTGTGACACTGTGGTTTGGCTCTCGGATGCCCCTAAGATGGGAAACATCTAGGGATCAGGCTTTTCAATGGACAGCTCGCTCCTCCAGCAGGTACTTTCCAGAACTGTACTGTTACTGTTATTTTTAAGGGGAAGGCAAGGCTGCCTGCTAGCGTCTCATGGTCTGGAAGGGACCTGACCCAGGTAAAGTGTGTGCTCTTCTCCATTTGGACAGCTGTTGGAGGACAGCACCTAGCTCAGATTGGAGGGACTGCTACCAGAACCCAAGCTATGGGTGGGAGGAGATGTTCCTCACAGTAGCAAGAATGTGCAGTCCTCTCGGTGGTTGGTTGCAGAGGTCCCTGACCTAACAGACCTACCATTCAAGTTTACCTGGAAAGAAGGTGGTTCAGAGTGCCACAGATGTGAGATAAAAAGGGAAACTGGGAAGTGTGGGGACTTTTCTGGAAACAATCCTAGCTAATCTCCCATGGGGATCCTTAATGTATCTCACAGATGGTCTCTCAGGCCCACAGGTCTCATTTTCTGGGGCAAGGTAAAGCCAGTCCGAGAGACCAAGGTCTGTTCTTGTTTCACTAAGAAAGAAGAAATCCATTTGCTCCTAAATCCTCTTGCATGTGCATTCTCTCTGGCTTAGTGGGCTGGGGACATAGAAGGTAAGTGATCAGGCACACGCTTATGGTCCCTCCCTCTGCAGTAGAGACATTTCTGAATAGTTGGAAGTCAGCTAGCTAGCGTCACAGGCAGGTGTGGTGGTATATTGTATATTTAATAAAAATAGTCTGAAATATCAGAAGAAGACAGAGCCACCCACATAGCCAAGCCATGAAGATCTGGGAGCGGTGACTCAGGTTTTAATCCCATCACTCAGGAGGCAGAGACCCAACTGGATCTCTCTGAGTTCAAGGTCAAACAGAGCCAGGTGGTGGTGGCATCTGCCTTTAATGCAGCACTAGGAAAGTTGATCCAGGATTTGAAATAGCTAGGTGGGGAAGAAAGCAGAGAAGGCAGAAGCTCTTTCCTTTTCTTGCTTGTCTAGTCAGTCTGAGGAGATAAGACCTACCCATTTGGCCTGAGGAGTTGGCTGGGTGAGAGCTGGCTGTGGTTTGTTCCCTGTCTCTCCAATATTCCAGCTTTTCCCCTAATATCTTGCTCTGGGTTTTATTATAAACTAAATAGAATAGATGCATTAGACAGGGAATGCCATGGCCTTTTGTATACCTCAGGAGCACAGAAGATAGGGGAAGCCAACTCTGTCAGGCTCAGCCCAATTCAAAGCCATCACTGTCCAAGGTCATCACACTCAGGTTCATTGAGAGCAACTTCAATGACCAATGTTTTGTGTAGGAAATATGAAGCAAAGGGAACACCTGAGCCAGCAAGCCAGGTTCCTGTTCCTGGGCTACCCTCGTTGCCATGGCTTCCCCCGACTCTTCATTCTTTGTCTCTATTTAGTGGACACTTGAGAGAGTTTCTGAAGCCATGGCCCCTCTTATCCAAATGAATAATGGAGTGTCATGAATATATCCCTTTTCTTTTTATATACACCATTAACTTATCCATGTAGTAAAACATTCATTCATTCATCTGTTCATTCATTCAGCATCCAACCATCCATTCACTTGGTGACAACCTAACACATCAGACTGAGAACACACTATGGACACACTGAGGATGATTTAAGAGCCAGAAGGGAGGTGGATGCAGGAGGACTAGGGCATGCTTGGAGACCAGAGGCATGATTCTGAAGTCTTAGTCTGTGCATGAGTACAGTGTTCGCTGATTGGTTCTGGCTCTTCTCTGAGAAACAAGGTGGAGGTTTTAGTTTAAGGTCACATGTAACATGGAGGTCCCAGCTGGAACTTAGAAGGGGAAGCTGGGGCCTGCTTGGTGCCAGAACTAAAAGACACTGTCAGGGCCGCAAAGAGGAGACGGGCAAGGCAGCCTTTGGTATCTGGTGACGGCTGCAGGGCTGTGGGTGATGCACTGTCTTTTGTCATCCCTCTTTACTGGGAGAGAGGGATGCATTGCTTCATAAAGGAGACTCTGGGCCTGCTTGAGGCTCATATCAGAAAGCAGCGTCATGCTTCCCTGTCGGTCTCCCTGCCACACTGAGTGTGGAGAGAGGATGTGACGGAGCCATCAGAGCACAAGAGGGTCCTCACTGGGGGAGATAATCAAGTGGTAATCAAACATGTGAAGAGATTAGCTAAGAGACGGTTGGAGTGTGCTATGTGGGGTCTTTGGGCTCTGCTGGAGAGGGAAGCAGCACGCTCTGCCCATGAAACTGAAAAAAGGAAACCACCAAATGCTCACACTGCTGAGGAGGAAAGGGGCAGCTTTTCACGGATCTCACCAGGGCTACGGCTGCCTTCCATTGTTTATTTTCTAAAAGTCATTTTTACTACATTTACTTACATAATTGAGTGTATATTTTGCATGGATTTGTGCACGGATATATGTCCCGGAGAGCGTGTGGAAGTCAGTCAACAACTTATAGGAGTTGGTCCTCGCCTTTCATCACGGATCCAGGGACTGAACTCAGATCATCAAGCGTGGTGGTAAGTGTCTTTACCTGCTGAGCCATTTGGCTCATGTCCCATTTTATGTCCTGTATAAAGATGTATCTCCTCTGCAACAGCACAATCAAGCAAGCCACTGCAGCTCAGGTGTGCACCACACTGCCCTCTGGTGGTGGCTGTGGTGGCGACGGAGGTGGTGGCCGCTCTTCCTCCTCCTCAGTGGAGCCAGCGCACCCAGGGTTGTAGGACTGATATAAGGTAGAGACTGAAGAACGTACAGGCTCCCTCCTTCCAACATCCCCAATCTCCAGACCTCAGTTTACCCTTCTAACCTCCGGTAGAAGCCCAATTCTGAGCACCTTTCTTTTCCTTTCTCATCACAAATTATAGGCTAACCAGTGTGTGTGTGTGTGTGTGTGTGTGTGTGTGTGTGTGTGTGTGTGTGTGTAGCTCTTTTGCTGAATTCCTGTAAGACCCAGCTCACTCCTGGTAAACACAGACTTGTCCAACTGCAGAATGAAAGAGCCCTCCTCAAAACCGCAGTCACGACAGGGGGCGCTGTTAGTCCCCACCCTCCAGAGCACAGAAGGGAGAAAGTGTCAGTGGGTCCTGGGGTCAGGGCTGTTCCTACACCTTATTTTCTCCCTCTCTCCCATCACACCAGCGCCCACCCGTGCAATCAGAGCCCATGTCTGTTTGGTCTCTGGGAACTTCAGGGTCTTAACTCCCCCTCCTATGAGCCCCTTTGAGGCCAGACCAGGTAGCCAGGCAGCCTTGAGATGGCTGGCATCTGTGTCCAGGACGGACCAAGGCTTGTACAAATTTTCCCTGAAATATGTCCACTTTCAAGCAGAACGGTATACATAACACTTTAGCTTTGATATGCCTGTAGTAATCTACCCAGTGATTGGTTTAGTGTTGCAGGTAAATGGATTATCAACTCTGTAATGAGTTTTCCTTTCCCCACAGTTATAATTTTCTTCCTGGTGTTTTTCCAAAGCTGCTCATTCTCTTAAGATGCACCAGGAAGTTAAAAGGGGCAGCCACTCTCAGACGAGAGCTTTAATCCCAGGGTCTCAGCAACCAGCCATGGTTTGTGTTTACCAAGGTTTCTTACAAAGGATAGGCTTTAATGTTCATCCTCTTATGAGATACACATTTTATATAAAACAAAATGATTGCCTTAAATTATGGGTAATACGTCTTAATGGTTTGGCTCAGGCCTAAGCATGATGTCTATGTGACACTCTTCCCCTTATGGCTCAGGGATCCTTGAGAAAGGGTGGGTTGAAAGATTGTAAGAGCCAGAAGCAGTGGACATCTGCAAGGGTACGGTGCTTTTGGACACAGCAGTGTGGCTGCACATCTGACCTCACAATGGTGTGACTGCTTGTGCACGCTCAAGGCAGACAAAGTCCTAGAATGGAGGGGGCTGCTGCGGATAAAGTCTCGCCTCTAGTTGAGGAGCCGTTGATATTTGACAGCTGCTTCAGAGTGTCAGTTTTCTTTTTTTTCTTAATTATTATTATTTCTTACTTATTTTACATCCCAACCACAGTTTTCCCTTCTCCTTTCCTCCCATCCATCTTTCCACCTCCTCCCTGCCTGCTCCCCCATCCACTCCTCTGTTTCTGTTCAGAAAGGGGCAGGCCTCACATAGGCATCAACAAATCATGGGATATCAAGTTGAAGTAGGACTAAGCTCCCCGCTTTGATTTAAGGACAGACAGCCCAGTATGGGGAATAGGGTCCCCAAAGCCAGCTCAGGTCCTGATCCCACTGCTAGGAATTCCACACATAGACCAAGCTACACAACTGTTACACATACAGTGAGGGCCACGGTGGGTTTCATGCAGCCTCCCTAGCTAGCTGTTGGTCCAGAGTCTGTGAGCTCCTGTGAGCAGAGGTTAGTGATTTCTGGGGGTTCCCTTGTAATGACTTTGACACACACCTCCCTCTCTTTCGCACAACTTCTCCTCACTCTTTTTTCTGAGCTTTGCCCAGTTCTTGGCTGTGAATGTCTGCCTTTGTCTCCATCAGTTACTAGATGGAGACTCTCTGATGACAATCTGGCTACAGGATATGGCCGTTCAGGCACCCTCCCCACTATTGGTAGGAGTCTTAGTTGGGGTCATCCTTGTGGATTCCTGGGAGTCTCCCTGGCAACAGGTTTTTCTCTAACCCAGAAATGGCCCTCCCCTATCAAGACATATCTTCCATTATTCACCCCTCCATCCTACCTCCAACCTGCCTAACCTAATCCCTCATGTTCCAATACGCGTTTACTCCCCCACCCTGCCCCCAGTTTACCCAGAAGATTTCTATTTCTCTTTCCCAGGGATATCTATGTATCCCTCTTTGGGCCTTGCTTATTACCTAGCCTTGATAGGGCTGTGAATTGTATCCTTCACTTTACAGCTAATATCCACTTATGAGTGAGCACATACCATGTTTGTCTTTCTGGATCTGGGTTACCTCACTCAGGATGTTTCTTCTTTTTTCTTCTAGTTCCGTCCTTTTGCCTGCAAATTTAATGCTGCCATTGCTTTTTCAGCAGAGTAACACTCCATTGTTTAAACAGACTACATTTTCTTTATCCACTCTTTGAATGAAGGGCATCTAGGTTGTTTCCAGATTCTGCTATCACAAATAACACTGCTATAAACATAGTTGAGCAAATGTTCTTGTGGTATGATTGAGCATTCTTTGGGTATATGCTCAAGACTGGTACAGCTGGGTCTTGAGGTAGATAAATTGCCAGTTTTCGGAGAAACCACCATATCAATTTCCAAAGTGGTTGCACAAGTTTGCATTCCCACCAGCAGTGGAGGAGTGTTCCCCTTATTCTGCATCCTTTCTAACAAAAGCTATCATTAGTGTTTTTGACCTTAGCCATCACAGGTGTAAGATAGTATCTCAGAGTTGTTTTGATTTGCGTTTCTCTGATGGCTAAGGCGGTTGAACAGATATTTAAGTGTATCTCAGCCATTTGAGATTCTTTTGTTGGGAACTCTCTGTTTAAATCTGTACTCCATTTTTTGTTGTATTATTTGGTATTTTGATGTCTAATTTCTTGAGTTCTTTTTATATTTTGGAAATTACCCGTCTGTCAGATGTGGGGTTGTCAGATCTTTTCCCACTCTGTAGGCTGCCATTTTGTCTTATTGACCGTGTATTTTGCTTTACAGGAGCTTTTTAGCTTCACGAGGTCCCATTTATTAATTGTTGATCTCAGTGTGTGTGCTACTGGTGTTCTATTTAGGAAATTGTCTTTTGTGCCAATGCATTCTATCAGGTTCAGTGTAACTAGATTTATGTTGAGGTCTTTGGTCTACTTGGACTTGAGTTTACTGCAGGGTGATAGATGTGGATCTATTTGCATTCATCTACATGCCTCCATCCAGTTATCCAGCACCACTTATTGAAGATGTTTTCTCTTTTCCACTGTATAATTTTGGCTTCTTTGAGCTGTGTGGGGTTTATGTCATGATTTTTAATTTGATTCCACTGACCACCTGTCTGTTTTTATGGCAAACAATGCTGTTTTTATTATTATAGCTCTACATTAGAGCTTGAAGTCAGGGATGGTGATACCCCTGGAAGTTCCTTTATTGTACAGTATTGTTTTTAGCTATCTTGGTTTTTTTTTCCCATATGAAGTTGAGTATTGTTCTTTTGAGATTTTTGAAGAATTGTGTTGGAATTTTGATGGGAATTGCATTGAATCTGTAGATTGCTTTTTGGTAAGGTGGCCATTTTTACTATGTTAAACCTATCAATCTATATGTATGGAAAATCTTTCTATTTTCTGATATTTTCTCCAATTTCTTGCTTCAAAGAGTTGAAGTTCTTATCATACAGGTCTTTCATTTGTTTGGTTAGAGTTTCCCCACAATATTTTATAGTATTTGTGGCCATTGTAAATGGTGGTGTTTCCCTGGTTTCTCAAAAGAGTTTGTTTGTCATTTGTATATAGGAGGGCTAGTGATTTTTTTGAGTTAATTTTATATTCAGCCACATCACTGAAGGTGTTTATCAGCTGTAGGAGCTCCCTGGTAGAATTTATGGGGTCATTTTATGTGTGCTACCGTATTATTTGCAAATAGCAAAAGTCTGACTTCTTCCTTTCCAGTTTGCATCCCTTGATCCCCTTTTGCTGTCTTGTTGCTTTAGACAGAGCTTCATGTACTGTATTGAAAGCTATGTACAGAGTGAACAACTTTGCCTTGTTCCTTATTTTGAGTCAGTTTGTTTTAATGGTGTGACCCCTGGTAGGTCAACCACACTCCTGGGTAGGCCCATACCCCAAAGTAGTTGGACAACACAAACTGTGAAGTGTGTGTGTGTGGGTGGGGTAGGGTGGGTGTGTGGGGGTGGGGGGGTGGATGAGTAGAGTTGGAGGTGGCAAATATAGTCAGAATACATTGTATGAAATTCTCAAATAATTAATACAACATTATATAAAAATTAAGAATAAGATTTGCTTTTATGAAGAATGGAAAAAAGGATCATATAATATATATTTTCAAAGAAAACCCTAATTCAGCAGCATTTGTCCTAATCAGACTGAGAGATTCTGTATAATTATTTCCTCATATCAGTGAAAACACAATACATACCAGACAGGAAATTAGGTTTCAAGGTTTATTAAAGAAAAGGTTAATTAGCTATAAATTATGAATGGCTCTTGGGTAGCTTCTATGCCCTGCAGAATTGGCTCATGACTTACTTTTGGTTCTTCCAGTGGTGAAAGAACAAGAGTCTACCCTCTGCCCTCAGGATGGTGTGGGGACTCTATGTCAACGGGAACCTATTCCTGTCACATACACAGTAGTAGTAGCAGCACGGATGTCATCCACAGACACAGGATGCTCCCTTGCTGTAGAAAGTGAATGGAATCCAGCAGAGCAAAGCACAGCCCCGGGCTCTGCTCATCCCTTCTCAGCTGTTTAGTCCCCATCCTCTACCTGTCCCTCTGTTCCTTGGGGTCACACAGTGGACAGTTTGTTACATTCAAGAGGATGAGGTTCTGATTCCAAATGGGCACATTAGGATTAATCTATTCTAAGTCAAGACTGTGTCCCTAGGCTAGATAATCTATTCTCAAGTCCAAACTGTACTCATGATGGGGACATTAAACAGGAGGTGACAAAGTCCTTATCAACTCAAGTATTCCTTTGACAATGACAATAGTGGCTGTCTCTACCATTTGAGCGAGGCAACTGCATGTTAGGATCATGCTGGTGGTAAATCTGTGACCTCTCTAGGCATGAGGTGACAGTGGATCAATGTCACAGGCATAGCTAGGGTCCTCTCTAACAGTGAAGTGTCAGCGGATCAGGGTCAAAGGCATTGCCCAGTGTCCTCTTAAAGGGTTAAATGGATACTGGACTAGGGTCACAGGCACATTCAGTGTCCTTTCTAAAAGCGAATGATCAGTGGGTCAGGGTCATAGGCATATCTTTATTTATTACATCATGTTACATTCTTAAACTGTATAGTTCCATATAGCACCCATTCATTATCACTTTATAACTCCAGCATCCTGACCTGAGCTCCAAAAAAGCTATTTAGAACACAATGACAGTGTATGATTTAGAGTCTGGACAGGACTGAAAGTGGGGATGTAAGTGCTCTTTCTGAGAGGGGGAATCCAGCCATTTGTAGTAGGCATCCTCTGCTAGACACTCCTCAGCTCCTTTGCTAACTGTCCCTCTGTATCAGAGTGATGCCCTGGAGAAATTCATCTCCAGCCATAGGGCAAATGACCACACACATTCACAGAAAATAGTAGGTGTTCTGTGAATGCCTCCAGTTGAGTCAAACTGAGGTGCATCATCTGAGGTGGACACCCATCCCTGAGTGCTATATCTGCTTCTGGTCTTTCCTTTGTCTCCAGAACAGCATGGGGGTACAACCTGATTTGCCTCCGTTTCCATAATAGCATCTCATCCCCAGCCTGCACCGTCTGCATTCTGAGAAAGCACCTGTTACAAACGCAGCCTTTGAAAGTGCTTTGCAAACAGTAAGTGTTCAATAACTGCCTTCAAAGCAAACATAAGCACGAAGGGTCCAACAACTCAGTGCTCAGCTGGGAGTCTGGGGAAGGTTTTGCAGCACTCTGTTGAGCTGCAGTGCCAGCTGCTTCCTTCAGAGGGGGGGGAATGTACCTGGATAGGAAGCTGACACGGAGCCGCGCATGGTGGTATATGCCTGTAATCCCAGCACTCAAGAGGCAGAGGCAGGTGGATCTCTGAGTTTGAGGCCAGCCTGCACCACAGAACGAGTTCAAAGACAGCCAGGGCTACGCAGAGAAATCCGATTTTGAAAAACAAAACAAAAACAAAAAAGTAGAAGCAGTAGCTGGCCAGCATCTGTCCAGACACTCCCGGCTTAATCATGTCCCCTCTGTTCCTCTCCCAAATGCTGAAATTATAGAACCTTCTCTGACTTCTAAAAAGCATGGCGGGGAGATGCTTAGATAGGGCAGCAGTGTGACTGTGCTGATAGGCAGTTTTTGTGAAGGGGATCAATATCTATCTGCTGGTTTCTGCAATGCCACTGTGGTCTCTTATCCTCAGCACATCTGTTCCAAGAACACTTGGAAAATGATGACTGGAGCCATCAGCAGTAAGTGATACAGAAGCCATGGGGTCTTGCAAGGCTGAGAGAGCATCAGTGAGTAACATCTTTCCAGTTTTATAGGACTGAAGCCTGGGTTAGAGAGAGCTGCCTCTAACTCTTCCTGTGGAGTCATTTCCAAGGTAAAGACAGAATATTGAGTTGTATTTCAGAGGATCTGGTGTTTATCTGGCTCTTTAAATAAACTTTCTGTGTGTTTTGTGGTGGCTAGCAGAAAATATCAACTTATTTATCTAGTGGACACAACAGTCAGAGTGAATTCTCCTTCGGTTAAATCTAAATAGCACAGAGGATCCTAAAATCTGAACTGTGCCCTGAAGTGTTTGCTCCAGCATTTTTTTGTCTAATTGCAATCCAGCCAAAGAGACAGAAGTAACTCTGGCTGTCAGAATTACTGTATGAACAAAATCACCTCAGGAGAAACTTCTAGACGCTTGAGAAAAGCTTACAGCATGTTACTTCTACCAGGAAGATTAAGCAGTCAAGCTTTGGGTGAGGTGGGGAGGGGATCTCACAGTGGAAAGACTTTGCCACTAGCCTACCAAGAAAGTCAGAGCTGAGAGACACTACATCAGGGCTGTGTTTGCTCACAACCTGGAGTTGCCCTTCTCACAAATGAGGCTTTATGTTCTCATTAACAGACCATTAACAGACTGGGGACTTTGTGGAGAGTCCTAAATCTTATGAACACTTTTGGAACTCAGGTCCAAGGCAAAATGATTCCACTTAGTCATACCCCCTTTCTCCCACCTTAAATGCTAAAACCCTAGAATACTCTTTAGCTACCTTTGCAAACTCTTACATATGCTGGGCTTTTTTTTTTTTTCCAGAGCATCCTTCCTTTTC
Organism: Phyllotis vaccarum; assembly: GCA_033318265.1. NCBI lineage: Eukaryota > Metazoa > Chordata > Mammalia > Rodentia > Cricetidae > Phyllotis > Phyllotis vaccarum. Next base: position 73,817,565 of record JARWLC010000014.1, on the reverse strand, counting down.
TGCTTAAATGCTGCATAAACCAAATATCCACAACTCATCTATCCCCAACTTCGAATCAAATACTGCTGTGTCCTTTGAAGCTCATTGCAATCTAATGAGATGGGAAGAGCAGGTGTCACCAAGCCAAGGGCACATGTTCCTATCACAGTAGTTAGTAAGCATCTGTAAGATACAAGCATGTGGCAGCAGTACTATTAGAATCCTTTGGGTGACCTGGAGACACGCTCAGGGACGATGGTAGTTTGCTTAGTACCTGGGATATATGAAGTCCTGACTCTAAGTCCCATGTGGAACCCGTTTGGCCACAGCACAGTGATGATGGAGATTTCTAGTAGGTGGAGCCTGGCCAGTCACCCCCAATCACAGGGCAGGGATGGGAAGAGCTTGGTTGGTGGTTTGCTTTCTGCTTTTGCGCAATAAGAATGCTGTTCTGTTAAACTGTGATAGTCTACTCTGTTGTGTGACTCAACACTGGAGAACCCATCTGCCTGGTTAGTTTCAGCATTACACATTGTCATCTTTTAATGAGACAAGAGACAGACCCAAATAGAGTGCAGCCAGTGAGGTGGAATTAGGCTCATCTTACAGGCACAGCACCAAGGACTCAACTGTTGCCATGACGGCCAGTACAGCCCTGCTTCTACCAAAGCACCCTTCCAAATCTGGGTCCAAGAAAAATTGCAAAGCACTTAAATAACACGCCTGATAGATCTGTACTTGGAAATAAATGGCCTCATTCTAAATATGGAAAATCTTATTTATTCTTGCTTGCATCTGCTGCCTTCTCTTGCCACTAAATATGTTATCCAAGGTGCCGGGAGCAGAATTTAATGGGGGGTTAAAAAGAAATCAGAGAACATCAAGCTGGAAGGCAAATGCAGCTTTTACCTCACAAGGCTTGAGGCCTCTCATGCTAATCAGTGCTGTGTTATTTGCGTATTACACAGTGCTAGCAAGGCTCATTATCATCAGAGATCAGCAAATTCTCACAAATCAACACTCCTGGTGCCATGGTCTGTTCTGCGTATGCCTCAGGCAACCACCAGGCGGCAGCATCTTTATTTTTCATTCTTTGGCTGAGGTTGTTTTGGTTTGCTTACAGAATTTTCCACCTTCGGGTCAGCCATGCTGTTCAGCAAACCCAAGGTCACTCTTGAGTGCTTTAATTTTCAGCCTCTTTTTCTCTTAAGGCCCTGGCAAGGTTTGGGGAAGTGGCTGGGCAGATTTTTAGAGTCTCCTGGAGCAGCAGGAAAACTAGAGGGTACAGCTAAAGCCCATGGGTTGGCCTGTTTCCTCTGGCTTGTTTGAGGTAGGGCCTCATGTAGCCCAGGATGGCCTCCAACTTACTATGCAGCCGAGATTGACTTCCAGCTTCTGATCCTCTTGTTTCCACATCCCAGTGGCTGAGACTACAGCTCTATACCTGGTTTTGTGCTGTGCTGTGAAGTGAATCTACTAGGTCTTTCTAACTGAGCTCCATCCCCAGTTCCATAGTCTCAGACCTCTGTGCATCACCAGGAAGAACATCTTTGGACAGCTCACTGAGGAGTTGGCCACCCACTAAATATGGCAACTGGGCTACACTGCCTCACAAAGCAGGGTCTCTGTCATCCTCCTACATGGGGAAGTAACTTGAAATTCCAGCAATGTCAAATGCAAGAGTGACACTGACATCCTCACATAGTCTAATCAAGGTCTCTTTAAGGCGGGTACCACATCCATTGAATTCCACACACCCCTCCCTTCCTTATGTCTGCTGGGATCTTGGTGCATATAGAGAGCTGTTGCTCACTATGAGGCAATATGGAAGTCTGTGACTGGATGGCTGGGTCCAGTAGACTGAAAGGTCCCATTAGCCACTCTTCAATTCCTCTCTCTTCCCTTTCCATTCATTTCCACCTTATTCTTTCCAAACGCACATAGCCATTCAAAATGGCAGGTTCTTTCCTCTGCATATTATCTAAGGAAAGCTCAGCTTGGCTCTGGAGGGACTCTGACATGTTGAATACTTTGCTGGAGCAGAGATCAATCTTTAGGGTTACCCTATGTCTCCAAGACCGCAGTACCCTTTCCAGAACGCCCAAATGTCCAGGCCTGCAGTGAACTATCAAGAATCTCTGGCTATGTGAACAGAGCTGGGGTATGCACTGGCCCCTGTTGGAAGAAGCAAACCTTGCTTAACACAGCTGTGAGGTCCTCAAGATGGGGTGACATGGGGACAAACACTTTTAGAGCAATCCCCCTTTTTAATCTCTATATTAGGAGAAGCTTGTGATGGGTCACACTTCCCAGGGTCCCAGATCTGAAGCCATAATAAAAGGCAGATACAGGAAGAATCTGGAAAACATGTCCTGATTATATCTCAACAGAAGGAACTATGGAGCAATTTAAAAATCTTTTGGCAGAATACTTCTTAGATTAATGGATTGATGGTTGCCTGATTTTCCAATTTTCATTCTACAGTCTCAAGTCAGAATATATCATTATTATATATTATATCATATATAATCATAGACACTTTCCTCAAAGTGTCTATGTATTGTGGATGCATGCCATGTAGTTAGGGTGTGGCAAAATGCCATCTTGCTTCCTAAATTTTATAACTACAGGTTCAGGTGCTGTTTCCCACAGTAGGAATTACAGCCAATAGCTGTGGCTCTGAAGGTGACAGATGCCTGAACTACACCTGAGTAACAGACAGAGGTTGATATATGCTGTTTGTCTTTGCTTCCTAGTCAGGCTGACTGCCCATTTTCATTGAGGGATGGATCTTTGAATTCTCTTCTCTCGCCTTGTTTGTCAAGTATCCATTTTGCTGAGCCCCAGTGGCTAACCAAGAGGCTGGGAGCCTGGTAGAGACTTGAAATACAATTCAGGATAAGGGCCACAGTAAGCACCCCTAGTGTCTTTAGAGATGCATCTTGTTACCTGAATTTCTTCCCCCTTATTGGGCTGAGGCACAGGAGACCAGCAGGGGAGCCACATAGTGGTGGACAAGCTGTCACTTTCAATAGATGTCCTGTGTTTGGGAGAAGGGGTTAAAAGTGTAGTTCTGAGTGGACCCATAGAGGCCTAGACCTAGTGAGTAAAGCCCTGACGCTAGAACTCTGTTTCAGTGGCACAGAGTCCCAGACCTGAGTGGAGCAATACTTCCCAGAAAGGTTCTCTTGTAACGTCTGTTTAAAGTCCAACATCTTTTAGGCTTGGTACCCACAGAGTTATCTGCTCTTCTTTTAATGAACTGACTGCCAGATGTATTTATGTCTTCAGAAAGACAGTGCAGCTCTTTCTTGTGGGGGTAGTCCAGCATGTGACCCTGAATGATCCAGGGAGACAGAATTCCAAACCTGGCATCTCAGTACCTCATAGAAGAGACATGTACTATGTGCACGTTCCAGGTCTGTCATGTCAGAGGACTTCTCTCTCCAGAGCCTCTGAATATGTTCAGTAAAACTGGAGACAGCTGAACACTTCCTTCTAAAACCAAGAGGCATGAGCATAGACCTCCATCATTACGTTGTGTGTCCCTGGCACTATTAGACAAGGCAAACATTAGAAATGGGTGTTTAGAGTTCTATAGTCCACTACAGGGAAGCTTCTATAATGAGAAAAAGAAGCAAAAGTCTAAAGAAGCAAAGAGATCGTGAACAGAATAATTAAGGATAGAATCCAGCTTGAGAGCCTCCAGGTATCGGGTGTATCTACTATAGATTTTAAATCTCACCACGAAGCCCTAAAGTGCAGATGTATCCGTCTTATTCCTATAACCAATGCATAATTTAAAAGGCTTAAAACTATAAACATTGAACACACATCATTTACCCAATGCTCTTGAGACTGACTAGTTAATTGTTAGCAAGGTTTCTCAACCTTAAGGGAACTTCATCCTGTGTACCTTCAGATTTCCATTCTTTCATGAGTTCAAGCAAACCATCTCTTTATGTTGATTGAAATGATCAGCAATCTTTCTAACACACTCAAAGCCTATGTAGATGCAGCCTTGATTTCCAGAACCAGAGTTTTTCAGTTACTCCATTTCTGCACCACACAGCAGTTGCTGAGGTGAAGTCCTACTTGTCTGTGAGGCAGTTAGAAAGATGATTGATGGGCCACACCCACTATATTATAGTTTCCAAGAAAGAAGCTCAAGGCATTTATATAACTCCTCACCTAAGAGTTAATGAAAGTTGAAGATCTGGCTTGTCCCACGGTATTATCTCTGAAGCATAAAACAGAAAGAGACACTATAATGCCCTCCTCCCATGTCTTCCTGCAATTGCTATGGGTGGCAAAGTAGGGGATGAGCCATCTCCAACTTCAGGACACTGTACCACCGGTAAATTGGGAAGGCAATACAGCCCTCTTACCCCCACCCCCATTCTATACCCTCAAAACAGTATCCCAGCCAGCCAGTCCCTGGATTCCTGCAGACACTGCGCTCTGAGCCTGACTCTAACTATCCCATTGATTCTGAGATTCTGTGACTTCTCTCCAGAGACTCCATCTGCTATTTGTGTCTCTTGATTGGATGCCCATTGTTTTCAAGAACACTGGTCTTGGTGGATTCTTCAGTGGATGCTATTATTCGATATGAAACTCCCCTCTCCTCACTGGTTCATGTTTTGAACTCTTGGCTCCCATCTTGTAGTGCTGTCTTAAAGACTGGCCCTTAGAAAGACCTGCATGGAGGTGGTAGATTCATAGGGATGGCTCTTTGATGCCTGTTGACACATCCTGGTTCTGGTACAGCTTCCCCTGCTTCCTGGTGAAACACAGTATAGAGGTTCCTTGCTAAATTCTCTGACTGCCATAACATGGAGCTGCCCAGCTATACCCTCCTCACTACGATGGCTTCATATCACTCCGAAACTATAAGCCAAATAAACCTTGCTTTCCCTAAGTTGCTTCAGTCGGGTGCTATGGTCACAGCAATGTCAAAGCAACTGACAGAAAATCTGATACTAAGAAAGTAGGGCTGCTGCTGTGACTAAATATCACAGCACTGTTCTTTAGCCTTTGGAACTGACTTTCAGGAGGAACTTAGAACCATGTATAGATGCAATCTAGAGGAGCCCTCACATCCTGGAAGCAGAGTCTGGCAGGTAACTGGTTGCACAGGGTATTCAGAAGACCAGTGTCTGATGAATACAGAGACAGGAAAGACTTCTGGAGAAGCTTCAGATGAAGACAGGGCTGATGTGGGATGTCTTTCTGTATGCTGTGAATGTCATTGGATAATAAAGGAACTGTTTTGACCTATGGCAAGGCATCTTAGAAGCAGGTGGGAAATCCAAGCATAGGTAGATACAGAGGAAGGAAGGCAGAGTCACCAGAGATGCAATCCAGCCGCCCAAAGAGCAATATGTAAAGAAATTCAGATAAGTCATAAGTCATATGACAAGACAGATTAATGGAGATGGGTTGAATTAGATGAGAGAGCTAGCTAGCAATAAGCACTAGGCATAGGTTGAGCAGCATGCAATTAATATAAGCCTCTGAGTCATTTTGGGGGACTAGGCAGCAGTAGGTGGGTCCAGATTGTGGAGCTAGGCTGGGCCAGAAACTTCATATTACATAGGGCTCTTTTAGGACCCAAGTGAGAGGCCATTTTTATTGCCCGAAGGCAAAGAATCTGGCTATGTCTGGCCTTATCCTGAAGCTTGAGTGAAGCTGAACTTAAAAGTCGCTGAGAAATTAATTTTTCAGAGGAAATTTCAAGGTAGCATAATATCTGGCATGGTTATTATTGCTGCCTTCAGCAAGCTATATAGTGATAATCCCAATAGAACATGGAGTAGAAGGATTTGTGAATAAACCAGGAGAAGAGTGTGTATAATGCAGACAAGCAAGCATCATGCATCGACAGAATGGCTAAACTTATCTGTGATGGCTGGTTTTTTGTCAACGTGACACAAGCTGGAGCCATCAGAGAGGAGGGAGCTTCAGCTGAGGAAATGTCTCCACATGATTGGGCTGTAGGCAGGCCTATAGGGCCTTTTAAATTAGTGACTGATGGGGGAGGGCCCAACCCAATGTGGGAGAAGTTACCCCTGGGCTCGGGGTTCTGAGTTCTATAAGAAAGCAGGCTGACAAGCCAGTGAGCAGCAATCCTCTTTGGCCTCTGCATTGGCTCATGAAAGGTCCTTGCCTTTACTTCAGGTCTCACTGTCATTGCCTTTGATGCTAAACTGTTAGAAGGAAGTGGAGTTGCTTTGGGTCGTGATATCTCATCACAGCAACCACAACCCTAAGTAAGACCCTGTTTCAAAGATGAGTGCCACTGTAGAGTCCCACCCTTTGTGCTGGGAAAAGGGTGCTGAGGATAAGTCCATACCCACCGACAGTTCCAGAGCATAAATGTGAAGGACTCTTCGGAAAGCGAAGTCTTCACAGTTCTTCTTTTGTAATGACAACTTTTACCCTTGTGCAGCTCACAAGGTTACTAGTACAATTAGTACTAATGGAGACCCTGAACTTTTCAGCAGTGTTGGGACTGTTAAGACTTGGGGCTCTTGATGTCTCCTCAGAACATTCTCTTATCCGTACAATCTGTACACCTGTTCAGGGGTGCAGCAGAAGCCTGGAACCCTGCTTGAACTTAGTGCCATGCTGATCTGAGGGTTTGAGTGATAAAGGGTTGACAAATGCACTGTGTTTTTTAAGATAATTTTTTTATCCTCATGTCCCTGTGTGTGTGTCTGTGTATCCATGGTGTGTGCATTATGTGTATGTTCATATATATGTAGGTACACAAGTACAGGTGTGTGTCCATAGGTGCATGTATGTATGTGGAGACTTGAGGCTGACATCTGTTTCCTTGACTGTCCTCTACTTTACAAATGAAATAATGGTCCTTCTGTGAACTTCAGCCTCCCGGCTCAGCTAGTCTGACTGGCTAGCTTTCTCACAGGACCTCCGACCCTCACCCCATCTCTATTTCCCAAGCACTGGGATCACAGCCAGCCTCCATGCGTGGCTGGCATTTACATGGGTCCTCTGAGCCATCTCCCAACTGAACTAACTTCCTAGTGTTGGTCTTACGTTTTTTAATAGATGAAAAACAGAATGATGATTTAATAACGTGGGAGAATTACGTGGAAGCAAATTTCATTGTCCATAAATAAAAATTGTTTTGGCATACAGCCACATCATTTGTTTTCTTGGGGTCTATGGCTGCTTGTTCACTGTAAAAACAGAATTGAGTAATGACAAGTCATCGCCTGCCAGACTCACACAGTTTATTATCTGTCTGCTCACAGAAACAGCTGCCTCACCCAGGACAGATGTTCTGAACTCCACTTTAGCTCCCTTGCACTGTAATTCTTTGACTGAAAAACCAACAGGCATGAGGCAGTCTTTAAGGACAACTTGGATGAGATCAGAGTGGTGTCATCACAGCAGCGGGGAGCAGTGTTCTGGTGATCTCAGAGAAGAGTGATGTGCAAGAAAATGAGTCACTTAAGACACACCCACATTTCAATTTTGGAGTCCTGGAAGTCACAGAGAGGAGATGTGGGGGAGGGGCTGATAGGATGTGGGGTCACAGAGGAGGCATCGTCACAGGACAGCTGAGCAGTGATGAGGAGGGTCCTGGTTGTCCTGGCTTTGGACATGGCTGGGGCATCTTATGCCGTGACATATTTTGACTCCCGTCTTTATCCATTGCTGACCTGTATAAAGCCTAGACATGCGAATCGGCTGGCATTGGCTCAGAGAAAGCAGAGGAACAGAGAATCACCATTTCACTCCATCACTGGTCACTGAAGAATCAGTCCCTACTGCAAGCTCTCATCTGTTTCCTCCACAAGATTCAGAGCCCATGCTGTCGGGGCTGAGGCCAGTGACACAGAATTGGAGACTAGAACAGTGAAAACAGTCTTCCATCATATTAAATCCTAGCTGCATTGAGCCTCTTGCTTAAACCATGGCTAATCCATTTCTCCTTTTCTCTGCTGTACAGCACCTCAGAGGGCAGAAAACTTGGTGAGGGCTGAGTACATTTAGATATTTTCATCATTTATTTTTCTTCCACAGTCTCATCTAGACATCACAGGTAGAGACAATATGCTGTTCAAAATATTGAATTTTTACAGCTGATCATGAGAAATTTGGGGCTCTGAAAGACAACAGCTGTCAGTGACTAAGAAACAGTCCATCTAGACAGGTTCAAACTGGGGAGAGAGTTCAAAATTAACTTCTGTCTCTCTGTAGCTACTATAGGTGGGGGAGAAGACTCCTGTGCCACATGGTCACACAGACTCCCTCCTTCTACATTGCTCTCTAGAGAACTACAAAGGACAACAGAGCACACACTGTCCCATCATTCCTTCCATCTGGTTCCTGCTGGTCAGGAACCACCTGATGGTCTTCAGGCCATGTTGGGGGTAGTACCACAGCTACCCAAGAGTTATAGTGAGCATGTCCTTGACACACCCACATGGGCAACATTGCCCTGCCAAGAAGTTTTTCTTGAACTGACCTCCTGTTCCAAGCATCTCAGTCCCCAACCCCCCAGAATAGGAAGGTCCACCATGAAATGTCATCCATACCAAAGCTGACTTTAAAATAAATCTAAATCTAAGTAATACCTTCCAGGACACATTCTCAGGTCTTGGCTGCCTCAGACTTCTAATGGTTTGAGGCTGTGTTCCATGAACAGTTCCTAAAGTTCAGGGTCCCTTAGTTCCTCTCTACCCTTTCTGATGAATTGGGATGAGAGTTCCTAGTCCTATATACAAGGAGAAAGGGGCCATCACAAGGTGATTCAAGGGCATCTGATCCTCACTAGACATGACCACTGTGTGAGGGAGGCATGTTTTTGAGCACCTATACTAGGTTTGGGTCCTGTACACCACTGCTTATCAGTAGAGGAATAGACGGTTGGTTCATGACTTAATAGAAACATTTAGGGACTTAAATTCTTATTAGAAAACTACCAGCAACAATTCTGTGTTGGCCCTCACTAGCTCATGTAATTGATAAGGATGAAAATGAGCTGACAGTACTTTATAAATAAAGGGTAGAAACTAGCTCAGTAACCATGGTAACAAAGAGCCTTTGTAAAAATTTGGATAATTACAACTCTCTGCTCAAATGCTCCCACACTGGAAGCATTTTGAATTACTAAAGCTTGCTCAAAGCACAGATTCTTCGTGGAACATTCCTCCACAGTCATTAGAACATTCTAGTAACACCTTAAATTTAGTTTATGGAGAACCAAGTTCAGTAAAACTAAAACTGCCAATACTATAAAGTTGTCTTTTTCTTTCTATTAAACTATGATTTCACAATGCTACACAGCATTTCCTCACAGGACAAAAGACGTATATTTTGTTCATTGAAACTAGTCTCTGTCCATACACGCCCTGGAAAGTCACCCAGAAGATGGTGTGGGCACACAGTCAGACATAAGCTTGGATTTTGGCTGGTCGGCTATGGGCAGGAGATCTTTCTGCTCAAGGGATGGAGATTCCCAGCAGCCCCCATGCTTCTTACTTCTCTTCCTCTGTCTCCAGCATTCTGAAGTGTTCAATATGTCTGACGCTCTTTGGGGGAAACAAAAATCAATGTAGTGTCTTGCGCCAATAACTTCAGACTGCAGTATATGTTTCACTTACTGTGCCTTAGCTATTTCTCAGAACTAACCCTTCCAGGCAAGCAGGGCCCTGTGCAAATGTTCTGAGAATTTTTCATCTATCCCCAGCCTATTCTGAAGCAAAAGCCTGGAAATAAAACAGTTAAGTCGCTGATTAGTGCAAGGCAATCTTCTAAGTTTATTCTCCTGTTATTAAAAAAGGACACAGTATCCCCCAGGGCTCTCAGGTTCCCAGTTTCAGAAATCTGAGCATCAGCATATAGAACCATCTAGGGACCAGGGGTAAGCAGATTAAGCTGCCTCATCACTGAGAGATTGATTTGAAATATTTGAGTCTCTGTTAACATATCTACGTGATTTCTTGTAAATGCCTTGAAGAAAATAAAGAATCTTTTCAATGGATTTGCTAAGGCTAAGCTTAACTTGAATGGCAAAGCAATGAATTTTTTACTTTTTTGAGATACCAAGAAAGATGTTTCAAACCTCCTGGCTGTGGATGTTATTAAGGAGATTAGTTACAGAGTGAGCCAATGCTCTTGCAGAAGGCCCAAGGCCCTTCTCTGTGGGGTCCTCAAAGAGCTTAGCTTGCACTGGCCTCCCTTGAAGTTCAAGACAGTTTCTTAACTGTGGCAGAACGGCCACCTGGGAAATCCTTCCTGGATATTTCTTTCTCTTTTTTTTCTCTCTCCATCTTTTAAAAATATATTGCCATAGTTTGCTCCAGTTGTCAGTTTGACACAACTTAAGAGTCACATGAAAAGGAAACCTCAACTGCATACATCAGATTGGGTTGTGGGCATGTCTGTGGGGGATTACCCTGACTCATGTAGAAGTGCCCAGTCCACTGTGGGAGGTACCATTCCCTAGGTAGTCCCAGGTCATATAAGAATGCTATCACAAGGCAGCAAGTGAGCCAGTAAGTGTTCCTGCATGGATTCTGCTTCAAGTTCTTGCCCTGACTTTCCTCAGCAATAGGCTCTGACCTGGGAGCACTAAGCCTTTCCTCCCCTAAGTTGCATTTGGTCAGAGTGTTTTATCAGTAAACACTAGAACAGATAATATGTTCTTTCCTTTGGAATAAAAATGAGTGATTAAGTTAAACAATAATTAATACAGTCACTATTAGTACAATAGAATTTTTTAAAAAGAAGATAAGTAAAGACCCTCTAGTACCTGGCATTTGCCATGTTGTGCTAAATCCGTTTTGGTCACAACTCACATTGGGTCCATCCAATGTGCTATTTGAGCATGTTGACTTCTTAGAGGCAAAAGAGCTTTACAAGGTCATGACAGACCTCACATGTAGCTCTCTGAGCCCACAGCCTTGTTATTAAACACTCCCCCAGGAGGACAGATAACAGGCCCAATCCAGATTTGGAAGGTATCATATATAGGTGAGAGGTAGGCATGTGCAACCATTTACCATGTTGAAAACTTGCAGCCGGTGTCTGTGCAGTCAAGTAACCAAAGAAATCTTAAAAATATGTCATAATGTTTTAAGTATGTTTATGGTTTGCGGCTGCTTTCCTGACTGCCATCATAGGCTGGACATGCCCGGTAAAGTCTCTCACACAGCAGGCACTAACACAGCTTGGTTTTTTGATTGTTTCTCAAAGTCTTTTTTGTTTTTTTCCTGGGGCACAGGACTTCAGGGTCCTCCTCTCTCTTGATGATTTTATCTGGTATGTGATGATCTCTCTTTTAGATTACTGGGTACACATGAGCCTGCACACAGTGCAGACATACAGCCCCTCTAGATTAATTTGGATGAAGCTTGGAAGAGCTTGGGCTACTGTTCCCAGGGTCATTTCTGTACATAGCAGGCTTGGTTAGTATCAGCCCGGCATCTATTTCACTCCATCAGGAATGGACCAGGGTGTCATGTGATACTAAGTCTCAGAGTTGACTGCCCTGGGTCTCAGAGGGCTGGAAACTGTGCTCTCAAGAGTGATCTGAACACTGAGAAGCACTGGAGCCCTAAGGATACTGACTGGAGAGCCTGCCTTGCTTGCATGTGGAAGTTTCAGCTTGTCTGAGAGATCGAAACAAGAACTGATGGATGGGAGATGCTTTTACCACAAAGGGGTTCCTGGAACTCTGGGATGATACCGTGTTATGATTGGGAAGAGTGGCACATCCAACTGTGTTTACAGTCTTCTTGAAACTTGAGATTTCAGTGAGGGAACATATGTCATGCTCCCATAAGGCCTAAGTCCAGGACCAAGAAATGCAAAGCTCCAGGAGGAACTGGTGTCAGCCCTCATGAAGCAAGAGCATTCCCAATTCTCCTCAATCCAACTGGGGGTAGATTACCATATATGACCATGTATGTGGTCTTATGCTAGAAGGCAAGATGCATGTAAGCTGTTCCTACATCTATATTTCTAAAGTAGCCCTGATCCTGGGCTTGAGTGACTACATGTCCCATTGACCTCCTCTGCTCTATCTGTGGCATAGTGCTGGCAAGTGCCACAGGCTGTGTGTATGTGTGTGTGTCACATTCATATGTGGCAGCCTGATCCTCCCAGGTGTATCAGGGGATACAGGAGTTCCCAGATGGAACCCTCACAGGATCAATTAGTATCTAAAAACATTAAAATGACAAATGCTGCATATTCTAGGATATGGGAACTGCTTATTCATTGATGGTATGAGTGCAAACTGGTGCAACCACTATAAAAATCAGTGTGAATGTTCCTACAAAAGCTGGAAATAAATCTACCACATGATCCAGCTATACAACTTTTGGGCACATGCCCAAAGGACTATGTTCTACTGTAGAGGTACCTGCTCATCCATGTTCACTGATGCTATATTTGCAACATCCAGGAAATGGAAACTGCCTAGATATCCATCAGTGCATGAATGGATAATGAAAATGAGGCATATTTACAAGATAGACTATTTTGCAGCAATTAAGAAAGAGATTATGAAATTCACAGGCAAAAAGATGGAGCTGAAAATAATCATTCCAATGTATAAAGACAAATATGGCTTGCTTTTTTATGTATGGATATTACATCATTAGATATGCATTTCATTTGGAATGTTCATAGAGGTCAGGAAATTAGTAAGAAGCCGTGGGAAGGACTTTAAGGGAGAAGAGGTAGAATGCAGTGGTATAAAGGGTTAAGAGGGAATTATGGATCAGAGAAAGGGTTAGAAGAAGTAGTGGGGGGGGGGAATACGGTAGAAGGTGGAAACTTGGAGGGGCAAATAATACTAAAGACTTTTTAAAAAAGCCATATGGAAACCTACCAATTGTAGAAGTTTCCTAAAATACATCTACACACATACATAATAAGAATAAAAATGTAGTTACCCTATAATGAGGCAACCATGCACCTACTAGATATAAGAGGATACCAAAAAAGGCCAGTCATAGGAACAGGTTACATCTTTTAGGGTGTTGGACAGTGAGGTCCCAAAGAGCACCAAACATTATGTGTTATTATCATTGTTCCCAGTTACTTTCCAGAACTTGAAGCTAAGACTCTTGCTGAAGACACTACATTATTGAACATGAAGAAATCAGCTGACTTGGAAACTCCATCCCTACTGACTGGTTTTCAGAATGCTAGAAAGTGCTATGCATGATACCAGAGGTGAAAATTACTCATCAGTAATAATCAGCAGTGAACTATGGGAGCTACAGTAATGACTGGCCTAGCAAGACATGCCCGATGGTGTAATAGTGGTACAAATGGCATAGGGCCACCAATCACTTTCTTATTGGATTTAAGTCCCATACTTGTCACTATACCCGGACTAAGAATCACACACGTGCACACACATATAGATATGCATACATATACATACATACGAACTCACAGAGGTTGTGATGGAACATACAAGACCTTGTAAAGCTGTTCCCCCCCCCCCAAGACAGGGTCTCTCTTTGCAGCTCTAGTTATCCTGAAACTGGCTCTGTTGACCAGCCTGGCCCCAAACTCACGGAGATTCATTGACCTCTGTCTCCCAAGTGCTGGGATTAAAGATGTGTGCTTCCACCACTGCCCAGTGACCTTGTGAACTTAAACAAGACCAAACTCCAGTGTGGAGAGAGGAGGTAGGCATGAAATCCTATTTCAGCCATGGAGCTATTGACAGTTGACAGCTGCTGGTAGAAAGAACAAACATCTTCTTTAAGGATGTAGCTCCTAGTAGGCTTGTCACACTCCAGGGGAAGGCCACACACCCAAAACTTTTTGAGTAGCTCAAATCAAAATTGATGGGAAAAACAAAACTCCAAAATTAAGGTGGGAAGGGAAAAGGAAGGTGGATCCAGAAGGCTTGCAGGAGGCAAGAGGACATGGTCAAAACCCACTGTATAAAATTCTCAAAAAACTAATAAGATGCATTTTAATAAGCTCTTAACTCCGCTTCAGAAAAGAAGTAGAGGCCTTCTCACTATTGGCCTTTGAAGACACATTGAAATGAGCTTGTGAGGGAGAGTGGGGGCCTGCCAGACGCACACTGTCTGTCCTCTGGTGCATTCCCAAGAGCCCGAAGCACAAATTTCAACGTCTCAATATCCATTTTTATGGCCTTTGGTTTAGCAGCGCAAGGGGTCTGGGCTCTTCAGGAGGGTTTAAATTCCTTTCCCAATTTTGATGTGGTGGTGAATACTGATGGTCAACTTGACAGAATTTAGAATCACCAAGGAGACAAGCTTTGGCCATACCTATGAGGATTGTACAATCAGGTCAATCAAGGTGATGAGTCTCACCCCAGGTATGGGTAGCATCATTCACTAGGATGGAGCCCTGGATGGCACAAAAATCTGAAAGCCAGCATCCTTGACTTCTTGACTATGGATGCAATGTGGCCAGACATTTCATGCTCTTGACACTGTGCTCACCTATGAAGGTGGACTGTTCTCTCAAACTGTGAGCCAACACAAATTATTCCTTAAGTGGCCTTGGTTGGTCAGGTATTATGTCATACCAAGACAACTAAAAACATCTGACTTCTCCCAGATGCAGACAAGTGTCCTAACTCTTGGAGTGGGTAAAGGGACACACACACATTTGTCCTGGGAGCACTCAGACAATTTCCCCATGAGCACCTCCCCTTTCATAGAAGCACCAATGGGTTCAGTGAAGCCCCTTGGTGGTTCAGAAGTTGAATCCAGCCACTACAGCAGCTGCCCCATGGGCACACACTCAGCATCTTCACCCTGCAGGTCTTACCTTCGTACAGCCAGTCACTGAGGCCATTGTAGACCACGCCCTCCTTCCCTGTAGAGACCACTCGGATTGCCTGCTTCCCAACATGTGCACAGTAGTAGATGTTGTTCTCAAAGATAAATATCTAATTTGGAAAGAAGAAACAACAGCAGAATTAAGCAAGGTAAGGTCTTAGGTGTTCTTAAATTTGGAACTGCCAGGCTTTTGTTTTCTTGCTGTGTGTATTTGATTGAACAAACATGGTCATAGAATCATTTGTGGTTGATTTCTCTGCAACGTAATCCATATTTAAGGCTTGATTAGACACTCAAACTCTGCAGAGCTTGTCCAGTGTCACCATTGTTTGTCAATTTATCACCCAAGTTGTTAAGACTGGACAATTTGTGGCTCAAAACTCCTGAGTACTAGAACAGTGGGTACTTGGAATTAGATTGATATTTTAGCAAAGTGGCTTTTCCTTGTGATTAAATTGTAGGCCAAGGGGCTGGAGATCTTTCTTTATATCTCTCAGCTTTTGAAGGGAGTGGAATGGCTAGTGCCTGACTGAACTTGTCATGTGTCTGGATGGCAGTAGGTAGGTACCATCATGTGACAGTAGTATTCATTATGTTTTGAGGAGTTCATATCTTGATAAGAGCTAGAGTGAAGAGGTGGGGAATCTGGGAAGTCATGGGCTGTCTGGCCCAGGCCAGGGCAGTCCAAGCTTCCTTACAAAAGGGATGAGAAGCAGTTTTATTGGTTACTTAAAAGTTCATTGTCACCAAGAACTTACTCAATCATACTATCCAGCCACAGAACATTCCCAACCATCTCCAGCTGACACTCTGCCCTATGAAGCACAGACATGGACACCTCCCACAGCTCCTGAAACCTAGCACTGTGCTCAACTGTTTGTGAACTGTTCATTTAAGGCTGCTCATATACCAGGCAGTATCCGTCCCGTGGCTGGTTTATTTCACTGAACACAATGTCCTTAGGGGCTATCTATGTTACAGCATGTGCTGAAATGCCTAAGGATGTTTTCATTTGAGATTTGAACACTTGGGATCAGGAGGGACCAAGAAGCTGGAGAGATAGAAAAAACTGCAGAGAGAGACCAGATCTGGAGTGGGCAAAGCAGGTGGAGAAATGGGGTCAAGATTTTTGGGAGCAGAGGATCAATAAAGAAGGGGCAGAGAACCAGTTTCTGAAGATTGGCGGGAGGAGATTGGCAGCCACAGAGAGCTTTTGAATAATGTTTGGGTAGGAACCACACATTCAGATGCAGGTCTGCTGAGGGTGGGTGCACTGTCTGTGTGGTCAGATAAGAGGGGCAAGAGTCTGAGACGATGACTGTAGTCATCACGGATGTGACCACATATATAGTGGGACTATGTTCTGGTACATTGTGAATATTTGCTCCTCCTACTGGTTTAGTAAAAAGATGATTGGTAGAAGGCAGACAGGAAGTGTGGGTGGGGCTATCAGACTAAGAAAACTCTGGGAACAGGAAGAGCAGAGCAGAGACACCAAAGAGATGCCAGATGAGATGCCAGCAGAAGCAGAGGAAAGAAGCCGAAATGCTGCTCTGAGGAAAGGTACTGAGCCACATTGCTAAACAAGATAAGAATCATGGGTTAGTTTAAGAGCAAGAGCTGGCTAACAATATGTCTGAGCCACAGGTTGATCAGCATAAAATTAATGTAAGTGTCTGAGTGTTTTTGTGGGACTGTGGGTCTGTGGGTCTGGACCACAGGCTGGATGGGTCAGAAACTTATTATTACATACACAGATGGAGGAGACAGAGCAGTGTGTTAGCAAGCAGTGACCCTGGCATGAGGGAGTTGAGGACTGAGATGATGGGCAGTGACATTGTTTTCTGGCCATTCTCTTGGACCCCAGATGACTCCTCCTTTCTAGGGGAAGAGTCAGAGGTGGTCCATGTGATGGTTCTCAGAGTGCAACATAACAAATGAAACTGGAGAGCTTTAAAAGAAGTTCCTAGTACTCAGACCATCAACTCAGCCAGAGTCTCTGGAGTGGGTCTCAGGCAGTGGCATTTGGAAGAACATTCTGGTGACTTTGTGTGCAGTCAAATTTAAGATTCAGTGGCCCAGGGATTAGCTCAGCTCCAAAGCTGTCATGCTGAGTTAGTCTACGTACAGAGCCCAAGTCAATTCTGGCCATGCTTTGAGTATCTGGATCTAAACATTACAGTGTGAAGACCACAGCAGCTGGAGAACGGATCAGGAAATAAAGCCAATTTTGTTTGTTGTTTGCTTTTCTTTAAAGGAAATCTAAAAAAGAATATTGAGAGAAAGTATTTTTTTTTTTATTATAGAAAACCAAAACCATGGACTATTTTGTGCCTCCTTTGTTTATAGTACTGGAAATTAAGCATAGAGTTTTGCCTGAGTTGTACCCCCTCCCCAGGCTTTCCTTTCACTTTTCATTTTGAAGGCTTCACTAAACTCTCCAGGCTGACCTTGAACTGGGATGACAGGCCTGAACTCCAGATCTGTGAATGTTTATGTTAAAATACAGTATGGTGGCTCTGGAAGCTTCTTTAGTTACTGGTTTTTACTGTAAGCTTCCCACTTTTTAATGTGTTCATTTCAACCTGAAGGAAGCTGGAAACCTTCCAGAAGCCAGCGTACACTCTAATTTAATTTAAGCACCTGTTCTTACAGGTTTGCCTAAGATGAACTCCTAAATTTCAGCTCCCCTTATGCACTCAGCTGGCAATGGCTCTTTGAATCAAGTCAGGCTGTAGCCAATTAGTACTTTGCATAAATAAAATATGCAGTGATGGGTATCAAAGCCTCTTCTGCCTCGGCTTTCAGGAGCAAGCAACAGAGAAGAGTGCTTGAGTATTCTTCATATTTGCTGCTCTGCATTTGGGCAATGATGTCAGGTAGGGAAGGTAAGACATTGTCTGTGCTGCCTGTGAATCTGTGGTATTCGGCACAAGGACAGTGAAATGCTGGGGTGTAGCTCCTGGCCCATCAGTGTTGGGATACATGGCTGACTTGTCCTTTCTTACCCATTAGGCACACAGCAGGCAGAAGGTTCAGCCTCTTATTCTTCCAAGTGGATAAAGCAAGGACTGACAACGTTCCAGAAGAGGTTGCTGACATTAATAACTGGTTGTACATGTCTCAATCCCTCTGCCTAGCCCACATTAGCTTCTTAGCCTTGGCTTGCTATGATCTAATACAGAAGGGAGCCTTCTATACCCTCGCTCACCTCACAGATTCCAGCCACAGTTGTCTTTACCAAAGGACCATTTTCCTCATGCCCTTGAGTTCCATTTCCTCTCACTTCAGAATACAATTTACTATCTGGTAGTGAAGGTCCTCCATGACTAAAGTCTGTCTATGGTGCTGGTTCTTTCTTCCCTGCAGGCTGGGCTGAGGTGCTGTGTGTGATGACACGTGAGTAAGGGCTGTCAGTGGCAGCTCCAGGTCAAAGTAAGAATCCAATTGCACATGGCTCAGGGTGCTCTGGGCTATGGTAGCGGATACCAAATACCAGGAATAGGATGAGTAGGATGTACCCTCAAGCCAGTTACTAGCTTCTGTGGGACTTGATTTTAGTAGATGTCTCCACCTTGTGACATTACTTTGGGAGGTTCTGGAAACTTTTGGCTGGAGAAAATAGATTGTTAAGGGCATGCCTTAGTATGGGTGTGAAGGTAAGTAAGTGCGGTCCTGAAAACAGCAATTTCAAGAGCACACCTCCTACTAATTGTCTTACACACTCACTCTGTCTGGGGTGTTAGTGGAGGCTCCACAGGAAGGCACCATGTGAGTGGGAATGCAAAGGATGGATGCTTTCCATTTCTATCAGGTCTAAATTACCCTTTCTCCTCTTTTCTTCTTCTTGTGGACTGGGTATGAAGTGTCCTCCACAGGCACCCACGTTAAACACTTGGTCCCCAGTAAGGGGAGCTATTGTGGGAGTGTGATGGTTAATGCTAACTGTCAACCCGATAGGGTCTAGAATCACCAGGGAGACAAACCTCTGAGTGTGTCTGTGAGGGAGCTTCTGGATTAGGTTAACTGAGGCAGAAGACAGTTTAAATGTGGTGGTATTATTCTATAGGTAGGGTCCTCAACTAAAACAAAAGAGAAATTCAGCTGACCACTAACATTCATCTCTCTCTGGATTCGATGGTCAACCACCTCATGTTCTTGATGACATGTGTGGGGATATTTTCAAATATAATAATAATAATAAAAAAAACCAGCCGGAGATGTCAGAAGAGGATGTCTAGGAGGATCAGACAGTGGTAACTCATACCTTTAATCCCAACACAGGGAATATCCTGGGAGTGGTGACCTATGCCCTTGATCCAATCTGAGTTGAGGTCATTTTAGTTTACAGAAGGAGTTCCAAGCTCCCAGGCCGGCACTGGTGGTGCCACGCCTTAACTGAGCCAAGAGAGTATTTAAGGCAGGCATGGAAAGACAGAGAAGGCAGAAGAAGCCAGGAGGAGCGAGGCTGAGGAAGCTGGAAGACAGCTGGGGGAGATCTGACTGTGGTGTTTCTTCTCTGATACCTCAGATTTCCCTGAGATTTGGCTCTGAGTCTCCTTTATTCGTGCAATAGACATGCCTTTCCAACCATGATGGACAGTTTCCCTGCCAGAAAAACAATGAATCCAGGGAGGGTGTAGAAACTGCAGAAGATGGTGATTGCCTGGAAGTCAGATGTTGGTCTCATTCCCATAATTCCCTCCTTCTCTCTTTCTGTTTGCTGTCCATCATGACCTGAATAAACTTTTCTGTGTCAGACTCTTCTCTCTCTGAGCTCAAGCAATTGGGGCCAACTGACTATGGATTTGGAGGATGAACATGTCAGATAATGACATGAATATGAGGAAGGCTTGAAGATCAGGAATTGATGTGCAAATCCTCTGAGGACCATATCGCAGTCCTTTTGACCTGACAGGCTGCTATTTGAGGGGGGAACACTACAGCCCTAAATTCTCTCTTAAGTGCTTTAGATAGCCTGTCATAATTCCTCTTCATCCACACCATGTTAGCAAGTGCTTTGATGATAAGGTTAGAAAAATGGACGGGTACTCAGTTCTTTCTTCAGAAAATCATATTGAAATTACTCTAGGCATTGAGGTACAGAAGCTGAGCAAACAACCCTTTATGAAATCATTCCTCTTATCCCTCCTTCTGGGACCACATAGAACTTTTCCTGGGATTCCATACCACCTCTTACCTATCCTCTGTTATTTTCCACCTCAGATCCCTTTAGGACAGGTTTATCTCTTGCTGCCCACGTATGCCTACTCACTCCTCCTTGGGCAAGGTACTCTAGTATGTTATTTACCTTTTCTTGGCCATGCTGTGTCTTCCTGTACAAGGAGGGGCAGAATTTTCTCTTCTCTTTGACTTATGTTTGCTATGGTTGAATCTCCACCACATTTTTCTTCAAACATGCTCCTATATATATATATGAGTGTGGTAGTTTGAATGGTAAAGGTCCCGAATTGGCACATATAGTCATATCCTTGGTCCTCTTCTGGTGGAACTATTTGAGAAGGATTAGAAGGTGTAGCCTTGTTGGAGGAGGTGTGTCACTAGAAAAGGACTTTGAAGTTTCAAAAGACTGGAGACTTTCCCAATGTTTCTTCTGTCGTCTGCCTGCAGATCAAGATGTGAACTCCCAGATGTTACTGCCACCATGCCTTTGTTCTGCACTCATGGACACTAACCCTATAAAATGGTAAGCCCAGTTAAAGGCTTTCTTTTATAATTTGCCTTTGTTGTGATTACTTTTGCAGCAAAAGAAAAGGAACTACTAGCACCAACTTCTGTCTTAGTTACAGTTTCTATTGCCATGAACAAACAGCCCAAGGCAGCTTATTGGAGGGATAGGACTCCATCACCATCATGGTGGGGAGCGTGGCAGCAAACAGGTAGGATGATGTTGAAGCAGCAGCTGAGTGCTTACATCCTCATTCATAAACAGAAAGCAGAGAGCATACCATGAATGGCTTCAGTCTTCTGAAACCTTAAAGCCCACCCTCAGTGACACACCTCCTTTAATAGGCCACACCTTCCTAATCCTTCCCAAACAGTTCCACCAACAAGGGAATAAGTATTCAAACATATGAACCTATGGTAGCCATTCTCATTCAGACCCCACAATGGGATAGGAAAATAGGAGTCTGATGCAGCATAGACTGTTTTTGGTGCATGTGCAGTATGGCAAACTGTGTCTTCTGAATGAATTTTTAGGGAGAATGCCCTGTTAACAACTCATGTCTATGCATAAGTGGGTATGCACATGCATATGATACATTATGGGAAAGGACATTTGAGTAGAGAAAAGCTTATATAACCATCTGTCAATCAAAACAGAGAACCCGTCAACTTACACCCCTAGCATCCAGCTCCTCTTCTCTAGGACCCAATACAAGAAAGCCTCAAATAATGATGAAGGCCTTTGCACACTTAGGTGGGCCACTGCCATTCTTAGCAAAGTACCTAAAACTCTTAATTGTGTTTTATTCTTAATAAAACTAATTGATGTTTTACTTTTGTGTGTTTATCTTTCTCAGTTTCTTAAAGAAGGCACCAGGAACTGGAAAACAACCAGAGACTTCCAGTGATGGTCTGAAACGGACTAGGCTCCCCAAACTGTCTTTCCTGTGTGTGGATATTTGTGGTGGTTTGAATCAAAAAACCCCCCATGGGATCATAGATTTGAATCCTTGGTTATTTGGGAGTGGCACTACTCAACAGAGATTAGGGGTATTTATTGAAGGAAGCATGTCACTGGTGGTGGGCTTTGGGGTTCCATAAACCCGTCAGGCCCAGTGACTCTCTCTTTGCCTGCTGCTTGCCTATCTGGATGTAAAACTCTAAGCTACCTCTCCACACCATGTCTGCCTGTATGCTTTCATTGCTTCCCACCATAATAATGGACTAAATCTCTGAATGTAGGCAAGTCCCTATTAAATTCTTCTCTTAGAAGAGTTGTTGTGGTCATGACATCTCTTCACAGCAATAATACACTGACTAAGACACTATTTTTCCTCTTTTCATGGAAGAAAGCTCACCAGTATTAATCTGAATAATAATCTGAATCATCTGGGTATAACCAATAGGGACCTCTAATCTCTCTCTCTCTCTCTCTCTCTCTCTCTCTCTCTCTCTCTCTCTCTCTCTCTCTCTCTGTGCGTGTGCGTGTGTGTGAGAGAGAGAGAGATGAGAGAGAATGGATACCTTTAATATTTATACAACCAACTCACAGAGCACTATAGGGAGATTACAGCCACATGCTCTAAGGCTGGCTACCATACAGTTGAAAGAGACACAGCTGAAGAGGTGGATAATTACACGAGGAACCAGGGATGAGATAATTACTATAACTGGGTGAAATCAGCTCTTAGTTTCAGAACATCAAGGCCAAAGGGAACCACATAAATAGCTTAGTGTTTGACATAAAGATAGTGGCAGAGCAGTGGGTGGGACAATGGCAGAGGGAGGACACTGGCCTTGGAGGAGAACCCAGATCGTGGTCTATAGCCTCTGGATGCCTGGCTCTGGCAGGCCACGTGCCCTTATTTCATCTTATCTCCTTTACTGAAAAAGAGGGCTTGGAAGGGTTATCTCTAAGAGAGGTCTTCTGTCTGTGACTATATTGAATCTAAAATTCCCAAGAACATTTATAACCAAAAGATACCTGTAGAAAATTGACTAGTTATTATATGGCCAGGTTGTCTGAAGTGAGAGATATTTACTACAGAACAGTTATGATGAACCCATCTCTCTCACCAAAGGTGGAAGTAGATCTTCTCCTATGGTGATTAAAAGCCTCAGTGTTCACATTTCCTAAGCTTCCCCTCAACCACTGATTTACACAACTGTCCAAGGCTCTAGATTACCTCCAGATGATAGTGAATGTTCCAGCTGCCTCTCCTGCTCCATTCTCCTCTTTCTCTTGTGTTACTGCATCAAACATGACTTTCCTGACATGTCCCCAGCTGATGTCATAATTTGTTATAGAAAACTATTTGTGCAGGCCTTCCTAATCTGTGACACAGCAATACACTGTTATCTAAAAGCTTATACAAGAACTGTGTATGTAATCAAGTAACAAAACCACCAAAAATAGAATAAAAAACAAACCTCATGTTTTAATTAAGTTTGTGATTTTCTGTTTGGCCACATTCATAGCTGACCTTGGACACATGTGGTAGGTGGGCTTTGGCTTTGATACGTCTGTTAGGGTAAAACAGACTGGTTGGATAACTGTGGAAAAATCATCAGTCATAAGGAGTTTATGTGTTTCTCAAGATTGCTGAATAAATCTCTGTTGGGGCTGGGAACACTGCAGGAAACACTCCATGGCTGACTCATGCTGTGGAACATCACACACAATAAAACAGCGAAGGTGGTATGTCCTCTGTGGGTGGCAGAAAGAAGCTGAGCAAAGATTTCTCCAGTCACAGCTGAGGTGTGCTGGTCAGCTGGTGTCTCTTGATGGTCATGGTCTCTGTTCAAACTACAAAGGCTGGTTCTAGCCCCAGGAGCAGTTTCAGTAACAGGCCACGGAAGGGTAAATTAAAATTACCAGCGATGAGTCAGAGATTGAAAAACTCTCTGCTCTCCTGCATAGAACTTGGCCTGCTGCTACCTTTCTGTTCCTGTTGTTTGGGAACCTTGCAAAGGGGGACTATCAAGTCTCCCGACAGCATGGTATGTGAAAAGTACATCTGGGTGAGAGGTGCTCATGGCAGGCATAGACATAGAAGACAGCTGCGAACACACCGACTGACATCAGGGGTTCTCACTCAGTATGAGCCTGCCGAGCTCTCCAGTATGTTAGTTTGTAACTACCTAGAATTCAGACCAGTAGTTTCCAAGGAATAAGGCAGGAGCACGCTCACACTCACTTGCAAGCGTTCTCTTGTCTTATAAGAATATGTGGGCAGATCTCCTAGAGCTGGAGTTGCAGGTAGTTCTGAGCTGTCTGACATGATAGCTGGGAACTAGTCATAGCAACGGTTTTTAATGGCTGTGATGGAAAAACAAACACGACCAAAAGCCAATGTGAGAAAGAAGGGGTTATTTTGCTTACAGTTCCACTGGCCATAGACCATTATCAAAGTAAGTCAGGGCAGGAACTCAAGGCAGGAACTTGACAGAAGGAAGTAATGCAGAGGTCGCAGAGGAATGATACTTACTGGCTTGCTCTTCACGGCTTGCTGAGCCTCCTTTCTTACAGAAACCAGGGTCACCTGCTCAGAGGGGGCCCCACCTACAAAGGGCTGGGCCCCTACACATCTATCACTGATTAAGAATATACTCCTCAGGCTTACCTGCAGCCTGATCTTATAGAGGCTTTTCTCAGTTGAGGCTCCTTCCTCTCCAGTGACTCTGGCGTGGGTCAAGTTGATATAAACCAGCCAGCACAGATCCAAACTTGGGTCCCTTGCAGGTCATGCACTTAAGAGCTGAGCTGTCTCTTCAGACCCCATGTATAGTATATTAATTGTTCCTTGGTTGTTTGTACATTGTGTTTTTACTGCAATAGTAATACTGTGTGCATTTCTATATGAAAAACACTGTCAGTGACTTATCTTCCTGAGACCAGCTTCTATAAATGGAAATCACAGGCCATGCTCATTGTGCTATAAATGTATAGATAAAGTTCATGAATAAGGAGATCAAATAATTGCACAGAGGGCTAAAGTGCCAGTGTGCCTGTGATGATGGAAATAAATTGTACCACATGGTGACTATTTTGATTATCAACTTATCAAAGTCAGAACTAAAACGATGTTGAATACCATTATGAATGCAACATTCTTCCCCACAGTGTTCAGACTGGCAGAGTTCATGGGGAAGCAGCCAGCAGACCCTACAAGGAGGTTTCTCTTGCATTAATTAAATGAAGAAAGATCACTCATGGAGCGGTAGACATGTTCAGCTACATACATTTTGAGGCAGAAGGGTTGGGGCTAGCATTCTGTCATGCAACACCATAGCTACGACTGACAGTGATTTGCTATCTATCTCAAAACACCCAAAGAGATGATCTGGAATAGTCTCAACACAAAGACAGAAACAATAATTACCCTGGCTAGATTACCACAACTGTATATATGTGTATGGACGCACCATACTGCAGCCCATATATGTACAATTACATAACTGTTAAAATGATCACAAATAAGACCGAAGAGTGGCTCAGTTGGCAAAGACACTTGTGACCAAGTCCAACAACCTAAGCTCAACTCCTGGAATCTACATGTTAGAAGAAGACAACCGACACTACACATTGCCATCTGACTCCACATGCCTGCCATAGCACATGCACATGAGTGCGCATGCACACACATGGAAGTATAACAATAAAATAACATTACTGCAGAGAGAAACAGGAAGAAAAGAAACGCGAGAGCTCAGTAGCCTGAGCATGGAGAGAGGTGACCCACAGATTTACATGCATATGCCTGCATGCTTTCTCAGGAACCCAGGAGAGCAGCAGGCTCAATGGCCCAAGAACTGAGAGGGTGATGACATACAGATTTACATGCACACACCACACACTCACACGTGCTCCTCACGGAAGCTGCTCCAAATAGCTGGAAATCATTCCCTGTGTATAGAGCTCAATTTCATGACTGACTGTTCAATATACAGACAATATAAACATATTTCTTTTCTCCACACTTCAACCATTTCACTGTCCAAGAAAGTAAAGTGCCTATTATCAATCTGTCATTTTGGTGGGAACAGCCAGTGCTCTTGGTTATGACAGCTTTGAAGACTTGGCGAGTCTTAACCAAGTCCATATTAATAGTGTCAGTCCCAAGAATCCCTCTTAGACCACATGCTAGATGATTTTTGCAGTGACTCAGATTCCCAGTTTAGTCTCAGAATCAATAATAATGTTATTAGCTCATAATGTGCATGATGTTCTTTGGTATTTCATTGCTTTATATTTTAATAATGACCAGTTTACTTCACATCTCCCCATCACTCTGTCAGCCTGAGACTCAGCACACTTGATTCTTTCTTTTAGGTCCTGCTCAGGCAGCTGCAGGATGTGGCAACGACCCATTGAATTGTTCTGTCATTTGATGCCCCTTCTGTAAAACATGAATGATCACACTCGCTGAGCCTCTAAGGATAACAGGTGATCATCTTCAGGACAAGCCTTTTGAACATACTTAAAGTTAACACGTTATTAGTGTAATCAGTATCATGGGCCAGGCTTATCCTCCCCACTGATGACATCATTCTCACCAGAGCATCCTTGTCTTTCTCCTGCTCCAACGAGTCCTCCCCTGCCCTTTCCTAGAAAATTCAAAGTAATGTCTCCCCTTAAATCTCTATTCCAGTGAGTTAGATACGATTTAACCCCCAAAGGTAAAACTCAGAAGGAAAAGAGGAGGGTTTAAGCTAGACTGACCATGCATCTTTCCAGAGAGTACTGGTCACTGCCCTTCCCCAGTGCCTCCCAGAACCAAGACAGAGTCCAGAAGCCATGGAGGAGATTTGCCTACTAGTATGGTTCTCAACAGAGAAGGCAAAGTCTTTTCTAAGATGTTGACTGGGAAAAATATCAGGACATTCCATATCCATTTAATCCATATTTTACACAGAGAATTTTAATGTACTACTTATCAAATACTAAGGGAAAAAACCCCTTAAAAACAGCACACTCAGTGTTGATGGCTGAGATACTTGGTTTGATACAGGAGTGAGGGAGCTTCATAACTAAGTACATAGTTGCAGTCCTCCTGATGCTTTAGGGGTAGAAAGGGGTCTCAGCCATGGTAACAATGTGCACCACAACTTCACAAACCTATGTGGTTTACAAACTCCCTTCCCCATGGTGGGTCTGTGAGACACAGGGGCTGACCATAGGATAGCCTGGGAAGGCTTCCAGATATTCAGCAGCTGTTGGCAGCTGCTGTGAGGAACCTCCAAGTATCTTAAGGTCAGGTAAGAGGGCATGCCATTCAGTTCGTCTGTAGGGTTGGCAGGTCCATTTTGACAGTCATTCCTGAGCTGAGACCAGAAGATGAATAAGGTGTGGCTAAGATACAAGCATCCCAGGAAACAGGGCTACACTTTCTGAGGTCCTGAGGCAGTTGGGGCACACTCATCAGAGGAACAAAGAGGGTCAGGATGGCTAGATCACGCAGAGAATGTGGGCGCGGGGCTAAGAAAGATGCAAGGAAGGCTAATGAGATTCTTAGAGACACCCTCATAATTGTTTTCCTTTGTCTGAGAGCAATGAGGGACCCATGAAGGGCTGGCTGTGCTCTCACAATGGCTGACTGTCCTAAAAGAGGAAATGAGAGCTTTTCCCCCCACCATACATGTTGTGTGGAAGAGCAGAGTGGATAAGGGAGATCGGCAGAGGGCTAAGATGAGGGATGATCATGGCCACGAAACTGCAGCAAGGCAGGCAGTTCAGCAAATAGTTTGGCAGGTAGAATCCCTACAGTTTGATGCTGCTCTAGACACCAGAGAGGGCCTGGTAGTCATTGAGGAGTCTAGGAGAGCATGTGGCTTGCCCATCATAAATCACTAAAGACAGGTCAGGTATGGAAATCACAAGATCACTTCAGACACACTAAAGGTGGCCTTCTGGGTGGATGTAGAAAGTGATTTCATTTCTCGCTGTGGTCATGAGGAGCTGGAGTTATTCCTGTGCATGGTAGCCCTTTAGCCTCAACCACAGTCAGGCTATTTGTGAAAGTAGCTTTGGAATTTATAGCTAGTCCCTTTTGTCTTTATCCAGCAAGCCATCCACACCTGAGACTCTGCACTGTTCATAGCAGCACCTGACAATCAGCCATCCACTCAGGGCCAGCATCCCAGGCTTAGCCCCATGGATGTCTAGTTCTTTACCCCAGGAACTTGTCACTGTTTTAGCATCTGATTACATGTGCCACCAGGAAAACAGTGGCATCAAATACGTCCCCCAGAAGAATCAACATTCTCCCATGAGCAGACATCTTCCTTCGCATGACTCAGGGCCAAGGTATCTAGAGCCACACGGTGAGCCACTAGAGGGCTGGAAGGTGTGATAAACTTACAAAAGGAGTACTCACAGAGACTTTTCTGGACCCAGCACTCCTCATGCAGGAAGACACCTATTTGGCCTGCATGGAGAGTAGCAATGTTGCTGAATCCTTAGTACAGCCACAGTTGCTGGGCCAGTGAGTTTATTCACCAGCAAATGACTGTAGCATGTACTTGGGGCACAGCTTGGGAGTATGCTAAGCTTCCAGTAGGTAGGACTATCCATTTCAACTCCATTGTCTTTCCCCTCTGCTCCGTGGCTTGAAGTAGTAGGGCATACTGCCATTGTCTTCCCTGGGCCCGTATGGTATTTAGCCCAGGTATGTGTTCCAAGAAATCTATTCGTGCAACATCAGGGGTGACCATTTAGTGCTGCACCCCGATCCCCTGAATGGTTTAGGCTCTTGTTGCCTTCTTCTTGCTCCTGAGTCCAAGTGCTGGAATGATACAGCTCTGGGGTGGTCTTGTTGCAGAGGTGGGGCTGAACATATTGTTTCTGACTACACAGGAAGAACTGTTTCTAGTGACATTAAGATGAGCACCCAGGAATCTGGCCAGAGAGGGACTGCAGGTGGATAGAGGGGGTGAGGAAGAGACAGTCCCCAAGATGACCAGAAGGGAATGAAGAGTCTCACTCTTGGAGTACTATTCCTGGATTCAGCTATGCTAGGTACTAAACACTATTACCCACCACATATGTGGGCACGTGCTTTTCTTGGTTGGTCCCAGTTCCGGGCGGGCTCCTGCCTTTTATTATCGAAACATCTAATGAACATGTGCATCCTAACGAACTGTGAGGCCTCTATCTTCACCTGTCCCCTTTTCTGTTCCCTGGCTCTCCTCATGCCAGGGACACAGATGACATAGATCTACATCCTGGAGGAGGACCTAATCTGCTTCAGGCACTCTTATCTGTACTTGAAGACACAGATCTGAGTGGTAATGGCAGACGGTGCATGCTGGCTCACAGGCTAAGTTCAGCTACTGATACCGTGATTTATGGAGATGGCATCCTGTGTTTGCCACAGGAGAACTCAAGGTTTTGTTATTTTGGCTACTGAGGGCAACTCTGGTGCCATATGGTGATCCATGAGCCTTCACAGTGAGCAGCAGCAGAGATGAAGACAAATGTACCTGAGCAGCAATAGAAATGTGAATGTCTCGCAGGTAAAGGCATTGAGTGTGTTAAATTATGGGCCACACCAGCAGCTCCCGCACATCCTGCCCCCACAGTGCTACTAGATGGTACTTTAGCCGATATATTGATCACATAGACCCAAGAAGAAGGAAGGGGAAGCCCAGGCTAGGGGCAGCACTCAAAGCCAGAGCATGTGGGAAGGCCAAGCTATGTCTATCTCTTGGACATCTGTGTACAGACAGTCCAAGGGGGATCAAGGGTGGCCTCATAAGGGAAATGCTAGCACACAGGTGACAGATCCCACTCTGCCTATGTGGTGAGACAAAGCAAATATCAGGGTGTTTATGGGGCAGTAAGGGCTTCATAGGCACATTATAGCTGAGCCTTCAAAGGGCTCCCACTTGATGCTCCTGGGCACCTTGCTCATGTGTGTGCTGGGGGACAACACCTGGCTGCCCTGGGGGAAACCATGTACTTCTCCTTCATGGGGCTGAAATACTTCGATGTCTGTGCAAATTCTCTCACTGATAATTCACCCAGAGAAGCCGAACACATTTCATACATGGCATTTGGGGAACCTTGGTGAACTCAGAGAAGTATGAGAGGAAAGAAGCACTCTGAAGCTCACCTTCTTTTATGCCCTTCTGCTCAAGAGCTCTGGATTTGAAGCTACCCACACCTTACCATCTGACTGCCAAGTACTTGCCTGCTCTTAGGAGACCTGACTATATTCTCCATCCAGTGGCTAGACCTTGGGCCATCTTATACCTTCTCCCAAGATAATGGTTGTCCTGGAGACAGTGGAAACTGCCTTGTGCATCTGAACACTCCTGCCACTGAGTTATGCACTCCTGTTGCCCTTTGCTTTATCATGTTGTTTCAGTGAGCCGGAAACAACAACTGCCATTTCTGCGCACATTTGCTGTGCACTGACGGATTTTGAGACAAATGCATTTTACACTCAACTGGCATTGACTGTTTTCTAAACAAGGCTCTGAGCATTTTAGCATTTTCACGGACATAATCCTATGATGTCATATCACCATGAGACATCCTCCCACTGTAAGGCCAACAACATAGCCTAGCAGGGGCTGAGCTGAAAGGTGAGGGGCTAGGATTTGCTCTGTGCTTCCCTTGTCCCAAAACTGTGGGAGGGCAAGTGTCACCCTCACTTTGAAGAAGACAGAGATGTGGCTCAGCCACATTAGACTGTGGCTCACTATCACACTGAGAGTAAACAGACCAATCAGAGAAGCATCTTGTGCCATTCAGGGTCAGTGGTTCTCAAATGGCCTGGTTGTGCTGGGCATGAGATAGAATTGATCATTCTTAGGACCTATCCACATCCACTGGGTCAAACACTGGCAGGAACACAGTCAAATGGGGGATGTGAGCCCTTTTGATACAGTGCATGGTGATCATGAGACTTCCACACCAGTCCTTGACGCCTATTTCAGCTGGAAGTCTATGATAAACAGTGTGTACAGACAATGGCTGCTTTAGGCCACTGTAGAGTCTCAAGGAATGAACCTGCACACAGACAAGACATCATGACACCAGAATTCCATGAGTTCAGAGAGAGCTGATGGATTTAGAGGCTGCTGGGAAACAATTTGAAACATACTCGCGCTACACGAGTCTTTCTTGTAACCAAATTTAAACCTCATCATCTGCCAAGAGCCATCCTTGCCTCCAAAGAAGTGAATGAAATTTTACTAATCAATTTTTTTCTTGGAGCATTTCTGGATTAGTTTGGTATATTGTCCAAATACTCACTGAATTTTAGCAAAATGGAAATGCAAGCAGAAATATGTCACTCAAGTGTTTCTGGCTGAAGAGGCTTGGCTGTACTGGCAAATCATGTACACTGGGGACAGCAGGCACGTAACAGAATAGTAGCACTGGGTGTGTAGGGTGAGATGGTCTCTATAGATGTGAAACTAGGCTTATGTGGTGCAATGGTGACAGTGAGTGTGTGGAGTGACAGTGGTTGAGTGGTCACATGGAGTGTAGAGTGGAATGGTGACATTAGACAAGTGAATCTAAATGTTGACACCAACCATGTGGATTGTGACACTCAGTATTTGAAGGGGGCAGTAACTGGTTTGAGCATATGCTGTAGCCTCCCCATATATGACAGGAAAACTCATCATGTATTGCACTGCATCCCTCTCCCCCCAAGTTCCCCAGTTCCTGACATGCACTCTATTCAGTATGAAGAGATGAGCACCAGAGTTCTGGTCTACCAGCAGGGACTGCTCCCAGTGTACAGTCAGGCACCCTTGTACTTCCTGCTTCCTCTGGCTCTGCTTCTCCTGAATGTGGCCCTGTCTATCACCACCTCTACAGGCAGGAATCTAGGGATGACTGGACCTGACATCCTCATTTCAGATACAAATGCTGGAGTTACATGCTGAAAAGAGGGTAACTTAGTGTTGTTTCTCATTGCTGTGACAAAATGCCCTGACACAGGCAACTTAGGGGAGAGATGGCTTAAACACACAGTTCCAGGTTACAGTCCAGCACCAGATGGAAATCTTGACCATGAAGCATCTATCACATTACATCCCAAGTCAAGAGCAAAGGGCAATGGCTAAATGCACGCCAGGATGGGGGTTATTTCACCCATATCCAGTGTAAGGTCACCTCAGTTTACCCAATCAAGAAAACCCCTCCCAGGTATTTTCTGGGAAGAGACTCCCTTCCCAGTGGATTCTACATTGTGTCAAATTGACAAAGCCAATAATCATTTGGCTGGGTATGAGGTACCCAAAGGTGCTAGGCATAGCCTCCTCCATCCATGATCTTCATCATCTTTTCCTTTCTTTTGTTAGCCACTGAAAGGAGACTGAAAGGAAACCCACAAGAAAGATATCAACAGGATTAATTTATAGAAAATAACCAATCTACTATTAAATACATGCACATTTAATTAGCCATGGACTATAACTAAACATAGCTGATTTAAGGAGGCAGAATTGAATTATATTGGCAAAAGCTTTTTAAAAATCACAAAATTAGCATAATTTCTCTACAAATGCATGCTCGCCTGTTCTGGCCAGGCTGCAATCAGAATGGGTGATGAGATGTTCAGAACAGAATTTGCAAGTACGAATCAAGAGATTTAAAAAATTGTTGATATTTTTTTGACTAGATAATTCCACTTCAGGAACATTTTGGGTGCAGAGGTGTTCTGCAGCATGACTGATAATACGAGACACTATAAATAGCCTAGCTGTCAACAGGAAAACAGCTGGTTAAATTTTCATAAACCTTTTCCCTGAAACATTATGTAACTATTAAAATTCTGTTTACAACAGGCTTTTAATTGTCTAAAGAGCTGATCTTGTCATAATGTGCAAAATGGTTGGGTTATCAAATTATTTATAACTTCTGAAGTACATGCAGTCCTGGAAATGAGAAAGTGAACACAAATATTAATAGTAATTATGTATTGTGGGCCCATCAGTGTTAGTAAATGAAGGCTTTTTTCTTATATGTTATACACATATGTATATAAACATGATATATTTTACTTTTCTGCCCTATATTTTTTATTTTTACAAGGGGATAAAAAATACTGGATAAAATCTTGTCATGTGACTCTGGTCTCAGCCATAGGAACTGGATGAGTTGACATGCTGCCATCCCAAGCTTGTGACATGTCTATGTGATGGGAATGACCTGCAGACACATTTCCCACATTCTGTGGGTGCTGACAGAGCTACAGAATATTATTCTAGAAGAGTAGCTTTAACCTGGGCATAGCAGACACCTTCTAGAAACAGGTGACACTTCCAGTTCTAATGATCCCTTCAGCTCACACCTGCTGCCCTTTCTCTTTTGCCCAATCATAGAGACTTATGGTAACTTGGGAACCTCATCATTTATCCCAGCAAGGGATGCCCCAGGACTGCAGTATAAATCTAGCCAGTCCTGGGGATGCCCTGGATATGGTTATGGCCTTGTTTGCTCTTCCAGATTTCTTCTTGGTTCAGTTCAAACCCTCAAAAAGTCCAACAGATCCTTAGATCACTGAATCCAACATCTTGTGGGAGGCCCCTCAGTGCCCACATTGTCCAGTTTACAGTGGAAAGACACTTTCCCTCTAACAAATGACAAACTCCAACAAAAACCAAAGAACATGAGACAATAACCTACCACAACCCCATTCCCAACCTTGTAACTGTCCTCTCATGAAAACCAATGTCTACCTGGCCCGAGAGTAATGAAATTTCTGAGAAAGAATTCAGTCTTACTTTTAAAAAGACCCTGAGGGTTAGAACTGAGGACTCACATGTACATTTAAAGCCAGTAGCTACATCTGCCTCCACAACCCCTGACTTCCTGGGACAGATCATGGCTTTTCCAGAAGGCTCCAGTTTCAGGCTTCACATGGGTATTCACAAGAATTCATTTTCTTATATATCACAGCTTGGAGCCAATTAGTCAGAGCTAGGCTAAAGTCTTCATCTTGCCTCTGGTGTCCAGATACTCAACCTCCTGCCTCAGCCCAGTATGTTTTAGGGGCTGCATACATTGTCTTCACTGCCTGTGCTGAGCCTTCTAGAGTTATACTGCCTGCATCTGTCATACACAGGAGATGTTTGTTTACTATGGGTGATGTGTTACTTCTTCTCAGAGCTAAGGGTAAACTGAGCCCTTCTTCTGCCCTTTAGTGGGGCCATGGCACTCTAGTTCCAAAACTTAGCTCTTATGTCCTTGATATGTCAAGCCAATGTTTGGGGACATGATAATGTCTTTTTTATGTCCTTCAGGCCCTGTGTGTAAGGCTCTGGAAAATGAATAGACTCATAGAATGGCAAGCATTTAGGTTTTTGGTCCCCAGTCAACAGTCTTCATATGTCCTCTGCCAGCCCTTGCCATTGCTGTCTGAGAGCAGGGTACCAGCCCTTGCCATTGCTATCTGAGAGCAGGGTACCAGCCCTTGCCATCGCCATCTGAGAGTGAGGTACCAGCCCTTGCCATTGCTATCTGAGAGCGGGATACCAGCCCTTGCCATTGTTATCTGAGAGCGGGGTACTATGGTCTATGGATAGGTATGTTCTCCATTTAGTCCCACTTAACCCCACAGTACCACGGCCCTGAATCAGCAAGATGTGTCCCAATCTGTCCCAATTCCCAGTGGGACCCTTGATGTACATCCTCCCTCAAACATTGCTCACTGACAATACACAAATGACATTCTGATGAAGTGGCCTTTAAAATGTTCTTAAAGATGGCAGAGCTTATGCTTTAGGTGTACTGGGAGCAGGTGAATCCGCTAATCCAATGTAAGACACAGCAAGGATCTTGTGTACTCAGACATGCAGGTACATTTGATACTAGAGGAAGGAGGAGGAGCTATCTCCCATGGGCTGAATGCTGGCACAGAGGTGGCTCCATACCCAGGAAGTTGCTGGTATGAACTGCTTACACTGTCCTATATAAGCAGAAGTTCTTGAGAATGCCTCAGTTTATCTGGGATGACTGTAAACCTAGGGTTTATGTGGCTCCCATAAATGACAGGGAGAGACCAGAAACATATGGATCTCTCCTATGTGTAGCCTGGATGGAAACCACCCCTAGTCAACACGGGAAACTGTCTATCTGAGTTCCAAATTCCCATGTCTTTGGGTGGTGTTTCCCTCAGACCCTTAGTGCTGAGGCCTGGTTCCCAAAGGACAGGAAGAGAAGCTGGATCTCAGGAAGCCATGGAGTCACGTGGATAGATTTCTATGGGTGGGATGTATGACTGGCTGAAGGACACTTCGGAGAACTCTTTGGCCCCTTCCATCGTGAGAAGACCCAGAGAAAAAGGCAGGAATCTATACCACAATTCCCTGTCAATCAACTCTAGCAGAGCCTTGACTTGAGGAGCAGACTGC
This sequence comes from Phyllotis vaccarum, assembly GCA_033318265.1. Lineage (NCBI taxonomy): Eukaryota > Metazoa > Chordata > Mammalia > Rodentia > Cricetidae > Phyllotis > Phyllotis vaccarum. The sequence continues at coordinate 73,782,706 of JARWLC010000014.1, read as the reverse complement.
AGAACTGTGAGAAATGAACCTCCGCTCTCTTAGAAGTCACCTGGTCTATGACATTTTGTGACAGCAACATAAATGGAGTAAGACACAGACTTACATTCCCCTTCATGTGTATGTGTGTACATCTCTCATCATGATACCCAGGGGCTATTTTGGGTCACATCTTTTATTTGTCCTATGGCTCTGAAGGCCTTTGTAGATTCTTAATGGGTTTCATGACTGTGACATGCCACATGCCAAGAAATCTGTGTTGGTTTTTGGGGGTAGAAGGTGTGGCTGGAAGTAGCCCTGAGTTTGGGATGTCACTGTCTTTTCTGTTTGTTGGTTTGTTTGTTTACTTAATATACAAGTTAGATTATCCAGGGAGAACATCAGTTGAGAAAATGCTTCGTAAGATTGTCCTATAGGCAAACTTTTTGGGGCATTTAAAAAAAAATAGTGATTGATGTAGGAGGGCCCAGCACATGAGGGCCATTCCTGAGCAGGTGGATTGGGCTGTGTAATAAAACAGACTGAGCAAGCCATGGGGAGCAAGCCAGTCAGCCGTGTTTCTCCATGGCCTCTGCTTCAGTCCCTGCCCACAGATTCCTGTCTGGGTCCTGGCCCCAACTTCCTGTCATGAAGAACTATCATCTGTAAAATGAAATGAACTCTTTCTTTCCCAACTTGTCTTTGATCACGGTGTTTTACCACAGCAATGGGAACCCGACTAAGGTGGTGACACCTCAGTGTTGACGCTAATAAACAGATTTGTTTAAAGAAAAACATGTCTGTAACTCTCATAGAATCATAGAATGAGGGGCCTGTTGGGACTCAGTGCTCATCTGGTCAGGAGAGCCCCCAGCCTGTAAGCAGCAGCTGCCAGGGCCTCCCACCTGCCTACGGGGCTGAGTGAGGACATTCCCAAGCTCAGCAGGGAGCACGTGATGGAAGATTTTAATATTCGGCTGACTTTGTGCTGTGAGGATGGTAATTAGCACTTCTGGAAAATCAGTGCACTCCAGAACTGAAGCAAAGTGAAAATGTTAATTAATAAAACAAAATCTCTAAATCCTTATAATATCAGGAGATATCCAAGCTGCATACACTTAGTGTCAGAAAAAAACATGATTGGAGGGGGATGCGATGGAGTTACTGGGACAAGGGTCTTTTTTCTTGTCTCTTGAGCACCTGCTTTCCTGATTAGAAAAGTAGTGTGCTCACAGTCAGCCAACAACAGCCGGCAATTCTCACTGAACTGGAAGCATCATGGTCTGAGAGGAATCACTTCTAGGGAAGCCAAATTATCAACTGTTCATACTTGAAAAGGCTTCTACTCAGGGCAAATATAATCGTTAGTAGATAAATATGAGTTTTTAATAAAAGTATCATGAGGGTTGTAGATATGGCTCAGTAGGTAAAGTGTTTGTCATGCAAGCATAAGGACCCAAGTTTGATCCTCAGTGGATATGTCAAAAGCTGGGCATAGTAACACATGCCTGTGATCCTAGCCCTGGGCAGGTAGAACCAAGTAGATCCAGGAATCTCACTGGCTGGCTTGTTTTGCCAAATAGGTGAACTCCTTGGGTTATGGTAGAGGGTGATAGAAGAATACACTTGATGCCAATATCTGGCCTCCATACACATGCTCATAAATGCAGTTGAATAGGAACATGAGTACAAAACAACACACACACACACACACACACACACACACACACACACACACACACTAACATGAGGAGAGGGACATTGATACCCTGAGCTTTGAACTGACAGAACCGGCATGTCTTTTTAGAATCTGCAGCCATGCCTGAGTTGCACACATCACAACTGGAAAATCTAATTTCCTAAGAGAAATATCCCCCAATTTCTTAATTCTTGATAGCAAAAGTTTGCTAGATTATTTCCCTCAGGACATCAAAAAGTAGCTTAATTTGTGAGAGTGTAGGCACAGGGAATGGACATTCACTGTGGTTGCCCAAATACCGTGCTGTAAATGATGTTACTTGCTGGCTGCCTGCTCTGTACTCCATGTGATTGGCACTGTGCTCTCTGATCTTGCACATCACTTCAGATCCACCTGATAACCACACAGAAGAGGCATCTTAATCATCTCCCTTTATGGATGAGAAAATCGAATAAGAAGGTTCAAGGTCAGAAAGGCTAATGGTCCTGCTTCAAGTTCATGTTTCTTCATTTTGTAATTTGCTCATTGCTTGCACAAAAAAATCATTAGGTCTTTGGCACAGACCCAAAACATTAGATTTCTTCTTCACCCCCACTGGCTGGAAAAGGGAAACACACTTGTCATTTGAATATTTCTAGCCCTATTTAAAGTAACTAACCAAACAGCTTTCTGAGACTCAGTTTCCTTATTTGTAAATAAGGTAAGAAAGACCTGCCACAGGATGTGGTAGCGGTAAAGAGGTAGTGCTTTTGGACTTCTATTGCTGTGAAGAGGCACTGTGATCATGGCAATTCTTATTTAAAAAGCCCCAACATTTAATTGGGATGATTTGCTTACAGTTCCAGAGGTTCAGTCCATTATCACCATGGTGGGGAGCATGGCAGTGTGCAGGCACACATGGTGCTGGCTATAACTTGATCAGAAGACAACAGGAAGTGGATGGAGACATTGAGTATCTTGAAAACTCAAAGCCCACTTCCACAGTGACACACTTCCTCCAACAGTCACAGCTCCTAACAGTACCACTCCCTTTGGGGACCATTTTTCTTTTAAGCCACCACATTCCACTTCCTGGCCCCCATAAGTTTGCAATAATATCATAATGCAAAATACATTTAGTCCAACCTCAAATGCTCATCTATAGTGTATCACAGACTCAACAATGTTTAAAAGTTCAAAGTCTCTTCTGAGACTCATGGCAATGTCTTAACTGTAATCCCCTATAAACTCAAAATCAAAGAGCGGATCCCATACTTCCAGCATATGATGGCATAGGATATACTTTAACATTTCAAAATGCAGGGAAGGGAGCATAGGGAAAAAAAAATGCAGAACCAAAGCAAGACTGAAAACCAGCTGGGCAAACTTCAAGCTCTGCACCTCCATGTCTGATGTCAAAATGCTCTTCAGATCTCAGGCTACCTTTGTTGACTGCAACAAGTGTCTTTATCTTGGGCTGTTTCCACTCCCTGTTAGCAGGTCTCCTTGGCATTTATCCTATGACTCTGGCATCTCTAATATCTTGAGTTCTCCAAGGCAATCCAGGCTTTAACTTCACAGCTTCATAAAATGGCCTCTGTAGGCCTGCATTTGGGGACACCCTTGACACATACCTGGCCTGAGCAGCTTTCTTTAGACATGGAGGCAAATTTCATAATCCATCTCTTCTATCCTTAACCTTAAACCAGAATCCCATGGCTGGGGCTGGAAATGACCCCGGTCAGCTTTCTGTTTTTGATTGTTATCTTTCCCTGTTTAAGCTTGGCTGTCCTTGAACTTTCTCTGTAGATCAGGCTGGCCTCAAACTCTGAGATCCACCAGCCTCTGCTTTATTAGTTCTGGGATTAAAGATATGTTCCACCACACCTGGCTCTGGGCTTTGCTTTAATTCCTTTTCACAAGTTGAAATTTTAGCTGGGTGGGATCTTGCCCTAAGGTTACCACTCCCCTTATTCAATTCTTTTTAGCCCATTTATCTCCTTAAACATGGGATTTAGCTCTATTTCCTTTTCTCAAGCTGTATTATTTTGTATTTTCATTTTCTTACTTTGCTCCTTTTCATTATAAATCTTTATCAGAGTTAATACTAATAATCACACAACAGAATCTATACTAGACTGCTTTGAGATTTCCTTTGCCAGCGGAATTCATCCCAGACTCTTCACTCCTCAGGCAGACTTTTTAAACAAGGCCAAAAGGCAGTCACATTCTTCACCAAAACATCACAAGAATGATCTCCAGGAAACATATTAAAATTCTTCTCTGAAACCTCCTCAGGCAGTTCATCAAATCACTACCAGTATGGCTCATTAGGCATCATTTAAAGCATTCAATTGCTTTTCTAATCTAGAGTCCAAACTTTTTCAAACAAAACCCTAGTCAGGCCTATTACAGCAATACCCCATTCTCTGGTACCAACTTCTGTCTTAGTCAGGGTTCACATTGCTATGAAGAGGCACCATGACAGAAGAGACACCATGGCCATGGCAAAGGACAACATTTAATTGAGGCAGTGGCTTACAGTTCAAAGGTTCAGTCCATTACCAATCATGTCAGGGAGTATGGAAGCATGCAAGCAGACATGGTGCTGGAGAAGTAGCTGAGAGTCCTATATCTTGCTGGCAACAGGAAGTTGACTGTGAGACTGAGGGCTGCTTAAACAAAAGAGACCTGAAAGCTTACCCACACAGTGACACACTTCCTTCAACAAAACCACACCTCCAAATAGTGCCACTCTCATGATCATATGGGGGTCAGTTACATTCAAACTATTGTATATACTCATTTTTATGTCCTCCATAAATGTACACCACCTAGGAGCCAGGTCTCAGGAAGTTGGAGGAGGTGAATGACAGAATGATCTGTAGTGGGATTATGTTCTGGTACATTGTGAATATTTGTCTCTCCTACTGGTTTGATAAAAAGTTGATTGGCCAAAAGGCAAACAGGAAGTGTGGGCAGGGCTACCAGACTAAGAAAACTCTAGGAACAGGAAGAGCAGGGCAGAGACACCACCAGAGGGATGCCAAAGAGATACCAGTAGAAGCCAACAGATGCAGAGGTCAACTATGCTGCTCAGAGAAATGGTACCAAGCCACATGGCTGAAGAGATTAATGAAAATAGATTGAGATAACATGAAAGAGCTAGCTAACAATATGTCTGAAGCCATAGGTCAATCAGCATAAAATAATATAAGCCTTTGTGTAATTATTTGAGACTAAGTGGGACAGAGAGTGGGCCCTGATCTCTGGCCTAGGCCAGAAAGTTCAGCCAGAAACTTTGTATTACAATGGCCCTTCTCTTCTGTGCCATCGGTACATTAAAACATTCTCTCTACTTTTGATTCATTTGGGTTAACTTACAGAAATTGTTAGCTGTGCTTATCTGAATAAAAAATACAAACAAAAAAATTAAAGAAAGATCAGCCGGTCTGAGGACACATCATGGCTCTCTCTTTGTCTGCCCATGATCTCCTTATTCTGAGCTTCAATTTTCTCTGATGTTCTCCATGTGATATCTAGAACTGCATCCCTGACATTGTGGTGATCCTTCCTTTATTCCACAACACTGAGGAACTGTATTTCATTCCATAACAATGAGGGATTGCATGCCATGGGTGAAGCTAAGGGAACAATTTTTGTCTGACTGAGGGAGTAGGTGCATTTTGGAAAAAAAATCCCAAACAATGTTGTAGGTCACAGTAGCTAGCCACATGGGAGGATAGAGTCATAGGACACTGGTAGCAAGCAGATGGTCCCAGAGGCACTAAGTTCTCGTTGGGCCAAGTCTATCTCCCTGAGGCAGAAGAGGTTAGAACAAAGGGACCTGCTTTGGTTTTATTCTCAACTCCTGCTATGAATCAGGTCACAACGAGACTAAACACAGTCTTCTAAGGGAAATTATGAGGGATCTCCTGTGGGGTGAACATGTGGCAGCAGAAAGGAAGATCTATCTCCTCACAGTCACCATGATGGATGGTCTGGGTTGGTTTCTGTACTGATTCCATCATTCCAAAAGGCAGTGATTGCTCTGGGTGGGAAATCAGGTTGTCTGTTTCTGAGAAGGTTTGCTACAATTACTTCCTCTTCATGTAAGTTATCATCATCATTCATTCATCTACCAATAGGCTAATATTTATTTCAAGGCAGTTAAAAATTCTTAATAATGGTTCTGGAAATAAACAAATAAGTAAGCAATAACTCTGAGTGTTGCTAAAAACCAAGTAGCAATAACCTAGAAATCTTAGGATTTATGCCATTTTAAGAGAACTTGAAAGCTCATAGGAACTCATAGGGACTAAATTGGCAATCATGGGAGTGTCTGTTTTGTCTGCTCTCAGGACCCTATTCCTCCTACAGGGTTGCCTTGTCCAACCCTGATATGAAGGTTTGAGTCTACTCTTATTGTATCTTTTTTGCTGTGTTCCAGCTCTGAGGCCCACTCTTTTCTAAAGGTAATTGGAGGAAGAGTGGAAGAGAGTGGGGAAGAGGGGAGGTGGGAGGAGTGGAGAGAGAGGATCAGAATGTATTGTATGAGAGAGAAATCAATCTTAAAAAAGAGAGAGCCCTTGAGGTCTTACATTCCTTGTTGTAAGACAATATCAATTATTTGGACGAACTGGATGCTTACCTACAGCCAAGTCCCATCACTGAGTCTTAGTTCCTGAGTCTGTATTCTCAAGGACTATAATGTTGGGGACCAACAGAATAACGATGATATCATTTGATATTGCTCCGAAGGAGGCTCCTTAATGGTTCAATAAAGAAAAACCCCTGGAAACAATGGCAGCAGAGATGTTAGGGACATGCAGGCATGACAGGGCAGTTAGAATCAGTTTAGTAAAACATAGGGACTGTAAATTGATAGCATTAAAAAATATCTGTTTGCTTATTGTGTGTGCATGTAGGTGAGCATGTGCCAAAGTGCATGTGGAGGTCAGAGAACAACTTGAAGGAATAAGTTCTTTCCTTCCATGGTGTGAGCCCAGGAATTGAACTCAGGCCATCAGGCTTGGCTGCAAATGCCTTTGCCCACTGAACCAGACTGATGGTTCAACAGCATTGTTTTGACATTGGCTGGTTTGCTGGATTTGTAGAAGTGAATTAGGAAGTTAGATTTGGATTTTTAGTAACAATGGTTTGTAGCTACTTTTGTGTTTATACCTATTAAGTATCATTTTAATAAAGTAATTAAAGTCAAATTAATAACATAATTTAGCATAGTTTTGGGCCAGTTTCACTTATGAATGCAGAAAAAAGTCCCAAAGGAAATACCAGATTTAAAATCTATAAATGTATATATGAAAATAAGTAACACCAAAGCCCAAGGATTCTGCTGGCAGGGCAAGGCTGCCTTTGCCCTGACTGACAGAACAGACTTCCACCACAGATAAAGGCGAAGAACCACAAACCATTCACAGGCCAAAACCCTCCTCACAAAGTTCCAAACTCAAAGTAAAGAACAGAATACAAATCACAAGAGTAGCAATGACAGAGCATGGGGGGGAGGTAAGCTTCACAGACTGAGGATGTCAAACAAATCTTCATTTCACACTAAATAGGGGAATCCCAAAGGCATTTCTCTCTCTCTCTCTCTCTCTCTCTCTCTCTCTCTCTCTCTCTCTCTCTCTCTCTCTCTCTCTCTCCCTCTCCCTCTCCCTCTCCCCCTCCCCCTCCCCCTCCCCCTCCCCCTCCCCCTCCCCCCCTCTCTCTCCCTCTCCCCCTCCCCTTTCTGAGATTTAGTTTTCTGTGTATCTGGAACTCACTCTGTAGACCAGGCTAGCCTCAACTCACAGAGATATCTTCCAAGTGCTGGGATTGAGGGTGTGTGCCACCACTGCCTGGCTCTGAAGGCTTTTCTCTAATGACCCATCTTAGTTTCTTTCCCTGTTGCTCTGAGAAAAGCAAGTTTAGGGAGAAAGGGTTTATTTTACTTAACATTTCAAGGAGACATTTCATTAAAGAGGTCACGTTGTCTACACAGTCAGGAAGCAGAGTGCAATGGATGCATACTGCTGCTCAGCACCCTGTCTCTGTTTATACAGTTCGGGATCCCAGCCAGGGGATAATACCAGCCATGGTTGGCAGGTCTCCCCATCTCAGTTAATGCAACCAAGATAACTGCCTCCACTTCTCACAATCAGAGACATGTTTCCCAGGTTATACCAGATTTAGTTAATTTGACGATTAACACCAACTATTACAATCATATACAAAATAAGGCCTCTCCATTATTATTTATGTCTCTTCCGCATGGGGATGGCAGTTGGAGAGGGAACAGTAGAGTAAGAAAAAGAAGCAAGGAGAAGTGAATGAAAAGGGAAGAAATGAGTTTGTTGTCATTGGGAGAGAATGTGGCTGTTGAGTCCTAATCTAAGGGAGTACATGGACATGAGAGGAGAGTAGAATGATACGCCACCACTGAGGTCAAGGGATGGGAAATCAGTATGAAATGTCAAGTGTAGTTAGTAACTAGCACACACAGGTGAGAAACACTTCGAATTAAATTAATTAAAAAATTATCCAAGGAACATACCGAAGAATAAAGTTAAACCAAAAAATTGCAATCAATGTATGGAAAAATTTATAAGATGCCAGTGAGAAATATTCATTAAAAAGTAAATGGGACTGGAGAGATGGTGCAGCAGTTAAGAGTACTTACTGCTCTTACAGAAAATAAGGGTTCAGTTCCCAGCACCCACATGGGGCTCACCGTTGTCTGTAACTTCAGTTCCAGTACATCCAGTACCCTTTTCTGGTCTCCAAGGTCATTCATTGTACACATGTAGTGCACACAAACTCAGGGAAGCACACAAATATATACAAGTAAATAAAATCTTTATAAGAAGTAAGTAAATCGGGAACCATACCACACACTGGCTAGTTCAATAGCCCAAACTTGCAATTTCTCCTTCAATTTGTATATAAATTTGATGAAATCAATGATAATTTTCCAAGTGTTTTTAAAGGAATTGAATATGGCTATTTAATTTGTGTGTATGTGGCGTATGTGTATAAAAAGATGCACACATGTACAGGTGTATACAGAGTACCAGAAGCAGCCATTATCCTTGCCAGACATCATGTGTGGGGAACTAGCAGAAGGGAGTTTTATGTCTATGATAAAACTATAATAATAAGAATGCATGGCTTTGCTACCACCACAGTGTAGTAGGCTACAACTGTCCTCATTCACCTTCCAGCTGTTGGGAGGGAGCAGGGAAGAAGGCTGTCAATCAACGGCTCTGTCAATCAAGTGCTTGCTCTTCAGACCAGATCCCCATTTCAGAGGGATTGAGAACATAATTGTGGGAGGTGAGAATATAGAAGTATTAGAACCCAACACAGGGGCATCCCAGCCCTTATGATAGGCAGGACTTTAGATGAGAAGACATGAAATGCAAACCATAAAGGAACGTATTTTGCTGAAATGAACAAGGCTCACTATCACAGCACATGCAAGTGGAGGGAAAAAATTATGTCAGATTTTGTAAATCGGTAACTAAAAAGGAATTAGATTCCCACATATACAAAGAAACCATACACATTTGCACAGAGGTTACCAACCTCTCAGGACAAAAACATGCAGAAAGACATGAACGCTGTTCACGGAAGATGTAATGCAAATGGGAAATGCACCAATGGGAAGATGCTCACACCTCACTAGCAATCAAAGATATGCAAGGTGAAGTCTTCAGAAACTGGTACACCTATGCTAGGAAGCACCACTGAAATAGGCCCAACCCACTGGAAGATTATAAAAAGAGATAAAAGAGGATCTGGAGAGATGGCTCAGCAGTAAACAGCACTGTTGCAGAGGACCCAGGTTCAGTCCCCAGCATCCACATGATGGCTTACAGCTGTCCATCTCAAATTCCAGAGGATCTTATGCCCTCCTTCCTCTGGCCTCCATGGACACCAGTGCATACACATACACACATGCAGATAAAACATTCACAAATAAAATAATAAATCTTTAAATAATGAAATAACTTGCATATCCACAAGCAGGAAAAGGGCGTGGTGATGCATCAGTGCAATAGGCTACCACACAGCACTGAAGCCCAGTCATGGCAGCTTAGATCCACATTCATAAATGTAAGCCTGAATGCAAACACAAAGCCACATGGCAACAGTTCCATCAAGCTAAAAACACACATGATATATTATAAAGGGATCCAGAAACATGTCATTAAGTATTTTCATAACGTTGGGACATATTGGGACAGTGTAAATGCATGTGGTAGAGGAGAGGACAGAGCAGGTGATGATGCCAGTCCTGAAGAATCTTGGTAATGTTCTTATCCCATGCTGAGTGCGGGGACCATGAACACTCCCATCACCCACCTTCATTTATGTGATAATTCAGTAATATATAAGATACATCTGAAAATAAGACCAGTGAAATATGGAAAATTTCTTTAAAAAGTGGGAGGCTACCTTTGGGAAGAGACCCACAAAGCTCACATGTCATGGAAGATGAATGTGGAGCATGTTATCTGATCTAGTGACCCTTCTCTCCAAGAAGAAAAACTTGATTCCATTTGGAGTTCATTTTGGCTTCAGGGTTGGCAGCTCATTTCTGCAACCTGCAACAATGTCATCTGGGTCAATGCTTCATCTACGTTTAGAATGCCCAGAGTAGGGGAAATAAGGACATCCAATTAATGACAGTGAAGGCCACTCTAGGAGGCATCAAGCTTCCATGTATTATAGATGGTCTGGGTGGACTGGAATATAAATATATCAGCGTCCACAGTAATAATCTTTATGTCTACAGGACAAGAGTTATTGACATCACATTACTTGGCCTTGAGAGAAGCAGCAGACTCAGGGAGTGGGTGCTAAGCAATGTTGGGATGCTTCTTCTGGATTGCTGCTCTTATACTACCACTCTGTGGCTGTGAGGACATTAATCTGTTTGATGAACATGTTTTATCACTGTGAAATAGAGGTTTTGTGTGCAAAAGAGAAAGTATTTGTAAAACACCGTATACAATACCAAACCATCAGAGACTGAAATAAAAGACTGTTACATTAGGTTATTAGACCCTAAGCTACCCAGCACACAGGGCAGACTCAGTGTCTGAAACATGCTATGTCTACTGTGACAGACCACTGTTTGGTACCTCGTTGTAAGTTCTATAAGAGGAAAATGACACTGTAATTTATCATCTGGATTCAGAAATAAAAAGAAACAAAGCAAATTTGTAACATCCTGATTTTAGGGTTGCTCTGCCTAAGCAGTGTGAAGAGGACTCATGGCTGGTCACTGCCATAAATGCCTGCAGATATAAGGAACAGAGCCACTTGGAAGCAGCAGGTTCCTGGGCGTGTTTAGACTGGTAGAGAACACATACTCTTGTCAGTGGTCTAGAGGCTCCAAACACATTCTCAGTGTCTCATGCTGGGGCTTATTGAAGAGGTCACTTGGGTCTGGCTCTGTGCAAACATCCATACACAGATGCTTGAATGCTCAAGGTGACCTTGCACCAGAAGCATTTGGGAAACTTAAAGAGATCCTGAGGTGCACACTCTTTCTTAGTCCCAGCCAAGCAAACCTTTGGGCACTTGGCCATGGTGGGAGTATGTATGCAAGTCGTGGTGACCTTGAAGAAGAGTCTTAGCTGTGATCAGCAACCAGGCCTTTTGTTTTATGAAGTGTGCACAGACTGGTGAGCTCTTGACTAGGGACATTTTAGGGTTGTTGGAAGGAAGGATTTATGAGCTTTATGGTTCTACCAGGAAACTGCAAATACCTCAGCACATTTCTTCCCAGCAAAGGACATAAGAGGCAGCTGAATGGATGCCCATCAACTTGGTGCTGTGATCATAGACTCAAACATGACCCTGCTGGGGCTCTGGACAATGCATCAGTGATGGGTTTCTGTTCCTTTCAACAGCTAAGAGATAAGGGACTTTTCTGCCATCTGATTGTTCTTTTGTTATCCTGAGCCTTTTGTTAAAGAGATATCAGAAGGAACCGATTCTGCAATGTGGGAACACACAGGAAATTTAGAAGACAGAATTCACTGAACAAACCCCATTGCAGACTTTGTTCTCTGGTGGTTAGTTGAAGCAGAGGGAGGTGACTTCAGAGGACATTCTGATAGAACACAACTGCTGTTAGCAATCACATCAAGCTGATTTTAAAAAGTGTGAGTTTGTATAGCTACAGAAAAATCAGCTTAATTAAATAAACATATTCGCCTACACATACATTTGCTAGCTCCTGAAATCCGGAGGAGTATAACTTCGAACGATAGTATGGGTAATGGTGACCTGCTGATTTTTAGGGAGAAAAAGTTATGACGTAACTCATGGCTTACGATGAAAGGTCAGATAATTAGAGGCCTCAATAATTAGAAAAAAAGTTTAAAATAAGCTTTAAGGAAGAGGTAGTTGCATTTAGATAATCAATGTGCCTTAGCTATGGCATCTATTCAGCAGCTACACTTCCTGCCTGCCATTTTTGCAATAAGGGCTGAGAGGTGTCAGTGAGATGTAGAAGGTGGGTCTTCTTTGAAGTTGCTTAAAGTCTGATTGGGAAGAAACATAATCAGAAGAGCAGCATGGTATGGTAGGCATGGTGCTAAAGGCAATGGTCCGTGATGGCAGAAAGCAGCAGTAGGCCTGAGCCCAGTTCCAGAAGGCTGAAGTCATCAGTGAAGGAAGCTAACAGCACTTTGAACTGGAGGGACAAGACGTGAGCACTTGAGGTGAGAAGGTGTAAGGTGTTAGGGACCTCACACTGCTCATTATTATTGGGTACCAGCCTGAGAGGGAAGGTCAGCTGAGGAGGTCAGAGAGCAGCTAGGGGCAAGGATGAGGCCTGCACAGCATGCAGAGAAGTCTAGGTTACGTCCTACAGGTGGGGTGTAAGAGTCAGAGCATTATGCACTGCAAGCTCACATGATCAAGTCTTCATTTTCAATGCAATATACAACTTGGACCACTGCAAAGTGGATTGACCAGGGGAACTAAAGTGAGACATCAATTGTGCATGGCCAGAGAAGCAATGATGGTAAAAACCAAAAGCATTCAGATAATTAGGTTTATAACTCACAGAACAAACATCAATTCCTTCCTTCAATGGAGTGGAAATAGCTGAACTACATTTGCATTAAACCCCCTACATTCTCAGAGACATACAACTTGTTCTGCCACTAAAATGGTCTCCCTAGCTCCCTGTGATTAGGTCTGTTACTCTTCTAGAAAAATAAGATGTCCATGCTTTCTGTGAGCCTCATGGCTTGTAAGAAACATCATGTCATGGCGCAGAGACATGGTATAGAGGGGCCCGTCAGAAGAATGAAGCATGGTTACTGTTCAGTATTTACAAAGGTTTCTTTTTAAATATTTCTCTCTCTCTCTCTCTCTCTCTCTCTCTCTCTCTCTCTCTCTCTCTCTCAGTTTGTGCATGTTAGTGCAGTATATTCAGTGGCCAGAAAAGGATGTCAAGTCTACAAACAGTCGTGGGCCACCTAACATGGGCACTGGGAACCAAACTCAGGTCTTGTGAAAAAGCAGCATGTTCTCTTAATCAAGAAGGCATCTGTCCGGTCCTGTAATTGATTTAACCAGCTGTGACTAACAGTGTGGCTGAAGAGGAGTCCTGTGAAGTCCATTTTGACAAAAAGGCTTGGATATACTACAAAGACTCCCTACGTTCTCAGAGGCAAATAAGTGCACCAAATACTGTAGGTGTGAGAAGTCTTGAGTGAATGTATATTATTGATACAGGCTTAGCCATGTCAAGAACCAATGCCTCAGATCTAGAAGAATAGCAAATCCTCTCTGGATGAGGCTCAGAGGGATGTCTAAGTACAAATGTTGACAGTGTGTGCAGAAAATGTCTACCGTATCTCCCCTTGAGAAATTTGTGGCCTGAAGATGACTGCTCCCCCAACAAAGACTGCTCCCCCACAACAGAGACTGCTTCCCCAACAGAGACTGCTCCCCCACAACAGAGACTGCTCCCCCATAGAGACTGCTCCTTCAACAGATTGCTCCCCTAAAGAGACTGCTCTTCCATGGAGACTCCTCCCCCATGGAGACCCCTCTCCACAGAGACTGCTCTCCACAATCAGTTCTTCATTCCCTATGACCACCCAAATTAGGTCAATCTGGAGCCTTACAGAGTGCTACATGTATTTTCCACCCCCTCTCATGCCCATCTGATCTCTGCTTAATAATGTAAAAAACACCCCCAGGACAGCACCTCCATAGTGGTTAGGATGGGGGTCAGTGGAGGACATGGGCCCCTAAGATCTGACTCTCAGTTCCCATGACATTATGAACAAAGTCTTCCCTCATGCCTAGAGACAAAGCAGGACTGAATGGCCCTGGAGTCCAACCAGCTCTGACCTTTTGGTCTGCTCAGTTCAGTCTATTCCTGACAAGTTTCAACAATGACAACTTACTTCCTTATTTTAAAGTCTTCCATAGCAGAGTAAATATGTCATAAAAAAATAAAAATAAAAACCTGGCTGAAGATCCTGCATCCTTCCTTGGGGTTGCTTATAGTGTGGGCTGCTGAGTTAATTAACCATCAGACAAGTAGTTAAATCTAAAATCTTTAGATAATAACCTCAAGCTTTTCCAATTTCCATGAATTCTGGAACTTATATCCATAAATTTGACATTTAATTTTATTTTCACTACAGGATATCATTCATCTAGCAAGTATTGGTGAAACCCCACATTCTGCTCCATACTGAGCAGTGGGCCCAGAAGCCACAAATATGATGGAAAACATCCTTCGTCCTTGAACAGCTCACATTTGATCTGGGAAATAAAGTTATTCAAAAGAGGAAAGTGGAATAATAAAACAAAGAAGCGTATGATTAGCTGCCATGGGATGTGGAACTGGTGATCTTCAGCAGCTCCGAGGGAAAAAAGGTCGTGATTATTCACTGTAGATGAGATGGAGCCATTTTCCAATTATGAAACAATTTGGAGATTTCAAGGGAGAGAGATGTTACGTCCGCCCAAACAGGACCGCTCCTAAGAGTCTTTGTGCAGTACAGAGCAGTCTTAACAGCGTGGGAGCAGATAGCTGCCCACTTCAGGCCGCAGGAAGCATCTCCAGACCCTCAGCATCTGCATTGTCCCTGGCCACAGACACAGCTTCAGCCATACACTCCCTCAATCCATTGACAAGGGCAATTATAATTCCTGCCTTGTTACATTATCCTTAAACATAGCCTTTCACGATGTAGAGCTCTGCTCCTGACCTCTCTCTGATAGATGATCATGAAACTCTCTAATCTAATATTTCCAAGGTTGATATGGAGACTCTGTTCTAAATTTGAATTCTCATAAGAAATATTATACCACCAACCACAATTGCATCAAGGAAGCTCTGATGAGGATAGGAACATGCAAGGAGGTCAGGCCCTGTTTGCAATACTCACATGCTTTTATTCCTAATTTCCTTTCACTAAGTTTGGGTTCTACTGCCTTGCTGGACTCTTCCTTTTGGTATTTCTCCAGCCTTCTTTCCTGCTGTTCTGGCCTCCGGTAATGGTGGTTCTGGTCTATTGAGGTTAACCTTTCAGTTGTAAACTGTGAGTGGGGTCCTGTAGTTCTTGTTTCTCTGCGCCTTGCTTTATTTCACTTAACATAATGCTTCTGCTTTTAATCATGTTGGCACAAATAACAGGATTTCATGTTTCTACTGCGGATACCTGACACATTTTCATCCCCATTGACTTTGGAATGCAGTGCTATAGTGACGCTTCCTCGCCACACCGGCATCATTTCTGATGGATACATGCCTGGTGGTGGGAATGTTAGATCATGAGTCATAGCTCTCTGCTCATTTTTCTGGAGCCACTGTGCTGCTTTCCAAGAGGCTGAATTTGTATCCTTATGAGCTCTTGGTTTGGTCTGTCATTTTACTGACAGCTACTTCAATGCAGAGAGGTGATACCTCACTAAGGCTCCCACCTGATTTCCCTAGTGGTTTCTGATACTAACTTTTTTTTTTTTTTAAAAAAAGATTTATTCAGTTTAATTTTATGAGCATGAATGTTTTGCCTGCATGTATGTATAAGCACTATTACATGTACCTAGTGCCCACAGAGGTCATCTGATGCCCTGGAATTGGAGTGACAGGCAGCTGTGAGCCACCATGTGGGTACTGAGAACTGAACTTGAATCTTCCATAAGAACAAGCCAGTGCTCTTAACCATGGAACCATCCCTCCAGCTTGTAAACATTTTTTTTCTTCATATATCAGTGGACCATTCGGATCAATCCCAAGCCCACTACCTGTTTTAAATAAGATTATTTATGTTTTTGCTATTGAGTTTTCAGATGTATAATTTGCAAGTATTTTCTCCTATGCTGGAGGTTGTATCTTCCAATCATAATTTTTAATACTTCCGTGATAGCTCTTTCAAAATATGATTAGGGTCAGTGTCAGTGTTAGGTTCAGGGTCTGTGTCAGGGTCAGGGTCAGAGCCATTGTCAAGATCAGGGTCAAGGTCAGAGTCAGGGTCAGTGTCAGGGCCAAGTTTAATATTAGGGTCAAAGTCAGGGATAACAGAATTGAGGTCAGGGTTAAGGTTAGAGTTAGGATTAAGGTTAGGATTAGGGTTTGAGTTCAATTAAAATTAGCATTAGGGTCATGGTTGGGGTTAAAGTTAGTGTTACTATTATGGTCTGTGTCAGGTTTCCCCAAATGACCCTTTGTAAACACTTTGGATTCCCCAGCTTTTAGGAATTGTCTGTGTGGATGGCAGTGCTTTGGCTGTACTTATGTACTTGGCTTCCTCACTGAGAAAGCACGTGTGCTTTATGTCTTTTATTGCTTCTCATATTTTTTTTAATGAATTAATTTTCTTTTAGTTTCTTCTATTGTCATGTCATGGGGGAGTTAAAATATGCACATCTTCCATTTCCCCTACAACCTCACAGTTATAAATTTGCTTTCATATTTTTGATTCCTTTCAGATTGATGGTCAGTAGCATGAGTAGCTTCCTGAATCTTCAATAATTGAGTCCTAACGCTCCCATTTTCTTAACTATGATCCTGGCAGTGGACTCCTCCACCGTTCAGGCCAATTGCCAAGGACTTGTCTTATTTACTTGAGTGCAAGTGGATATTAAAGTGATTTGGCCTCATGTAGCTGCTAAGTATGACAGACGTGTTACATTTGAAGGAAACCCTTGGTATAGCTCATTAATCACTTGCTAAACTGCCTCCACCCTTATTTGAGAACACAGAAGGCGAGTTCCATCCCTGAAATATTAATTTCTTGGCTACTTTCATGGATTCAGGGCCCATGATAAATGTTTTTACAGTGAATACCAAATTAACCCAAACTGATTAGCGCTTCTAAGTTATTAATGTGATGTCACTTTGGTCTGGTCTTCTCTGCACACACAATGTTTCATTAACTACTTTCTTCTTTCTGGAAAGATCAATCTTGCTGCCTTCACTGCATCTGTCAACTTCAGCACAGTGCTCCCTGCCCCTTGTTAGGATAGGGAGACCTCAGTAAGTGACAATGCCCTTGGAAAAGTTGCATCATGGGTAGGTGCCTCCATCACTCAGTTTCTTGCTCTTGTCCAGTGAGGACATCAATCTGAAGAGACTCTCTGGGGCTCAGTGACATGGTTACCTGGGATTGGGCTTTATATGTCTCTTGGTGGCCAGATGACCATGAACCTCAGTGGGGCTTGGTGTCATGGCTTACTGGAGATAGGTGGAATAGGTGGTATGGGTAGTGCAGCTCTTGGAGGCTGGTTGGCATGGCTATTTGGTACCGGGAGACATAGTTACACAAACAGAAACATTACTGTCACCTGACAATATCTCCCCAAAGGCACAGGTACCAACTTATGGGGAGCTAAAGACTCAGAGAACTCCAAATTGACATCTTGCTTCAAGAACCTCAACTTTGCTCCCCAGGCCTGGAGAATGGCAGGACATGCAGTCTGGGAGAGTCATCCACAATCCACTAGTGTGTCACTGAGTCTCCAGGACACCCGCAGAAACATCTGCCTGCTAAACTCTTTTTCAAGAAAGTTCCCACTCCTTCCAGACACCAAACTTCCTGTTGATAGTTTGCTTCTTACTCTCTATATACCTCCTTAATGTGAATGTCACAGCAACAAAATAACCATGATTGAGTTGGTTCATTCTATACCTCACAATGACTATAAATAAAAAGCTTAGTAAATGCAGTGACTCTGTCCACTGTCATGAGAACACCTGCACCGTGGATAGAGATGACAGTAAGGAAGGTTAGGGCCCACTTCCAGGGGAGAAACCTACTCTAGAGTCTTTTTAGTGAATAATTTTCTGCAAAATCATAACAAAATAGTTTTCTTTTCCTTCTAAGGCTCATGTTTAGCTAGGCCAATAGTGTAGACTGAGAGGTGGTCTGTGGTATACCTGTAGAATTCCTGATGGGTCTTTTGGATTTAGAAGCCACTTTCTTCCTGTTTCTTGATGTTTCCATGCCCCCCCGCCCCAGCATGGCAGTGGCCTCCTGTCTGTTTTTGACCTGGGTATGTGTAGTGGCTCAAGGCAGATACAGCAGCCATTGAACCCTCTGCCTACTCTTGGCCATATGAAAAGAGGCTGGTGTCCCTTCTCCTTAGGCCCTGCTCTGCTCTATGGCTGCAGGACAAAAGCTCCATCCTCAGGGCCACAACCTCCCACACTATTACTCCATTTCACAGGCCATTCTGGTGTTTGGGTGGCACCTCAGCTCGGGTTAAAGTGGTGCTGTAATGACCTGAATCCCACAACCATGGGGATATGTTTCAAATTTAATAAAAACCATTCTGAGATATTAGAGGGATCTACCCACAGTCAGTCTAGGAGGATTGGAGAGTGGTAACTCACACCTTAATCCCAGCACAGGGAATATCCGGGAGTGGGGACCCAAGCCTGACCTTAATCCCAGCAGATCTGAGTTTGAGGCCAGTGCAGGTTACAGAGGGAGTTCCAGGCTCCCAGGCCCTCAGTGGTGGTGCCATACTTTTAATCTTAACCTGGATGTAAAACAACTGAATGAAGAAGGTATTTAAGGCAGGCACAGAAAGACAGAGCAGGCAGTAGAAGCCAGGAGGAGCGAGGCTGAGGAAGCTGGAAGACAGCTGGGTGAGATCTGACTGTGCTGTTTCCTCTCTGATATCTCAGCCTTTCCCTGAGATCTGGCTCTGAGTTTCCTTTATTCACGCAACACACCATTTTAATGAAATAACATAACACTCCTTAAGGCAGAGACCTAAAGGTCATATAGTGAGTTGCCCGTGCGTGTGTGTGTGTGCGTGCGTGCGTGTGTGTGTGTGTGTGTGTGTGTGTGTGTGTATAAAACTTTCTGAACCCTTTACTGACTCATGGAAAATGAGCCAACACACTGTCAGGGGGCAGGATGGGCCTACATACTAATGGGAGGGACACAGTGAGTCCCTCAGTTTCCTTCAGCTGTTGATTGGTGTAAGAGACAAACAATCTTAGGATGGACTTGACTAAAGAGCCACTACCACCTGGTCATAGCTCTGAGGACATCTGTCACTAAGGAAGGGGAAGCCTGAACTTGGGTCTGTGCAGAGTGGAGAATGTAGGTAGAGAAGGGGAAAGAGGAGAAAGGGCTGAGATGTGGGCAAGGGCCAGGGCCAGCCGTGATTACATTAACCTATTTGGGACAGGAAGTCAGACCTCAGAGGACAGTTGGGACTTACTGCTGAGCTGAACTGAACTGACCTGATGACTACTAAATCAAGTACATAGTGTGGGTCCCAGAACAGGCAGCTTGTTCCCACCATTGTCCTCTGGGTAACAATGTCTCATCAAAACATCAGGATATAAGGATCTTGATTAAAAATAAAAAGGTCATACCTACAGAACAACTGCCCATCTCCTAAGCTCTTGTGTAATGCTTTGCATGACAATGGTCCACATAGGTTCATATGTTTGAACACTTAGTCCATAGTTAGTGGAACTATTTGGGAAGGATTAGGAGGTGTGGCCTTGTTAGTGGAAGTATGTCACTGAGGGCAGAGTTTCAATAGCACATGCTGTTCTTAACCAGTTCTCTCTCTCTCTCTGCCTTGTAGATCATACATAAGCTCTAAGTTATGTCTCCAGCTCCATGCCCACTTGCTTACTGCCATGACGGTCATAAAGCTATAAGCAAGCCCCCAATTAAATGTTTTCTTATACAAGTTTCCTTGGTTGTAATGTTTCTTTATAGTAATGGAATAGCAACTAAGACACATCATTATCATGAAAGCTTCCCTGGAATGGATAGATAAAACAGTAGGTTGGGGACACTTCAAGGAATGAGAGACTGAAGTTGAGGGAACAGGTATGGTGGTTGATAGCCCACGAGTGCTTATGAGATAAATGCTTTCTGTTAGAGGTAGAGGCCAGTGGGAAAAAGAGATTTTCTCCCAAGTCCTCAGAACCAACAGTGTCTGGAAGGACTTAATGTGAAGTGAATGAGTTCATGAAAGAATGACAGATGTGTGCACACAGCAAGGACTGGCCTCTACTCGCGGCTAACTGGCCAGCTCCAGCAGCCATTAGCCACAGTAGCCATTTCCCAGAGTTCTAATGGAAGGGAGAACGCTTGGGAACACAGCACACTCTGCCTCGACATCCTGCCAAGAGAGTTGCTGTCCTAACCCTTCAAATATAAACTGATCTGAGTGATGATTCCTGACTCCCTGGGACCATGGACTTTCCAGAAAAACTATTCTAAGGTCTAAGCAGCCATATAATCTGTGGAGTACTTTATTATCAAGCCTAGCTTAAATCCCCCGACTTCTTAGCTGTATTCTCCTGTTTTAGATACTGCTAAAACAGCCCCTCATGTCTAGGGAGGCTAAGAGCAAGCATCCTTCTCTTCTCAGATAGAAGACCTTTGAACCTCTTCCTTCAACACCCCTCCCCCATGTGCTGTGTTCACCTGCTCCTTGGGGTGTGTGGCTTTGGAGACTCGCTCCTACCACCCACTGGCTTCCTGGCCAGCTCTTCATTTTTCACATTCTGGGCTATTGAAGATTTCCCAGAGGCCTTATTAAATACTCTTCTCAAAGCTGCTCATTTATCACTGTCGAGGTGGCAAGCCAACCTGAGAGGAACTATCTCTTGGTTTCTGATCTTGAGAGCTCTAGCAGAGTATGGAGCTGAATCCTCAATGCTGTCTAACAATGTGCACTGTGTCTGCAAAAATTTCCCATCAGTCCTGAGTCCACAGGAAGAAAGCTCCCTTCCCACACTGCACTCCAACCCGGCCCTTAGCCATTTCATACACACTTCCCAAGCTCCTACACTGACACTTAAGATAGGAAACAGCCTGGACTCCAACTATTCATTCTAAGAGAAAGGAAGCCACCATCCTGCCTCAAGCCTGTCTGTTTTTATTAAACGGCTCTAGCAAAAACAAAATCCAAAAAGCAAAAAGCTATTTCTTTGCCAGTTGATTAGATCAGTGCAGGGAGCACAGATAGCACCTCGCATATGGGAGGTGGGACCTCCAGAGCATTAGAGCCCTCCAGAGAAACCCTGAGCTCCCCAGTCAGTCAGGGGTTCATCTGAAGAGGAAATAAGGAAGATGTACCCTTGTGAAATTCTACACTTGGTTTAACTCTGCTTAGGCACCATAGGGTCCCTGTGAGCCCATATTAATTTGGCCAAATTAATTTTCCTACATCTTTAGCTTTGGCAACATCTTTGGAAGAACATGGCTCCCTGCTGTTAACAACTGGACCTCTAATGCAGCAAACAGGAGCTGGTATTGCAGAAAGAGGGGTTCCCCGAAGGAAATGTCTTCCTTGCCTCCAGGTATCCTCCGCACCCTCTCTTCTTCTTCCTTCCCTCCCTAAGACATGTTTCACGCTGTAGGTCAAACTGGGCTGGAGTTTATTTATAGTTTATATATATTTATAGCTCAGACTGGCTTCTAAAATTCTTTTTCCTCAGCCTTCTCAATTCCTAAATAATAGGATTATATGTGAGCTATCCTGTCTGGCTTCTCCCTGTGCCGGGATGGGGCACAAGACTCTGACCATCTATGCAGGTGCACTCTTGGAGCACCGGATCTAAAAGTCCAGTGCAGCTGACTTGGAGTGAGAGCTGTCAGCCAGAGGCACACATAGTATATAGGCTGAGTATTAGCGGAAAGACTCTGGCCATATCTATGTGCGGCAAGGCTCCACACCATAGGCATAGCTCGGCACCCTGAAAGGCGGGGCAGAGCTGTGGGGTTCTGAAAGCTCCTCGGTGGAGCTGACTGCAGCTGTGTGCTCTGCTCCCCAAGGAGATGCAGCCATTGCAGCATGACTTGTTTTCATTAGAGCAGATTTACTTCAGGGAGCAATATTTACCTTTAAAAAGAAAATGGCGAGGAGGGGTTTGTTGCCTGTCACTTAATAGATTAATGTTCACGAGGCTCCTGATTGCAGTTTGCCTATGCAGAGACACACAGCCCAGGGACTGACTGTGTGCAGGGTGGTAGCCCTGGGGTGAGGATTCTCTCAGTTGAGGATACCCAGTGGGTCAGGATAATCATCCTCGGCTTGTAAGTTTTATCATAACATGACTGCACATGTCCATTTATACATTGTCCACAACTGTGTTTGTGTTAAACGGTAAGAAAGAAGTAGTTGGAGCAGAAACCACAGACCCGCATGGCCCCAGGCATATACCATTACTGGACTGTGCTGATTTCCAGCATGTAGGACTCATTCTCCACCCTGGGTTAACTGCTTCTTAGAGTCAGTGCACGAACTTACAGCAAAAGTTTCCGAGTTAATTTAAGTTTAAACTTGAAAAATTAACCAGCATTAAACCCAAGTGTCAGCAATGAATACTAACTGGACACAGAGTTCCTTGAACAGAAAGGGCACTCACTGTGAGTGCCGAACAGCTGAACACACAGTCCTAGATTCCCCTCAGTTACTACTCCCTGATTATTTTGTGCTTAATGCTTAGGACCACACACATACACTAGTGAGCTAATGCATTCAGTTTTCTCAGCACCACTAAATACTTACAGCACCAGGCTTTGTGCTTTTATGCTCAGATAGTGAGGAACACCCTACATGGCATTATATGTGATAAAAAGAATTTCCCATAGTGAAATGTGGGACCTTACAGAAGGTTCCTGACAGAGAAGTCACATCAAGGAAGCTGCCACGGTCTGGTTGACACCCTTCTTTTGTTGTTAAGAGGTCAAGAAAGGTCATATTTGTCATTCCCTGTCTTCACTCCTATGCAATGGCTTTCTTTGGTCAGGGGTTGACTTAATGAGAAGCTGGAAGAGTCATCTACAGACGCATCTTCCTCCAAATGCCACTGGATGGAATTCTAGTGTGTGAGCCTCATCCCCTCCACTGTCAGAGGGCCCAGGTGGGATGATAACGGGGTGTACATCCGGAAGCTTATTACTAACCATGGCTTGGATAAGGAGCAGGTGGCATGTCAGGCACACAGAGACCTTGTCAAGAAACCAAGTATTTGTGTCCTTTCCCCAGAAAAGAGACCATTCTGCAAGGCTGCAGCTTCTCAGTTTCCATGACCACTGTTCTGTCTGGGCCTGAGTGCCAGGCTGGGCACACTGGCCTATTGACGAATAGGTAAGGAGTACCACTGAACACGTTACATTTTTGTATAAGTAAGCCTGTTTTTAATGATTTTATTTGCATGTGTGTGTGTGCCTGTGGAGGCCATAAGAGGGTGTCAGGTCCCCATGGAGCTGGAGTCACTAGCAGGTGCAAACTGTCTAACATGGGTGCTAGGAACCAGATTCTTGTCTTCTGAAAGAGCAACAGGTGCTCTTAACTGCCAAAGCATCTTTTCAGCCACACTGATCAATTAGCCTTTAAAGATGCAGGTGCCAGAACAGTCTTCAGGATCCAGGACAAAATTACAGCTGCTTTCTGTGACTTCACTGAGGGACTGTCACTCTCCATCCAGGAACTCTTTTCAATGGCTCTTCCCAATGCTACATTTTGGGTAGTTAGTTCCACTGAACCCTCCAGTTGTCTAGACACTTAGGGAACTGCTAAGATTTTTTCTGTGGCCCAATGCTTTTGTTTTTCTGCATTAAGTCAAAACAATGAAACCAAGGTGCAGTGAAGAAAGGACCTGCAACCAGATGGAAGAGAAAGTGGTGACTGAGACACAGCCAATGAACCACCAGGTCTGGACACCAGCTCTGTGCAGGGAGGCCCTGCCTCTTGAAATGAAGCTAACCAGAACTCACAGCATTTACCTGGTGACTTGGGTGTGACACCTGTCATCTGGGGCCATGACATACACATTCTTCCCTATGTTGTCCAGCTCATCCCCATCACAGACTCACAGCCATTGAGTGACCATGGTCAGTTCGTGATGCATTCTGGGCTGGGTCCATTCACACCAAGGCTGTTCATTGTAGACTGTTTTCACTACACTGTCTCTGATAGTTATCACTGATTGGCAACTCGACAGGACCTACAACCAATGGGAATCACACCCCTGGCATGTCTGTAGGGCTTTTCTAGATTAGGTTAATTAAAATGGAAAGACCCATCTTGAATGTGGGCGGCTCTATTCCATGGGCTGGGGTTCTGGACTGAAGGGACAGAAGGAAGTGGCCAGAACTTCAGTGTTCATCTCTCTGCTTCATTCCTGAGGATGCAGTGTGAGCAGTTGCCCCATACTCTTCCCCATCACAATGGACAGAACTTTCATACCGTGATATAGAAAGAACCCCACCCCTTTCTTTGAATTGCTTTATCAGGTAAAACTGTAGCAATATAGGGAAAGTAACCTGTACACTATTCTTGCAGTCGAGAGGGCTTTAAATATTTCAGTTTTGCCTATTTGGCTCCATGAAGACCTTTGATGTCAAACTGTCAAGCTATGTGAGCTCTGGAGGCTTCCCCCAGCTGATACAGCTGACTAGGGCACAGCTTCATGGTGATTGACAAGTCCACTTTTTTAAAAATAAACATCCAAGGATGAGTGTGAGTTTTCAGAATAGTGTATAATAATGCACAGCACATTGATGATTTCCATGCAGTCCTCTGAAGAACTTCATCTATGTACATGGTTACAGGGGCCACCACTCTAAGCACACTGGAGATGAGAACTGAGAATTAAGGATGTATTATGGTTTGGATAAACTCCGGTCCCTGAGATCCATGCTGAGAGCTTGGTCCTCACACCAAAAAGGGATGATTGGCTTACAAGGATGCTGATGTCATTCATGAAATAATCCATCAACAAATTCATAGCCAGATGCACCAAATAGTAGGTGTAGGCTGTTTGGAGGAAATGGTTCACTAGAATCATGTCATTGAAGGGTGTGTCTCACCAGCATGCCACCCCAATCCTCCATTCCCTCTCAATCACTTTTCAGCTGCCACAGATGAACATTTCTGTTCCACCACACACCATCGTGTTTCTGCTTCTCATGAGCCCAGAAATAAAGAAGCTGGCCAACCATGGACTAAAACTTTTGAAACCCCGAGGAACTCATTCCTAGTTGTTTTCCAAGGGGTTTTGTCATTGTGAAGGAAACCTACTGTGTGCCATATGGCATTCCATTTGTGTGTGCACATGTGTGTGCTGGGTGTGTTTGTCTGTACCATGTGGAGGTCAGAGGTTGAGATTAGGTGTCTTCTTTTTTACTCTCTAGGTTTTTTTTTGTTTGTTTTGTTTTGGAGACAAGTTCTTTCCCTGAACCTAGAGCATTCCATGGTCTGCTTGTTTCCATGCCCAGGGATTAATGATCCACATTACTACACTTAGCTTTTTCATAGTTTCTCAAGTTTTAATAGCAGGTATTTTTCATACTAAGTTATCTTCCCAGCCCACCATAGTCCATTTTTTAAAAATGAGAATTCTCTATCTGAAAATAAATAATAATTTTATATGGCAAGATACTTTGGCACATTTATCTAAAACTTAATCCACATACATCAGATGCATTTAATGATAAACAGTTTAGAAAACACAAACTTAGTAAAAATCAAAATCTGGCTGCTGAACCCAGCTTGCTTACCAGCTGCTGGCCTTTTGGGCCCCACCCCGCATATTGAAGTTTTGCATTGCTGACTTCCGGTGGGTCCAGACTCTGAGGGTCCCTGAGGAAACAGACAGACAAAAAGAAACAGACCATAATGTTGGGAACCAATAATATACTGTGCTTCTACTTATCTTCTGATGGAGTCTCACTCTTTTCCTGTCTCTGAGTTACTGAACCATATGTCTCACTCAGCTCCAACCAAATTTCTGAAGATATACATAATTTATGTGAAGCTGAAATATGTCCACTGCTACTTAATCCAAATGGTAAATATTCATCAGGAGAAAACATGCAGAGAACTATATAGATCAATTTTTAAAATGTCCAGGGCAGTTAAAATTAAACAAAACCCACAGCCAAGCAGCAATAAATCCCACACCCAATGTCTTCACTGTTGGCCCTCCTCACAGATAATTCTTTTCTAAGTATGAAGCCAGGTCATTCTGACCTTCGAAAGCCCAGTGGCCTCAAGATGAATTGTATTCTCTCACAGATACAGAGAGTAAGAAAGAAAGAGGGCTCAGGTGAGGGAGAGAGGAAGGAGAATTGAAAGATGTTTTTTCCTATTCAACATTTCCTGCAATTTTCACTCCTTTTTATTTTGGGTAATTTCCAATTGTGTCTACATGGGAGCCAGCTTGTAGATATATACACATGTAAGCTGTGCGTGCATGTATACATGCTCAGGTGAGTGTATATGCATGCATGTGTATGTGGGAGCCAAAGACTGATGTTGGATGTCTTCCTCCCTCACCACCCTAATTTTTGAGTCAGGGTCCCTCATTGGCTATCTTGGCTGTTCTGTAACTTCCCAGTGCTGTATGTGTCCTATAGTGTTTATGTGGGTGCTGGGCGTATACACTCCTTATGCTTTCATAGCAGCATTTTACTGACTGAGCCATCTCTCAAGCCCAATATATTTCTTTTAAGAATGGTTGAAAGCCAAGAGGAATGATGGATACTAAGTCAACAGTACTCTGAAGATACAGGCTTCTCCTCTTTCCTAGCTAGCAAGTCTCTTAATGTCTCATAATCTTTTAACACTACCTGTGACTCTAAGATTCCCTCAAATGAGTCACCTTCTGGGGTTGCAGCAGTCCATCCAAGGTTTTTTCAAGGGGAGGAAGCCAGGAAGTGGTGGGATCCCATCACTAACAGTACAGGGCTTGGACTGATACAGTAACTCGGCCCAAGTATCTTTTCCTCACATGTAAATTGGGAATATTAATGCTTGCCTTGTGGATAACATCTAGCAATGTTCTCACTACACATGGAGATGGGCATCTCAGGACTCCCCCAGCCATGTTCCACAGATTCAAGCTTAATCCTTAACAAACTGATAGGTAGTTAATTTGGCCACACATTATAATGCATGTCTGTGTCCTTAGCTTTTCATTTAATTAATTGGATCAGTAGGTTGAGTACTGACAAAGTGTTATTATAATGACTATCTATATGAAAGTTGTTTAAAATGGCCATTCATTTATCAGACATAAAGACAAGTTTGCTCTCTAGGGCTCAGGAGTGAAAGCAAATCAGTGACTTCCTAAAGGTGCAGGCGGCAGAAAACTGGGCTTAGGGTCTCCACCCCATCACCCACACTTGCTATGGTGAAGTAAATCTATTTCCACACTGGGATCCCACAGCATCAGATTTTCTTTCTGGTTAAAAGAAGATGTTAGGGTGACAATCCTAGTGTCCTTCCATGGTGTCCTTGCTTAGTGAATATTCTACAGATTCTCATGATCTTTCTAGCCCCCTGCATGATGGTGGTCATTATACAGTCCTTCCCAGCCTAGTAAACACAAGGTTTCCATTGAATCTGTCTCATGCATCTACACATGGATCATGGAGAACCAATGGAGAGAGGCATGGAACCATTGTGTGACGTGTGTGTGTGTGTGTGTGTGTGTGTGTGTGTGAGAGAGAGAGAGAGAGAGAGAGAGAGAGAGAGAGAGAGAGAGACAGAGACAGAGACAGAGACAGAGACACACAGAGAGACAGAGACACAGAGAGAGAGACAGACACACACACAGAGACAGACAGACAGACAGACAGACAGACAGACACACACACACACACACACACACACACAGAGAGAGAGAGAGAGAGAGAGAGAGAGAGAGAGAGAGAGAGAGAGAGAGAGTTGGCCACTGACATTGTTATAGCATTTTGGTGAGTCCTGAATTCTCATTTTCACTTCGCTCCATTCCATTATCTCTGTTTCTGTCTTTCCTGTGTGGGGCAGGCATATGGCCTTGTGCTCACCTCCATGAAGAACCCATTACTTCTCTGTGTGTGCTGAGGGTTGGATGCTGCACCCAAGCAGGGCTCCTCTGCTGAGCAGGTGGGCAGAAGCACAAGGTCAGAGCCACCTGCCTCTGAGGTTCTGGAGACTCTTCTCCTGAGTTTGCTGGTCCCACTTTTCCCCCTCTACAGGTGATATCCCTGAACTCTCTGCCTTCTAAACCTTAGCATGTTGAAGATCCCACTGGCTTTTGAGGTTAGCACACCTTCTCAAGACACACTGGTCCCTCAGGGTCAGGGCAGCATTCTCTTCTCGTCTGAAGGATACATCGTGCTCCAGCCTGGAGCCAGGACTATTTTCCTTTGCTCTTTGCTTCTGAGAAAACTTTATTATTACTGTGCTTTAAATCATTCTAAGTGCTCACAAGAGCTGACAATAATGTACCCACATTATTAATATCTTGTCTAGGTTTTTACATTTGTCTTCATCAATTTATGCTACCTCTCACTGAATCCCATGCTTGACTGGGGTTCGCTGGCTACTATGTGTGTTCTATGGGTTTAGACAAATGAATCCTACCTTACTCACTGTGTCAGTACCACAGGGAGTTTCCCTGCTTGCTCCACATGCCCTCACTTCCCTGGCAACTGCTGTCTTCTCAGCTTCTGGTTCTGTCTGTTCTAGGAGGTTCCACTTCTGCAGTCTCTTTTGACTGGCCTCTTTTTTGAAGATGATGAGCTCAAACACTAAGGTTTGGCCTGTTTCCAGGACTGCACTCACTCACTCTCAAAGTGTCTGTGTCTTCTTTATGTTCCTAAACCTCTAGAGTCCCCGAGCGAACTAGTAGTATGGTTATGGAAGCACCTCATCTGACTGGCGCCAGTCCACATGTAAGCCTTCCTGGCCTTCATATGCACGCATCTTTTTAGTTTTTCCCCCTTGTGACTAACTAGGGCTGGGGAGATAGCTCAGTTGGTATGTGCCTACTGCATAAACATGAGGGCCTGAGTCCAGATACCCAGCATCTATGTAAAGGTTGGGTGTGGAGGCACATGCCTGTGACCCCATCACTGGGGAGGAAGAACCAAGAGGATTTCTGGGGCATGTTGGCGAGCCAGTGAGCTCTAGGTTCAGTGTGAGACTTTGACTCAAAAAATGAGAGGGCCTAGGTCTGTTTCTCACACAGAAGACTGCAGCAGTAGCCTTTGAGGCATACCCAAAGCGTCACATGTGCATCCAACTTGTGGCCTATCTGCCACAGGAACTCATGAACTTACTTAACATTATGAATATTTATGTTGTGCTTTGTAACTTGGTTATGTGGTCTTGAGTATGAACTTTATGGATGACAATGACAGCATTGTGTCCCAGCATTAAAATGCTGGACATGCCTGACAGTCCAGCTTGTGGTCCCCTAGCATACACTAGGTTATTCTGAAATTCTTAGCATGTATTTAAGAGGGGAGGGACATAATGGAACTTGCTGATTAATTGGGGGGGGGCTGTCTATTGCCCTCTCCATCCCTCCTCCTTTATCTTTCTTTACTTATTTATTCAGAAGAATGTGCATCGAGCTCTGTGATGAATCATCTCTGGGTAGAGATGGATTGGTGAAAAAATGATTAAGGAAGAATAAAATGATCTGGACTTCACATAGCTCAAAATAATCACAAGATCCATTCCGATTTTGCTTATTTGAGCAATAAACAAAACAGGGCATAAATCATACTGGATTCTGAAGAGTGAATTAGCGCCCAGCCAAGTTTGCTCATTTATCTTCCAAAGTTATTCTGAGGGATTGAAAAGCTTCCCAACAGCAATGGCATTTGGGAGGAAGAAAAACTAAAATTTGCTTTTTTTCTTGGCTCTAAACTTTCATGACTAAACCATAAGAAGCTCTAGCATTTTCAATGTCAAATATTGTGAATTTTCTCAAGTCTCCTCACATGTTTAAAACAGTATGAGACACAAAAAGATACATGTTCGGGTAAGTGCTACCCATAGTAGGTGCATACTGATTACAAATGCATAGTAGGCTAGCAAGGGGAAGATGAGCAACCTTCAGTTCCTGAGGGAGTCAAGAATAATGTTTATAACAGTTGAAACCTACTCAGTGCCTGGATAATCTTGTTGCCTCTTTCATAAATTGTAAGCTATTTACTCAAGTTTCTGTGTCAGAAGTCCCAAACCACCAGTACTTCCAAGGTGGCTGGCAGCTAAGCCCTGCTAATGTCTTAACAGTGTTCCCACCTCACCTCTATCCCACGCAGGATCTAGACTCTCAAGTGTGGTGGGACAGCCCTGTTGAATTGCTCCTGGAGGACCTCATGTGCCTCATGGACACGCTGATTGCAAAGTCACATGGAAAGAGAGTCTGCCTTAATGGTCACAATGTCCCTAGGTCAATCAGTTCACCCCAGTCTACCCTGTCAAAGGCAGAAGTGAGACAGGTCAGGGTGGGTCTGGGTATTCGTTGAACTGTGAAACATTTTTGGTGGAGATAAAGATTCTAAAGCAACGTGAGACAATGATTGCAAAGTTCTTCAGACAACCCACAAACTGTAGAGCTATGTAATTTAGATCTGTAAATTACAGGTATGAGAAGGATGTCTCAAAAGAGCTTGGCAAGGGAAGCAAGGAGAGAAGGAGAGGGAGAGGGAGGTGGGGGGAGAAGGGCAGATAGGTCAGGAAGGAAGGACACCATGCTCCAGGCCCTTTTCTTTTTCATACGTCTTCATGTGAACTTGAGTTGACCTTCAGTGCAGAGAAAGCCAGCCCGAGCTGACTGGTGGTGCTCATGCTGCTGGAATGCTTGAACAATCCACAAAAGTCATCACAGGCAGCTTGAGCACCCATCACATCCTTGTCTGTCCTGTTCTACAGGACCAGCTAAAGCCTGCTAACCCAGGCTCTCTCCTCACCTCTGACAATAAGGAACCAACGCTGGATAAAATTAACGGGCTAGTTGTAACTACCTTTCTGCTTGGCCTCCGGCACCCCCACCCCAAACCTCCAAAATCCATTCCTTGCTTCAGGTGAGACCCAAAGCTCTGCATTCTCCTTTTCCTGTATAGCAGATCTCTCTTGTGATCTTATTCTTCCTGGGTCGGTAGTCTCAGAAGAGCTATCTGGTCAATGTGTCCAGCAACAGTTCATCCTGTTAGAACTGGTGACGTGGCAGGCTGCCACATGAGGATGAGGTAGTGTTGGACTCATGAGGCCCCAGTAACAGCAGGTTGTGAAGCCCTGGGCTGATGGCTTCATCTCTGAGAAAATATCTGCTGCCGAGGGGCAGGGGTGGTTCCTCACCAGTCACTGTGAAGTAAACAAGGTTCTTGGGGGTCAGCCGTGACTGCTCTGATGCTGGTGGAGGACATGGGTTATGTGTAGTGGGTCTGTGTTCTGTTCCACTGTAAATAATTGTCCTGCCTACTGGTGTAATAAAAACGCTGATTGACCAAAGGCAGAGAGTTAGTGTGGGCGGGGCTATCAGACTAAGAAAACTCTGAGAACAGAGACACCAGCGGAGAAGCCAACAGATTCAGAGAATCTGCTCAGAGAAAAGGTACCAAGTAACATGGATAAACAGATTAATGAAAATATATTGAGATAAGATAAAAGAGCTAGCTAGCAATATGTCTGGGCCATAGGTCAATCAACATAAAATTAATACAAGCTTCTGTGTTTTTTTGTTTTTTTTTTGAACTTTGAGACTGCTGGTCCAGATCTTGGGGCTAGTCTGGGCCAGAAACAGCTATGTGCCCATAATCCTCAGGTTTCCTGTTCCTCTCACTTAGTATTGGCCAGGCTCACTTAGCATGATGAAGCATAGTGTTTCTATATCAGGGTTTGCCCTTTTGAAAAGTGAAGGACAGTAGGTGTCTCAGGCTCCTGGACGGCTCCTCTGTGAGCCTAGTCCTCCTTCAGATGGAATGAGAGAGATGGCTCACCTCACATCTGTGTAATCAAACACAAGTCTCCTTCCCTTTAAGAGCTTCTGTACCATTTCCACTTTGGAACAAATGATTACATAGCCTTTCCTGAACTGGATGCAGGAGGAAGATAGATAGTTTTTCCCAGTATGGGTCACGAGAACAGACCAAAGCATGTGGGAGACAGCCAGGAACATCCTTAGGATTTAGGATGCTGTTCATGTGGTCTACCATCCAAAGAGGCCACAGGGGCTCTTATGTCTCCCTACTTGGGGTCATTACCTTTCATCCCTTCCCTTTACAGTTCTCTACCAACCCAGAGGTGCCAGATACAACTCTGGGGACCTGCTTTTATTGATCTTGAGATCAAATTTCCCAAACATTTCTCCATCCATGGTTTATAGTCTTAGTTAACACAAGCCATGTAAAAATGTACTGATGCCTGAAAACTGTCCTAACCAAAGAGGTAGCTTGGGCTCAGTGGCTCACTTTGACAGAGAAAACTGAGCACTGGCCATGTGCTCATGGTGAACTCAGGAATACAGGGCACAGGCCAAAGCTCCAAGCTTCACTAGACATCTATATAAATGTCTACACAACAGATATCTATATGGTTGTCTACATGATTATGGAGGTGGAGCCTGGAGTTCTGTGGGAGATGCCATCTAGAGCTACTTTTGTTACATGAGACAAAAGAAGCCTTTTGAAGAATCATTTTAAACTAGCTAAAGTTTTTTTTTCTATTTAAAGTGCAAAGTGATGGTAGATTGGACTGTAGAAAATCATAGGGAAGCTAGCCCTGTGAGACTCTGCAGGTGTTCAAGAAGGGAACTCAACCCAAGGAATTGGGAAGTATATCAATGATGAGATGTCTAGGAGAATGACATCCCTGGAGCCACAGCTCCTGAGATATCACAGCCTAGGAAGAACTGCCTGTGTGACTGCTTCCTCTTCCTGGCCCCCATCCAGGAGATCCTGATGGAATTGCTAGTCAATGGGTTTGAATCTGTGGAGGGGAAATTTTCTTGTGTGCCGGACACTCCACAAACTCTCAGGACATTCAGGCGAGTGGATTCCTCCTCAGTGGCTCTGGCCATTCCTTTCGATTTCTAAAGGCAAAGCTGAGAATGAGCTCACTGGATTAGAGGCTTGTCAACAGGCAAAGGCCCCAGACAGTCCTGTTATTGAGAGTATGTGTGGAGATGCCTATGCAAAAGCTTCCAGGATGTAAAGGAAGTCCAGAGGCTGCAAGGTCATGGCGACACCACAGACTGCAGCCAGAGAGAGCCGCAGAAGCCACGTTGGCAGGGTGCCTCTGCGTCTTGCTTCAGTCTCAGCACCTTCCTCCTTTATGCCACTGCCTGTGAATTGCTGAGGCCAGAAGCAGAGTTGGGCTGAGAATGATGAATGCTATAGGAGCGTTGTGGATAGAAGAATCCATCCTTACAGACGGGAGCCGAGCCTCAGCAGGGCCAATTTGGGTGATGCCTGACATGATGAGGCCCATGGCAAGTGTCCTTTCCTGACTCACACAGCCCCTGCTTGGGGGTAGGGGACTGTAGTCATTAACAGCCAATGCTGTTCAGGGCTGAGCTTAGCCAGCAGAGGAGGGGTTCTGGGGAAGGAATGGAAAAGAGGAGAGCATAACTCCAAGGGAGCAGAGAGATTTGGTTTAGACTCACAGTGGTGAGATCAAAGGATGTGTCACCACAGGCTGATGGAGTATATGATGAGTATACAGCATAGCACAGGTACCTAGAAAATGATAAGATTTCACACTAGCAATGCCCTGAGTGGGTCGCCTAGCACTTCTAAAGGTCTGTAGGAATTTGTCTTAGGGCTATGGGGTGGTGAATGAATTAAGAATTAGGATGCACAGAGAGATAAAAAACTTTGACCTTCCCATTCATTATTACAAACTTGACTGTCTAAATTTCTGCTTATGGGAAAGATTAATTTCAAAGAGTTCAGGTCCTGACACCCTCCTGGTGGAGTTGGAGCCTCCTTAGTCGGTGGCAGTGGCAAGGACAGACTTTGCTGGCTGGGTGCAGTAATTCTAATCTGGACTCTCAGAAGCCTTGCTTCTGGGTAGCCATTATAATCTGTGTGCTCTAGCCATGGTGCTTGAGTGTCTGAAATCCCACAGTTCCTCATTGTTGATAGAGTCAACAGTCTCAGGGAGGCAGGAAGCTTGCCATCTCTACAGTTCTGTGCCATTGGGTCTCTGGCCTTGTTTTGAAACTCTTCAAAGTGGGTAGGTGAACCATGCTGTGTCCCCATGTGACCTGTCTATGAATACAGCTGCAGAAATACTCATTGTCTGGGCTGGGCACTGTGTACCCTCTCTGCCTCTGGAGAGTCCCAGCTGCCTGCCTGTCTTTCTTGTGGTGCTGTTCCCAGGCAGGTATATGTTTATTGAGACTGAGAAGGTTCTCAATGTTCTCTCAAGCAAAGCTTCTTCCCACAGGAAGAACCTCTGCCACCTTGCCATCAACCCCATTCACATGGGCCAGATCTGGACTCCACATGTTAAGCCCCAGTCAACACAGGACCAAGCAGGCACCCTAGGATAGTGATCTTCCTTTGAATTTTTTTTTGAGGGGACTGGAGAAAGGTGGTTCTTGCAAAAGAAAGTTTTCTTGACATTCTGGTCAAGAAATAAAGTATTGGCCTGCACACAGAGCCCAAGGCCTCTTCATGATGCTCAAGGTCCACTCAGCCCGCATGGCAACCTCACCCTACTTCTAATCTTCATCACTTATAAAGTGCTACACCGAGTTCATTTAAGGGAAGAGGGAAAACAACAAGAAACTCCTCAAGGTCAGTTAATGTCAGCCGAGTCTCCAGGTGCCTGCCCAAAAGGAAGATGCCGGCTTGCATTGGTGTGTTATGAGTATAGCTTTGTATATGCAGAGATCCGAGTGAGGAAGAAAGCCATTCCAAGAACAGTGTAGCATCCTTCAGCTGTGCAATGATCAAGGGGGGGACAAGAGGTTAAAAAGCTACCTAACAAAAGAAGTGTGTGTGTGTGTGTGTGTGTGTGTGTGTGTGTGTGTGTGTGTGTGTGAGTGTATGTGTGTGAGTGTGTGTGAATGTGTGAGTGTGTGTGAGTGCCTGTGAGTGAGTGTGAGTGTGAGAGTGTGTGAGAGTGTGTGTGAGTGTGCGTGTGAATGTGAGTGTGTGAGTGCGTGTGAGTGTGTGAGTGTGTGAGTGTGTGTGAGTGAGTGTATGTGTGTGTGAGTGGGTGTGAGTGTGTGAGTGTGTGTGAATGTGTGAGTGTGTGAGTGTGTGAGTGTGTGTGAGTGAGTGTATGTGTGTGTGAGTGGGTGTGAGTGTGTGAGTGTGTGTGAATGTGTGAGTGCATGTGAGTGTATGAGTGCGTGTGAGTGGGTGTGAGTGTGAGAGTGTGTGACAGTGTGTGTGAGTGTGTGTGAATGTGTGAGTGTATGAGTGCATGTGAGTGTGTGAGTGTGTGTGAGAGTGTGTGAATGTGTGTGAGTGTGAGTGTGTGCTCTAGATGGCACAGCTGCTTTGAATAACATTTTGAAATTTTTTTTTTATCAAACTAACCACATATTAATTATACAGCCCAGCTGGTCTACTTCCAGGTATTTACCCAAGAGAAAGGAAGACATATGTCCACATGCAAACACTCACAGCAGATTCACTCATAACAGCCCCCGATGGGAAACAACTTAGGTGTCAATCAGACATATGTTGTAGAAATGCAAACTGTTATATAAACACAATAGGTCACAGGTACCTGCTACAACACAGGAATCTCAAAGGAGGAACTCTCCTCCAGGGAAGGAGCCAACAACGTATGCTACAATTCCATGTGTACAAATTCTAGACAGGCAGAGGGAGGGAGCCAGTACTCCTAGCACCTAGGAGGCTGAGGCAGGAGGATCACTGTGAATATGAGGCCAGGCCAAACTATAAAGCAATTTCCAGGTCAGTCTGGGATATTGATTGAATCTCTGCCCCAATAAGCAACAATATCAAAATAAAAGGGAAAAACAGATAACATGATGGGTGCCAGGAACAACCAGAGGGATGGGAAGAATGTGTGGTACTTTGGGGATGATGCAAATGTTCTGCATCTTGGCTGTGGGTGATACATCGATAGGGCCAACATCTGAAGAGTGTGGGGATATGTTTCAAATTTAATAAAAACATACAGACATATAGGATATGAGGACAGATTATTGAATCTTCTTTTAAAAGGATTTACTAGCTTTAAATATGTTTTCAAGATCAAACAAATATATTTTAGATGAACAGGTCTTTTTCAAACACTTCAGAGATCCATAGAATATGGCATTTAAAATATTTTAAGAACTTAGACTTTTCTGGACAGTGAGACAGGTCTGCTCCTGGCAGCACCAATTTACTTCAAGAGAAAAATGGGCATTGAAGAAACTCCATATGGAGTCTACTTTCTTTGTGGCAATGGTTAGCCACTGGACAAGAACTTGTTCTTGTATTGACTGCTTGCCAGTATGCTGTTTAAACTGGACGTGCAGGTTCCCTGGGAAAGTGACCTCTGAACTTTGACAGAACAAGCTGAGATGGTCCTTCAGGTTCCTGCTTTTCAGAGAAAACTGTCAGATATTCTTCAGGACACAAGGAGAAGCGACTGATGAACTATGCCAGAATGGGCAGAGCAGATTTCCTGCTTCACTGAGATGAAAAGAGACTCTGGGCCTGTAGGCTGAAGAAAAATGCCCCAACTTTATAAAGGAACTTTGGGTGACTGCCCAGGCAGATAGGTGTCATCTCTATCATTTCTAGATTTTGGAAGTTACTTACACTTCCTGTTAACTTGGGTAAATATTATTTCCTTCTTGTGTCTCTGAGGTAGTTGAAGATGAGATAGCTATAGTTATAGTTTTCTAGTGACAGTTTTAGAAAAGAAACTTTGAGGTTAAAGTGTATAAGTTTAAGAGACATCAAAATAATAGTTTTTAGTTAGTAATACAAATTAGAAAGAAAATGAATTAGGTATAATCCTTTGGACTCATCAAAGTAGGATAATTAATGAAATATTTTCTTTGAATTGTCAATTGTTACTGGACATTTCTCATTTATTGTTTGTATATATTGTATATAAATAATGTACCTATTGTATATGGTTTTTCTTGTTAGCTATAACCTTGTTTTTTTAAATTTTGACACAATAGGGGATATGTGGGGATATGTTTCAAATTTAATAAAATCAGTCTGAAATATCAGAGGGATTTACCCACAGTCAGTCTAGGAGGATCAGACACTGATAACTCACACCTTTAATCCCAGCACAGGGAATATCCTGGGAGTGGTGACCTACACCCTTAATCTAATCTGAGTTCAAGGTCATTTTAGTTTGCAGAAGGAGTTCCAGGCTCCCAGACAGGCAGTGGTGGCACACACTGTTAGTCCCAGCACTTGGGAAGCAGAGGCAAGAGAATCTCTGTGAGATCAAAGCCAGCCTGGTCTTCAAAGTAAGTTCCAAGACAGTCAGGACTGTTACACAGAAAACTCTGTCTCTAAAAAATAAATAAATAAATAAATAAAACAAAACCAGAATCAATGACTGGAAGAGATGGCTCTGTCCTTGGATATTCCAATCTGGTTTTTATTAAATTTGAAACATGTCCCCACAGAAGAGTGTATTCAAGGAGTGTGAATTCTGCTGTAAGTACATTGTACTTCAGTCAGCCCATACCGACAGAGTCTATGCATGGTCATTTCTTACTAGTCTTCCCAGCCCATCTTGGTCAAGGCTGCTCTTCATGTTTATTCTAAGCCATTGCTGAAATATAGAGGCTATCACACACACACACACACACACACACACACACACAGAGAGAGAGAGAGAGAGAGAGAGAGAGAGAGAGAGAGAGAGAGAGAGAGAGAGAGAGAGAGAGAGCCAGGAAGGTGACCAAAACAATGTGAAATGCACCAGATAGCAAGCGGCTTGTGGCTCGTACCTATCCACTGTGTACCCAGCACTTGCTAGGTACTCAGATATATTGTGACAATAGCATTCATTTTCTAGGCTTGGCCATCCAGGGGTATCAGCCTGATGCAGAGTAGTACTGATCTGAAGACAGATCTGTGAACAGATGCCCTTGGGGACACATACAGAGAGCTCTGTCCTAGGAGACTGACATATACATGCCTCTAATTTTACACAACCTAAAACCCTCTGTGTGATTCCTTACACAAGAAAGCCACCAGTAGCCCAGAGGAGGGAAATAAAGACAGTGTTGTTAGGCACACTGACTTATAACAACACAGATTCCCAAGGGCAAGAATCTAAAATGCAGGCTTAAATTAACACTACATCCCACTAGGTGGAGCCCGAGGCATACAGGAAGGTGCTTAGCTGGATTGGGCTGCCTTGCAGAATGCATGTGCCATATACAGATTCTGCAGTGCTTTCCATATACCAGAGTAGACACTTATGATGATCTCGTAACCGTATTGCTCTGGGTAAAGTGACTGTGTCCAAAGATGCGTCCACCTTTCTGTGCTTGCACAGGTGGGATGGCTGGCTACAGATGACCACACTGAGAAAAGACCGACAGAGATGAGAGGAAGGGGAAGCAGTTACACGCAGGCCAGGGCTTATAGTGTACAGTTCTGGAAATCCCCATAGGACCCTCCCTCTCCAATTCATGCCATTCTCAGCATATCTATTCAGTTTGCTGCCATGTTATTGTTTTTCAAAGGGCTAGGAACAATCTAATGACACAGGTTCTGGCAGCTGTGGGTTGCTCACTTTGCAGAGACAAAGTGTGTCTCTGTGTGTGCACCAGGTGAGTCCCGGAGACCAGCATACCATATGACATCTTCAGATGCAGAAGATCTTCAGCTGCAGAAGAGCAGATGGGCATGCTGAGAATCCTCCATTGGCCTTTTCTGTACTTGCTAGCCTTGGTTTTTCTGTCGCCAGGCTCAATTCATAACTGGGGACATGTCACTAAGGACTATTTAAAAGGGCATGGGACACAAACACTCAACATCTGTCTTCGTTTTTCAAGAGAATACTAGTGAACATCCATTTGATCTCCATATCCACTGAACCTCCCATGTGTCATGTGCACAGAAGCCAGCGCTGCCCAAACCCTTGTCTGAATGTAAGCTTCTTGTTTTCATTTCCTTTCATCCACTCTATGCACAAGTGCTGTGTCTTGGTAAGAGCTCATAAAATCTCTCTTACAGTCAACATGTCTTCATTATTCTTATCACACTGACAACCATACTAGGTTGGGGTTCAAGTCGCTCACTCTCCAAGAACATCCTAAAATTCACACAACTCTGCTGCTATCCATGTGCCCTGGGTATGCACTCACATTCTAGGCAGCATGCACTCACTGCAGAGGCCATGCTAGAGGATGGCTTTACCAGGCCTCAACATCTCATCATGTCTTATCTAGTAGAATAAACTAAAAGAAAACTGAGTGAGCCACCAGGCTAAGCTCAATGTAGACCTGAATTGTCCAGAGCCCTCTCTTCCTTCTTACATTGTGGGGGGAAGATTTACTTCTCGGAATCACGATAATACTCAGAGTTACTTTATCATGTGTGCTTACACAAATTTCTATCTCCTTACCACAAATTTTTAAGCCCAGAAGCCAGCTCTAAATGTGGTAGCCTTCACTTATAGCAGTTGGGAGGCTAAGGCAGGGGCATGGCGAGTTCAAGGGCAGCCTAGGCTATAAGATTATGCATCAGAGATTAAAATGCAAAACCCAAACACAAACATAATGCCCCTATCTGAGTTCTGCTGCTTAATGCAGTGTTAATAATAATGCATTTCAACAAATATTCTTTCGGCCTGTACTGTGTTTCCTGTTCCAGAGGCTGAGCATGGGCATTACTGCCCCTTCTCTCTCTTAAATGTGGAAACCAAGACACATGAAAGGAAAGCAGAGCTAGGCAGCCAGTAGGAAAGGGTTAACCATAGGATTCCTGTCACTGAAAAGCTGCAATTGTGGGTGCCTCCATGTGCTGCTAGGCTGTCTCCTAGGGAGCACTGTTCCCCTCCCAGTACCCACTTCCTAAGCAAAATCTTTGTGCACCCCAGACCACCAGGCGAGTGAGAAGATCCAGGAAGAAGGACCTATGACTCAGTTCCATATCTTCTCAAATACATTGTGGCTTTAAAAAGTCAAGTCTAGTTCTCAGCAATATAATTTTTGTGCTTAAGCAAAGTTAGGACACCATTATCCCCAGAAGATGGTCTGTCATCTCTAGATAATAGCTTTGATCACATCTTATTAGCCTCCACTCTTATCACCATCCCAAGTTTTCAGACCCCCCCCCCAAAGTGCCAACACTTCCTGATGAGGTGGCTGCCCGATTTTATTAAATTTATTTTTTGTTATAGGAAACGTTAATCATTTCATTTCTTTGTGGGACTATCAGGATGACCCTAATATTCTCTCTCTCCCTCCCTCCCTCCCTCCCTCCCTCCCTCCCTCCCTCCCTCCTGTTCTCCCTTCCTCCCTCTCTCCCCACCTCTCATACACACGCATACAGACAGACACATACACACACAGTTTTAAAGAATTAAGTCAAAAGACAGAACAAATTCAAGGAAAGAACCATACTAGAAAAAGTTGACGAGATAAATTTTACCAAGCCTCATTTGAAAACATAGCTGATCATTCTAAAAAATGATTTTTATTTTTATTACATGTGGTTATGTCCACGTTAGTATGTTCATGTTCGCTTCCTATGGAGCCAGAAGAGGACATCATATCCCTTGGAGATGGGGTTCCAGATGGTTATGAACCTCCCAATGTAGGTACTTGGAAACAAACTCAGGTCCTTTGGAAGGACAGTGCGGGCTCTTGACCACTGAGCCACCTTTCCAGCACTATGTGGCTAATATCCACAGTGGAAAGTTGCCTTATTTAATGGAAATTCTGAGATAAAATTTTTTTGTGAAATACCTTATGACTCTATTTCTATTTAAGTAAACAGTGTGATAAAAAGACACATGTCCCTCAAGAATGTAGTTTTTAAAAACTTTGTAAGAGAAAGTCAAATAGACCTTCCCACAGGCACTAGGGCCTGGGTAAATGCAGACTTAGCTGTCTGAAATCCTCACGATATCTTTTGCTTCCTCATGAATTTGAGTCCCACTTGGCCCCAGAAACAGAGGCCAAAGCACATAAACTAACTGCATGTGGCAGGGATATGCAACAGAGCAGAGACACAGAGGCACCCCCAATCTCTTTTGGCTTTTGTAAAATAGGAAATGACACCAAGAACTGGAGGGCATTGAAACCAGCTCTACCCTTCTGTGGCTGGCTGAAAACTCAAGTTATAAAGGACAGACGCTCTCATCCTGAACTTGAGATGTCCTCTGGTTGGAACTCTAAGGGAGGAATGATGGAAGGGAATGTGGGAATTTATGAAAAAAGCAAGGGCAATTTATCCCAGTACAGGGGTGACCACCTGTCCCTTCAGTATTTGGAAGGTAGAGAAAGTCAGGTCCCACCTGTATGGCAAGCTCAAAGTCAACCTGGCCTATATAAGACCCTATCATACAAAACAAAACAGTCTGAAATCCATGGGCTGGAGAGATGACTCAGTGGTTAAGAGCACTGGCTACTCTTGCAGAGGACCCAAATCTGGTTCCATCTATTCACATGGTGATTCACAATTATCTGTAACTCCAGTTTCAGGAGATCTGAAGCCCTCTCACCAACAGTGGCACTAGGCACATATATAGATGCAGGCAAACATGCACACAAATTAAAATAAATCTTTAATTCCTAAACACAAAAGAATAACTTTCATTTTTGCAAATGAATAATGTATTCACTAATGTATTAAAAGTATTTTAATAGAGATATCTTGATTTTCATAAGGTAAATATACTTATCTTCTACTAGAACCCATTTAGAGTATAAACTTTAAGACCCTGGGCTGTATAATTCCCTGCCACCTGCTGGAGGGTAAAGGAATCTTTTGAAGGTTGAGGTTACAAAAAGCTACAGGCTTAAAGCTGGCTCAGTTCAGAGATCTACCATGACATCAGCCAGAGGAGACACTGACAGCACTGGAAACTGGTCAGTGCACGGGTCCCCCCCCCCCCCGCCCCGCCCAGTGATCATAGAACCCAAAAGGAGAAGATTTGAGAAGATGGAACGATGTTTTTTGGTGGACTCAGAGCAGGCTAAAATGAAGGCAGGGTGGGATGCTGGCTTCAGCATCCACTGAGGCTATGAACAATCTGCCCATTCCCTGTGAAGCTGTGGGAGATGACTGAACTCAGCTTCACTAAAGATCTGATGTCTACAGCTCTAATGTTTGCACTCTGCAAGGTCACATCAGATCTGTCTTTGAATTCCTCCAAAGGGGTGACGTTAGGGACACGGCCTTGGAAGCTAGCCATCCTTGCACTGTGAGGTTCTGGGCAGGTAACTCAACCTCTCTGGGCTCCCATTTAACACACCGATAAGAATGTCTAAAGCTTAACCATTAACACTTAGGGAACAGGGTTAAGATACACAAAGCACGATAAGTGTATCATGGTGATTATGACAATGATTTTTATTTAGGAAATGCTCAAATCAGAGTCTGGGGAGGACTGCTTTGTAAGCCTGAGAACCTCAGCTGGACCATGTGAAAAAAGCTGGGAATGGTGGGGCAGGATTGTAATACCAGTGCTTGGGGCAGAGTGAGGACAGGCAGATCTCTTAAGGGTTCATTGCCTACTTGGTAAGACACCGAGAGACCCCGTCTCAAGAAAAAACTCCAGTGTGGACATGTTCTCTCTCTCTCTCTCTCTCTCTCTCTCTCTCTCTCTCTCTCTCTCTCTCTCTCTCTCTCTCTCTCTCACACACACACACACACACACACACACACACACACACACACACACACTGTCCAAAGGCTGTCAGTGGATAAGCCCAGAGCCCAGCCTTCTCTGCCCACTGATTTGCCAGCTGCTCTACTTAACACTCATACAAAATTCTTGGAATCCATTTCTTCTAAATCCTCCCAGATGCAGTAAAATCTTAATATGTCGGGTGTAAACTGTGTGTGGAAGCTTAAGCTTTATAAATTTATGTAAGACAGAATGAACTATCCAGCATGTTCCACACACTTATCGCTCCCAGAATGGGGGATGAGTCTCAAGACAACCACTTTATTTTTGCGTGCCATGACTTTTGAGGATGTCTGTCTGCTTTAAGGTGAATAAAATGACTCCTATTCTCTGAACAGCATCTGAAGTTCTGCTGTGATATGCTTGAATGGAAGATTCCCATGGTGCTTTGCTTTTTTAGATTTATGTCAGTTTTAACTTATGCGTATGTATGTGTGTCTCTGTGTGTATGTGTCACGTGAGTGCACGTGCACTTGAAGCTCAAAGAGGAAGTTAGCACTCTGGAGATGGAGTTACAGGCAGTTGTGAGCTGCCTGATGTAGGTGCTGGCAACTGAATGCCAGTCCTCTGGGGAAGCAGCAAGTGCTCTTAATTGCAAAACCATCTTTCTGTGTCTCCACTTTCTTTTTTTATTATGTACAGGCACTTCCAGTTTCTTTGGTTTAATTCTGTGACTAAACCAACAACCCGTCAAACACATGTTGTTCTTTGTCTCCATGCAGGCACCTCTTTGTGTGAAGTCCAAATGAAGTTACTTCCTCTGTGTTTATTTTCTAAGGACATGCCCATGTTCTACCTAAGCTTAGCAGAAATCAGACAGCAGTCTAAACCATTCACGCTGTGGCTAAAGTGTTCTTCCAGAACAATATGGTTTAACAGCTGCTGCTGTTTATTTAGGTTTGCCATGGAAATGTGTCTCAACCTCGACATTTGCAGAAGCTGCCGATGGGACTGATAGCACAGGTCTATCTCTTCCAGAACAAGCCCTGAGTCTTTTCTTCTTAGAGTACTGTGGTGGAGAGAGAGAGAGAGAGAGAGAGAGAGAGAGAGAGAGAGAGAGAGAGAGAGAGAGAGAGAGAGAGAGAGAGAGAGCATAGAATGGAATGCAGAAGGCACTGGGAGCCTGGGACCAAGATGCCCAGGAACAAATGACAGAGACTCAGGGATGGGAGGGAGCTGAGGGAGGAGCAGGTAGGGAAGAGACAGAAAGGGTAAACGGCACAGTCACATCTGTGGGCGGCTGGTGTCCCAGTCTGTGGGGCTCAATGGCTAGGTAATATAATTATATTACCAGTATATAATGAAATGCGCCTACCTGGAGCTGAGGCTCCGTCAGCACACCTGCTCATGGTTTCTCTTTCATGTG
Organism: Phyllotis vaccarum; assembly: GCA_033318265.1. Lineage (NCBI taxonomy): Eukaryota > Metazoa > Chordata > Mammalia > Rodentia > Cricetidae > Phyllotis > Phyllotis vaccarum. The sequence goes on along the minus strand of JARWLC010000014.1, from coordinate 73,738,562 downwards.
TGTTCTCGGATCCTAAGCTGTGTACGTCATATTTTTTAGACAGGGTCTCATGTAACACAGGCTGACTGCAAAGCTCTATGTAGCTCGGGATGGCCCCAAACTTCTGATCCTCTCGCCTCCATGTCTCAGGTGTTGGGATTAGAAGTTTGTGTCACCATGCCAGGTTTATGCAGTGCTGGGGCTGAGCCCAGGCTTTAATTCATGCTAGGTAAGTGCCAGCTGAGCTATGTCCCTAGAGGACATACTTGTGAGCGGCCAGGTAGGCTTAGCAACATAATCCAAGGTCATGGAACACTAAGGCTAGGTGGTCTGATCTATAGCACTGAGAACTTGCTTCTAGGAACATATTACACCAGTGAAGAGCATGAACCACACACACACACCGCCCTTGGACTGCTGGGCAGAGTCAGTTCTTTCTCCCTATGACCAAGACTGACTGACTCATTTCTTTGGTTCTTCTCCCAAGGCAGATTGGATCTATCTAGGACCACAGTAGTTTCCTGACCATTATGAAGCTCTGTTATGATGTCATATGAGGATGTAAGGAACTTTCTTCCTATTAGTGAGTATAGAACTAAGAGCCTGCCTAGGTAAGCTGGGTTGCATTTGATACGTGCACCCATGTGGAGGCACAAGTGAACTTGGCTCCACAGAATCTGAGCAGGAAGTGAGCAGCATTGCTCTAGGGGAGGAGGCTTCCCAGAAGGGGTCAGCAGTTGGACTAAGTAACCTCTGCTAACTAGGTCCTGTTATCAAAAGAAGAGGCATCGGGCTTTTCTAATCCATGGTGCTCTGCTCTTGCCCTAAGGGCTGGGCAGAGCCTCAGTGTCCTCTATATCACTCTGGTCTGCAGATTTTCAAGGGAGAGAAAAAGAAAGAACCATCTTACCCATGAGGAATTTTGCTCAGGACATAATATCCAGTGCGGGAGTGTTGATAAACCTGTGAGAGAGAAGAGAAAAAGTGAGCACCGAGGCAAAGGCTGTGATCCCTGGTTTTCAAATTTCTGAATCCTAACAAATACCAGAGGTGAAGGGCAGTGTACACAGAGACCTGCCCGCAAAGCCTTATTGACAATTTGCATCCACAGTTTACAGTACTTCTGTTATTCACCAGGTTTATCAGGCAGCTGGGGGCATGATGTCATTGCCATGGCTACCTGGTTAGTGGTTAAATTAGGAAGTGGTTATCTCCATCTAAACTAAATACAGCACAGAAATAACGGGGCATGTGGTCATTGGAGCTCATTGGGCATGGTCAGCGAGACCTGGCAGGACAAAAGACCTTTGAAATTCTCAAGTTCCTGAAGATTATGGCAGATGTCCCCTGGAGCCTCAGTTCTGGGTCTGCAGTGAGCACCAGAATAGAGGCAGGACTAGGCACACTCTCCTTCAATCCAATCTGATGGACATTTTCTGGCCTCTGAGAGTGATCAACCAGGGCTCACTGTAAGAGGGGAGTTAGAAACAGCTGGTGTTGAGAACAGAGGGAGCAGGGAAGTAGCAGTTTCCAAACTTCTGGAACTCCCAAAGTTATGGGAGTCTCAGTTGATTTTTTGAAGGAGGAGAATATTTCCCAACCTGTAAACAGTAAAAGAGAATTCAAGGGAATACCCATAAGAAAGGGGGGCATGGCAGCCCAGGAAATGTCAGCATGCCCCTCCAGCTCTGGAGAAAGCTGCTTCTTCTCTTGGGGAGAGTGAGATCTACATCACCCACAGTCTTATACCCAAGGAACTTCTGAGGGCAAATGCCCCATGTGGAGGGATGCCTGGCAGCTCGTACATAGAGCTAACTGTCTAAGGATAATGCTAGGTTTTGAGCTGTGGGCTATAAAGCCATGCCCATCTGCAGTAGCCTTTCTCTCTTGGCTGCTGTAGAGGAAATGGCAAGTCTACTGAGAGATGGTGTAAGGATGAGGTGGCACCATAATCAACCTGTCCTGCCCCAAGAAGGTTTACAGACTTCAAGTTTTCAGACTTCAGGACATCAGAAGGGTAATGGCTTGGGCACATCTGCTACTCATATATCAGGTATACCTTAACTAGATGTGCCCTTCCATCCCATCCTCAGAATGACACATTCCTTCCCCAAAATTCTTGCCCCTCCTTCGGTCCAGGAATCAGAGACAGCCTGGCTGCAGATCACTTATCAATCAAGTGGTGTGAAAATGTTCCCCTCCCGCTGAAACCTATAAGAATGAACCCCAATCTGCCTGGTGGGCTTAGAATGTCATCAGAGTCCCTTTCATGTTTGTCAGTACGCTGATGCAATGTTTAACTGTCCTGCTTCAATCTCAAAGCAGAAGCCTTTCAAGTGATGGGTAAGAGATGTACAGATGAAGGAAGGAGATGAATGTACACTGCATGGGGCTGGGGGTGAATTCTGCTGCTGCTGCTGGCAGTGAGCCTCCAAAGGAGGACTGGCGGGACTGGCTAATGCAGGTTCTGACCTGGTGTGGGCCACTGAACCAACTGCCAGAGCACTACAGTGGCCATGGAGTTTCTAGGAAAACAGATGCAGATACAAAAGTGAACAGTGTTGACTGTCAACAGTATTGTGATTCCAGACATCTTGAAATCTCTGAACCAGACACATGGGATCCAGGCTGGCCTTCTGGATGCCAGTGGGTAGAGAGATGTGGCACTGGTTTGAAACAACAGGAGTTAGTCAGCTCTTTATTATAAGTCCAAGTTCATTGTTGTCAACTGAAAAATCCAGGCTGGCACTAGATAAAGAGATATGTAAATTGCTTTATGCATACATTGTGCACAGTAGACTTTTCCCTACCTAGGGCCAACGGCAGAAACTCAGCCCCTGGCTGGCTCATCTCTGCAGCCCTCCCTCAGTATGCCACCAAGCAGCACTGAGATTCTGCACACAATAACAGCAAAAAGACTAATGGAAACAGCCGGAGAAGGGCTAGGGAAAGAATGGAGCAACGGGAGAACGCCACGCCTGCATTAGTGAGGAAAATCCTCATCCTTGGGAACTGCCAAAGGTATCTGGAAAGGAGACTGAGCAACTATTATATCCCAGCCCACGGAATCTGGAAACAGGTGAAGTCAATCAAAGTATGAGCAGGAAAACGTGCAAAGGAAGAGTTGAGAAAACCCTCTGTAGCGTGTGCCCCGCCTTCTCTCCCGGCTCCTCACAGCCTTGTCCTCAACCTGGCAGCTGCCTTCCTCCCTCACTGCTGCTCTGGTCTGCTCTCTTCGGCCAGAACTTTCTGTTGACTAGCAGCAAATTTTCCCTGAGAACGTGCCATTGTCTTTCTTGCTGTCTGTCTGTCTTCTTTGTCTTCTGCCTACACCTCCACAACAAAAGCCACGTAGAGAGACAAGGCAAATACAAACATGGCTCCCTGATACCCCGTAGGTCTTCAGGACTTAAGAACACCTTTCTGCAATCCTTGCCTTAACCTTCTTGACAACTTCTGTCTTAGTTATTTTTCAATGGATATTGCAAAACACCATGGCCAAGGCAACTTATACAAGGAAGTTTATTGGAGACTTAGAGCTTCAGAGTTATGACCATCATAGAAGGGGCATGGCAGCAGGAAGGCAGGCATAGTAATCAGATCCACAGCCTGAAGCAGAGAGGTCAACCTGGAAATGGCATGGACTTTTGAAAACTCAAAGCCTACCCCCAATGATATATCTTCTTCAATGTGGCCACGCCTCCTAATATTTCCCAAACAATTCCACAAACTGGGACTAAATATTAAAACATATGAGCTTATGGGGGCTACTCTGGCCATTTTATACAAGCCATCAAGGCTTGTCATAGGACCAGCCTTTCCTGGCCTCACTTTTTAAATGAGAAAACTGAGTCTCAGAGGCACAAACCAAGTGGCCCACAGTAGTATAATATAGAAAGAGACAAGCTCAGAGATTCAGATGTGTAGACATACTTAAGGCTATTTCTATAATACCACCATGATGGTTGGAGAGGCTCTCCTATCTGTCACACCATCTCTGCCAGCCACAACTGCCTTGTGAAAGACTCAAGTTCTCTGCGACGATCTGGAGTCATCAGTGACTCTCCCTGTAGCCCAGGGGACTATTGTCAGCTCTTTCCACGTACCTGGAAGCCACCACTGAATCTACAGTAAAGGTACTCAGTAGCACCAATTTTCCTTTCGAGCTCTGAGATCTGTATTTGAAACATTTTCTGGCAAGATGAGCAAGTGAACATTAATCAATGCATTTGATAAATGTCCACTGGCCATCTTCTGTGTGCAGTGAATTGGAGACAGGTGTGTGTCAATATCTGGACCAAGGAAGTGATGGAGTGGGTCACTTAATAAAGTGAGGAAGAGGAGATGAGACAGTGCTGGGAACATAACACACAAGAACACCGTGAAACAGGTGGGTTTTGCATAAGAGCCACACACTCTGCAAGGTCAGAGATCTACTTGGTATCTCACTGTGTCATGATCAAAATGGCGTTAGTTTTTCTTTTTCAGAGTTTACCCTGGAACTGTACATCAAACTGTTTCCCCCCAACTGTGAAACTCATTTTCTGAAGCCCTCATCATTGCCATATTCAAAAATTGTCTTTATACAGATCGCTATGTGAAAGTAAGGTCATTAGGGCAGATGCTCATCCACTGTGACTAGGGTGCTTCTGTTAGGGAAAAAGAGGGATGCAGTGGTGGCTCAGTGAGTAAAATACTTGCCATGCAAGCATAAGGGCCTGGGTTTTAATCTTCAGAACTCTCGTTAAGTTGAATATAGTAGCTATAGTAGCATACACCTGTAACTCCAGCACCCCTTTGGTGAGATAAGAGGCAGAGGCAGAATTCCTAGAAGATTGCAGATGGGCTATCCTGGCACATGCAGCCATGAATAGTAGAGACCATGTGTCAAACAAGGTGAAGGTAATGATTGACATGCCAGGTTGTCCTATGACCTCTATATAAGTGCTGTGGCACATCTGTCTACACAGTTCTCTGTCTCTGTCTGTCTGTCTGTCTGTCTGTCTGTCTGTCTGTCTGTCTCTCTCTCTCTCTCTCTCTCTCTCTCTCTCTCACACACACACACACACACACACACAGAGGGAGAGAGGAGACAAGTGCAAACTGAAGGAGTATGACATGGAGAGTCACAGAGGATACCTGGTAAGAAGAGGGAGGTCTCAATGGTACACATAAAAGTGGAATGCCAAGAACAGCCATCACCAACCACTAGAAGCTGGCAGATACCAAAAAAGTTGTCCCCTCTAGGACTCACAGTGCTATGACCCTACCCACTACAAACCACAGTGGGCTCATACATCACTGGAGCCAAGTGAGGACATCTTCAACAGCATGTTCATTATCATGGGTCACTCTTCATCTTTACATATAACCAAGACTGTGTAACTACAGATTGAACTTGGAATCCACAGGCATTGTTGCTTAGTTATCAAAACCCAGTCTTACTTAAAAGAACCAGATCACATTGGCCATTTGGGGAGATAATGACCTTCTGGTAGTCAGGAGATCTGCTGGTACCCATGCCAGCCTCCTTTCTCCCCACCTCACAACCCCGTGGGTTTGTGCTTTACATTCTCTCTCCCTCGAATTCTCTGCCGAATCTGACTTTCTTACAATGTAAGCACAAAAGGACTTTTAGAATTTTCTTTTAATCATTTTCATAGATGGTAGAGTGTTGTTTTCTGTAGACAGTGTACTCACACCTTCACACTGGCAGGTGCCACATCCACAGATCCATCCGACTACAGAAAGAAAACACTTGACAATAATTTGTTCATATGCATAATGTTTATAAGCAATGCGTCCTCTTGTCATTGCCCCCAACAATGTAATAAAGTGCCAATTCATTCAACATCACAGTGGGCAATGTAGGTAATTTGAGCAATGTAGGTAATGTTCTAATTTCATGTTTGTTATTGTGATAAATTCCATGGCAAAAGCAACACTGAGGAAGAAGTGAGTTTATTCATTTTACAGTTCCATGTTACAGTCTATCATTGTGGAGAAGTCAAGGTAGGATCTTGAAGCAGCTGGTCACATCACGTCAAGAGCAGAGAGAGAATGAATGCATAATTAGTGTGCTCAGCTAGCTAGTTGTCCTCTCTGATGCAGTTCAGAATACAAACCCAGGCAAAGTACCACCCACATGTACCCTGGGTCTGCACATATCAATGAACATAATCAAGGCAACCCTCCCACAGAATGCACACAGGACAACTGCTCTACTCAATCCTTCCCCAGACATGCACACAGGACAACCGCTCTACCCAAGCCTTTATTAAGACTCCTTTCCCAGGAGATTTTAGATTGTGCAAAGTTGAAAACCAAAATTAACCTTTACAATGTTTTAAAGTACAGAGCAGTTCTTGCATATGTCATCTGAAAATCCTCCTACATTGTTGCACATGGAGACATTGACCTCTGGGGGTTTAGTATCCTTAGAACCCCAAACCACTGCCCTGTGCATATCCAGGCATAACTGAATTTAATTCTGAAAAGATACTGAGAACAATGGAATCAGTTGAGAGAAGTGAAGATGCCCAGTTCTTTCCCGAGGCTTGTATTAAGGTCTCTCAGAGAACAAGCAGAGAAATAATTTGTTCAACAACTGCCGGGAGCTGCTATAGGCTCATGAGCATTCAGAGTCAAGTCCATTTGGGAAATTGACTTGTGCTGACAATCTGGAGGGTTCATAGAGACTCAGACAAAGCCTGTAGCCTCCATATGGACAAATGGAGGTCATAGGAACAGATTCCTGTTCTGAAAAAGCATGAGGTCCCCAAACCTCAGAGCAGGCTGCCTCTGCTAAGATCAAATCTAGACTATTTGGGCAGCTATGCCTGTATCTCCGAAATCTGACAGCCAGCTCACCTTTTTCAAAAAGTATTTGAGAGAAAATTCAGGGTTGGGGGAGAAATGGCTTAGAGGTTGGGAGCACTGGCTGCTTCTTTCAAAGAACCCTGCCTCAATTTCTAGTACCTACATGGTGGCTCACAACTCCAACTCCAGTCCTAGGGGATATGGTGTCCTCTTTTGGCCTTTGCAGGCACAGCATGCATATGGTACACATACATTCACATGTATGCACACAAAATAAAAATAAATAAAAAAATCTGAAGTGGCAACTGGAGATATAACAATGGTAGATAGCTTATGTAGCATGTGTGAGACCCTGTGTTCAATCTCTAGGACTGCCAAAAAAAAAAAAAAGGATGAAAGAGAGAAAGAGGTGGAGGAGGGAGGGGAGGAAGAAGGGAGACAGGGAGGAGGGAGGGGAGGAAGAGTATATGAAGAGTGAAGAGCAGAGGGTGTGCTGTGCTAAGATCACTAAGTCGGAGAAGGAAAATTGCTGCATGAGGCCCAGAGAGTGAGCATATTTGTGGAAAATGAAAACATAATCTAGGGTCTAGGGGCTAGAGAGATGCCTCAGTGGTTAAGAGTACTTGCTATTTAGTCATTAGGACAAGAGTTCAATCCCACTATCTGTGTTATAAGGAGGGTATCTCACATATGCCTGTAACTCTACAAAGCTCCAAAGGATTCAGAGGTGGGAGATTGTTGGGGCTGGTTTCTAGCCCAGCTGAAAAAACAAGGACCCCAAGTAAAGAAAGAACCCTGTCTCAAAGGAGCAGGCAGAGAGACTAACACAGGAGGATATCCAACACCCTCGTCTAACCCCCGTGTACATGTTGCATCATGTGCGTGCGTGCATACACACACACACACATACACACACACACACATACACACACTCTCTCACATTCACATGTGCGCACACACAAACACACACACATGTACACACACAAACACACACATGCACACACTCTCTCACATACACATGTGCAGACACATGCACATGCACTCACACACACTCTCATACACACACACACTCTCTCTCACACACACACGTATGCACACAAATAATAAAAAAATAAAATTAAAACAGCAGTATGTGGATTAGTACCCTGGGCTGGAGGCAAGGCACAGGAGAGCTACTGTCCAACGTCTGCAGTTTTTTCACTGGGGATAGTGAAACATTCTTTCATAAATGGTGAAGATGTCACACAGCACTGTGAATGTGCTTAAGGAAAACACAGCTGAATCCCACACTTCCAGATGCTAAAATAACATGTGGTGTTCTAGCTTCATTCTGTTGCTGTGGTAAACACCACGACCAAAAGCAACTTGTGGAGCAGTGGATTCATTTGACTTATACTTCCAGGTCATGGCCCCATCACTGATGGAAGTCAGGGCAAGAATTCAAGCAGACACTTGAAGCAGAGACCATGAAGGAATGCTGCTTGCTGGTTCACTCTCTGGCTTTCTCACAGGCTCATATTTACCTAGCCCTTTATACAGCCCATGGCTGTCTGCCTAGGGAATGGTGCTGCCCACAGCTGGGCCTTCCTATATCAATTAACAATCAAGACAATCCCTACAGATATGCTCACTCATGAGTCTGATCTGGGCAGTCCTTTCTCGGGGGACTCTAGGCTATGTCAAGTTGACAGTGAAAGCTAAGTAGGACACCCAACATGGATATATGTCACCCCAAAAGGCAGGGCGAGGGATGGATTTGTAATAGTTGTATTTAATGCAAATTAATGGTTATTTAGGAAGATTTATATGCCTTCTATGACAAAGAAAATAGAAGGGTAGGGATTTTGTTAACTGTGGAAGTCATATACCAACATGATTTAAAGTGTTTCAAGGATTTTTTTTTCTCCCCTTTACTGCTGGCAATCACATATCATTGGCCATTCACAGAATAGGCATAAAGGGTCAGGATTGTCCACCAAGAGTCTCCCTAAGGACAACCCCTATTCTCTTATCATTTTACATATGACAGGAGCCTTTGGCCCCAGAACTGTTAGTGACAAAGATGAGCAGAAAGCTAGACTTCCTGATACCTAGCCAGATAAGCCTGACCTCAATACTCTCCCAAGAGGAACATTGAAAACCCTTGGGAAATGTATCTTTAAGCTCTGACTCTCAGTTGCCCATGGGCACTTCAGGTGACACCAGCACCCAAGGCAGGCCCCATTTCATGAAACCTACCTACTGGGCTCCATGTGTGACCGTTATGCTCAGCCTCATGGCAACCCATTGAAAGAGGAAATGATTAATTTACATACTGACATAAACCTTGGAAGGCAGACATGACGGCCATGTCTTGCTCACTTTGTGATGTTGTGGAAGGCATGTTTCCAGGAAGTATCTGGCAGAAATGCCTTCAGCACCAGGCTTTCCATTCGTCTACTATGTGGCTACCTCATAGATATGCTCTGGATAGTTACTGTTAATGCCTGAGGATGCTCCAATCTAATCCAACATTAACCTTTTCCACTCACTCCCAGGAGAATTGACTTTGCAGCCTCGAGGGATGGCTCAGCAGCTGGTATTCATTGCAGCACAGGCAACAAAGGACCCCAAGTCATTCCAAGAAGAAGTTCCAAAGCAAATGCTGGACAGCTTTGGCAGAGAAAACAAATATAAGAGAAAGAAATGCTTTCAGGATTGCAAAACCCATGACATGGATTCAAGGAAAAACTGTTTCTCAGCAAAGTTCCGACTGGAAAAGGGGGCATGGTTTCAGAAAACAGACCCATAGTACAGAAGGCCCTCTCCTTGCCTTTTTGCTGTTTTGGCAGGATCTTGGTAATGCTCCATGAAAAGAGACTGCATCTCATCCCCACCCACAAACAGGGAACTAAAACCCAAATGGGTCAAGCAGTAAAGAGTAGCTCATTCTGCAGCCTTATTATTAGAAAGAAGAGAACAGCTGAGAAACTGGGGGTGACTGAAGGGTTGTGGTGGGAAGGGGGTGCACTAAGTGAAGAGGCTTGCTAGGAGAGAGGTTGGAAGAAGGGAGGAGGGAGAGGAGGGCCTTTCAAGGCAAGTGGGGGGAGGGTGACCCCAGATGCTGTGGCCAGAGCAGCTCTGTTGACCCAGTGAATGCAATGGTGGTCTTCCATGCCATCCTCTCCAACTGTATCACGAAGGACTCCGTACTCGGCTTCATCTGTGTCTGACGTTCTAGAATTAAGAGGCTACGGGGTGGGTGGAAAGGGGTAATCTGCCAACTGTTACCAGCTTAGGAACAATGATTTAATCAGAAGCTTGAGTAAAGCAGGAGGAGATCAGAAAGACCCAGGTGAGGCATGTGGGACTCTAGACAGAGACCCTGGCTAGTTTTGGGGGTGGAGAAAGCCTTCACTTTATCGACGCAGACCAGCTATGGAAAAAGGCTAATGAAGCTAGAGTCTGTCACCCCTGGTTGACTGTCAAAGTGCAGAGACTCTCAGACACAAATTCAAAGTGACGCACATACTGTACATGTTCCCCTACATTCCAATGTTGAAACGCTGTTCTTTGCCCCTTCTCTGGGACAAGATGACCTCAGAAGATGGCTCCGATAGCAGGTGGTTAGGATTACATGAGGTCATAAAGGCAGGAAGCTGTCACAAATGAGGTCAGTGCCCCAGAATCAGAAGGCAGCTTGTGGCCTTTGTTCTGCTGAGTGACCTGCTGCTTGCTGATACTGGACCTGGAGCTTCCAGACTCGGTATAGTAAAGTGCAGGCAGGTTGGGACAGTGGAAGCTGGTGCTTCCTTTAGAATCTAAATGTCAGCTCAACATATGACTCAGAAACTGAATGTTTTTATAGTCAATACTATATAATTTCTTCCCTTTCCTGAGTCTCCTCACATGATCTTCTGAAATGCATATGAATATATTGAGAATTTCATGCACACAGTGTACTTAGGTCTCATCCATATCCACTTCCCCACCTTCTCTCAAACCCCCTTTACTCGTTCCCACTCTTGTCAACTTTGTGTTCTTTCCCCCTCTCCTGTAGCCCCTGGTTGGTTTGAACTGCCCATATATTCATGGTGTCCTGATCTGTTTAGCTCTGAGCAGCAGAGTTCCACAGATGGGGGAGCTTGCAATGCTCAGAAATATATTGGGTCACAGTTCTGGAGGGGGGGTCAGAATTCCCCAATTACCCCATGGAGGAAGGGAAGAGAGAAGGGGGGGGAGGAGGAAGGTGGAGGGGGAAGGGGAAGAGGAGGGAGAGGAGGGAGGGAGGGGAAGGGAGGGAGAGAGGGGGCACTATCTATATACACATACTATACACATATATGTATACCAATATGTATATACACATAAACACACACACACACACACACACACACACACACACACACACACACACACACACACGTGTAAGTGTAAAACAGGAAATCTGAGTTTGGCCAGAGCCAGATTAATGTCTGTGTCCTGGCTGCCATGTGTCTCTGTGAGTTCCACTAGGGGAGTGGAGCTCAGAGCATAAGTGGAAGCCTTCCCACCATCTCTCACAGCAGCATGTGACTCTCTAGTCACTTCAGAGTAAAGTCTTGGTGTTCAGTAAGAGCATGAGATGTGTGGATGTCATTAGACCAGGCCTTGCAGTCAGGAACAAGGGCAGCCACTGCCCAGGGATGCAGGGCTGGCTGGTTGAGGGACAGTAAAGTAGCACTGCTCAAGGATGTCTGAGAGACCAGAAAGCAAAAAGAAAATTCTAGAAGTAAGACATAAAGCATCTCTCAGGGCAATCCATACAGCTTCAAGTTGTATTTCTTCTGTCTCTCCACCTTCCCCCTTTTTATCATATAAACAGTGTCCTATCATCCGCCTAAGCCATTCTGCTGCTTTTATCAAAGAGCTCTCACCCACCTAGGGCAGCGTGACTCACTGCTGTGCCACTTATAAAACCCATGAGCTGAAAGCTGGAGGTGACAGAGACTCTGGCCATCAAGTGTTCATTAGCCCTGGGCATAGTCACCTAGGTGACCCATCTGTAACTTAATGGAGGATGCAAGTCCATCTCTAGCAGGTGACTAGATCCACCATAGCACAGAGGATGAATGTAACTGGTGGTGGGCCCGCATTTAAAATGCCATGCAGAAAATGGTATCAGGACCTAAAGGAAAAATAGTTTAGTAGCAATTCTTACAAAGGTGTGGGCTTGGGAGTTGGAAGATACCTGATATCAGATAAGCTGCTGAAGTGCAAGTAAGCAAAGTCTGTGTCAGAGCGGTCAATAAAAGATCACTGAGCACCCAGGAACTAGAGACTGCAATAATTTCAGAAGAGAAAAGTGGAATCACACATATGTATGTGTGTAAGTGTGTACACACATACAATGAAAAATAACCAAAAAACTGAAATGGTGTTTACTTGCATCTCGGCATAACATTACATTGAATCCCTAATGTAAGATTTTAACAGCAAAGGGCAAATGGCTGCCTAGAGCAAGAAGAGACTCTTAGCTAAAGACTCACATCTGTTGCAAGCAGCAGTAGACAACTTGTCAGATGCAGGGCACCTCACGGGGTAGATTTTGATTCTTTCCTATTACCCTCCCCTCAACCTTGGGCCATCCTTTTTGCCCCATGTGACACTGGGTATGTTATGGCATCACACAGTTGTTCATTTTCTTCTCTCCTGAAGTGCCTTCCTATCCATGTTTCTAGCTGAGAGTAACGCTCTGCTTGGTTAAGACTCCATGTTAAGATTGTGGTGAAGGCACTTGGAACTATCAAATTATATGTGCATCTGGGGAACAAATACAGATCCTCACACATGCCAAACAACACTATCACTACACTTTACCTTGAACCCTTTTAATGCTTTTTAAAAGTGTGTGCGTGTGTGTGTGTGTGTGTGTGTGTGTGTGTGTGTGTGTGTGTGTGTGTGTGTGCATTCATGCATCAATGTGGAGTACAACAGAGGATGCTGGGTATCTTGCTCTATTGTCTATCTCATTATTGAGACAGGGCATCTCAATGATTCTGCAGCTACAGTGGCAGTCAGCAAGGCCTAGTAATCCTCCTCTCCCTCATCCCACAGCACTGGGTTATTGGCATGCAGGCAGCTACAGCTGGATCTTTACATGAGTTCTGTGGATTTGAACTCAGGCCCTCCTGCTTGCCAAGCAAGTACTCAAGTAGTGGCTACACACGTGAACCCAGAGCAACTGAACATACACAAGACTCCCACAAACTCCAGCCTGGCACAATCCCAGCATAGAGTCAGGGAGGTGGGCAAGAAGTCCCACTGCTGAACTTTTAAATCTGAGTTCTGTTAAGTATGAACATACTGTTTGGTCCTTTAAGAATATTTGGGCGAGATAAGGGCTCGTTCTTTACGCAGCCACCTTCCAAGTGATCTGCATACTTGTAATTTTTTTTTTCTTGTAAGTTCTTCTCAGAGAGTGGCTTCCTGTGAGATTTCCTACATGGCTGGCCCAGTGAAGGGATTTGCTTGTGACTCAGAGTGCCACAGGGGTCTTAGCTTTCTTGGACCAGCATATGTTCATGTCACCTAGAGATTTCCACCCAGAATTCTGACCTGACAAAAACATTATTAGTCTTTCTAAGGAGTAGCAGGTACATAGAATCTTTTAATGCCATCCCATTTTTTTTATTATTTATACAACAATTTATTAGGTTCTGGAATCAAACCACAGAGAGGAGACCTTATACATTTAATACCGTGTGTTAATCCATAAAAATGCTAAAAAATTAAATTTAATGCTTCTGGACCAATATGCCTGTTAACTTCTACACAACATGATAAACCAGAATGTTTTAACACAAAGGTGACAGTGCAGTTGTATTTTCAAAAGTTATACATATGAGATCAGTAATGTAGGTTGTATTCATGAATAGCAGCAACAATTTTGCCATGTTCTATAGTCAAATTTTTAATGACAATTAATCCATGTGTGGCCACTGACTTCACTGAGGACATGTCCATAGAATAAATAAACACAGCAAAACTGTCTTTAGAAGACCATAATGCCTAACATAAGGCAAACTCCAGATGCCAGACTGAAGAGAAAATGTGTCACTCCAACATGGAGCTCCTACCTATGGCTGTCCAGTAGGAAGGGCATCAGGCCTGAATCTTAGACTGTGTCTAGGGACCTCAAAGGAACAATATAAGTGCTTAACTCTCCAAGGCATTAGAGACTGAACCCAGGGCCTCCTAGTAAAGGTGTTTTTTTTGAACTGCAAAAGTGGGGATCAGAATGTGTTCAGAGTTGACACAGTTGCTCAAAGTAAAGAGAGTTATAGTATCATACAAATAAATGGACCGTCAGTGTTCATAACTCACAGGGAAATACTGAAGTGCTAAAGCAATCAGGAAAAAGAAGATTTTCTGCTGAAGAACATGTTGTATTGTAGGAAGACTCACAGCCCATGACAACAGGAGAGAAGAAAATAGTTTATTTCCTTCAGAATGCAAGGAAATGTTGATCTAAAATTTTGTTCAAACTTTAATTTATATGAGGATGAAAGGACTGAAGTCATTTATTAGCCATGGACACCCATGGCATGACCCAAGGAGACTGGACCCAGGAAAGCATAGGAGGTGGCTGTCAATGACAAACAAAGAAATGAGCAGATGTTCAGGTAGGCCAAACAAGATGAGACGTAGAGGCCAACAGTGGTGATGACCACAGGGAGAGTTCTAAAGATGGAGTAAGATACAAGGACCAACAAACGACACATGATGTAGGTGCAGAGGTGACGACTGGAGAGGAAGACCGTAGCTATTTCTAGAATAGCCAAGAAAGATAGAAAAAGGAGCCATGGAAAGAGCATGGTATGCAAACTGAAGCTACAAGCGTAGTGATGTCAGAATCTATTTGCAACCATAAAAATCAGAGGACAGTTAAGCTTCCAGCTGAATGTTTAAAGCATGCAATGTGGGAAAATATAGTTAAACCACAGGGGCTAAGAAAAGTGTAAGAAACGAGCTAAGGTTATTCCAGACAATGACCAAAAGAACTTTAGAGGAATATATGAGTGAGGCTGTGAGGAAAAGAAGGTAACACTACTCCCGGGCTATAATGAAATAATGAATTAGTGATGAAGCAATTGTCAGGAAACTACAGTAGCCCAGAATTGTAGGCACTTGACAACACTACCTTATAGTACATAAAGCAAAAGATCATAGAATTACAAGATTTTTAAAATGTGTTCTCAAAAGCCGATAGTGATAGGTCAGCCACACAAAAATGTAGGACTTCAGGCCCAGTGAGATGGTTCAGTAGGCAATGATGCTTTCTGACAAGCCTGAGGATCTGAGTTCAATCTGCGACCCACACAGGGGAGGAGAGAACCGAGGCCTGCAGGTTGTCCTCTGATGTCCAGGATGCACCATGGCAGGCAAATGCCACCCCTCAGTAGATAAATAAATATAACAAAAATTTTACAACTCATATTTCAATGCTACATCTAAAATCTAGGGCACAATTTTAGTATACCACTCAGTGATTCTGAATTCATCCCTATGTTGGAAATGTATCAAGTAGTAGACTCAGAAAATCTCAAATACATAGCCAAAGTCTATTTCAGTATATTCTTTGATTGTTAGCATATGATTGTGATGGATTTATAACTCGTAATTAATTTACAAATTAGTACATTATTAATTTATAATAAATAATATTAATTACAAATTTCATTGTTAGAAATCAACATTTTTTTTTTTTGTAAAAGATCCCGCAAAGCACACACATATGTATTGGAAAAAAGATATTAGCAATCATCATAATGTAAAAATAAAATATTTAGCCCTCACTATGGGAAAACATTCCATGTCAAGACTGGATGCAGCTTTAGTGAGAGAGGGATATGGATAGCTGTCCTTTTAGCCACGGGGAAAGATTAAAGTTAAGGCAATGTCAGCTCATGTCAAAAGATAGAAAAGAAGCTGAATGTAAAGAGGATATAAATTTATGTCACCCTCTTGAAGACTCAGGAAACACCGGGAAAGGATTCAGGGGAAAATGTAAGAGCTAGAAGACATGGAGAAGCGCCAGAAAGTGCTGAGTGCAGGGCATGACAGCCATAGCAAACACGATCTCATGGCAGCTGAGGTCGCCTTCCCTGGGCCTTTCAGGAGGATAAGGAAACGGCTCCCGCACTCCACTCCCACTGGACTACTTGTAGCTAATAAATTTGAGTTGGGGGACAGTCTTTGTCTTTCGCTGAAGTGGTAAGCCTGCCAGGTTCCAAACCCATGGCCAGCAGACTGTCCTGCTTAAAATCAAAGGTCTCACAACAACTCAAGAAGACAAAAGTGTGGGGAAGGAACCTTCAGGACGGGGAGCATGAGTGGCAGAGGTGTGTGGGAGACAAATGAGGTCGGGGTGAGATTAAACAATGCGGAAGAAATTTAATCATTAATTTTTTTTAAAGATAGCAGTAGAAACAAGGTAATGTGAGTAGAACTGAGAGAGAGAGAGAGAGAGAGAGAGAGAGAGAGAGAGAGAGAGAGAGAGAGAGAGGGAGGAAGAAATGCAAAGGAAAGAAAATACCAAGTCAAGCATAGGTACTTGGGAATAAAACACATGCAAATTTATGTAAAACTGATAAGTATAAAACCAGAAAAGTAGCAAACAGTGTTAGTAACAAAATACAAAGTGACACTATACTAAAATATGTAAGAAGATGTGACAATTCATTATGATGAAAACCTAAACATAATTGATGATTTTCCAAACCCATGATAGAGTTGGCCCAGAAAAACTATGTCCACATGGAGCCATGGCCACTGCAGGACCTTTAGTCCTAGTTTCCCACACATAGACACTCCCTCGCTCTGAATTAATTAAAAAAATAAAATGGAGAAAAACCCCCCTTCAAACACACCCAGAAAAGTGTGTTTTAAAAATACTCCATATTCAATTATAGTTTATTACAGGAAGGCAATAATAGTTGGTTAACATTGGACATTTTAAATAAATCACTATGATCTTACAGTAAATGAGACAAGGATACCTTATGTGTCTGAAAAATGAACCATCTGAAGCTATAACATAAATTTGTGATTCAAAGGTCAGAAACATATGTTAGTTTAGAGGAGACCTTTAGGGAATGCGGTGGTTTGAATAAGAATGGCCCCAAAAGGCTCATGTATTTGTGTGCTTGGTCACTAGGGAGTGGCACTATTTGAAAGGATTAAAAGAACTAGGGGTTGTGGCCTCACTGAAAGAAGTGTGTCACTGTGGGTATGCTTTGGGGTTTCAAAAGCCCATGTCAAGACTAGAGTGCCTGTCTCCCTCCCTTTATCCCCCCTCCCAGTGTGTGTGTGTGTTTACAGATTAGGATATGTAAAACATTCAGCTACTCCTCCAGCTCCATGTCTGCCCCATGCTTTCCACCATGATGATAATGAAATGATCTCTGAAACTAGAAGCAGCAAGTCCACAATTCAGTGCTTTCTTTTGTAAGAATTACTTTGGTCATGGTGTCTAGACCTGTATTTCTAGGCCATTGCCCCTCAAAATGTCTCCAGAATAAACTCCATGATTCCTTTTAAGGTGAAAGCTGTGTCCTTTGCATGGACAGATATGATTTCCCTGTTCAACAAAATTTAGATAGTGTGAAGCTGGACGGCTGTGTTCTTACTCACGTGAAAGCAGATCAGTCTTTCAGTTTCAGGGCCTGTTGGCACAAGCCTTACCATAATGGCACATGTAAGTTGTCCCAGCTTACAGAAGGCTGGGATAGGCAATCATTTAGCCTGGGAGTTTGAAACCAACCAAGCATAAAAAGACTTCATTTTTAAATAGATAAGTAAGTAATGGATTAATAAGAAATTAAAGAGATGTTTTTAGGCAGAAAGAAAATTATAACAGGAAATTTATTTTCATAATGAAGATCAGAAATTAAGAGATGAGGGTTTGAAAACTTGAGGACCTGAGTTTTGATTTCCAGCACTCATGTACAAAGCCAGGCACTTTAAAAACATCTATAATTCTAGCTCTGGGAGGTAGAGAGAGCAGTCCTCGCACTGCTGGTCAGGTAGGTGGTCTAGCTAACTCAGTGAGTTATAGGTTCAGTGAAAGACCCTGTCTCAAAAAACAAAGTGGAGAATGACCAGAGAAGATACATGACATCACTCTCTGGACTCTACATGCACATGCACTCATGTACATACCCGCACACATGCACACATGCATATATACACACACACAGTACGAAAAGAACTGAGAAATGAAAGCATAAAGCATTATACTTTCTTTAAAGGTAGTTATGTTTTCTTCTCTAACAATAATGACAACAATATCATGGAATTTAAGTGCACATGGGAATGAGACGCTAGACAAAGCATGAGAAATTGAGAGGCACATACTCTGAGAGGGTTGACAGTCTGTAAGATACTCTTTCACTTACAGGGGAACTGTGACAAGTGAAGAGCGTTCATTGTAAACAGAGTGACTACAGAGAAGCAAAAGAAAATCTGGCTAACAGCCCAGTGCAGAGATGAGGTTGGCCAATGACCAACTCCAGTGATCAGCTAGGACAGAGAAACTGAACCCAGAGGGCAGCTGGGAATCAGAGGCAAAGGAGCAGATGTTAGAGCTAGGGCAGGCCACCAAGGAAACTGGTTTGTACCAGAGATCAAATATTTCCTGTTAAGGGACAGACAGTAAATGCTCCAGGCTTTACAGGCTACAGTTTGCAATAACCACTCTGGCTCTGCAAAACCAGCCTTAGACAACACATAACAAATGCCCACAATGTTTTCCAATAAAATTTTATTTACTGAACTGGGCAGTGAGCTGAATTTGGCTCTGGGGCCATCGTTTGCAGATCCTTTATCTAAATAATCCATTTAAAAGGCAGAGGTTGCCAAATTAAAAAGAAAAAGCCAGATCTAACAATGTGTTATTGAGAAGAAACATACTCTAAATATAAATATGTGGAGAGGTTAAAAGGATGGAAAAAGTTCCATCCTAGAAACACTAATAGAGGAAGCTGCAGCGGCTAAACTAGTCATAGCAGGACAGGGATGTTTACAGAATAAGGAAAGGGCTGCTTCTCCAGTGAGGCACAAAAGACTTGTGGAAACAGTACAGCACCAGCAGTTACTAAGCAAAGCTGAGCAGACTAGAGCAGAAAACTAGAATCTCCAAAGAGAGCAAGGTCACAGTCCTTCACAACTGATAACAAAAATAGACAAAATACCTCATTCCATGGTAGAAAACATGATAAAAGACACTTGATGAGGCTATCAGCAGCATCCAAAGGCCCATCCTTGGGATCTCTATGGCCCTCATCAGCATCACTCATGATAAATCTGAGGGGTCTACCTGTGGGTGTTTATAAACAACACCATGTGGCCAACATGCTGTCTCATGCCCATAAATCCAGCACTCAGGAGGCTGAGGCAGGAGGATCCTGAGTTCTTGGGCTTTATGGTGATTTTCAGGCCAGCTGGGGATAAAATGTGACAAATGCAAACAACAAACAAATCCTTCTGTGTTTTTTCAGCTGCATCAGAAATATTTTATGATTAGACAACCAAAACATACCAGGTATTGTATTAATGTGGTGGAAAAGACAAGAAAAATGAACTTTGAAAACATATACAGTCAGATTTGCAATTAGGCTTTCTGAATTATCAGTTCAGGGACCTGGATGTTGTGTTAAACTTTCCATGTTTGGGTTTGCTCACCTGTGCCATTGGGATACACTGTCTCCTAGTTTGGTCTTTGTTGCTGTGATAAACAATGGCCAAAAGCAACTTGGGAAGGAAAGGATTTATTTCACTCACAAGTTATACAATCCAGGGAAATCCGGGCAGGAACTCGGGCAGGAACCTGGGGCAGGGTCTGATGCTGAGGCCACGGAAGGTGTTGCTCACTGAATTGCTCCCAATGGCTTGCTCAGCCTGCTTTTTCATACAATCCAGGACCACATGTCCAGGGTAGCACTGCCCATAGTTGACTGGATGCTCTCACATCAACCGTTAAATCAAGAAAATGTCCTACAGATATGCTCACAGGCCAATCTGAAGGTGACTCTGGGTTGTGTCAAGTTGACAGCTAAAACTAATTCTGACACACTGCCAGCTTCCACAGTAGGTTCTTGGTGATGCTACTCTGAGATAACATGCATAAAATTTTTAGCATGGAGCCTGGCGCATGTCACACAGATGTAGTTATTGTTTTATGAGGTTGCCTCTGGACTGGATGACAATGACAAAGGAGGGATCCAAATCTGGGAAGCCTGAATTTCCCAAGAGAGCTAACAGGCAAGAGAGAGGTCTGAGCATTAGGTGGCCTGCTGCTTCAGGGCTGTACCTCCATTCTCAGGTCTGTTTTACAAAGAGAACATTTGATCCTGTGCAGACCAGGGTAAAAGGGCTTCGACAAAGATGAGTGTTTACTGCAACTAAAGGGCCTGGAAAAAGTCTGTGCTGTCCCATTGTCTTCCATGCCCAGATGAAGGATGCGGGGCTGTGGAGGACATCCTGGAGGTAGACTGGGTTGAGAGGGAATGCCATTACCTCTGCTCTCCTCTGCAAGTTCACTGACAGCCTGGACTCCTTGCCTTATGAAATGATGCCCCATCTTTTTCCCCGTTGATGTCATACAGTTGCTTTATGGAATCAGAGGCAAAACAATAAGAGTATTTGAACACATCAGAAAGAGGAGTAAAGTTTGAACCCACAGGGCTGCCACCTGTGCCTACTGCAGAGCAGTCCCTTGCCTGGATTGTGCCCACAGCAGGGGCTGGGTAGAGCTGAGTTGCTCATCTGACTTGGGTACACCTGGGAGCTAGGTGCAGCTGAGTCTGATGCTGCCCTTGAAGCGTCCATCCCACGGATCAGGTCTCTTCTAAAGGAGATAGGAGTTGCTCTTGGGGCCCCTCTGTCACTTAACTTTCCAGGTTTTACAGTAAATGTCAACACCTAGCACCACAGGAAGCTGTTTCATGATAAGCTAAGAATGAACATGGCAACTTCCTGAAGACAAGCAGACTGTAAAGAAATAAACAAAGCCACAATCCACAGGCCTCCATGAGGATCCTCTTCCACAGAGGTGTGCATGGCTGGTTTGGCCTGACATCAGAGCTTTGTTCCAAAGTATGAGGTAGGAGGCTAATCCTCTGTGAAGTTGCTGGGTTCCTCTCCTGGGTCAGCAAGATACACTTGGCAAAACATTGACTGGGATGATGTACAAGGGTCTCTAAGAGAACAGCAGGGTATCCTTCTGTTTGAGCTGTGGGAATCTATTCATAAGAATGTTAATCTCATGCACCAGCAGAGTCAATGACACCAACAAGTGTGGTCTAGCTAATGGACACTGAGCTGTAACCTGACCATGGGCATGGCCCTGTATTCTAGGCCCACACAAGTGCTAGCTGTATAGCACACCATCTGGGATGGTTGTTAACATTCACATAACAAGATTCAGAGATGGATGAAAAGTGAATAACAATATCCATCATCTAAACTATCATCTATCCATCATCTATCTATCTCTATCTATTAACTGTCAATTAACATAGTTGTTATCTATTATTATAAAGACAAAACCTTTATTTATGTCTGTATGTGTGTATCTGTATGTCTATATGTATACTATATGCATGCAGGTACCTACAGAGGCCAGGTAAGAGTACAGGATCCCCTGAAACTGGTATTAGGGATGGTTGTAAGACCTCATGTGAATGCTGGGAGCTGAACCTCAGTCCTCTGCAAGAGCAGTAAGTACTCATAACTGCTGAACTACCGCTCACCACATCTTCAAACTTCCCAGAGTGCCTTCTACCTTATGACTTTATTATATGCGAAAATTACGCCTTGAACTTTGAGCTGGCCATGTGAGACAACACTAGCATATAATTTGATCTCCATTTTGGTAAACAAGCATTTTACTATTTCAATAGCCATCTAAGCAGATGGCACTGACAAAACCTGTTTTTGTCTAGGAATGGAATTCTGTCTCTTAGAAAAGAAACCCTTATCCCCAAGACTATGTGTGTGATGTGTGTGTGGAGGCTGCCAAGGTCTTGTGGTGGGCCTGATCTATGATGGCTGGTCTCCTCAGACAAAGGGAGGGCTTGAAACACTCAGGGACTTATCTAAATATCTAATGTGTAACAAAGCAGAAGCCTGGGGATGTGGCATACACTACTGATCACCAGTCACCTCCAGAAACTAGGGAAGAGATTGAGACAGACCCTCCCCCTCCTGCCCAAGAACCAATACTGTTAGCACCTGGCTTCTGATCTCCACAGCTGTGAGGTGACAGTATTTAGTATTTAAGTCACTTAGTCTGTAGAGCTTATGACTTCAGCCAAGTGACCTATGCTCTAACTGTGACCTACTGGGGCTCCAGCCATAGGCACCACAGTCATGCTTCTGCAGCCCTCCACCCGTCTGTCCCCTTGTCTGTCTGTCTTCCTCATCCTCTCTCTCCCTCACTCTTTCTCCCCTACTCTCTGTCTCATTTTGTCTCCGTATCTCCCATCCCCTGTATCTCTGCCTCCCTTCCTTCTCTCATCTCTTTGTCTCTGTCTCCCTCTCTGCCCCTTTGCCTCCGTTTCTCTGCGTCTGCATCTGTGTGTCCTCTCTCCTTTCTCTGTTCCCATGTCTCTGTCTATATCTACCCTTTCTTTCTTCCCTCAGTAATGCTGTCTGCATCTCTTCTTGCTCGCTCTCTTTACTATCCTTGTGTCTTTGTGCCTGCCTTTATCTTTCTCTCTTTCCTCTGTATCTATGTGTCTCTCATTCTCTCTCCCACTGAGCTTGGGCCCCAGGGGCTGACAGTCCTTACCCTTCCCTCTGCCTCAGGGTGCCCAGTGGTGCTGGGCTATTCCCTACTGAACCTGAGACAGATTTTTAGATAGTTACCATATAGTGACAAGAGCCAAAAAATATGGGAGGTTTATTCATGTGCGTCCTTCTATCTCATATTTCAAACATCCCAGGCTGTAAACAAATGGATCAATAAATGCAATCTCTGGTTCTCTGAGATATCTGATGTATCAGTTAACGTCCTTGGTCCCTACTGGTTTTAGTAATATTCTAAACACCACAGATATTTTTAAAATTTATCAATACCAAGTAAAAACATTAACTATTAGCATCGATGCAGCTGGCTGTTTTTTCTCTTTTTCTCTGTGGCCTGCCACTCAGCTCCAGAATCAGGTGAACTAAGACTTCTTCTTCCTTATAGATGCCCGGGCTTAGGCTGTTTTGCTTCTAGCCAGCTTTTCTTAGCTTAAATTATCTCAACCATCTTCTGCCTCTTTCCCCTTTCTCTATTCTATCTTTCTTCTCAGTCTGTGGCTGGCTCTGATGTCCTCCGCTCCCTTCTCGTTCCTTGCTCTCTCTTCCCGCCTATTAGCCCCGCCTATCCCTCTCTCCTGCCTCGCTATTGGCCATTCAGCTCCTTATTAGACCATCAGGTGTGTTAGACAGGCAAAGTGACACAGCTTCACAGAGTTAAACAAATGCAACATAAAAGATGCAACACATCTTTGCATCACTGAACAAGTACTCCACAGCATAAACAAATGTGACACATCTTAAAATAATATTCCATAACGTATCATAATATAATTGTGGTTTAAAAACCTCCCAAAGTCAATCAAAGTACAAATGCTGTCCTTTCACTTATACTGTCCCTGCTCTAGGTTTGGGAGCCCCTTCTGAACAGCCCACAGGGGCTGAGGTCTCTGCATATGGCCCATGAGAGATAAGGAAAAATGACAGTCCTGATCTGTTCTAGGTCAGACCTGTAATTCCAGGAGATGTCCACAGGGCCATTCAGCTCTACTAGGTGGAGCTGTAAGCACCATACTATAGGTCCAATACTCATAGTTCACTGCATGACCAATGCTGCGGTAGGTACTGTAGGGTAAGGAGATGGAGTCAGCAAAGTGGGGCACATTATTTCATGATGCTTAAAGCTAGTATCCAGTGTGGAAACCAGAGAAGTAAATAAAAATGCAAGAGTGGGTATAATCTAATATCAAAGAGTCAGAGGTCTTAAGCCCTGTATATGCTCCATGTCCAGACAGCATCTTCCCAAAGTGACCCAGAGTAAGAGTGGGGGTGATCACTGCTACAGGCTATGGCTGACTGTGGTTGCTTTTATGAAATCCATACAGAATTCAATCTTGTAATAAGAGGTGGGCTGGGGGTACCTTTAAGAGGCTATTAGGAATCAGTTTTAATGAACAGATCCATCCATTATACACTAATGAGTCAATGAGGAGTCTCCAGAGTGTGTCTGCTACAAAAGCAGTCTGGGTACCTCCCTCTTACTTCCCGCGTGTCTCCTGAGTGATGCAAGACATGGTCAAGAGCTCTATTAGTGAGAAACCAGACACTGGATGAAATGTTTTGACTCTGAATTAGAACCACAAGCCCAGTATTCCACTTCTTTGTAGTTTCTCTGCTGCAGCAGTACATGATTACCAACAGAAAACAGAAACTACCTGTGAATGGTGGACTAATCTCCATGCACCCATCTATTCATACATAAATATATTCACCCAGTCATTTACCCATTCATTCATGCATTTATCATGTATGCATTAGTTAATTAGTTAATTCTTGCATGCCACATATATATTTGCACATTTGTTTACTCATTCACATACACATTCTTCAGTGTTTGTTAGATGACATTCTCTATCTTCAAGAAGCATGAGTCTGGCAAAGGATCATCCCATGCTCTGTCATTTACCTAGTGATGGGATGGCATTAATGTGCAACATCCCAGAAATACTTGGCTTCTGATGATGTACTTTCATATCTGGCAGCCTGGGTACATGATTCTGTACACGATATCTGGTATACGATTCCTGTGAATCAACTTCCAGGCACAAACAAGACCTCCTTGTAAGAATGGTGCTGAGAGGCAAGATGACATTTTTCCTAATACATTTTTTTTCCTCCATTTTTCCTCCATTTTTTCTCTTTATTTAGACATACATTGGTAACATGTGTCTGGAGTCCATAGAAGACACAATAGTTTGCTTTGATTTTCTTAATGTGCACATGCTGAGGATCTGAATGAATAGCTTGTTAGGCTAAAAACCACTGGCCCATCACCTAGGCAAGTCCCGTTCATAAGTTGTGACTCCTAGTGACTGAGAACCAACTAAGTGTTCAGTAAGATCTCATATATCTTTCCTTTTTAGATATTTGTGTAAAAGAAAACTTGTGGCCCTGGTCTGGGGAGATATTAGTAGTTCAGCAGGTAAAGTTCTTACTATGCAAACACGAGACTCCAAATTATTCTCAACACCCACATAAGAAGCCAGGCATGTTGGTGAGTATGCGGAGACAGGGGAATGCTGGGACATGTCCAGACAGCCTAGGTGTATCTGTGAGCACTGAGTTCTGCAGAGGAACTCTATCTGGAAACAAATAAAGTGATTGGTGGCTGAGAAATTATACTCATGGTTGACTTCTGGCCTACATACAAACATGCTCATACATGTACATGAACACACATATACATACATATATATATAATATATATATACATGGGAAGATAGAGAAATTAATAAATAGAGAGGGGAAAGAGAAAGGAGGAGAGCTGTAGTGGATTTATGATGTTACTTTGTAAATAACTGTCCCACAAAACATACAGTATCCAGATACTCTTTGTATTTTCCATCTTTATGTGGCTTATTTACTGTATTTCTTTTTTAAGGGCTTTATCTTTTTTTCTTTTCTCTCTCTAAGCCTATGTATATATATGTTTTCAATACACTCTAAACCATTTAGACTTTTTTTTAAAAGAAACTGTCTTTACTGTATATTTTTTAACTTTTTCTGTCTCTGACCACACCTTTGCTTGGCTAGGGTGATTGACTCCACCCAGATTCTTCTATTTCTTTCTGTTTCTGACTACAACCTTTAATTTGCCAAGGCCCTTGGCTAAGGATTAAAGGTTGGTAGGATGGATGGATGGCTCCACTCAGCTCCTAGTCTAGCTTCATAGAATTGAGTTTTTTAGCCCAGGTACTCTGGGGAATTTTAGGGTCCATATAATCACCAAGTAAAGCTTTGCTATCTGCTGCTCATTAACTCCATTTAAGTATTTGGCAGCAGAGCCTCTTAAAAGACTCATAAGTGCTTTGCCTCTAAGGCTGAATCAGGAAGCTTCTCTTAAAAAAGCGAAGCCTTAGTTTGCCTCCAGCAAACAGAGCTGATCTAAGAAAACATTGCCACTAGAAAGCCATCTTTGATTCTGTTCCCTTTTTGTCCTTATGAACAGAAACCTTAAATACATCATTTACAACTTTTTGCTTATACTGAGGGTCCTGTGAGACTTCAGGAACCAGCCATTTTACACCTTAAGCTGCACTCCAAAAGCCCAACATTGTAGCCCAAGCCCATTGCCTCACCAGGGCGTCTCTGTACCATGGCTCATGTGAGAAACACAACTCAAAAGCTGCTTTTGGCTTCATTTCTATGCTCTAGACCGTTTTTAAGCCTTCTATGGCTTTATGTGGGTATATTTTACTCACGTTTGGCTGCCATTTGTAGTAAGAGGTTTCTGGCCGGGACTTTTGGGCCTAGCTTCAAGGTTTAGACCCACAGACCCACAGACCCACAGAGACACACAGACACTTACATTAATTTTAGGTTGATCAGCCCAAGGCCCAGGCATATAACTTGCTAACTTTTTACCCTTAAACTAACCCATGTTTCTTATCCTGTTCAGCCATGGGGCTTGGTACCTTTTCTCAGACCAGCATAGCTGTCCTCTGCATCTTCTGGCTTGTCTGGCAACTCTGGAGTCTCTTGTGTCTCTGCTCTGTTCTTCCTGTTCCCAGAGTTTTCTTAGTCTGGTAGCCCCGCCCACACTTCCTGTCTGCCTTTGACCAATCAGCGCTTTTTATTAAACTTATAGGTGGGACAATTATTTACAATGTAACATCATAAATACACTAGAGAGAGAGAGAGAGAGAGAGAGAGAGAGAGAGAGAGAGAGAGAGAGAGAGAGAATGAGAATGAGAGAGAATATGAGTCTGTGATGCCCTGCAGGTAGCTTTCATGCACAGGACTTACTAACAATGCAGTACACATCATTATCCAGCCAAGACCTGCTGTTCTGATCTCCTGCCAAGTAAATCAGAAACTATCTGGCTTAGAGCCCTGAATCTAATGGTGCTGTAAACTACATCTGTGCCTATGCAAAGACAGCATTGGCATAGGGATGCAGATAGACTTGTGTGTCAGTAACACCTGTCAGGGGCCCTTACAGGGCCTCCTCCTAGGCTGACACAGCATCACATGATTAGCAAGGCTACTGGGAAGCCTAATTGTGCATACAGCTGCTTCTCCCTGCTGTTCATCCTACCCCTGTACTGCTCATATGTGGCTTTCGCTTGCCTGAACAAAGTTGAGCAGCTGCAGAACATTCACATTCTAACACCCTGTGGTCAGCCTGTCAACAGAGGCTTGATCAAGAAGGAGCTATGTTGCTCCAGCCAGCCTACACTGAGGAGGGGTGTCACCCATCATGCACTCATTTCCTAAGCAATGTTTAAGGTAGTCTGGGAGCCGAGTGAGGAAGGCCAAAAATTGCTAGCGGGTGGCTGTGAGCCCATCACTGTCACTACATTTTAAAGAGGAAGTACTCAAATATCATTCTGTTTGCTGGCTTAGAACATTCACAGTATTGATGGTCACACTCAGTCCAGGGCTGAGCTAGAGTGCCACTGTCTCTTCACCCTGAGACCCATTTCTCATCCTCCTTTAAATCTGTTTTCCTGTGACTTCCTGGAAAGAACACTCCTGACTAGACTGCCTCTGATGGCTCCTTTGCTATGTTATTCATGTTCCTGTAGGACACATATTACCCCCCAACATATTACAATAATACAACATATTACATTTATAGTCTCTTCCCGGTGGTGTGCCCCATTTCAGGCACAGGGGCCTTGTCTGTTGTCTGATGTGGTGTTCTCTGTGTCCACAAGAGTTCTCAGCAGATACTGGCTTGCCAAGTCATTCTGTGACCCTAATCAGGCTGGCCTAAACCTCCTTAAATAGAGTTCTGTTCCTCAGCCTAGGCTGTTTGGAATCTGTCCATGGTAGGATGACCTTGTGCTCCCCTAAGACACAAAGCCAAAGTCTCCAGCTGGTGGCGGGCTTGGCAGCTGAGGCCTCCTCTTCTGGCACAAGGCCAAGGCCATTATATTTAGATATGGAAATATTGATTCTACTGAGTCAGTGAAGCTTTCATCTTGACAGTTGCACTCCCAGCATGCAGCAGGGCAGACACTAGCATCACCGGATCTGAGGACCTAGGTATCCTTTGTCACCGTGCCTCCTTCCTGACTTCTAATGATTTTCTTTTTTTTTTCCCAAAGAGAAGCCACAGAGAAACAATACCCATTAGTTTTCTTATGATCAGTCTCAGGTAATCACTATGGATATCACTGTCAACATCATACTGAGTAGCAGAATCACTGTCAACATCATACTGAGCAGCAGAATCACTGCCATCCTCCTTATGACTGATCAGTACCATCAGCATCTCATGACCACTTCAGATACCACCGCTACCAGTCATCACCACTAGGTGCCACGTTCAAGGTTGAACCCACCACTCATCTGGGCCTAAAGTCTCTAGTTATAGCTTCATCTCTGTGCCCGAGATGTCCTACAATTTAGACTCAAATAAGTTGATAACACCCAGGTCCTATCCAGGGTCTCTCAACCTCTCCCTGTGCTCTGTGTGGCTTGGTCTGAGGTTCAGCAGCTTCAGGGCTCTCTAACCTTACAGTAAATACAAAGATGCTTGAAGGAAGGCACTGCAACCACCTTTTCTCATTTTTAAAATCAATTTTTCTTTAGAATTTTGTGTAATATATTCATATCATATTCATTCTCCCTTCCTCAAACCCTTCCAAGACCCTTCCTGCCTTCCCTGTCTGTCCAGCTTTGTGTTCTCATATTTACTTACTCACTGAGCCCATTTTGTGCTGCCCATGTACTCTCGGGTGTATGGCTTCTGGTGCATGGTTAAACTGCCAGAGGCCCATTCCACAGGATGAAATCCATATTTGGTACCAAACTATGGACCAAGAACCAGTGGCTAGACCGGTAATGGGCCCTAAAGTAGAACTTACTATTATTTTTCTAAGCGGACATCATGTTAAAGTGACTCCTAATGATTTACTGTGTAATCAATCACTGAGCAATGCATCTCTCAACCTTCATAAGAGAAGCTTCTATTTGCAGTAATTACACAGACCCACAACTGGTGAAAGTACAGAGAACAAGAGACTGCAGAATTCTCAACCCTTAATGAGACATCTAGATCATGTCCCCCCCACCAAGCTCAGGGATCATTAAGGAGAGGAGGTGGGAAGCTTGTGAGAATCAGAGGCAGCAGATGGCTACAGTCAAGTCATGTTTTCTGGACACATTGGGAGAGCTGCACAATTATCATTCTTGGTTCTGCCTCTGAGGTGAAGCTTTATTCCTCCTTTGGCATATCCCAGGACCCAGAGCTATCTGTTACCCACTCTCTTCTCATTTTTCCACTGTCCATCATTACTCAGCACAGCCGTTATCTTCTATTGTTCTTGTTGGAGACAATGTACAGTCAGTAAAGGCATACACACAGAACATATTATTTTTGGCTTGGGTAAATGGTGCTTGCTTTATTAATAAGGAAAACCACACTACCAAGCTATGTTCGTCTATTTCAAATGCGGGTGCAGCATAGATACCCTCTGTTTAGGATAAAATTGAATGACGCAAAGTTGAGAGGCTCTGAAGAGACAGTAAAAGATGATACAGAAGGGAAACTCCAGAAAAGATGGAGAGGTAGTTTAGGCTAATGAGACTTGAGTTTATGTGTTAGTTTTGCTTTGTATTTGGCTCTCAGAGAATTCAAAGTTTTGGGAGACTTACTCCACTGAGGGATACTGCATTGGGTAATCTCATTGCCAACTTGGTGAGACTGACTGTCACTCAGGTGACAGGCCTCTAGGTATGCCTATAAAGGATTGTCTTGACTAGGTTAATTGAGATGGGAAGACCTGTCCACTGTGGGTGGCACCATTCCCTGGACTGGGATCTTAGACTTTATAAATAGGACCAAGTGAGCTGCATAGAAGCATCTTTCTCTGCTTGACTGTGGATGCCATGTGACCATCTGCCTCAGATGGCTCCTGCTGTTGTGACCTCCCTGTCAGGATGACTGTAACCTTGAACCATGAGTAAGAACAACCCCTTTCTCTCTTAAGTTGCTTTTACTAGGGTGTTTTTTTAAGTAGACAAATTTACTTATTTATCACTTTTTAAATTTTCTTTTTTTGAGAATATCATAGATAGGCACAATGTGTTTCATTCACACCCACTGCCCACTTTTCTCCTTCTAACTCCTCAAGTGTCCTTTGCCTCCACATCTCTCTCCTTCCCAATTTCATGTCTTCTTCTTATTTTTTTTATATAACCCATTGAGTCCAATTAGTGATATTCACATGCCCATGAGTGAACAGCTGCCTACTAGAACACGGGTAACCTACTGGGGTCCACAGACTTTAAGAAACATTTTATTATAGCAACAGAAACAAAGAACCAACTACTACAGTTGCCATTTGAGTGCCAATTCCAGGTGCTGCTACAGCAACATCTTTAGTGTTGCTTTATAACATCTTATTTCAATAAGATAATGACAACAAAGGGCAAAGGGCCTTATTTTCTTAGTCAGAAGAAGACCCTCCCTGACCCTCCCTCAGTACTGCCCCATTCACAGAGTGAAATAAAAATTAGTGTTCCTGTAAGAAACCAAGAACATTAGGCCAGATGGGATAAGTTGTTCATACCAGAGGACAATGTACTTAACTGTGTACGAATTTCTCAGCTAATTACATCAATCACTGATTCAGACACTGCACAAGGTGAGTCAGCTGCCAGCAATCTGGAGACATAACCAGGGCACATCCTCAGCTGTGTAAAGAAAACCAGAGCCTAGCAAAAGGCAAACCTCAGGCCTATGAGGTCAGTGTAGCTACAGAAAAGGTTGCATTTGGTGTTGCTGTAAAGCTGCGCCACCACTGGTTATGGGACAGGGGAGGGATGCTTGGGGTGGAGGAAGAGCTGTGCAAACTTAATTACAATCAAACAAAATTATGAATTGAGTCCCCATGTCACATCAGTAGCACTAAACAGGGAGAATCCTGGCTTTGATGGGATCTGTGGAAGGACACTGCTAAAGCTGATGATCATGTGCCACTCATCCATGCCATCCCCCAACTTGGTGAAATGGCAAAGTAAAAGTAACCAACAAGCCTAGGACCGGCACAGTCAGGCAACAGCTAACACCAAGGTGGGTAAAGTGTCTCATGCAGGCAGGTTTCAGTGACCAGATGCTGTTTGGGTTAACAATTGGTTAACCACTTTGCAAGAATAGAGTGATCCATTCCAGTTTAATGAGCCTTCTGCTCATTAATGAATAGAACACCTATCACCAGTGTATAGGTAGCTGTATGCATATCATGATCATGTAGTAGATGCCAGAGGCATTTTTGCCTCCAGTCATGGAGGAAGGCTATATGATTATTTTAAAACCACAGATTTCAATTTAATGAGACCATGTCTTAGGAATACACACATGATTAGTTCAGCAAGGCTCATAGAAATTTGAGTTCTAGGGAATAGCCAGATCCTTTAATTTGTTGCCATGACTATGTTCTGAGTATGTAAACAGACATCTCAGTATAACCTGTTCAATGAAGTCCTAGAATACATCAGTCATAGGCCAACCTAGGCAAGAAGAGTCTCAATCATGAGAAACCTAAACTAGGGTTTGCTTCTTTCTAGGATAGAAGAAACTTTAAATGCAAGGGCAGTGAGGTGAATATTCTATCCAGAAGCTTGCCACTATGCCATTTAAGGATGCATGAAGAAACTGAATTATCTTGTCTCCTTTTCAGTATGTATAGGGGTCCATTGCTTGTTTCTCAGAAAAAGTCATTCTAGCCAATAAGGTTACATCCTTTCTTGATGGCGACACCTCTGGGGTTCCCTGGAATGGAGTATTATGAAGAGAAGATATTTTACCAGGGTTGGTGAGGGCATGTCTCTCCCATGGTGAGTCATGTGATGTGAGGGCTCACTCTGTGGATCTCCAACCTGGTATCACCCACAGCTGCTCTGTGTGTGTTGGCTATTGACATAAATTTACTCATGGTAGCCAAAAGAGGGATGAGTCAGGCCATTAAAAAAAGTAGCACCAAGTAAAACAATGGGTTATAGGCTTGATTTTTGTCATTACCAAGATACATGGCTTTGAAGGCATCAGCTCCTATTTTATGATTGTTTTTCTTTCTTTCTTTGGGGACAGTGTCTTGTTATTAAATAGTGTTGGTTAGCCTTAAAATTGTGATCTTCCTCCTGAGAGCTAGGAGGACAGAGCTGTGCCACCATGCTGGCAATTAAACTTTCTAGGCTTCCTTTTCCTTACCTGTAGAGTGGAGAATGACAGAGTTTTCTTAGGAAGGTCCTAAGCTCCATGAAGAGGTTTTGCCAAGGAAAGAGGAGGCTGGGAATTGAGAAATAAAACCAAGCATGCTGTCTAGGGGAGTGTGTAAACTATGTCTGTACACCTAGGCATTATGATGATAGATTAATATCTAATAAAGATTGCCTGAAGATCTGAGGACAGTCAGCCACAGAGTTAGCCATAGAGGTCAGGCAGTAGTGGCACACACCTTTAATCCCAGCATTTGGGATTCCATGTTTCTGCTCCCAGTGCTTGGGAAGCACACATGTCTTTAATCCAAGCAGTAGGAATTTTGATACAGAAAGTATTATGGCTAGACAGAGAAAGATATGTAAGGTAGGAAGAGATAGAGTTCAGCTCTTTCCCTTTTGGCTGAGGATTCAAGGGCATTCAGTGTGAGGATTTGTGGAGACAATTTTGACCCTTTTTGGCCTGAGGAGATGGCTAGGTGTGGCTATGGCTTGTTCCTCTGTCTCTCTGATCTTTCAGCTTTCCCCCAATATCTGGCTCTGGATTTTTATTAAAAAACAAATTAAGATTCATGTTACAAGGCATTATGGCTCTAATGTGGCCACATGGTACTTAGAATCACTCTTAGGCAGTGTCATTAGAATATGGTTCCATGCGGGTACAAAAGAGGTACAGGAAGTTGTGACCAGAATAGGTGAGATGTGACAAGCATGAAGACCAGGGACATCTTTCCCAGTGGCCCTAGTAAGTAGTCCCATCTGCTCAACATCACAGCATCATAGGCAACAAGAAGTCTGGCCCTTTCTAGGAGAGCCACAGCACCACAGAAGTAGTCCTGTAAACACGGCTCCTTCCATAGCACCAAGACCTGTGGCACATGGGCTGGGGCAGTGGCAGGATACACAGCAGGGAATGAGGAACATGGGTGCTGAGGCTGATAGTAAGAAGTGTCCTATTAAGTCAGGAAACATCTATGCTGAGGTACATGTTCTACAGGGCTGTTTGCTCTGGCTCTGCTCTCCTGCCTCAGAGACCAATTTATTCCCTAAGACACTGGGAGGCTGGGCTCCAGTCTCATCAGCTGCCTTAAGTGGATACATTTTCTGAATCTCAAAACCAGGTTCATCCCTAATGTCTGCCCCACACTGGTGATCTACCTTTTTCCTGCTGGAATAAAAGGCCCTTTAAAGTCCCCGAAGCCCTGCCTCCAGCCCATGCAGGTTTTCAGTGATGGCTCACAGGGCTGGGTACTGACTCAGCTTCCCTCCCCACCTCTCTGGTTCTTTGAGTGGCTTCCCTGTCTCATCAGGTTTTTCCAAGGGCAGAGATTCTGCAGCTGGACCATGGTGGGATAGTTAATAAAGGCTGCCTCACTGTTGACACCAAAGTCACACATTTATTGGCTCATATTCCAGTTTAATCTAGTATTGCATATGACATCGAATGACAGATGAGTCCTCATGGTGAAATATTTAATATCATAAGTGTGAAACCAAAATAGTTCTGAGGAGGATTTTCCTCATATTTAAATGTAAAGATGCTTGCTTTGAAGCTGGACCTGAAATTTTATATTCCATTCATTGCTATTAAAAGGCCAAGCTGCAGGATCAGAGAAAGGCCAGAAATTGCCAAGGGCTGGGGATGGGAGAGATGGCTTGCCTCCAAGGTCAGCCCAAGGAGATTTCTAGATCAAAGTGGTTTTACAGGACCCTGATTTGTCGTCTCAGGTACAGAGTCTATACAGATCTTAAAACTCACAGAGCTGCAGCAGACATGAAACTTATCATCACTAGAAAAGGGAAAAAAATTCAATTTGCACTAAATGGTATAAAAATAGGTTTCTTAGTTAAAAGCAAGGATGGCATTCCCAACAGGTGAGTGGTACTGTAACAATAGGCCAGCAGTAGTGGTGTGTGCATCTGGTGCAATCCAAGCTGTGGAGATGAACTGTGAGCTATTCTTCAATACTTGTCATGTTAAAGGTTTCTTCTCATGAGTGACAACGAGATACATGTCATCCGAATAGATCTCTTGTCTGTGTGGCTTATCCAAAGCCCATCTGATTAAAGATATTAAAACCCCAGAAGCTGCAACTGTTTCCATCCACAACAGGCTTTCTGATAGCTTGGGCCAATATTTCCTTCACACGGACTCTCCTGCCCTGGAAGGAGCCATTAGAGCTGACATGGGCAACCCTACAGTGTAACTGTGTGTGTTCTGCAGGAACAGATATGAGTCAGTCAGAGCAAGGCATCTGCTGGGCTCTAAAAATCCTCTGTGTTGTCATACTCTTTCCTCGGAGCCAAATTGCTACCGTCTCCACGAGACTAGCAGTATCCTCTTGTTGGGTCCATCACAATTGGGCATGTGGACTCTAGACATTCCCTCCTAGAAGAGGTGTGGATAGTCACTGGACCCTCACTTGGTATCTGTCACTTCCTTCCAGCCATTTTTTTTTCCTGAGATTCTGTTCTAATTGTGAATGATCTCTGGGGTCTCAGAGAGAGACTAGAGTGTGTAGGTAGGGAAGACTAGGGGAGGGGGCTTGGCCCATTGGCTGTACAGAACGACAATCTGATCTGGTGAAGATTTTCTAGTTTGGATGATTTGTGGGTGACCCATAAACCAGTCAGGAAGCCTTCATGCATGTTCGTAAGCCCCATAAACTCACTGGCTCCTCAGAGTGAACTCTGGTGGAATGAAACTCTAGTTTCTCATTATTATACTGTTCACATCATGCAGGGGAGGAACGTTAGCAACACTTAGGGTAGAGACACAAAGGTTGTGAAACCTCCCACACCTGTGTGGTCAGGGAAGACCCTGAGGGGTCACGAAGGAACTGGGAGGATTCTGAGGTTAGTGAATGTGAGACTTGAATGGGGGAGGCAGAGGGCACAGTGAGGACAAAGCCTGGATCCTAGAGCAGCAGGGGACACGCAGGAGAGTGGAAGAGGTATGTTGCACTGGGCACTGTTGAACAATGACCTTTCTGGAAGAGAACCTCGGAAGACTGTGGCAGGGGACAGTGGGGGAGGAGCCCAAGCTAGGGAATGGGTCACCCAACTGGCACACAGAATGGTCACACAAGTGGAAGACAACTTGGAAAACATAGGATGGTGTGTGTGTAAAGTACGATACAAAGTATCTGTGTAGAAATGACAGATAGGGGACACACCAGACGATGGTAAGGAGAGATAGGGTATATATGAAAGGGTGGGGAGTGGCAGAGACACTCAGGACAGGGCAGACACAGGTGTGTTTTCTACTGCATTGATGTTACAGGCATGACAAAGGGTTCATTCAGAAGTAAATGAATGGTTTTAGTTTATAGCCACTGTGTCAAGGTCCCTACAGGCTGGAAGAGGACAGTAAGAACCATGAATCTGTAGCCATGGCAAGAGAGTTGTACAGAGCCATGACTGGTTGGGTCACTGCCATCTGGGTTATTGTGACTTAAACTTTGGAGCACACACAATTAGTGTGTGTCTAGCCTTCCTGCATGGTAGGGTGAGGCAGAGCCTGGCAGTCAGCATGGGGGAGAGTTTCTTCCTGCAGCCAGCCAGTGCCCTGTGCAGGGACTGCAGCACTAGAATGTGGTACAGGGACAGTATGTTTTTGAGAAGTCAAGGAAGGCCCACCAAGCCTGGGGACAAAGTGGATTCTTAGCTGAGAAGGTTCAAGGGGCACCTGAAGGCAGCTGAACATATAGCCCAGATGCCTAGGGGGAGGGGGAAGTGACCTCAGTTCTGCCATGAGGCCATGCAACTTGCATAGGGAAAGCCATGGATCTAGGGGCAGGGATTCTGCTGGTGGACTCATCACACTCTTCTCTGTGGTGGGGATGGGTAAGTGTAGAGGTCTGTTGACCCAGCACAGTGGGTCATAGTTCCCAGAGAGGTGACTCAGAGTGTGACTCTAATCACACCCTCCAGCTGCACTGGAGACACCATCAGCCTTAAGGCTCAGTGTCTTTGTCTGTCAATGGGGACAGAAGGAGGATCTGCCTTGGCTGTCAGGAGGCCTGGGGCTCAGCACATAGTGGAGGGAAGTGGGGAGGCTGAAAGGAAGAGGTATGTACATATGCTCTGTTCTTGGCCATTGGCCATGAAGGATAGGAGGAGGAGAGAACTGTGGGTAGGGGCATAGCTTCTCTGTCTTCACCGTGCTTCATGATGGAGAGATCTGAGCACACTTGGATGTTAGAGGGAGGCAGCTGAGTTGGGAAGTAGACAATGACAGAGCTGGGAGGTCCACGCCACAGCCAGGGCTTGGGCAGGAGGAGATTGTCAGGAATGGCATCTAGTTCTGTCTACGCCTCTCCCACTACACAGTATCTCCGAGATCACCCAACTAGAGCTGGGTATCTGTGTACTCCATTCATCAATGCCAGGACTGTCACAGCCCATCATTCTATGGCTACAAAAATTATAAAAGGAGGGGCATGAGAGATGAAGTGATCTTAATAAGGAGGGTTGTAGGACAGAGGACAGGAGATGTCATGTGACATGAAAGCAGAAGAGAAGCCATCTGTGGAAAGAGTGGGGGTTAGCAAAAAGTAATGGGGAGCTAGAGAGGGGATCCTCGTGACAGATGTATGTATGTACACATTACTTTGAATTCTAACTTCAGTAATAATAATTAAAAAGGACTGCTCTTGTTTTGATAATGGGTAATCTCTGGTAGCTGTTATGGTAGCCAGAAGTCACGGAGAATGACCAAAGTTGTGAGCAGTCGGGTAAGGTGACAAGCACAGTCACAGCCATGTCCCAGTGTCACTCTTGCTCCACTCACTCCATTCGTTTTAAAGCTCAATGGTTTCCAGGATCATTTCCTTCAGCACACCACAGACTGGAGGAAGATTGACAATCCTAACTCCTCTCAAGTTCCACCTTCTGTGAGACACTCTGTGCACCCAAGTGTACACACACACACACACACACACACACACGCACACAATACACATATGCACACACATACACATGCACACACAATACACACACATGCACACACAACACACATATACACACACATACACGTGCATGCACGCACACAGACACTCACATATACATACACACACGTATGCACACACATGTATTGAGAGACCTAAGGCGACATGTGATTTAGGGATTGTTCAGGCAATTCAAAGCTTACGTAGTCATTTCTAGAGATTCAAAAACTGTAGCAATGGGCTTGGTCTAAGGTGTCACCACGGCAACTGTAAAAGCAACCCCTGCCAAGCTGTACCATTGAGCATTAGCATGCAGAGCCTGCCAGAACATGGCTGAGGGCTCCATTGCTCAGGCTCAGGATTTTTAAGACAATAAAACTCAGAAATAAAATAAAACATAAGGTAGAAGCATTGCCTGTTGAAAGATGAAAACCTTTTGCTCTGGGAAGGACCAAATTCCAAGGTACTTGCCATATAATGCCAAGAGGGCCAAATTTTAAATAATTCAGCATCCTTACTGGGGAACACACTGAGGACTAAGTGGGAACTCAAAAGGTTTTGAAATTGCACCCTGAAAAGTCTATTACTATTGAAATCATCAATCTGGTTGCCTAGAAGAATAGCAAGCACATATTCTAGAGTGTTTCTGGCTGTTCAGCATCACTGCGCTAAGTAGACAATTGTGTTATATACCCGGCAAGGCTGCATATGGCATCTTACTTAAACACTTTGCTAAATCATTTCTGTGACACAATAGAGGGATGAATCACAAATGGAGTTATTCCTAACCCACCATATCTACTAATCCATATGGTTTTCAGGAGTATGAAAACCTCCATCCACAAAGTAGAAATAATGGTCCACAGTAAGTCCAAGACCTAATTGTTTGCTCAGATGGCCTCGGTGAGTTGCTCCATATTAACCAGCCTCGAGTCTCTGCATATAATTGCTGTTAACAAGCTCTCTCTGTCATAGACAGGAGTATGGGAAATAAGAACAAATCTTTTAGGAAGGACTTGAGTCTCTCTCCCTTGCTACATTACAGTGATGGGCATTCACAACAAAGGCGATTAAGTGTGCTCTATATCTGGCCATGTCACTAAGCAAACCTGTGTCTCTCCTCATTTACACTCCATTTCCTTTATTACCAGTTACACAGACTTCACCGGTCACATTAGATCATGCAGAGTCTCTCTCCAGGCTGGTGGTTTTTTGAGAATTATTCTTGTTATTACATTAACACAGCCATGACTCCTGATGCTGAGATAGTCTCCAGTGCCGTCTCCCAGCTGGCTTCAGATATGCACATTAGCTGGCTGGGGTATGCTCCAATTCTTCACTGTCCCTCACTTCCCGAACACTTGCTGCTTCTACAGTCCTAGCTTCTCTCAGGAATGCTGATCCTTCCATGCCCTCCCTACCTACACAGAAGCCTGGTCTCAGGAGGTCACCCTGACCCCTTTCTTGTATCTCCCACAGTGGGATTGTCTCTAATTCTCTAGTCCCCGCTTTCCCCAGAGCACCACTGAGTGTTTCCCCCAGTAAGGGTGACCCTTTACTTCTGGGACAGCTGGCTAACATCCATTGGCTCCTTGACTCCTTTCCTCGTGGTCCATTGCCTCTATGAACCTCATCACAATCTCTGCCTTTGCTCAGTTCACCACCTATGCATTTATTTTCTGGTAATTCTAGCTTCTACAGTTTTGATCAGGTTTCCCCATCTTGGATCTCTGACCTACTGACAACCATGTTTATTGTCCACACATTACTCATACGAGCTAAGAGACAGAACCAGGCTAGATGTTCATCAATAGAGAAACACAGAAAAATAGGCTATTGATGCACAATGGAACTGTGTTTAGCTACAAACAAAGTCAAGACATTTTCAGAAAAATAGATGGAACTGGACATTACTATCTATATTAAATGTGATAAACCAGACTCTAAAAGACAAATACCATGTTTTCATGGATTCTTTCATGCAAGATCCTAGATTTTAAGTTACATACACATACAAACACACACAGACACACAGACATACAGACATACACACACACAC
Organism: Phyllotis vaccarum; assembly: GCA_033318265.1. Lineage (NCBI taxonomy): Eukaryota > Metazoa > Chordata > Mammalia > Rodentia > Cricetidae > Phyllotis > Phyllotis vaccarum. The sequence continues at coordinate 73,699,262 of JARWLC010000014.1, read as the reverse complement.
ACACACACACACACACACACACACACACACACACACACACACACACACCCCACAGTAAAGTAACAGTATTCTCAGTCTTAAAGAACTAATTTTAGACTTCAGAACAAATTCAGACAGACTAAACTGCCCCTGCAGAACATGTACAAAGACAGATTATTCCAGGTGTTGTTTATTGTTAAATCAAGGCTGGGCTGTTTGGAGACATGCACCCACCTACCCCTGCCACAGTAGTTGGCTTTCTGCAAGTACCCTGACTGCTTCAGGTTCAACCTGTTACTGTTATTGTCATGTCCTGAATTTCAGTGTCAGTCTGTCTGGAAAAAAGTTATGTGCAAGGCCAACCATTTACACTGGCTGGTATTTGTCACCTGACTAGCCCGAGAAAAACTGTGTGACATCATGTGTTATGAGAATGGGTTGGGCCCTGAAAATGTAGCATATAATTGTCACAAGTTTGGCTAAGGACAGAGGGAGCAGAGAGTGAGGGAATGATGTAGAAGAAGCATATGTGTTTGAGTGAATGTGTGAGAGATAGAGCTGTGTGAAAGAGTTGTTGTTGTTACATATATTCCAAAAGCTGTATGAGAATGTATGAAAACAATGTAAAATGATATTGGTGAAAGATATGTATGTATATATATATGGTGGTATGAAGATCTGTAACTATGGAGGCAGGAAGATGAAACTGTATAAAAGGAGATGGAGAAGAGAAGAGAATGCATGTAAAAGAAAAATGTGAAGACGTGAAAATAGATGGAACTGTGTATAGAGATGTATGACCATAAAGTATGTAAAGTAAGTTTTGTAGTTGTATGTATAGAATGCAGCAATGTGGAGATACACAGCTAAATGGAGACAGAAAGAGTCAGAGACTATTTTTAAGAAGTAAAAGAGAATGTTACCATCATAAAACACGTGTGTTTCCTTATTTTACCAGTCAGAGAGTTCATAGTTATCCCAGATAAAAATGTTTCCTATCCCATCCCTTCAGTACTCTGAGGCATTCCTTTCCATACTCTGAAGAGGATCATGGGAACTGGCCTCTCATGGTCTGGGTTACAATCTCCCTTCCTACCATCACAGGAGCTGCTGGGGAACCAGGATGAGCCAAGCAGGCTGAGGTCTTGCTGAAGGCACCGACTTTTGAGTTCTCATTTGAGGAACATTCAGGTGGGGACTTTCTGGAAGTCCAATGTCAGCTGAATAGGAAGAAATGTGGAAGGGACTCAGCTGTGCTCTGACCATCGCCTCCCAGAAAAGGACCTAGAAATTACTCTGCAGCCTCTCTCTGTGTATGTCTCTCTGTGCCTCTGTCTCTCTCTGTCTGTCTCTCTCTCTCATGTGTGTGTGTGTGTGTGTGTGTGTGTGTGTGTGTGTGTGTGTGTATTTGTACATGAGTACAGTGTACAAATAGGTCAAGAGAGGGAGTCAGTGACAGAGTTGGATTGGCTTCCCTGCAGCTGGAATTACAGATAGTTGTGAGCAACCTAATATGGGTGCTGAGAACTGAGCTCAGAGCCTCTGAGGGAACCATATGCATTCTTAACCACTGAGCCATCTCTCTAGCTCTTATGTTCTTTAAAATAATAATTGTGTGTGTGTGTGTGTGTGTGTGTGTGTGTGTGTGTGTGTGTGTATGTGTGTAACCCCACCAAAGATATATATGGATGACTATGGACTTTAAATGGAATTCAGTTCACCAGATATGCTGAATCAGGTCTATCTGTGTTTGGGTACTTTCCAGCTTTACATAAATAATAGTTTTCAAGGTCCCTGAGATAGTAAAATAAGCTACATTAGCTAACAAAGTGCAACACTCATTTTCTTGAATAGGAAATTTGTTTCACTCCTGTAGCGCACAGCTCAACATGAGCAGGATAAGTCTATAAGGGCCGAAGCCAGCAGATGCAGGCTGTATTCACCCTCTATCCTGTGACAAGGAAACTATGTGGGATGCCCTTTCCTCTGAGGAAGCTTACATGGCAGCATCTCCCCTCTGAGGAGAAAGTTATATTTGGTGCCTCACACCTCTCTCTCTTGAAGAAGAAGGTGTACAGGGCAGTTTTCTCATGTGAAGAAGTTTCTCCCCTCTGATGGAGAAGCTATGTATAGCACACACCATGTGCTCTGAACAAAGAGCTGGAGATGGTACATCACACTTCTCAGGCCTCTGAGGAGAAAGCTTATACAACACCATCCCCACTCTGAGGAGGAAGCTCTCCACAGCTTTCCCTCTCTTCTGAGGAAGAAGCTGTGAATGGCACCTCACAGCCTTCTCCCCTGAAGAAGCTGTACAGAGCCCCTTTGCCCTTTGAGAATGTTTGCATAGCATCGTGTCTCATCTGAGGGGGTAGCTGTACTCAGCACACCATGTGCTCTGAGAAGGGGGTAGACTGGGCACCTCACATCTCTTCCCTCTGAGGAAGAAGTCATACATGTTTCTTTACTCTCCTATTCCCTGAGGAAGAAACTGTATAGATCGCCTCTCTCCCATCAGAAGGAAGCTGACATATCACCAATCATCTGTTCCAGTATGTTTTCTCTTGGAGGAGGAGAAAGCAGCCTCTCCATTCTGAGGAGAAAGCTGTTCTGAGGAGAGAGCTAACTATGCTACCTCACACTACTCCCCTCCAAGACAGAAGCTTTTGGCTGAGGGGTCTTTCAACTTCCCAATTCATCACTGCTGGCATGTTACCTAACTTTGAGAGAAGCAAAAAATGATCAAATTTCTGTTACTTGGATAAAAACCGGCACAGGAAATAATTTAAGAGTTAGAAGATCAAGAAAAATGTCACTTTAAAAAAAAGGGTTTTTTTTTTTTTTTTTTTTTTTTTTTTTTTTGTCTCCCAAGAAGGCCCTGTGGCTGCTCAGTGCCAATGCCCCACAGGGCATGTTGGAGATGACCAAGAGAATTATGACTTGGTAATGACACTGAATTTGAGTTCAAAGTCATCTCTACAAATCACCATCTGTATATAGAATAATGAAGTACCTGATTGCCACCCCAGCTAGCCAGGGGTGCCATCAGTAAGTACAAACATATATTTTTCCTTCTGCATACTCTTTAAAAAAGGTACCACCAAACTCAAGGAAATATAACTATAAGTTTGTTGCTAAGTTTTAGATTTGGCAGTAAAATTACCACACACAAATATCAGGCTTTTCACTTGGATAGTAGTCCTATAATTCTGAGGGTTTATTCTCTTTATTTCTATTCTACAATCCTGAACACACAGCAACAGTGAGATACCAAGACAGGAATGCTACCTACTAAGAGCTGTGATGGGCTCCTTCTACACCATTTATTAATTTCTGTGACAGGGAGGCTGTTAACCATATTGCTTTGCATACTAATTCTAAGTCACTAACACTAGTTCATCTCTCTTCTTTCAATAAACTTCATTGTCATGCAAATACTTGACAGTGAGGGGAACATCCCTCCCACCAGCCAGCATGAACTCACACCTCCTTGCTTCTCTGACTTCTTGGAGCTTTGGGAACCTTGTGAAAAAGAAGGCCATGGAGCCATAGCTACCTATAGGGGCAAGCTCTGTAACAGCTTCAGAGACTTATCAGTCCACATTTCTTGTGGTGGGCTGGACCCAGTATCTAGCTTCTAGCAAATGGACTGTGGTAAGATGAGGGGTCTTCACAATGGATCAGAAATACTGATGGTCTCCTGCCGCCCCGTCAACATTCTTTTTGCTTGTTGCTCCAAGGATCAAGCATTTTCGAGGGTCTCTGGGGAAATACTGAGGATGTTCTCTGACCCAGAGCTGATAAGTGAGCCCTATCAAATATTCATGCGAAGGAACTTGGGATGGACCTTTCCTCACCAGAGCCTCAAGATGTGACTGTAGCCGGTATGATGGATGGTGGTGATGATGATAATGATGATAGTGATGATGACTGTTTTTGAGACAGGGTCCTGACCTATAACTCACTATGGAGCAGCTCGGTATTTGCATGACAATAAAGTTTATTAAAGAAAGGAGATGAGCTGTGCTGTCTCTCTGTTGTGTTTCAAGATCAGTAGAATAAAGATGCTACATAGACCTTCAGAACTGTGGTACAGAACTGATAGCAGCCCTCCTGCCTCAGCATCTCAAGTGCTGGGATTCCAGGTCTGTGTCACCACACCCAGGCATGATAATGACATCAGCCTGTTGAATCAAAAGTCAAGAGATCCAGTTAACTTGAGTCCTGATTTCTGACCCGCAGAAACCATAAGATAATGGATACTGTTTGTATTAAGCTACTGAGCATTGAGGTCTCTGGTTTACATGCATCAGTGACTGGGCCTTTATTTAGACCATCTTTTGGACAAAAATGCTATTTTATTCGGGATAGAATGGTGTTAAAGGGCCTTAAAAGACAGCCCCTCTCAATGTCCTCTTTAAACATGGAAGTCAAATTATTTACAAATATTCAGGGATTTTAAGGAAAATGTTATCTAAGGAAGAATCTTTTGCAGATAGAATTTCTCTTTCCTCTTACAGTGTGTATCCATATTTTAGAATGATCTAAGATATTGCAATTTCAACTGTATTTTCTCTTCATCTGCAGGGTTCAGGAGATGTGCCTGCAATGCTTGTCTGCCATTCTGCATGAAGGGGACAAGATTGCACTAATGAAGCACGTTTATTTTAAAGGTTTTTTTTTTTTTTCCCTATTGGGAGTTAGTATCACTTTCAAACTACAAATTAAAAACTACTATTCCCCTGACATCTAGCTTACTTCTAAGAGAATTCTCCAGAAGATGTGCCTTAAATGACAGGAAGGTCTTCCTATCTCTGAAACAGAACTCACATGTTAGCTCTTTGAGGCAGGAATAATCTTTAGGGAAGAGATGGAATGCTGAAAACAGAAGACAGAAACACTTTACAACCTGAAGGCTGGGACCACATGAAGAGAAACATGATCCTCTGCATTCCAGACACATCGTTATGGACCCACAGATACTTATGTCTGGAAGTCTGGAAAAACCATGATTGACTTTATTCTCTCTCAAATATAGTTGATAACTCACTTTTTACAGAGAAGTGAGCATGGAGTACCAACCCTAACCAAGAAGCAATTCTGGTTGATGTCTGTTGGGAGAGGGAGGATTGGTTTTCTCCAATGGAGCAACACTGGGTGTGCCACCCACACTGGGACAGGCCTCATGTTTGGAGGTAGATGGCCAAGAAAAAAATGGGCCCCAATGTTTTCATGTGTTCAATTTTCTTGTTTTGTATTTTTTCCCTAAGAGAGGGTGTGTGAAGTTGGGTAGATAGGGTCATAAAGAGGGATCTGAGAGGGGTTATGGATAAGGGGAAGAGACGAGATCAGAATATGTTGTATGAAAAAATTAATATAAACACTATGTTAAAACCGAAAAAAAGTGCATCTTTGGAAATGCTGTGTACCCCCTGGAAATACCACACCTTTCAACGGTGTGCTGCAGTGAGGAAGCTCTTCACTTTAATTACAATTCTCAGATTTCTTTGTCTATGAGTTCTTTTATATTATTAGTAAATCAATCATTATATTATTAACCTAACCCTCTTAGGAATAATTACTAACCATAGCTTAGGAAGTCTGGTTCTATCCCACTTATTCCATAATGACAAGTTAAGATTTTTTTTTCCGTGAAAGCACCCACTCCCCTTTCTAGAAATGTTCACAATGCTGTTCATTGGTTAGGAAGTTCTCCCACCAGATGGTCAGGCAGGGATCTTAGCATTCCCTTTCATGGCTCCTCCAGAAGCAGAAGGAATCTGGAATCTGTGCTCAATAATGGCATAGTAGCCACTCGGTAGTAGCCACTCGGTACTGAAAGCATTAGCAACCCAACCACTGCTCAAGTTAGAAGTAAATGTGTACTTTTAACTAAGAAATTTTCACACTTTGCTGGTTAGTTTTTATTTTTATTTTTTTAAACGATGCAGTCTAGGATCACCTGGGAAAGGGAACCTCAACTAAAGAATTGCCTCCATCCGAGTGGGTTGCGGTGAGTCTGTGAGGAACTGTCTTTACTGGTGATTGACAGAGAGGGCTTAGCCCACTTTTGGAGGCAACATCCTTAGCAAGTGAGTCTGGGCTGTATAATCGCTCTCCCTTCTCAGTTTCCACCTGTAGGTTCCTACCTTGAGTTCTGGCCCCAGAATCCCTTGAGGATGAACTATGACATGAGTCAGCCAAAGAAATCCTTTACTATCTTCCATTGCTTTTGTTCATGGTGTTTATTACAAGAAGCAAATACTTTTTTAATATTTATATGCTTTTATTATTCTCTGAATCCTTCAAATTTCTGTATTTTCCTTTGGCTAAGAAGTCAAGTGGAACTTTTGTTTTGGCCTTACTTTAAATTTTGATTAAAAAGTGCTGAGTGAGAGAGAGTCACATAAGGGTTCTTATTTCTAACCAGTGTCCCATGTGGTAAAGATTTATGTTGGGCAAAATCATCTTTACCATATGGTTATGACTGTCAGTTGGGATGAGATCCTAAGGCATCTTCTCAAAGGAGTCCGGGGAAGAGGAGAGAAGTTGGCACTGGATTTTTCTATGCACAAATTCATGAAACCAAGTGCACGATGACTCCTGAGCCTCCTTCAGAACATTCTGAGGAATAAACAAGATTTGCTTTGAAGGCTTCTGGGGGTAGGACACACTGGATCCAACTGTTGGCTGAGTTAGTGGTTAAAGGATTCAAGACAACTTGAACTTCAGGCTGGAGAAGTAAATCCAGAGTACTTCAGGTACCTATATGCACCAAATTTTGGGAGGTTCTGAAGGTGGTGTAGGGATCTGAGAGAATTGTGCTTTGTGGACACCACGCTAAGCTGCTCAAAGCTCAAGGTAGCCAGCTGAGGGCTGGGCGCCACAAATAAGGCAGGGCCAAAGTGAAAGTTGTCCCTTTAGAATTAAGATTTACCCAATCAAAGAGACCCAGATGTCCAACTGTCCCAGGGAATTTAGAGGGTGAAAATGAATACTCACATGACAGACATTCAAAAAATCATAATAGTGTTCCAAAAGTCTACATTTACTGGAATAAAGTTGAAATATCCATAAATAACATGGTTGCCAAACTTTTTAGAAAATTTTAAAATTGGATTTCTTCTCCACAGAACCAATTCCCCTGCCTTTGCCATGAGATAAAAATCAATACCCTCTCACACAACACTCACCACAGAACCTCTCTGAAGTGAGACACATCTCAGGGACTCTTATCCCATGGAAGGGGCAGTAAATACTAACTAGATGATCCCAGGAGAACTGGAAGAGACTAGTTAACTGGAGGGGGCTGGGAAGGAGAAAGAGCCAGCCAGGAAATGAATATTCAGGCAGCTACTCAAACCCAGGATGAGATTTTAACAGAAATTTTCAACAAGATTTAGGGGAGACCCATAAAGCACCAAGAAACCAGCATATACATAAGGGAAAGTGACTTAGCTTTCATCAGGAGCCTGGCAAGGCCAGGGAAGTGCAGGCAGAAACTATTGGCAGCTGCCTTTTGTTTTAATGTTAAAATGGATTAATTCACTGGAAACTGGGGAATAAAAGTACAAAGGGAGTCTCCAAGGAGACTCATCTCCCCAGAACACCCCAGAAAACAGCTCTTAAAAGGAGTCATTGTTTTTCCTGTCAAAAAGTTTTAGGTCTCTCCTCTCTCCTATGTGGCAATAGGACATAGGAAGAGGCTGTCTCAGGTATGCAAACCCTCTCAGGTTGGCGGTCATGAGGAGGGTGCATTCAGGAAGCACCTTCAGAAGGTGGCAGAATTGAAAATCATTTCTCTATGTAAAGCAAAGAGTCAGACTCACCGGTTCCACATTATAGGAAAACAACGCATACTCTTTGTCCGGGGATATTTCATATCTGATGGCTCTTAAAGATTCCTAAGGAAAGAAAAAAAAAAGAACAGAATTTACAGGCATTGCTTGTTATAACTCGGAGTCTTTTAGTAACACTGGAGTCATCCTGAAAAGCGTCTACTGAGCCAAGTGAAGAAGAGAACCAGCAACATTAAGTATGGCGGTATCTTTTCTTAGTTAGCCAATAAAAATGTAGCTAATTGATGCTTTCAAGAATGTTATTTGTACTTTTATCTCAAGTTTCAACAAAACAGTTCTTATTGTGTCTGATGAAGCAAATTAGTGGAAACAAACACAAAAACAAGCATCATTTTCCTGCAAGAACCCCAAACTCTTGATACGCAATTATCATCTTTTGCTTTCATTCTTATATTTAGAAGCATATGCTCAGCAGAGTTGTTACTAAAACAGAAGCATATTCTACACACTGTTCTGTAACATGTCTCTTCACCATTGTGGGAACCCCTGGGAGTCAGCACATGGAGGCCATGCTTGCTGTTTTGCCAAATTCCTTCGTATCCATCCCTCACTGTGAATTGGACATCACCAACCATGAGGTTCCTCTGACTGACCCTGTCCTCTGCCTTTGCACACACTCCTGCTCTGACCCACCCCCTACCCACTAAGGCCCTCATCATTGCCTGGTGTCCACTCCATACTGCTGAAGTGACACTTGGAAAGTGAGCCACACCATTGAAAATGACAATGCCTTACACATATTTGTGTCCCGGCTTCTTCTCATGCAATGAGTGCTTAAGGAGATGATTGCAAGGTGTTGGTTTGTCTGGATTATTACTCTTTGTGCTTGCTAGCTGTATCTCTGTCCTACACCTTTGTTGATGCAGTCCTTACTAAAGGCAGGGTGGGTGAACTGAACACCAAACCAATGCATACTGGATCCTCACATCTAGGGGAACCCAGGACCTTGCTCCTCATGCCTCTATATCTACATTTTCACCAACTGATTAAGATGTAGCATTCTGTGTTGTGTGTTTCTTTTTAAGGATACCTTACTGGTTAGACATGGCCAAACCATTAGCATTGAACCCCTGGCCAGATGCACTGAAACAGCCACACAGAGCCCAGCCTGCACCTACATTGACTCCAAATACACTACAACCTTCTATTCTCAGGAGCACTAGACCTGAGAACCCCTGTAAGTGTGAGATCACTCACAAATAAACCTATGGCAAACATAGTAGTCTGTAGTCCACAGTAAAGAAAGCAACCACGCACAGTGTGAGAGCTGAGTAAGAAAACAGAATGTTCTATGCTCTGCCTCAGCTGACACCAACGCAGAACCAGTACAGAATGGTTCAGATGTGTTGCTGTCATGATGGAGATGACTCCAGTGTTCTGAGAGTGCAATCCTGGGTGATGCAGTGTTACATGGAGAATCACAGGTTTAGAAGCTGTGAAAGAGGGGATGAAGGCACAGCTGTTCCCATCAGCTGTGACTAAGAGCCGTGACATACCAAACACTGCCCACGTGTCTTTACGGATGTGGGCATGTAACTGTTTTTATAGGCATTTAAGGGCTAGAATGATAATGAATGGTGGTCTTATAAAAGCTCAATAGATTTTGAAACATCACTTTCCACAATGGCATTTGCACCCCACAGTGGGTATGTGGACACAGTCTCACCCTCCTTTGAAGTAATTTGTAATGTGATCTTCCTTCAGTTTTGACAATTGATGGCATAAATTGGGGCTTCTGTGGTAGTTTAGCTCCTAGACATATTTATTCTTTGCTACCTATTGTACAGGTAATGTTGGCCTTATCCTCACAAAACTGACCAGCTGAAATTGCCTGAGAGAATTCTACATTCTGATGTCCTCATGTTCTCCCTTGAACTCCTGCATCCCACCCCAAAACTACTCCACCCTTCCCCCACTATTCCAAATCACTTTCCTCCAGGTGCACAGGCTGTTTGGTAAATGTCATAGTTCAGCTGTCACCGTACTAAACAGCCTATCTCTCCCCCTCTCTCAACAGGAATGTTTGCACTTGGCCTCCAGCACATGTGTGCTTGCACACACTCACACATATTCATCCTCATACCTCCTTCCTACATTCTCTAGCTCCAGGCCTGAGGGTGCAGGTATAACACTGGACCATCACTCTTCTAGAGAAAATCACTCCTGAAGTGACACCATCTAATCTCAGGACTCTAAAAACCATACACCTCGTGCAGAGGAGTCTAGTGCACACAGCCCTGCTGAGATACTGGAAGCCTGGAGGGGATTTTAAAAAGACAGCTGTTTCCTTGGACCTGGGTCTGGATGTCTGATACTCGTCTCCCAGTCCTCTGCCCTCTCTTGCCAGCTTCCTCTCAGATGAAAGTAACTGCTCACAGTAGCTTGGCCAACTCCCCTCCACTCGGCTGCCTCCCTCTGTCCTTTTTCCTCTACTTTCTTCTTGTGGTGGTTTGAAAGAAAATAATCCCCAAAGGTATCATTATTAGGAGGTATGGGCTTGTTGGAGGAAGTGTGTCACTGTGAGGACAGACTTTGAGGTATATTTCTCTCAAGCTTCCTTTAGTGTAGCAGTCAACTTTCTGTTCTCTACAAGATGTAGACTCAGCTCCAGCACCATTTCTGCCTGCACACTGCCATGCTCCCCATGATGACAACAATGGATTGAACCTCTGAAACTGTATGCAAGCCACCCCAATGAAATGTTTTTGTTAAAATAGTTTCCATGTCATGGTGTCTCTTCACAGCAACAGAAGCACTAACTAGGCACATCCATATCTTTTATTCAGTTGCTCAGAATTTTTTTGAGCTTCCTGTAGAAAGATGTTCTGAGCCTCCAACTCTCTTGCTACTTGCTTCAGCTGCCACCCTCACCAGGGGTAAGCATGCTTCCCTGAGATTCTTCCCTGGCTCTTGACTTTGTTGGCAGCTAGTCTCTCTCAGTAGTCAGAGTGTTACATCATTGAAATGTGTAACTCACCACACCGGTTCTCTGCTGGAATCATCAGCTTCCCACCTTGCCAGAGGTCATTACTATGGCTCTAATGAGCAGCAGGCCCCTCCCTGTAGCCTTCCCACTTCTCTTCCTCACCCTTCATTCCCACCATTTCTTTCTCTACACTTGCCCAGTGCAGACCAGAATGCAGCCATGCAGGGTTTGCACTTCCTATTCTTTTCCTGGAATGTTCCAAGCTTTCGTTTCCTTAAGCCCTCCTTCTAACTAAGTTCTTCAATGTCCAGTGACAAAGTGACATAGAAAGTAACCACAGAAAGTACTCCACATGGAGCCATTCTGCTTGCTTTCTTGTGACCTAACAATTTTTCTCTTATAATTTTTTTTTTAAATTTAAAAAGGTTTTTTCCCATACCCACCCACTACTGTCCCCCCTCCCTCTCCTCCTCCCAGTCCTCCCTTAGACTCCCCCACCCACCCCATCCTCTCATCCATTCTCCAGGGAGGGCAAGGAACCTCAAGGTGAGTCAGTTTGGTCTGGAATATCCAGTTGAGGTATGTCTGAGTCCCTCCCCCTAGTATCAAAGCTGAGTTAGGTGTTCCTCTGCAGGAAAGGGAATGGGCTCCTAGATGTCAGTTCATGAACCAGGAATAAACTTTGGTCCAACTGAAAGAGACTCCTCAAGTTGCCCAAACTGTCCATGTCATCTACATTCAGAGTGTTTAGTTCCTTTCCACGAAGGTTCCTCAGCTGTCATTTCAGAGTCAGTGAGCTCCCAATAGCTGAGGTCAGCCATTGCTGTGGGTCTCCTCCTCATGATCCTGACCACTTTGCTCATGTAATCTCTCCTCTCTCTCCTCAGCTGGACCGAGAGCTCAACCTGGTACTTAGCTATGGATTTCTGCTTTTGCCTCCATCTGTTGGTGAATGAAATATTGACTATTAGGGTGTGACCTAAACATTTTATAAGTCAGCACCCACTCTATCCATTTCTCTCACACTTTCTCCTCAAATGGAAGGCTGCTGGTTCCAATATTTAGTCTTCCTAAACAGTTTTGTAGTTTTTCTCATGCAGACATCCCCTCTGTTTTTATTACATTCATCTATAACTATTCAATATGATGGATGTTTCATAGACATAAAAATGGATGCTGTCTCGATGTCAATACACAATAATGATTTGCTAATATACAGGGAATTATTGGATTTGTGAATTTTGACTTTACATTGAGAATTGTGGCTAAGCTTGGGTTTGTGGCTTAAAAATAGATTCCTTGGAATTTTCTTTTCTGTGGATAGATTCTTCTCTTCCAAGCTGGTAGTCAATCCAACTCCACAGAAGTGCTGGCATTGTGAAGGAGGTGGGCATCACTAGCTTTTCGGACAGTGAAGGTGAGGCAGTCTTTGTCCTTTTGTATGGTGGCCTCTGATTCTCTATGTAGGTGATGTCATCTGCCTGTTCATTAGTACCTTGTAGTGAGATTATATTGTTACATTGTAAATAATTGTCCTGCCTACTGGTTTAATGAAAATGCTAAGGCAGACAGGAAGTGTGGGTAGGGCTAGCAGACTAAGAAAACTCTGGGAACAGGAAGAATGGGGCAGAGATGCCAGAGAAGTCAGCAGATGCAGAGGACAACTATGCTGCTCTCAGAAAAGGTACCGAGCCACATGGCTGAACAGGATAAGAGTCATGGGTTAGTTTAAGAGCAAGAGCAAGCTAGCAATATGCCAGAGCCATAGGCTGATTAACATAAAATTAATACAAGTGTCTGTGTGTTTCTGTGGGTCTGTGTGTCTGTGGGACTGTGGGACCACAGGCTAGATGGGCCAGAAACATAATACAACAGTACCTTGCTCCTAGATTTCATAATGGGTGTGCATTGGGTTTTTATGATGCCTTTCATAAATGTATGAGATGTTGTTTAGTTCTTTTTAGTCTGTCAATATGATAATTAATATTGTTTTATCTTTAGATGTGAAGTCAACCTTACATTCCCAGAATAAATTATATCTAGCCATGATGTATTATCTCTTGTGAATGTTTCTGAGCTCAATATCCCCATGTTATGTTGAGGATTGCTGCATCTGTGAGCATGAAGGAAATTATTCTCTTATAGTATATTAGTTGGGTTTCTCTCAAGATACTGCTGGCTATAGGACAGCTTTAGAAACTATTTCTTCATCCTACTATGTTTGTTCTGTCTTTGTCCATTTTCTGTGGCCATGTCAAAGGATCTGAGACACATTTATGGAGAATAATGGTTGAGTTGGTTCATAGTTCTGCAATCTAAGAAGTCCAAGATAGAGACATATGTCTCTGGTGAAGTTTGTCTAGCTGCACTGTGACATTAGATAAAAGCAAGGGTACCAGCTCAGGTGTCTGTCTCTTCCTCTTGTTACAGAGCCACTCGTGTCCTCACAGAACCAGATCCCCAAAGCCTCATCTACTCCTGATTATTATAGAAAAGTCACATAAGAATGTAGGAGCTAGATTTCTGACAGGAGTTGGGGGGTGGAGAGGGCATATTCATACCATAGTATAATTTCACATTAAATTGATATCTCTTCCTTAAATGTTGGGAAGCTCTTTGAGCCTTACATTTTCTAGATGTAGTTTCAAAACTGCCCCTCCAATTCATCCTAGCCATAAGGGGGTGCCTCAGTTTCTTTTCCATTGCTGTGATTAGACACCATAACCAAAGAAACTTATCAAAGAAAACATTTACTTGGGGCTTACAGTTTCAAAGGGTTAGAGTCCATGACTCTAGCAGGGAACATGGCAGCAGATAGGCAGGCATCGTTCTGGAACAATAGCTGAGAGACCTTATATCCTCAGACACATCCACAAGGCAGAGATAGCCTATAACCTGAGACATACCTCCACCAAGGCCACAGCTTCTGATTTTTCTTAAATGGTCCCCATCATTTGGGGAAAAGTATTCAGACACATGAACCTATGGAGGCCATTTCCATTCAAACTACCACATGAAGCATGCTGCCATCCAAGACATATATTATTGTATTGTATGTGTATATGCATTGTCAAGTTAACCGGGTTATGGCTGAACACAGCCTTTTATGAACTTCCTAGCATATTCAGTGATGGCTTATGGATTATAGTTAGTGCTTTCTGAATAAATAAAGGGTTAGCTTTTAACTTGTTATAAGGGAGGCAGTGCTGAAGCTGATGTAACATATGCTGGAAGAAACTGGGAAGATGCCAGGAACCCTTGATGGTTAAGCTCATCCAAGAAAGCAAGCATTGAAAGCATGCCTAGAGAAGTCCAAGTTTTTAGTCTTAGAGCAACCTCATGCCTTTGCGATGATCCTGTCCTCATATCTCCATGGCTATGGATATTTAGCCACTAGACCCACATTTTCTACTAATGTGAATAACAGACAGACAAATTGCCTTGTGAACATCTATTCTGAGACCTCTGTACTGGTGAGTAGCTTCCCAAACAAGGAAGCTTCCCAATCATGTCTGTGTTCAGTCCCCACTGAACAATCCCTGTGACCATCCCTCCTTCCACCGACTCCTTGACTTTCACCAACCCACATGGATGACTTACACATAGGTTTCAAATGTTACATCTTGCTTTGTTACCTGAGTTGTGAACATCATCCATCTGCGTAGTAATTTATGTTTTCAATGTTTAAAATTTAAAAGTTACAAAGTAGACTAAATATAGTCATCATTCTTATTACAGCTTCTGGACTTTCTAGTTTTTTAGAAAATGCTTTTGTGTTAAATCAAATGATTGATTTTTAAAAACCAAACAGACTTTAACACAATTTTAATTGAGTTCTGTGCATTTTGAGTGTCACATGCTGTCCAGTGGCACTGGCAGAGCCTTCTAGGAGGGTCCCTGTCTCCCTCAGCTCAGTTCAGACCATTGACATAACTCAGAATCAAAGCCTCATGCTACTGGAACCACCTTCTGAATTCTCTAGTCTTTACCATGTCCTGTTCACTTTTGTATAAAGTTAGACAGTTTTAAGCTTGGGCTGTGAGCTCAGAAAGCCTGTGCTTTGCATCCTGTAGTTTGAGAATTTCTCAGTTGTTCTTGTTCCCACCTTGCAGCCTATGTGAATATTCTGAGAGTAATAATCAGGCCCAGCAAAAGCAAAGGGGCAAAGCTGTAATTGCTGTCAGTGTGTGTGCAATGTCTTAATATGATTTCACTATAAATAACAGAGTCCATGATACTGTAAGCATTGGGACTTTATGGCTGTCTCAGGTACTCGGGCTTTGAGTCAGAAATGTTCCCCATAGGCCTGTGTTTTGAATGCTTGTTCCCAGCTTTAGGATATAGGAGATGGTTGGCTGAAGCAGGCCTGTGAGGGTGGGCCTTTGATGGTATAGCCAGCCTTAGTTCTAATGCCTTCTGCCTCTTGGTCTACCACAACATGATCTCCTGCTGCAAGCTTAATTCATGCCTGTGTCATGAAGGACTGAGTCAAAACAGACTTCTGTCTTTAAGATGTGTTGCAGTGAGGTTTCTTGGTTCCGGGCAGCCAGGGGCCTAGACCCACAGACCTCCAGCCCCAGACCCCTTAGCCACCCGCGGCTGATCAAGCCCCCAGAAATGACTCAGACGCTTATATTAAGTTCATGCTGTTTGGTCTATGGCTCAGGCACATTGTTAGCTTGCTCTTACATCTTAAATCAACCCATTTTCATTAATCTGTCTTGCCATGTGGCCTGTGGTTCACCTGTGTTCCTTATATGTTGATCCTTTGGGCTTCTGGCTCAGTCTCTCTGTCTCCGCCCTGCTCCTCCTACCTATTCTGATTCCTCCTCCTACTTTTTCTATGGTGCCTGTCATGGACCAAAACAGCTCCTTTATTTAAAGATTGATATTCACAGCATACAGAAAGGCATTTCCACATCAAAGATGCCTCTGTCATGTTTCCCCATGATCTATAAGCATTCAATAGTTGATGAGCGGGGAGAGACGTTTCTTCAGTGCCAAAGCCACTGGTAAGGTGACCATATTCTTTTAATTAACTTTTTACCCATGGCCCTATAAGCAATCCTAAGAAAACTTATTGGTCACCGAGACAATAAAACCCAAGAAGCTATGAAAATCAACAAGAATGAGTCTAGAAAAGGAGAGGTATCAGCAGGAGTGGGGGAACAAATGTGCAAATGTGGGGAACATGATGCAACAGCACATAAACAGATGGAAATGGCATGAGTCTACTATATATAATTAATACATGTTAATAAAACTTAAATGTTTAACTCTAAAGTTTTATCTGAGTTCTAATTAACATCGTATTAAAGTCTGGTGTCCGTCTTCAGAGAATTGACATCTTTTTTTTTTTAATCATCTTTAAAAGTTTTCAGATCTTTAACAGGATTTTATAGTCTGTCTTACTTCTAGCTTTGCGACATAGAAATGGTATCAGTGGGGGTAAATATGTAGAAAAGTAAATGCTCCAACCTGCTTGCAGACAGTTGGGGAGATAGCAAATCTTTGCTGTTTTTAGAACAATCTCTTTGTGAAGTGCAAGGCAAGCTGAGGTAGAAGGCAGGCATCGAAAGGGTTAACTGACCCAGAAGAAGTCACACAAGCAACTCAATTGAGCATGTGTCAAACTCAAAGGGACAATTGCGTTGCCTTGGTCAATGAGCAGGCAGGCTTGTGGACTGACTCCTGAGTCTGTCTCTGTCCTTTGCATCATTTGGAACCAGACTGACCCAGAAATCTCCCCTAGGACTGGGGTCACCAGGGAAAACACAAAGGTGCAGAAGCCAATTAGCAGATTGGGAGGAAGCTGGCAATCTATCACCAAAGAGTGTTCTGGCAACTTTGGGCCAAGTCTTCTCTGGCCTTGGTAATGTCTAACCTAAGCCACATCTGTAGTCCTTAGGCTAAATTGTATACTCTGCATCTTTTAAATTTCAGAGCACATTTAGTAACCTCTAAGCATAACCAATAATATATAATAGTGCCACCCCTATCCCAAGTCACAACCACAGTATGAAAGCAGGGCATCCTTATTAGATGTGGAACACAGCCTCAGCCTGCCCATGAGGTATGGCTTATAACAGCCCCCTCATCTGTTGTTCTGATTTCAGCAGCATCTATTACTCAGGGTCAATTGTGGTCTGAAAATATAAATGGAAAGTTCTAGAAGTGACTCATTTAAAGTGGGGTGTTATGATGCATGCTTCAGGTGCCATCTGCCTTGAGTGTGAACTGTGCCTTTGCCATGCAAACCCATACAGCACACACACACCACCAACTCATTCATCATTCAGTAAGAGCCTCAGACTGACTGTCACAATACTGCAGTGCTGTGGCCAAACCACTCTGATCACCCACAGTAGTGATTTAAAGCACAAAGCAGCAAGGCGGGCAATCTGAGTGTGTCAAGGAGAGGCCTTACCAGGTGTCTTTTAAGAGAAAAGTTCCTAACCCCGTGTGGAAAGAGAAATAAACCTGGCATTACAATCAGAATGAATTTCCTACCTATGAAGTTGTGAAAAGGGAAAGAAGTGTGTGCTAGCTTTATTGTCTGTCACTCTCCAATACTGGGGCATTAAGGCCAGTGTGCTCACTGAGAATGGAGAGGTAAACAGGATTTGGCGATTCTCACGGATGAAGGCATTAACAGCATCGTGGAGGGTGTTTTTTGGGGCCAAGGCCCTCCACTGTAGTACGGAATGAATTAAAGCTCTCTCAGCTCCAAGATATCAGCTATCAGCTATACAGTTTAGTTTCTTATTTTCTGATTTATTTTGCTGAAGACACTACATCCTTCAGACACAGGGCTTGGAGGAATTAAATACAACTGACCCGGAAGCCTCTCTTCTCTGAGGGCCGGCTCTCACAGTATCCGATGGTGCTATGTCAGCTGCCAATGGAGAAAAGTAATCAACACTCTTACCCTGCTGTAAAGCCCATGAATCACAGCAGTGAGAAGAATGGCAAGATATCCCCATGGTGCAATAGTGGCCCTCATATCTAGGGGGTAGACAACAACCATCTAATAGGACTTAAGGGCAGCCCAATAGGAGGGAATTCATGCCTGGTACTAGAAACCCAACCATCTACCATCTATGACCATGAGAGGTCCTGGTTCCTAGAGGAGAACCCGTTACAATGAGGTTTCTTAGCCCCTGGTGGCCAGGAGATCCAGACCCACACATCTGCAGTCCCAGAGCACCTTAGCCGCCCCACTGCTGCTTAGGCCCTCAAAAATGACTCAGACACTTACATTAAGTTCAAGCTGTTTGGCCTATGGCTCAGGCACATTGTTAGATAGCTCTTTTATCTTAATTTAACTTATTTTTAGTAATTTGTCTTGTCACATGGCCTGTGGCTTATTTGTGGTTTTTATATGTTTTTTTGGGGGGGGGTGTTTGGCTCGATCTGTCTGACTCTGCCTTCTTTCTCTTAACTATTTTGGTTCTCCACCTACTTCTACCCATGAGCCAAAACAGTCCTTTGTTTAAAGATTGATATGTACAGCATTTAGAAAGACATCCCCACACCAAGAACCTTCTACTGCTATTTTCTTAAATGAACATACTTTCTAACCATATTCTGAATATTTATTCTTATACCCACAGGTAGGTGCAGCTTTTACTTCTCGTCACCAAGACCTGTTTTTGCAGAGGCTATTACAGAAATCCACAACTGGTCAAAACACAGAGAAGTGGCCAGCCCCAGTTTGTACATCCACAATGCAACTCCTACAGCTAAGGCTCAAGGAAATGTGCAGAAGAGGGGGTAGAAGGATTTTAAGAGGCAGAGGCCAAGACACCTTCCATGGGAGAGTGTCTTTGCATATTGCAGGGAGTAGGTACACATGAAGTATCAACAATATGGTCACCCAAACAAGCTCTGCACAGTGACAAACCAGCTAGCATGTAAACATGGATGGGAAAATTTAAAGTTTCATGAGACCATATGCCTGGATGAAAAGCTACAGGCAACTGATGGCTGCTAGGAAGGCACTTGATTCCAACAGATCAGTCTTGAACACATGTATACATGAGCAACACCAGAGGGGGGAACTAGTTGGGAGGACACAGGAAGAGTTGACAGGTGGAGAGAGAGGTGTAGAGATGATGTAAATATAGTACTCATGTATGCAGTTCTGAAAAAATGTAAATAACTGTCCTGACAACTTGATACAGCTAGAATCATCAGGAAAGGGACCCTCTGTTGAGAACATGCCTCCATAAGATCCAGCTGTAAGAATTTTTTAAAATAGGGATTGATGGAGGAGTATCCATGGTGGGTGGTGCTATCCCTAGGCTAGTATCCATGGTGGGTGGTGCTATCCCTAGGCTAGTGATCCTGGGTTCTATAAGAAAGCAGGCTGAACAAGCCATGAGGAACAAGAGAACAAGCCAGTAAGCAACACCCCTCCACAGTCTCTGCATCAGCTCCTGCCTCCAGGATCCTGTCCTGTTTTAGTTCCTGTCCTGACTTCTTTTAGTGATGAACAGTGATGTAAAAATACAAGTCGAATAAACTCTTTTCTTCCCAAGTTTCTTTGGCCATGGTATTTCACCACAGCAATAGTAACCCTGATGAAGACAGTTATAAAATAAAATATAAAAATAATCATTGAGTATTTTGCCTTGTAGATCTCCTATGAATTTCAGCTATGTGAGGCTGTGATTCTGCAATGTTTATGATCCTTCTTGTCATACTATAGGTGCTCAGAGTATGAAGAACTATCAGCCCCTCACACAGATCTGTGGCATCACTTGTCTTGAGGTGGCCTGGTGTATGGCTGGTTTGAAATGTCAATCGCGATAGAATCTAGAATCACCAAAGGAGAGAGTCTTAGTGAAGAATTATCTACATTAGGTTGGCCTGTGGGATTGTCTGTGGAGATTATCTTAACTGAGTTATGAAGACCTACCTCAATCTTGGACCAGCAGGGTAAGAGTCAGGAGTGGGCATTGTAGGGCCAGCCAGCCCTATTTCTATCCAAGGAATGAGACATGAGCTCCTGCCAGATTTTGCTTTCTGTGAAAAAATGAACCATGGCTCCCAGATCTTTCTATTTTTCAGGAGATGCCAGAAATCTGAATTTCAAGTTGAATAAACCAGGCCCTAGCCAAGCAAAACATCTGAGGGATAGCACAAGCTGCCAGCTTCGACAGCAAGGACAAGGCTATATTCCCTTCCCCTCGGATTGGAGGCTGCACAGGCTATGCTGCTGACTGCCAGCCTCACCACATGTGGGCTCAGGCCACAGTGAGCTGTATGTGGAAGCAGCTGAAGCCCAGCAGAGCCTGTGACCCCAGGCTGACCTGTCTCCCCTCCTGTGATATTGCTCATCAGAACTTCTTTTGTTTCTGGGTACAACTGTGCCCTGAACTCTGGGACAGGAAAGGGTAAGAAGCAGAGGGTATGGACTTAGTTCTCCTTCCAAACTGGTCACCTCACAAGGCAGAGTGGACACACATGCATGAAGTCCTGGGTGGAAATTAATTTAAGTGAAGCAAGTGACAGCTACTATCCAGTGGTTCCCTGGGGGAAAGAAACAGGAAGAGAGGGGACCTTACATTGTGGTTCCCAGGAATCCTGCAGTTCCAATGCAGGATTTGGCTGCTCTACTTTGGAATAGGCCTCTGAGCAGTTGCCCAATTACATCCCTCTTGCGAAGAGTTAGAATTAATTAATTTGGAGAGACAGATAAAACTCAAGTTCTATGTCTAATAGTATATAAAATCAAAGGGAGATGTAAGTTTGAGAAACAAAATGCTATTTTACTTAAATGTTAATTTGGTGGCTAAATTAAGTAAATAGCTTACGTAAGTCCTCAGGGAGGCAGGCAGAGGAGGGGGACAGAGAGAAGCCTAGCACAAATGTCTCCTTGCCAGAGACTCTCCTTTCCAAGAACCTCTAGGCATCCATACAGTCCTTCATATTCATCTTAGGAGGGCAGCAATGTCTCATCTCTTTGGAACACAAGGTTTGAATTTTATGAATCAGATGAAAATTATTGAATAAATGCCGTGAGACAGCGGCTGTGCAAATCGCATTAGGAAACAATGGAGTTCTGCCAGCCAGCAGAGTGAACTGACTACGTGGTTAATGTTTATCCCCTGGCCTTTTTGAAGCAATGGTGATGTCTTCCATTACTCATGGACGTGTAAACATCCTGCTTATATTCTTCCATGAATTGTTCTCACATTACCCCAGTGCCTGCCTCTGGAGCTGTTGTTTTAGGGGCTACATCCTGACTCACTGCTTCTATCCAGTCATCTCATTTTCTGAGTTCCAGGTATTTTTGTTAACGTGAAGCCATTATATCTTTCAGGTTGTTTATTACTGAAAAATTCCCCAGAGTGACTCAAAACATAAGAAAATTTTTTTATTGCTTTTGAACTATCTTTCCAGGCTTCCTCCTAAGTGTCTGGCACAATTTAAACGACACACAAGTGTTGTTCTTGCCATTGGTATCATCACTTAAAGGGGTACATACACACAGAATGAGTATACGTACTCCAGAACTGAGACTATGAGCCTACCGGCCTGGAGCTCGCTTACAGTTTCAGAGGTTAGTTTCTTATCATCATGGCAGAAAGCATGGCCATGTGCAGGTAGACATAGTGCAGGTAGCAGGAAGGAAGCCTGAGACACACTGGCTAGACTTGAGCGTCTGAGACTTCAAAGCCCACCCTCCAGTGACCCACTTCCTCCAACAAGGCCATGCCTACTCCAACAAGGCTATACATTTTAGCAGTACCACTCCCTATGACAAACTATTCAAACACATAAGTCTATGTATGGGGAGTCATACTTATCCAAACTATCACACACAGGCTCCTGGTTCAAGAATGCAACTGTCTTTGGAAGTATTTCCCTGGGGTGCATAGAGTCTGCTGCAGCTATGGTCCACAGTGGACAGGCTTCATCCCAAGTCTACAGCAGAACTTTGCAGTATTGCTCACATGGTACTTGTTTTGCAGGCAGGAAAGATGTGAAATTGAAGATATCAAGGGATCTTGTACCAAGTTCCAGAGAGCTACTGGCAGGCAATGTAGGTGGGAGCATCTGCAAGGTGGATTCTGGATGCAGTTATGCAGAGGAAGCCTAAGAAGCAATGGAGATCTCAGGGTGCTGGGGTGCTAGGATAGTAGGTTGCTTAGAGAAGCTGTAGGTATCCTGAAGGTGACCCTAGCGAGAGGTGCTAGAGCAACAGAGCTGGGTGGGAGGAGCTATCCACGTTCATTAGAACCCAGATAGTTTCATCACAAGCCCAGATGCTAGATATGGAGCTGAAAGATTTGGTGTTTCCCTTGCTTGGCTTTGGGTTTGCTTTAGTCTGACCATGCCCCGGAATTCTCCCATTCCTCCATTTTAGAATGGGATTGTTTACCTTGTGCCATTGCCTGTTGGAAATAGGCAGCTTGTATTTCATTTACATGAGCTCACAGCTGAGAGGCTGCCTTAAGTCTCAGATGAGATTTGGACTTTTGAGAAGTCTGACTTCTGAAGTCAGACTGAAAGCATTATAAGATAGCCATGAGCCTATGGAGACAAAGCTTGAAGTCAATGACTTAAAAGTGATACATGTGGGTGTCAAGTTGACAAGGGGCAGACTTGTGATGACTAATATTGATTTTCCTGTTGACAATATTTAGGATCACCATGGGAACAAACCTCTGCATGTCTGTGAGGATCTGTCTACATTAGGTTATCTGAGGTGACAAGGCCCGCTCTAAATGTGAGTAGTACCATTCATAGGTTGAAGTCCTGGATGGAATAAAGAGGAAGACAGTGGGATACAGGCATCAATCACTCTCTGCTTCCTGGCTGTGGAAGCAACATGACAAGCTACCTTGCATTTGAGTCACATTTTTCTCACTGTGACCAACTGTATCCCCTTTAAACCATGAGTCAAAATAAACCCTTTCCTTCCTTAAGCTGCTAAGTGTTCTGTCATTAGCAACACAGCAAGTAACTGATTCAATAATGGTGTTAAAAATCTTTCATTAAATGATGCTGTTTGGGGAGGGTAAGGCAGGACACATCACATCAGATGAGCACTCAACCCAACTCTCTTTCTTTCTTTCTTTCTTTCTTTCTTTCTTTCTTTCTTTCTTTCTTTCTTTCTTTCTTTCTTTCTTTCTTTCTTTCTTTCTTTCTTTCTTTCTTTCTTTCTTTCTTTCTTCCTTCCTTCCTTCCTTCCTTCCTTCTTTCCTTCTTTCCTTCCTCCCTCCCTCCCTTCCTCCATCCATCCATCCATCCATCCATCTATTCATCCATCCATCCATCCATCCATCCATCTACTATCTATCTATCTATCTATCTATCTATCTATCTATCTATCTATCTATCTATCTATCTATCTATCTATTTATTTATTTGAGATAGGGTTTCTCTGTGTAGTTCTTGATGCCCTGGAACTCACACTAGATCTTTCATCTCTAATGCTGGGATTAAAGGCCTGTGCTACCACGGCCTGCCTCCAGCCCAAATTCTTACCATTCTCAAAGACACTGGCTTGGCTCTTCCTTATGGTGTTGATACAGGGTCATGTGTCCCCCTACCTAATCACTTCAAGCTAGGGAAGGGGCTAGAAGCAAGTGTGTAAATGATCCGTTCTAATTGGCTGAAGAAAAAAAATGTGCTTAAAATTTTTTAAAAATACAGGATACATTTTTAAATTTGTCTTACTATAGAATTGACAGCTTTCTTTCTGTTTCTCCTCTCGTTTTCCAAACCAACCTGAAAATTGCAATTGGCCTCACAGAGATATCAGGCTACCTTGAAGTCTCTGGAATTCAGATAAGAATAGGAACACCTATTATCCAATAGAAGGGGTTACAGTTTGGTTATGGAATGTTCCCTACAGGGTTGGTGGAGCTTTTGGCAGAAAGTATGGAACCTCTGGAAGGTGGGTGTGTCTCTGGAGATTGGGCCTTGAGAGTTATAGGCAGCCCTATACCAGCCCTAGTCTTGGCTTCCTGATCCACTAAGCTGTGAGTTAGCAGCTGCTGTGAGACCCAGCCTCCACAGGGCCTACTGTGAGATCCAGCCACCACAGGGCCTACTGTGAGATCCAGCCACCACAGTGCCAACTGTGAGATCCAGCACCACAGGGCCTACTGTGAGATACAACCACCACAGGGCCTACTGTGAGATCCCTCCACCACAGGGCCTTCTGTGAGATCCAGCCACCACAGGGCCTACTGTGAGATACAGCCACCACAGGGCCTACTGTGAGATTCAGCCACCACAGGGCCTTCTGTTGCCATGTCTTTCCCTTTATGACTGACTATGCCCTCCTTAAACCATCATCCCAAATACATTTCCTGTCCCTTAAATTGCTTCTTGCCAGGATTTGGTCACAACAGTGAAAAGAATAACAAATAGATGGTGCCCATTATCCATGCTTCCTGTTCCCTTACCATTACCCTGCCTCATCATGGGAAGACACAGGTTGTATAGTGACCACAACAGCCCCCTCAGGTTCTAGGCTGGCAGGAAAAATTAGCTTTAGCTCAGAAATTGAGAAACAGGAGCCCAAACACTTGAAGCAACTAAGCAACTGAGAAGGAATTAAACCCAGATTCTGCATATGCATTACAGTGCAGGCTGGTAAGTGACATTCATTCTGTGTTCCTTTTAAAAAAATTCTGTTTCTGGAAGCATTTAAATGTGGCTTTGAGTGAAAAATTATCCATTGATCAGAGTGTGTGTATTCTGTGTCCAATAAATGTTTGTAAATTAGTGCATTTGTGACATTCCATAGCAATAAAGACTGTAGTAGATGGCATAAGCCAGTTAATGTGTGAGGTGAACATTTCTCTGTACCTATAGGAGGTTCTGAAACTGTCTCACTATTTGGATAACACAGCGTCAGTTAAACATAGGCTATTAAAAACTAATTTTAAATACATTTATTTCTATTTTGTGTGCATGGGTGTTTTGTCTTCATGCAAGTCTGTATACCACATACATGCCTCATACCTGAGGAGGTCAAAAGAGGGTATTAGATTTCCTAGGATTGGAGTTATAGCTGGCTGCAAGTCTCCATGGGGTACTAGAAACCTGGATCTGCCAGAAGATAGTTAGTACCCTTCCCATGAGCCAGCTCTCCTGAACCGAAGAGACTGTGTGTCTTCTGTGTCTTCTGCATGCACATCTGTACATATATTCTTTGCTCGGACTAAACCACACCCTAAGCTGGAAATGTTTGCCCTCAACAGCAGGCAGAGTGTTTTCTCTTCCTGACAAATACTTAAAAAACACTTCTGTTACTTTAGTATTTGAAATAGGCTGAATCAGATGAACTCTTAATAATTTTACCCCAAGTAATCTTTTAGTGAAATAGGGTAGGCACATTCTTTCTCCTAGTCCTCTATGGAGTATATAATTCAATTGAACCCTAAGATGATTCTCATGGGGTAGGGCCAGGTTATATAGAAATCAGGATGCATCTGCATTAAAGACATAGTATCCTTATAGCAGAAAGAAATGCAATAGAAAAATGCAGCAGACAGCTGAATGTCCCTGGAGCTAAGAATAGAGGCAGCTTTCTTTGTCCAGGATGGGTGGTCAGTAAAGACACCATCCTTTCTTTTCCTAGGCAGAGCTCCTGGGCCTGGCTATCATTGGCTCTTGAAACTGCTAGAGGCTCATATGCCCATGGCCTTCTCTGGGGCAGACTGGCCTTATCTATGGCTCCTCTTGTCCACATTCCATCACCCTGGATCCTTCCTCAGGTCTGAGTCTCATCCCCCCTGGTTTCTCATCACTCTAAGGCAGACACTTGGCCATTTTCCAGCTCTCACTATTCACACCTTCACTTTTGGTTCCTCCTTTTCCTGCCCCCAGGGAATCAGGCAAGAAAATGGCCAGCCCTTAGGTTCCCAGGGCATTGCTCCTAACACAAATGTAAGTGTGTTTAAACAAAGAGAGGAAGTCAATTGCTCACTGATGATTTCTGTTAGCAGATCAGCCAGCTTTGCCAATATCTTCAGACACAAATCCAAAACAAGTCTCCCTGGCTGAAAAAGCAGTACCTTTGGATTGGCTTAATACTTATTTTAAACCATATAAAAATCCCTACTATATCCAGTGTTCACTATTATGACACAGCCATGGCACCTATGTCAATATTCCCTGAGCAGGTAGAGATTATTTTTCTTAAATAAGATTGAGCAAGTTCTCTTGAAGTATTATTCCATGGGTTTTATTCCATTGTTCTGTAAACTTGTGAAAGCCTTCAGACTTTATCTTCCAATTATACTTGATATGCAACATTTGCTTTCAACACCTGTAGAAAAAAATTTCAGGAACCCCCTCTCCCCAAGAAAGCAGGCTTTCAATTTATTAAATTAGTGTGCTTTCAATTTCCCATTATCTTTACTTGCTCAGCCAGAGGTATTACAAGTTAATGTTTCTCCTTGGCTCCACGAAAAGTTGAAGCCTCAAGCCATTTTCTGCTTTATTGACTTGCAGGAGGGAAAAAAAATTACTCTGAAATTATCCTGGTCATTAGCGAGAGTACTTACAATTTTTTTGCCTTCTATTAACACCGTGGAATTATTTGTTTCAACGTTCCGAAGTATGACACTCCCTTTCCGTTCTCTGTAGATGAATTCTTTATCTACGAGAGGGGAAATAGAAAAGAAACGTGAGCCACCCAGGAACTCACCTCAATGTTTGATGGACTTGTAGGAAATGAGTTGTGTAGTTCATCTCAGAGAGGGGCACTTTAAAAGCAGTGCCTACTTCCAACTCCAGAAGTGTGGCCTCCAGGAATGCTCATTTCTGGGCCATTCCTGCTCTGACAGCAAAACACATGCATGCAGTTTGAGAACTTTCTTAGGAAAGGCATACAGAGTAGAGACACCAAGCAGATGAATCTACTACAGAGGCACAGACAGTTGGTAGCAAAGGTACTGGTGGTCTCCTGGATCTGAGTTACTTGTGGCTATACCCTGAAAGCCAACTTCACTCTTGTCTATAAGTTCTTGTGTAACTCTAGATGAGTTCTCTAGTTCCCTGCCATAGACATCTTTTGAATCTACTATTAGCTGTGGTGAGTCTGGTCTTTTCAAAATTTCAAGTATTCCCTTAGAAAACTGATAATTAAGGGTTAAGGGAGATGCTCAGTGAGTAAAATCAGTGAGTAAAATGTTTGCTTTGAAAGTATAAGGTCTTGACTTTGAGCACCCACTTAAATGTGTTGGGACCAGGGGGTACCTGTGTCTTATTCTAGTGCTTGGGTGGCAAGATGGTGGATCCCTGGAGCTCACTGGATAGCCAGACTAGAGTGAGCTTTAGACTAATGAGTGACCCCTGTCTCAAATAACAGGGTAGACAACATACACACACACACACACACACACACACACACACACACACACACACACGCGCGCGTGCACGCGCATATACATCCTACACCCTTACAATAACAAACTACATGCTAAACAGTGTACACATGTATACAAATTTATGCCTACATGAAATGCAGGTGCTGTTTCTGAAGGGTGGGACTATGGATGGAGAGGCAGAGCAGAGCCTGGAGAGGGGGAAGTGAAGGTCAGCTGGACAGTAACCAACTGACTAGCTGGCTGAAAAGCACCATGCGGACTGAACCAATATGGAGTAGAAGTCAAGTCTGTACAGATATGGGGGGGGAGGAAAGTTTCTCCATAATCTGCTTGATTCCAGTACAATCTGCTGTATGCCTTACATAAATTAGACTTGAGAGTTTGGAGCTGAGGGTACAGCCTGATGTGTGGGTGGCACTGTTTCCCCTTGTTGTCCTGACAATATTTCCGCTGCATGTCACACAGTTCTACTTTTCCCCTTCAGAGAAAACCATGGTATCTTTCCCACTGGCATCATAACAGTGGGGTTAGTCTTATGCGACAAATTTTAAAGTTTCTGCTCAAGACAGCACTCAGGAGACTGCTGCTCATTGGTTTTATTGGAAGCCTGCAAAAAAGGGTCACTAC
Source organism: Phyllotis vaccarum (assembly GCA_033318265.1). Classification (NCBI taxonomy): domain Eukaryota; kingdom Metazoa; phylum Chordata; class Mammalia; order Rodentia; family Cricetidae; genus Phyllotis; species Phyllotis vaccarum. The sequence continues at coordinate 73,671,513 of JARWLC010000014.1, read as the reverse complement.
TTAATTTGATACAAATCCATCTCTCTTCATTTTCTAGCTTTTACAAAGAGTGAATTAAAACAAATGATTACTTTTAGTGTGTGTGTGTGTGTGTGTGTGTGTGTGTGTGTGTGTGTGTGTGTGTGTATGTGTGTGTTTGTGTGTGTGTACCACCAGAGGTCAGAAGAGGACTTCAGATCCCTGGAGATGGTGTTCCAGGAGGTTGTAAATTTATCTAACTTGGGAGCTGGGAACTGAACTTTGATCTTCTGAAAAAGTAGCAAAACTCTTAACCACTGAACCATCTCTCCAGTCCCAACAATGGGGGGATCGGTGACAGCCTAATTTACCTTCACCTTGGAAGATAGAACTGTGCTTAGTGACACTGGTGAGAGTCCCTAATAGCGACTTTTAACCCTGTCCACAGCACAAGCTCTATTCTAAGAACCTCCACCTCTGTAGGAAAGTCATCTCTACACCTGCTCAATAAACCTGATACGTTAAAACAGCAGCAGCAGCACCGCCAAAGAAACAAATGAACAAAAGACCCAAGAGTAGGAGGTAAATGATCTGAAAGCGGGGCGGGGGAGGGGGTCACATGAGGGGAGTGGGGGGGGGTCATCATCAAAATCCATAGTATACACGCATGAAAAGTCATATTGAAATCCATTATTATGTATACTAGACTCTGGTTAGTAAAAACAAGAAGGGAATGATTGTCTCCTGTATGTTTTCCAAAACAGTTTCTGACTTTTTACTTTCAAAAAAAGGCTTTAGTTTGCATGGAAAGGAATTGTTTGTCGTATGAGGCAAGGATAGAATTTTATTGAGTTATACATAGCTGTCCCAGGAGATTCTAAGGTCATTAACCTCTAGTCATCCCAAAGCTTCATCAGCAACCTTTGCATTTCTGGGGTCTGATGTGGTTGTGTGTGTGTGTGTGTGTGTGTGTGTGTGTGTGTGTGTGTGTGTGTGTATTCATTATGTGAGTTTAGGTATGCATGTGCAGGTATGGAGGTCAGAGGCCAATCTGGAGTGTGGGTCCTCACCTTCTACTCGGTTGAGACAAGGTCTCTGTTACTCTCTGCTGTATATGCCATGCTAGCTGGCCTGTATCCGCAGGCTTTAGCTTATGGCTTTGCATTCCATCCATCACCTATGTCTGTCCCTTTGCCAATCCCTGATGGCTTCTGTAGATTACCAGCAAGTCTTTGGTAAAGAGAGCAAAACCTGAAACTCTGCCCTGCTTTTTCCCAGTTGTGCTGTCTAGTCTACACCCTTGCTTTTCTGAAAAAAAAATTAAACTTATAAAAGTACTTAGGATCAGGATAATATTGCAACAAATACACAGTTCATCTTGAGGACTGCTGCGGGCAGGGCAGTTCCAGCCTTTTTCCTTTGCTCTCACTTCAGTATTTTAAAATATTTCTTGTTGAAGTATATTCACTATATATAATGATGGGTTTAATAAAGACAATTTCCTCCAATTGTACTTTGACCAGGGATGCAATTGGAGATCATTACATTGAGAGATATAAGTCAGACTCAGAAGGGAAAATGCCCTGGGATTTCTCTCACCTGGATTCTGGATTACATGCAGACAGGCCAAGCCTTTTACAGTAATGTACATCAAAGCTGAAGTGACACCAGGGAAGAAGGGATTGTTAGTGTCCTTGCTACTTTTCTGGCGCTGTGATAATCACCAACACCCGTGTGATTGGGAAGGAAAAGGTTCATTCCATCTTGCAGATTGTAGTCTATCATGAAGCGAGGTCAGGGAAGGAACTCAAGGTAATAACCCAGAGGCAGGAAATGAAGCAGAGCCCATGGAGGAACGCTGCACCTCCATTGCCTGGCTGGGAGCCTGGAACTCCCTCTGTAAACTAAGATGACCTCAAACTCAGATTGGATTAAGGGTGTAGGTCACCACTCCTGGATATTCCCTGTGCTGGGATTAAAGGTGTGAGTTACCACTGTCTGATCCTCCTAGACGGACTGTGGATAGATCCCTCTGAAATCTCAGACTAGTTTTGATTAAATTTGAAACACATCCCCACATCTTACTGGCCTGCTCCCCATGGTTTGCTCAGCCTGTTTTCTTATACAACCCAGAACCACCTGTTCAGGAATGGTACTTCCCATACTGACTAGGCCCTTCCACATCAACAATTAGTTAAGAAAATGTCCCATAAATATTGCCTCAGCCCAATCTTCAGATGATAATTTCTCAACTGGGCTCCTCTTCTAAATGACTGTAGCTTGTGTCAGGCTGACAAGAACTAACCAGGACAGTTTATTCCTCTGGCCCACAAACTACTTATTTGCAGCTCCTCAGAGTCATGCTGACAGTAAAGTCATTTTCAGCGGATGGATTTTTATCATCAGCCCCACACTTTCTGGCATTTTATGACATTGCAATAGTCACTTAGCTGTTATTTCTATTGATTTAACATAAAATTATTTTTCACTATTGCAGATTTATTCAATGTACTTTTTAGTTCTAGTTCACTGAAAAAAAAAAAAAAAAAAAAAAGATTCCCTAAGCAGGTTTTCACTTCCAGATTAGGCCACAAGGCAGATGTACATTCCTGCTCAGGCCGGGAGAGCGTCATCAGACTACCAGGGACAAAGCCAAAGGGGCATCAAGAGGCCTGCTTGCTTTGTTATTGATGTTAGGTAGGGGGCAGCATTTCATCACTGGGCTTGACAGTAGCTGTAATTGCTTCTTAAAAGGCAGACTTTAAGTGTAAGTCTGTGATCTGGTATTGCTCAGCTGTTGAGAGGTGTCACTTTGAAAGGTTATTGACTATTACAGAATGCTTTTCTGCCAACACTGATGTCACCATGTGAGTTTTGGTTAATCTGGTGAGCTATGTTTTCAGATGCAACTCCAGGACCAGTCCCACTCACATACTGTAATGTGCTGCTTCCCAGAGTTCGAATCCAGTGATGCTTGGTTCAGGCTTTGGCATCTAGGATCATGGGAATTACTGGTTAGTTTTGGTCTTCTGTCTGGTTCTTGGCTTGCATGGCTCTAGAGTAAGAGCATTATTGCACAACCTGAATTGGGAAGTATTTGAACCAGTTCTATTTTATGAACAAATGGAGCCTGGATTTATATATTGCTATAGCAACATCATCTGGGCCTCAGGTTTTCTTTGTGGAAGGTTCCAGATTCCAAACTTAAGGTCTTCAATTGATACGGAGCTATTCACATTTTCTATTTATTCTTGGATCTGTTTTGATAATGTGAGTTACTCAAGAAAACTATTCATATCAAAGAGTATGTAAAAGTTTTTAAAATATTGTGGGGACTTTTTTATCATCGAAAGCAAAAGACAGATGAACAAAAAAAGTGGACAAAATAATAATATTAAAAAAGCATTTTATTGGAATAAGGCTCTTTGGGGAGAATGAGAGAGATAAAGCTTGTGTCTTTCTATGTTTTAGGCTGAAGGAAAGTGGGCAAGAATGGGAAGCGGGAAGGCACCAAGGAAGCACAATCGCAGTGACAACTGGGCCTCAGCAAGGACTGTGTGCGCTCAAGCCTTTAGTTATAGGGGCATCGCCTGTATGTACACAGCAGGGAGGCACTTCAGGAGTGGCCTTAGGACCTGCTTTAGAGCAAGTCGGACAGGTCCTTGGCATCCTGCTTTGGGGACGGCAGGCCGATGGACGCTTGTGCTTCTGCTACTGTAGTGACTCTCCAGTTCAGTGCATTATATTCTGGGGTCTCATGCCTTCAGTCCCAGCAGTATAAACTTTACTCCTGGTACTATTGGCTTATCTTTTTCGGGTGTTGATAGTTTGTGACTTCAGAGGGTAACAGAACGGCAGCTACGGCCCTGGTGTTTTCTGGAAAGGGCGGTTTGTGTGCCTCTGGTCCTCTGGGCTCTAGATATTCACTGACTTCCATCTCAGTATTTGAGTTCTTCATTCAACCACTTTCTTCTCTTGCTTTGTTTTACGTTAGGCTTATCATGGTCTTCTTCTGGCTTTTTAAGGGTAAGTACTGGGTCTTTGATATAATACTGTTTATCCTTTCAGAAAAATACAATCAAAGGTAAAAATTCACTTCTATGGGTGGCACCAGCTACATTTTAACATATTTTTAAAGATACACTTTTATTATGTGTATATGTATATTGTGTGTCTCTGTGAACATATGCTGCCTCTATGTGAATGCTGGTGGAGGCTAGAAAAGGGTGTTAGGTCTCCTGTACCTGAAGTTACAAGAGCTGTGAGCTCAGGTACCCTGGAAGAGCAACATGCTCTCTTAACTGCCAACACATCTCCTTAGCCTCCAGACCTTACAAATGCAAAAGATTTATTTTATTTTATTTATGCATGTGTCTGTGTGAGTGTTATATGTACATGTCTGTGTAGGAGCCCCCACAGAGAACTGAAGAGCGCATTAGATCTCCTGGGAGCTTAAGTCACAGGCACTGGGGAGTCCCACCCCTGCTGTGGTTGCTGGGATCAAAACTTTAATCCTCATGAGTAAGCAGCACTTTGAACCTGAGTCACCTTTCCAGGCCCTCATCTCACAGATTTAAATGCTGGATTATATTATTGCCAAGTTCAAACTTCTTGAAATGATCAACAGATTTTAAGTCATTTTTTACAGAAGTAGGAAAAAGTCATAAATTCTTATGGAACCACAAAGAACCTCAAGTTGCTAAGACAAAAATGTTTAAAAACACACAAAACTGGGAGCACCACACCCCAATTTCAAAACCTGTGTCAAAGAAGCTATCGTGAAAATAGTGTGGTGTTGGCACAGAAGCAGATGATGCCAGCCAATGAACAGAATAGAAATCCCAGAAAAACCCCACATGTTTATCCTCAATTGATTTTGCAACACAGGTGCCAAAAAGCACACATCTGAGAAAGGATCGATGATTTTGTGAAACCCAGTTATCCACACATGAAGGATGAACCCGAACACTTAGTCCATACTACATGCAAAAACCAACTCAAAATAGATTAAAGACGTATACGCAAACTCTGCAAGCTTCACACTTTTACAAGGAGCTGGAGAGACGGCTGAGCGGTCCGAGCTCTTGCTGTACTTCCAGAGGACCTGAGTTTGTTTCGCGGTGTTCACATTAGACAGCCCACAACTGCCTCTATGTCTAGCTCCCTGGTATCTGATGCCCTCTTCTGGACACACAGATGAAAAAAATTAAGAATTTAGAAAGAAAAAAGTAGGCAGAAGATGTTTAGGGCACTGATTTTGGGAGCAAGACCCTGGCAAACACAGCAGCAAAATCTAAACAGTAAGCAAATGGCTTATCAGCGAACTAAACAGTGCCTCTAGGTGTCCATTTCATTGTGTTAGTTTGGTAACAGTTATCCTAATGATTGCAGTATAAGCTGTTAGCTCTTTTCCACTCACAAATTCTACTTAAGAATTGCAGAAATCTGTCGAGTTCCCAGGGCCCACCTATTTCCATTTATTGCAGCTGTCATGTATGTTATACCAACATATTTTGTACATTCCACAAGACAATGTTATTCTTTTTGCCTATTGCAAAATATGTCAAGGTGTAAAGTTATAAAGATAAAGCCATTTCACGCTGCATCCACTCTTTCCTAAATTCCGATGCTGCCTATTGCTAGTAAAGGTCCTGGGTTCCCACTGAGTACCATTTCTTCCTTTTGAAGAGTTTCTGGTTATGTGGGTTCACTGGTAACATGCTTGTTTATCTTTTCTGAAAACATCTTCCTTTTGCCTGTGTTCCTGAAAGATTCTCCGAATGCCGTTTCCAAATTGATAATTTTCCAGTTTCTTTTTTTTTCTTCTTCTAATTTTGAAGTTTTGTTCCATATAGGTTCTAACAGGAAGGCAGCCATTGCTCCCTGGCTCCTGGTGTCCCCTTCTTTGGCTGCTTTTATGTGGCATTCAACAGGATCAAAAGGAGCTTCAGAGAGAGCTTTTGGAAGACATTGTCTGTTGGTTTCTGCCTGCCTGATCCTCTGAAAATGGGCATCTGCCATCACCCATTGAGAGTGGTCCCCAGAGCTCTTTGATGTTTGACGGCTTGGTCCATAATGGAACTGTTTGGGAAGAAATAGTAGGTGTGGTCTTGTTGGAGAAGTTACATCACTGGGGTGGCATGTGAGGTTTCAGAAGTTCATGACATTTCCAGTTTCCTTTTTGTCTCTCCAACTCGCCAAGCAGGCCGTAAGCTCTCGGTTACTGCCCTAGCACTGTGCCTGCTTGCCTGCCTCCATGCTTCCCATCATGATGGTCCTGGACGCACTCTCTAAAACTGTAAGCTCCTAACTAAATGCTTTCTTCTTTAAGTTGCTTTGTTAACCATGTCTCTTCACAGCAATAGAGAAATAACTAAGAAACTCCCAAATTCTATTTGCTGACGATCTATTTTGACTCCTTAACTCACCGCCTTTCCTTCTGGCTTTCCAACTGCAAAATACGCTGGGGAGTTTGATATCACATCCTAAGTTTCTGGTTCTCTCTCTTCCATGTTAGTTTGTGTGTATGACATTTTTGTTGTATGCCCATACACATGGGTGCAAATATGGAATCTTCCTCCATTACCCTTCACATTGCTCATTGAAATAAGGTCTCCCCATTGAATTTTGACTTCACTGATGCAGCTGGTCTACCTGGCCAGCTTACCCCATCGTCTCTGGAATTATGCCCGCTCGGCAATTTGTGGATTGCGTTGATCTCTGCTTGCCTTGGATAATTTCTTCTGGACTGCCATCAAGGTCATCTGCATCCTTTGCCACAGTCATAGATTAGATTAAGAATAAAGAGTTAACAAGTTATATGCCTAGGCCTTAGGCCGATCAGCCTAAAACTATTATAAACATCTGTGTGTCTCTGTGGGTCTGTGGATCTGCGGGTCTAAACCTTAAGGCTAGGCCCAAAAGTCCAGGCCAAAAACCTCCTACTACAGGCCAAGCCAGCCAATCAGCTTTCAGTCTTGTGATTTATCTTTTCCCATTTAGAGCATTTTATTTTCTTGTCTAGACCTCACATTTCTCTGCCAGGGTTTCAGTTCAGGGAACACACTCATGTCAATTCTTCAGCACAGCTGCCTTTCTTGGTTCCAAACTCTGCTTCATTTTGGATCAAATTTGACTCATTTTCTTTCCTGCTGGACAATGGTTTTTCTTCAGTTCTTTATTAGTCAGGAAAGTTTGGGTCATGTCCTAGATAACATGGACCTGCCTGCTTCCTCTGCTGGAGTCCACAACCTTCTTTGCTGAAGGGAAGCTGCTTTGCTTCTGGGGCAGGATTGTCACTCATGACATCAACATTTTGCTTTTGGCTAAAGTGCTTTGAAGTCTTCCATACCTGGGTGCTTTGTAGGTCCATCTAAAATGTTGGGGGTGCTTGCTGGAGATCTCACATGCCTCTCTTTATGCTTATCCTTCTTATAGGCTCTCAAATCACAGATTCCTCATGTCCAGGGTTCCTGTCCCAACACTGGTTGTCATTCACTTTGCTGCAGACTGCTCTGTCAACCTCTGAATAGGCCTCATTTTCTTACAGCACACATGTTCTATATGTTCTGGATCAGCAGTTTTCCAATTTTGAATACGTACATCAAGTGTAGCATAGAGGTATAGAGTTAGTATATAGCAAGCTAAAGTAAAAGAATAAATAGTAATGGATAGATAGAGATGATGATGGATGAGTATGCAGATAGATAGTCAGATGGATAGATGATAGATAGCAAAACCTCAGCTCTAGTGCTCAAAATATCCAGTGGAAATTGACTAGAAAATATAATTTAAGGTAGTAGCTGGAGTTCGTGATAGAATGAATCCAAAACAGAGAAGAGTGTTCCTTTGGGCGAAGCATTCACGTAGAAGATCAATAGTAACAGAGATGACATCATTGAATCCGGTGCTTACTACACTCAGTGCTGACATCATCAGGTGCTGACATCAGGAGGTGGTGACATCAGGAGGTGGTGACATCAAAGGCTGCTGACATCAGGAGGTGGTGACATCAAAGGCTGCTGACATCAGGAGGTGTTGACATCAGGAGCAAGCACCTGGGTGTAACTAGTAACACCTGGGAGCTGACGGACTACACCAATCAGAAACCAGGGAGCAATAATTGGTTGACATGACAAAGCATAGTTGAGGCTGACTGGCTGACCTCCATTGCTCTCATCAGTGTGGTGGCTTGCTGTGTACTGGGATGTTGGATTTGTAGTGGTTTGTGCCATCTCTACCCATTGTCTGTGCGTGAACGTCTAGACGTCACCACTTAGAACTAGACCATTAGTTGCTGGATTCGTTTGTTGTGAGCTGTTTCCTTTTCTCTGAGGTGTGATGTGTGATCAATAAACCATGCATTCGTGAAAACCACTTCACTGTTTGCCTCTCTGGGTAAGTTGTGTTCAAGCCACCCATGAGCTTTCTCACCATGGCTGAGCTTTGCATGGCTTCTGGCTTCTTTTTCCCACTAATGGTGCTTTTATAAACAATAGCAACATCTGTCAGAAATGGCTTCCTTTAAGCTTTTCTCAAGGGCACACAATATTTTCACTCTGTCCAAGTTTGGGGCAGCTTATTCCCAGACAGGAGGCCATGGGGAACACTTTGAGACAAACATGTTTGGGTCTGATGTGGAGAAGGAGCAGCCCCTCTTCCAGAATCAGTTTGTCAGGGGACTCAAATAACACATGACAATATTCAAATATAATGGACTTTACAGAAGACCATGACCTTTTAAATCTTTCCCTCTCTTTAAAAAAATGATCTCTTCAGCAGCAATTATTTTTGCCAAATTCTTGAGGTTCACATTACTTACAGTCCCCCATATTCTTGCCAGAGCCCCTTTTCTTGCTTTAAATTTCTGCCATTCTTGAACATCATCACACCCTTCACACCTCTGTTCTTCCACACATGGCTGTCTCTGCTTGTCTCGAGCAGGTGAGCACATCCTTGACTCAGCATAAAGGTCACCCCCAGCATGAGCTGGTCCTTACTGCAGACTCAATCCCTTTCTGTTTTCAATGCACACACCATTCATCTGCCTTATGCTCCTCCAGCTGGCCAGAGCTGTACATGTTCAGCTCTCTTCCTAGTACACGGTTATCAAAGAGGCCACGCTTATTGCTTTTCTAACATCTGGCAGAGTGACAGCTGTAAAATTGGCTATTAAATAAATGAACAATGATTTGAACAAATTAATACAGTCATCAGAATGATCCACCAAATATCAGCCTTCCCCAAGAAGCCACCTGCAGAGCCACCATGGGGAGCAGTGGCCTGAGAGAGAAGAGGTGTGTCAGAGGCAGAGTTAGGCAAAAAGGGATGGAAGTCCTAGGTTCCCAGATTCTACCTTTCGTGCCTCTTCACAAGATTCTGTCAGAGTTTCTTATTCCTATAATTATTATGTGGATAAATATCACACAGAGACAGGAAGATGATGCCATACAAGGACAGGAAGATGGTGTCATTCAAGGAAGTACATTTGATGGCATGGGGACAGGGAAATGACGTCATACAGGGAAGTGCATTTTGTACCATTGTGACAGGAAGGTAAAATTGAAAAGACATCCTTACAGAGTCTGAGAAACTCTGAACAAAAGCTTAGGGCCCCCATGACCACTGGTTATTGTCACGTGACACATATCCATTACTCTGCACTTAAATAGATATCCTGACTCTCACTATTCCAAATACAGTTCTCCAGTGCTCACATAATTAATAAACCATAGGTGGATGACATGAGTGTAACCAGAAAGAGGTGCTCACTACTCATTTCACTTCCTCAAACTGATATGTAAAATACACAACGGCTGTAACAAATTGTATTTTGAATCTTCCAAAATTAGATTTACTCAGAACAGTGTCTGCAGCTGACTTTACATGTTTCTTGCTCATGCATTAAAAAAATAAAAATCATGTGGGTGTGGTTTAGGTAAATCCACACAGTACCAAACTAAATATTTATGTCTAGGGGCATAGAAATATGGCTCTGTGGTTTAAGAGTAGGTATAGCCCTTACAGAGGGACTGGAGTTTGATTCTCAGCATCCAGGCTGGTGGCTTACAACTACTTGTAATTCAGTTCCAGGGTATCTGATGCCCTTTTCTGGCCTCCTCCTGAGATACCTACACTCCTGTGCACATACACACACAATTAAAAACAACAAATTATTTGTGTTTGTACCATAGACAAATGCTGCTCTCATCCTTAACCAAAGATGCTTCTCTTTGCAGAGAACAGTGGTGGCTACAGAGACTCATGCAAGATGCATAGGATAAAAGATGGTTTAATGTTCATTCCTAAGCATGACATTTATGTTAGTTTTTCTAAGCTCAGAGATAATTGTAAGAGAGAGAAAGAAGAAAGAATACAAGAGCTGGGAGACAGAGAAAAGAGATGTTAAATGCTGTCTTCAGGACCGACACAGCCATCCTTCCCAGACAAGAGTCAAAGCAGCTGAGGTTGCCTGCACTGAGCTGCCTAAGACTGGCCTGTCAATCATGGATCAGGGAGGGCTGAGCTACTTGCCCGTGATGAGTTTTGGGGGCTGTACAGTTCTTAACTTCAGTTGTGTAACAAATGCTGAGCTCACCAAGCACCAATGGAAAGCTCCAAACTGGTACCACACAGATGGTCCTGGTTCAAATCAGGCCTCATACAACCAAACAAGAAGACATAAATGTGGGAAAGGGACCTGTAGGGAGGAGACTATGTGTGTCAGGGGTGGAGAGGGGGGAGAGCAAACATATGTCCATGTAAAAAATTGCCAAAGATCAAATTTAGTATATAAAAGTTCAGTGTACGCATACAGCAATATATTTATCACATGAAAATACATAATAATTTGTTAATTAAAATGTCTATTTTGAAATGAACAAAAAAACCTTTCAAATGACTAAACTTTAAAGGATGTTACCACATCTTCTGGAACTGGAGATTTTGTAACAATGTTGCTGCCTTTATTTCTATTCCCAAATGTAAACTCTATGCCCTGTTTGGTTTAAATTCACAGGAAATCTGTATATCACAACAGATTCTAATTTATGTAATGCTATGATGAAAGAAATTGAGTTAATACCTCTCTCAACCATTTTCTATCAGTTTTGAACAACTGTTAGCAGAAGCAGGGTTGGTTACCTACTTAATTGCATGGTTGTAATTTGCTCATATTTATGTAGGTTCTGATGACAGTATAATGACAGAGAGATGGCACCAATATCAATCTACCACTCCCAGGGCCCCCACTACAGCCTTATGATGCCCTTCCTCACCAAATGGCCGACTTCAGGTTCATGACTGAGTGCTCAGTGCCTCTCAGGACCACAGAAGAAAGATCCAAAGACCAACTTTAAAAGACTCCTTGTCTGCAGATGGACTTGAGGATAACTGCAATGCACTGAAGAAGTCATCACCATCATTTGCACATCTCCAAAAGTGCTAAGACACTTGAGACAACTTCAGCCACAGGTCAACACTGGGGGTGGACACTAAAACCCATCACAGCCTTCAAATCCAGTCACTGAAACAGAGACTCACACACACCTCCCTTTTCTGCATGGACCATATGTTGAGGACCTGAAGTGGAGTCAGAAAGAGGGTCCCATGTTTGAACCTCTTGTTGCTGAAGGGAAGAGGCTGATGGATACGGAATATGCCCTAAAGTGTCAGTTATGACGGCAAATGACACAGGGTAGGTCCAGCCAGTGTAAAGTGCCACTCAAGGATGAATATCCCAGGCAATGCAACATGAGGTGTGAAGAGCAAAGCCTCCAAACACAGAGACCCAATAGAGTCAGGACCGTGGGCCAGTTATTAGAAGTTACAGGACATACACAGGACTGAGGGACATTTTCACAACATCACAGAGACATGAACAGGAGTCTGAGAAGCAGCAGAGAAATCGGCATGGTTTCTTCAATAAATACTGATATTTACATGACAATCAGAAATAGAAACACTAACAGAATAGTTAATGTTGACAGAAAGCTTTCGTCTTTAATATCTTTACTAATTTTTGAGAATTTCATATCCTATATCGGTCATATTCACCCTTCTCTTCTCTAGCTCCTCCCAGAACCACCCCTGTTCCAATTCTCAAACAAAATTGTGTGTGTGTGTGTGTGTATGTGTGTGTGTGTGTGTGTGTGTGTGTATTTTTCTTTTAACCCCTTCAAATCCAGTTTGAGCTGCCCATTTACTCTTCAGGGTGGGGTTATCCCCTGGAGTGTTGTCAATCTACCAGAGGTCACACCTTTAAAAAAATTGACTCCTCTTCTCATGGAAGCTATCAATTGGCAATAGCTCCTTGGCTGGGTGTGGGCCTTGGCGCCCACCTCTTCTCTCCATGCCAGCATTTTGCAAACTTTAAAAGGAAGATATGGAGGTTGTTTTTCTATTTAACAGGACAAATCTTCCTATTTTATGGATACCTCTCATAGAGTGCCAAAAGAAAACTGGACACTGTGTATGGGGTTTGATTCCAGGTGGAATTCAGCACACAGTGATAGCAAGATTGGCTTTTAAGAAATATCTCTGTAAATTTGCAGGACCTAGCAGAGAATATCCTACAGACATTCTGTTAAATAAACATGTCAACTATCTTCTAAATACTTGTGCTTATAACCAGAGACTAGTGCTGCTTTAAGCCTTGGCCTGAGGAGCTTCTTTTTGAGTGGACAATGGCTAGTGTGGAGACTCATAGCATGTCAAAAGTGCTTAGAATAAATGAGTGTTGGGTACCGAGACCTAAGTGAGACATCTCTATCACCTCCCCCTTCCAAGGCTCAAGGATCCAGAGGATGAGGAGGAGAACCAGGAGACAGTTCTCTGGAGATAGCACGGCCATTGCTCTCCTGAAGTCACTGCAGCTATGACCATCTGCACCAGGTTGATTTCTAGTGCTATGACACAATGCCATAAGCAAAGGTATCCTGTGAAGGAAAGGGGCTTATTTTATCTTACAACTTCCCATTGCATTCCATCCTCGAAGGATGTGAAGGTGGGAACCTGAAGTCAAGAGCATGCCATAGAGAAGTGCTGGTTACTGGCTTGTTCACATAGCATGCTCAGTCTGCTTTCTTATACTGCCCAGGACTACCTGCTACCCCAGGGCCTCCCATGCCAATCATGAATCAAGAATCTGGCTCACAGACTTGCCTACAGGCCAACATGCTGGAGGCGGTCATGTTGACAGGCCTTCTTCCCAGATGTGTAAGAAGACAAAAGAACCCAGGCAGTATCCTGGCTATCCACAGGAGCCCTGAACATGAAGACATGAAAGTAAGAGGCTTTTTTTTTAAAGAGAATGGAATCAGAAGAAATGGAAGCTAAGAGTGGAGGATTATGGGATGTGGATATGATCACAATATATTATATACATGTTCAAAATTATCAAAAACAAGAAATAAGTAAAATAGTAATAATAATAAGGGTTTGTGGAAATTGAGTAATGAATACATTACTTATTTTTACTTATTATGGTTTATAATTTAAATTTCTTATAGTAAAGACTAGAAAAAAAAACTTAAAATGAATTTTTCAGTTCTGTAACATTTTATGTGTGGTAGAATTGGAAGTGGATCCAGGTAGCCGTCTTCTCCTGATCTTCTAAGATGACTTCTGCTTGTGGATTTATAACAGTCCATTGAAAACTTTCGTCATGGTATCTTCTCATTTGTCCAGTGACCACAAGGCTAAATGCTAAAGTCTTTTGCTCCGAAGTAAGAGACCAGTGTGTTGAATATGGAAGCAGGTATGGTGGTCATTTGGGGGTGTGAATGTGGAGTCAGGCATGGTGATCATTCAGGGGTGTGAATGTGGAGGCAGGCATGGTGATCATTCGGGGGTGTGAATGTGGAGGCAGGTATGTTAGTGTTCAATCAGATGCACAGACACTACTATAGTAAACTAAGAGCTGTTTCTCTTTTGGCTCACAAAGGTCAAGCCAGAAATGCTTAGAAAATGGCATCGTGAATTGTACTTGAGGTGGCAATACAGAGCTGGGAGATGGCTCAACAGGGAAGAGTGCATGCATTCAGGCCTGAGTTTTATCCCTGGAACCCACATAGTGGCAGAAGAGAAATGACAAAGTTGTCCTCTGATTGCCACACATGCTATGCTCCCTCCAAATGCCAAAAATTTAAGTGAAAGGAAAATATAAGCCAATTGCAAATGCTTTAGCTGAGTCATATGAATACTCTTACCAATATTAAAACAAAGTCACATTTGAAACTGAGTTACTCCTTGGACACTTTCTGTGCTCAAGAGCCCTTGTGGCTGGTGGCACTGATGTTTCTATCCTTGTAGGAAGCTCTTCCACATAGTCTTATCTAGAAGGTTATGGTAAGTGGGCATATTTCATCCATAGAGAATGTTTTAGTTTATATCACAATCCACCTTTTATCTGGAAAAACCCTCTTTTCAGACCACGGTCATCAAAGAATAAACCAAAGACTGTCCTCAGAAGTGGGGAGCAAATGTCTCTCACCAATTATCTGCTTCTACCTATATTCATGAATATGGAGGTTATAAACCTAGAGATATGTAGATATGTAAATATATAAAACAATCCAGAGTAACTCTGTCTTAGTCACCTGAGAAAGGAGTCTCAACTGAAGTTTTACCTAGATCTTCTGGCCTTGGGCATGCCTAAGGGGAATTATCTTTAATGTTAATTGATGTAGGAGGGCCCAGTCCACTGTGGGTGGCACCATTCCCTAGTTAGGTGGTTCTGGGCTGTATAAGAAATCCAGGTAAGCACGAACCTGTGAGTGAACCAGTAAGTAATGTCCCTTCATGGCTTTTGATTTGAGTTTCTGCCCTGATTTCCTTCAGTGATGGTGGACTGTGACCAGTGAGCAGGAATAAACACTTTCTTCCTCTAAGTTGCTTTTGGTCAGTGTTTTATCACAATCACAGAAAGGAAGTTAGAATAAACCCAAACATCACACAGTATTTTAAATAAGAATATGGTTAACAGTGTGTGTGTGTGTGTGTGTGTGTGTGTGTATGTGTGTATGTGTGTGTGTGTGTGTGTGTGTGTGTGTGTGTGTGTGTGTGAAAGAGAGAGAGAGACAGAGAGACAGAGACAGAGAGACAGAGAGAGAGGGGAGTTCTAGGAAGTACCATTAAAACCAATACATTAAAAATGGAAGCCCTGGGCTATAGTGGCAATCCATGGCAGAGAATTTGCCTGATACATGAAAGGCTCTGGGTTCTGTCCCTGACACCAAAACATTTAAGAGCCCAAATATCAAGAAAATGTCCAGGATAGCCAGTTTTTGAAATTCATGTATTTTAATGACCTAAAATGATAAATATATTCTTTTATTTAATATTAAAGATACAGAGTCTTTGCACACTCCAGAGTACTATTCTACAGTGTATCAGTGAGCAAATTGGAAGGGTTCCCTCCATCTGTTTAAGGCAGATCAGTGACTCATTTCCATGTGAATACTCTTAGAAAAGATGGGCCTAGGATGACACAAAGAAAACAACCAGGGGACACTTTGCTCAACCAAAAGGTATTTCCAGGGTGCTGGCTCCTCTGCTGCCTGGGTCATATGCACCACTAGTCAGCCATATTCTCTCACTGAAGGAAACCTCACAGGTACACCCACTGCTGAGTCGAGTTCCCAGCTAATCACAGGTCACACTCTGATGTGGCTTCCAGGCAAAAAGTAATTCTGCTGGTGTCATTAGGAACTGAGACTTTTCTGTATGAGAGACAATAGATACATATTTTAAATCATGCAAGTTTAGCAGAAATAAAAAATATTACCATGGTAAATTTGCTAGAGGGATTTCATTAGGAACAAATGTCTATTTCCACGGTATCTACTTGTTAATTTTATCTATGGAAATGGACTACACTCATGATATCCAGATACCCTTTTCCTGCAAATAACCAGCAGTTCCTAGAAATAATAGATGCTTCTGCATCTGAGGGACAGAATGGGGTGAAGATCTGAGCATCTTACTGGTCAGAGCACAAACACTTTGGGACATACGACAAATGTGGCATATTAAGACGGTGTTAAGTTGAAACATTGGCCCCGCATCTTTGCCAAATCCTATGCTTATTTTCCTGGAGTAAGGGTAGGAGGCAGTTGAGGCTACATCCAGTTGTAAGTGCTCTCTCTTTCTCTCTCTCTCTCTCTCTCTCTCTCTCTCTCTCTCTCTCTCTCTCTCTCTCTCTCTCTCCCTCCCTCTGTGTGTTTCTCCCATCATCATGAGATAAATGAACTTGACCCATGAAGCAGACAGGCCTTAGCCACCAACAGGGAGGGCATTCTGAACAGCTATGGCCTGCAGGCTATCCATCTGCCTATGCACAACTGCCTAGAAACAAGCAGAACTGCCTGAGTATGAGTCACAACGGCCAGGTGTGTGAGTCCAAACACTGCATGTCATGAAGGTGGATGGCGGTTGATTAGGGTAAATTGAACATGAAAAGATTGCTAAAACTGATTAAAGCAAACTGAATACATTAAAAAGATGACAGAAAAGAAGACCCACGTGTCTCCACTATCATATTCCAAAAAAGTTTGAAAAGTCCAAAGTCCTTCCCACAGCTAAATTTGCTATGGTATTGAGTCCTACAGTGAAAACTCGTCACAATGACCTTGGCTTGCTCTTCAGCAGCTCAAGCACACACACTTGCCAGTGTCTGGATGATAGTCCCCTGTTCCAGAGAACTGTAAATTCAACAACATAAAAGGATGATTAATTCAGAAATTGCACATTTTGTGATTCCTGCCTTCAGAAATGCAAAGGTGGCCAGCCATGGCTGCTGTGCCGAACACATGAGAGAAACATCTTAAGAGGAGCAGAGTCATGTTGGTTAGGTTTTAAGAGAGGTCCTATTGGCTGCATCCCCTGCTTTGGGCATAAGGTCACTCAGGATGCCATGGTGACAGGCTGCTCTCCTCATGGCTGCTAGGAAGCAGGGTGAGATCAGAAAGGGCCAGGCCAGAGTCTCTCTTTCTAGGGCATTTCCCCGGGACCTGCTTCTTCCAGCTGGGCCTTTCATCTAAACAGTCTATCATAGTATAAATCAACTAAGGTATTAATTTAACAGTTTGAAGGCTCATGATTTGACCCCTCAAAGGCTAGATCTACCAATTGGGGACCAATGACATCAAGATGTGAGCCTTTATAGACACTACTAATTTAGTTTGGTGAAAAGTTGACCGGATATTTGTCTAATATCAAATATTCTCTCACAGAACACATGCCAATCTCAGTGGATAACTAATGTGTTAGCTTAAATTTCATCTATTATTTTTGTTCAACAACATCTCTTTATATAATCAAGACAGGTATATACCTTTCAACAGTTCCATGACCTCAGTCTTTTAAGTGTGGGGATTAAAAAACAAACAGGAACATTTATAATGGAGAAATGTGGCAGCTCCCTCCTTAGCCTGCTTGTCAACGCTAGAGTCCCTCTTACTGGAATAAGCAGACAGTACAAAGCTGTCTGTTAATTGACAGACAGTGTCAGATGAGTCCACTGTGGGAAATTCCACATGACTGGCCTAATCAGAAATACCTGCTTTCAAGGTAATGGAGAAGCTTCCACACATTGAGATGAACTCAAGAGATATGATCACCTCTAACTACGATCCTCACCTCAATCTAGAGAAGATGCCTTGCAAATGATTGAGGACTTTTACATATAGCCTGAGGCTCCAGTGATAGGTAGCAGGGATCACAGCGCTTTTTGGCAGATGTGATCATGTTCGTGTCCTGTGGGACGAGCTTCTTAGGATGTGCATGTTTCTGTATTTAGTGATGAGTGAAAATGATACAGGATCTACATTTAAATATTTCCCCAGCACATACTGAGGGACACAGCCTGGGATAAAGGCGTTGCATGATGCTGGTGCTAATGATGTGGGTGACACAGCCATATTGCTAGGTACAAGCACACATTGCACTGTTGTTTAGATTTTTCTTTCTTTCTTTAGTTAGTCAGGGGGTCATAAGTGTACTACAGTGCACCTGATTAGGTCAGAGGACAACTTGGGGCAGTCTATTGTTTTCTTCTACCATGTAGGTGCTGGAGATCAAATGCAGATGGTCAGCAAGCTCCATTATCCCACTGAGCCATATCCCTTTTCTGTAAGTTATTTTTTTAAAAAAATAAAAAGGAAGAGAGAGGTTGGGCTTGGTGGTATAAAGCTCAAATCCCAGCTACTTGGTTAGCTGTGGTAGAAGAATTACAAGTTCAAGGCCAGCAACTTAGTGAGATCCTGTCTCAAAATAATATGGAAGAAGAATGGGTGGGATATGCCTTAGAGACATATCACTGACTTAGCACATGTAAGGCCCTGCGTTCAATCCCCGGTACTATCTCCACCCCACCCACTCTTTGAATAAAGAAAGAAAATGAAGAGAAAATAAAAATGGTGTGAACTCTGGGTTCTGGGAGTGTGATACAGGGGCTGAGAAAGGGCTCTGTGCCCAGAGCTGAGCTACATGTAGCTTCCAGGTTATGAAGACACCAGGAGATGGGGCAGAGAATAGGATTGCACAGAGGTGCTGGGTAATCAGTCCTGTTGTCCAGGTAAAGCAAGAACAGGCTGTGGGGGATACCCATGGTGCTGGAGGCTGGCTAGCTATCCCTCACAGGCACAGGGCCCCTGTGCAGGGCAACATGTGTGGATTTGGGTCTGGAGCATAGTGGTGTATGAACCCTGCTGTTTATCATAAATATCTTTCTAAAATATTTTTTTAAGTTCTCCTCTACTTTTGTTCTTGGGCAACTCCTCCTCCTTCTATAGTTCATATCACAAAAGTATCCTGAGGGTAGCAACAAAGGCTTAGAAAGCCAATCTAATAGTCCTGATAGTGCATCTGTAATCATGATCCTTAACATCTGAGCACCAATTACCTGTTTCCTGCAAGAAAACCCTGACTGAGAAGGTTCAACTTCTCAGCCTTGAGAGTAGAGCTAAGTCCTGGGCTTCACCATCACCGAGGAAGATGCTTTGCCAGAACAGCTTGCTGCTTGGGAACTCCCTCAGGTTTTAAGGCTCCCAGATCCAAACATGTGTGTTTGAATAGCCTGGAGGAAAGTCCACAGTGTGTGAATCTGTGGCATCTGATTAGAATGAATCAGAAGGCTGAGTCGTGCTTACTTTGACCCAGATGAAGCTGCGGTCAGAGACTGTGTCCTCCAGGTCCAGGGCATCTGAAGCCTCCTGCTTCTGGCAACCTCTATTCCTGTGAGTGTAGAGGCTGCACCATCTATGAGGAAATGTGAGCTATGGATGTGTGGGAATGGTGGGTTATGTTCTGTGGGCTTCCCACTCTCAGTATCCATTACTACAACCTGGGTAATTTCGTGATTAAAAAGCCAGCTATTACTAGCAATGACTAATGGCTGTGTGGAATACAGGGAGATTTTATCAAGAAAAACTAGTGAGGAGAAGAGAGGCAGCTGATGGCTGGAATGGTCTGTACATTGGGCATCTGTGTCAGGCTCTGCCACAGATTGACTGTTACAATAAGGTAGTAAAAGCCTCAAGAAGGATCCTTAAAAAGATGCTGTTCTCTCTCAGACTTACTCACTAGAGCCATGGTGCTGGATTAACTAGACCTCTGCCTGATCTTAGAAGTACAATAAATAACATTAAAGATGTGTAAAAAAGCCATAAAGAATCATATTACTTTATATTTACCTAAAATTGCTTATTATATGTATATATGTATGTGTACACATAGTTTAACAATAAGCATGGTAGAAATATCTTCTGAAGACACTGCCAAGATTGCCTGACGTTACATGGGTCTTTAGCCCGAGAATTTTCTGGAGCTACTAAGGAGATCCTGGCTATTGCACAGTCTGTAGAGTTCAATATGGATGGCTGTCAGCCTCATGACATCATGAATGATGTCAGCAGCTAGGGCAGTGACTTAGTGGAACGGCCAGTTAGTTAAGAAGCAACAAGAGAAAATATTTCAGTAAAAGGTCATCTGATTAAAAAAAAAAAAAAAACTTTTAAAAAGCTAGCTAGAACATAGATCTTAACTCCTGACTTCATTTGAGAAAAAGAAATCTGATAGACAAATACATATTATCTTGCTTAAATCTGGATTGTTTACATTTTTCTGTACTTTGGAAATATATACAAACTCTCATAAAGAGACTGAGTCACTTAGAAGCCCCCTTTGGATCTGGAGTCAGGGGAATTTGGCTGGAATCCTATTACTGTGGGTTTCTCAAGGGTCAGGTTACTTTACCTCTTGGTGTTTCCATAATAATGGAGTGTTTCATGGAAAGACAACTGCTGTTGAGTTGAGATTGGCCCTTCGAGGGACTTTAATGGTATAGGAAGGAACAAGAATCAGGTGGGTGGGAAAGGCTTCTGCACCTCAGCCCTAAGAGCATGAACCTTAAAGCATTTTACCACACGTCCCACATAGTCTTATTTATGAGGGAACATGGGATGAACAGTATTCTGGGAGAGTTCAGGGAGGGAACTGTGAGGGAGCTCTCCTTATTTCCTAAAGACACACAGAACAATCCCATACACAAAAGGCAGAAGAAGGCAGGCATCTCTGCAGGATGCGGGCGATCTCTTTCCAGAACACTGTGGCTAAGGCATTGGGGTGGAAAACTGAGAGACTGAGTGAGCATTAGTAGTTCTCACTCTGAAGGAAGGAGGCAAGCTCCTGTGGAGGGATAATTCTTTCTTCCTGCTTTGCTCATTTATGTGTCTGTCAAGCCTCAAAGTGTCTAGTGACATGGCAGGCCAAGCGAGTTGTGTACTTCAGGGAGGGTTGGCAGGTGTCACACATGAGATTTTGTCTGACGTGGATCTCTCCTGTGGTGTGTGGCTTGCCTACAGCCACCACCTGTTTTTTTTTTTTTTTTTTTCAGACCATCTGAGTGGCTCCTAGGTCTGTGTTTCTTCTACACAGGCTGCTATCTGCCCCTTTTCTGGAGGGGTGTGGTGCTGGAAAGCTGCTGGAGACTCACTTCTGTCCTCCGGCTCCAGTGCTGATAACAACATCCCTCAATCTGGCTTTAACCTGCTCAAGATCTGCTGTGATTACCGACATCTACCAATCTGAAAGATGGCAGTGATGGAGCCAATCCCCACAGCTCTTAGGGGAGGGAGGGATATGCTTCACAGTAGTTACTCATCTGTGAGATCATGGTAAGTGATGAAGTCTTTGCATTTGGTTTACAATCAGGGGCAAAACAAATGTTGGAGTACATTCCTACTCTGAAAATTCCCACAGTTACTAGCAACTTTGTAACCCCAGTCAGGTTATGGAGTTTTCCATGTGTATTCTGGTCTGGAAAACATGGGGTGATTAGTAATATTTAATCTTACAGGATGAGACTCATGCATGCTATGGTTCCACTCTTAGGTATAGTTTGTCGTGTCAGTGTGACAGAATTTGGAATCACATAGGAGACACACCTAGGAGACACACCTTTCAGAGAAGTTTAACTGAATCAAGAAGACTCCTGAAGGTGGGCAGCACCATCTTGTGGGCTGGGGTCCCAGAGAATGAAAAGGAGAGAGGTGAGCTGAGCATCAGCATTTGACTCTGTACTGGCCAGTTTTGTGTGTCATCTTGACACACATTACATAGTCATCAGAGGAAGCAGCTTCAGATAAAAAAAAAAAAAAATGCCTGCATGTGATCCAGCTATAAGGTATTTTCTTATTTAGTCATCAATGAGTGAGGGCCCAGCCCTTGGTGAGTGGTGTCATTCCTGGGCTGGTGGTCCCGGTTTCTGTAAAAAAGCAGGCTGAGCAAACCATGGGAAATAAGCCAGTAAGCAGCTTCCTTCCATGACCTCTGCATCAACTCCTGCCTCCAGGACCCTGCCTTGTTTGTGTTCCTGTCCTGACTTCCTTCCAGTGATGAACAACAATGGCAAAGTGTCAGCTAAATAAACACTTTCCTCCCCAACCTTATTTCCTCCTCAACAATGGTGTTTCATTGCAGCAATAGAAACCCCAACTAAGACAGACTCTGTTCCTCAGAGCAGATGAGATGTGCCTCTTCTGCTGCTATGGCAGCTGCTGCCTAAGCTAGGCCAGTGCAGACTGCTGACCTGCTCATGTGTGCACGAGGTCCCCAGGGGCCTCCCTGTTTCCAGAAAAATGTTTGGACACATCTGCCTCAGCTCTACAGGGAACACACAATTCTAACTTAGAAGATCAGAACTTCTCTGGGTAATTTCTATACACTTGGCCCTGCTGGAAGACAGAGGCAGGCAAAGGAAGACCTCGCTCACACCCAGCACTCCCCAGCACTCTAGCCATGGGGTTAGATATCTGTTTCACTCATGCTATGAGCTTCTGGTGTATCTTCATGCAGCAAACACAACAAACACTCCTAATGAAGTTTATTCCAAGACCAGAAATAAGAATGGATCTAGAAGATTTAGGAGCTCATTAAGACTCCTTTTTCTTTTTGCCAGAGAAGATGACTTCACTCTCTCCCTATCACACTTGGTTTATGTTTTGAAGTGTGTGCTGTGAGGTTGTGAGGTTACAGTTTGGATGTGGTACATGTTGAAGGCCTGGTCCCCAGATGGTTCTCCTTGGACCACAAGGCCCCATTCTTAGTCAGTGGGACAAGTCATTGTTGGTTCATAACTTTATGGCAAATCTAATAGGGGTAGGGCTTAGATCACGTGAGAGGGCCACAGGGGCAATCAGGGGGTAGGGCTTAGATCACGTGAGAGGGCCACAGGGGCAATCAGGGGGTAGGGCTTAGATCACGTGAGAGGGCCACAGGGGCAATCAGGGGGTAGGGCTTAGATCACGTGAGAGGGCCACAGGGGCAATCAGGGGGTAGGGCTTAGATCACGTGAGAGGGCCACAGGGGCAATCACTTAGAAAGACTCACCTTGCTTTTTATTTCCCCAATTTTTCTTTTTCTTCCTTCTTCTATCCATCTGTCTCTCCCTCTGTCCTAGTCCCAATGAGGTATACAGCTCTTTTCCTTGTCTTTGTCTCCCAAACAATGGGTCCTAATAACCACAGACTGAGCTTCTTCGAGCATGAGTCTGACAGGCCTCTCTCCTTCTGAGCTACTTCTCTCAGGCATCTGATACTCAAGATACAACGCCAATCACCTCACCAACCTCTCCATCAAAGACGTTTCTTCCGCAAACCAAAATGGCTCATGATACTATAAATGAATGCCAAGCCACATCTTTTCCCTTGAAACTCTGTTTTCTCTACCAACACCAAAGGTGAGGATAAATCTTAGAATTCTCATGGATACTCCCAAGAACAGCGATGATGAGTTTTCATTGACTTAACTGGGTGTAGAATCACCATGGAAATGCACCTCTGGGTGTATCTGTGAGGGGAGAATCCACCCTGAATATGGCAATCATAGTTAAACAAGGATGTTTAAAGCCACACCCAAATCAGAAGACAACACAGAATGTTTGTAACTGCCATAATTTGTGTTGAAACTGTAGGGCTCAGTGACCTGGGCCAGTTGGTTTTCTCTGGCTTAGAAAAATGGAATATTCCCTTTTTAGAATTTCAGTTTTGTAAATCAATACTAGATCTTTAAAGTATTTTTGTATGTATTTGAGTATATGGGGTGTGTGTGTGTGTGTGTGTGTGTGTGTGTGTGTGCGTGTGTGTGTGTGTGTGTGTGTGTGTGTGTGTATTACATGTGGGCCTGGTGGCCTCTGAGGTCAGAATAAGATGTCAGATCCCCTGGGACTGAAGTTACAGGCTGTGAGCTGCCATCTATATGCTGGGAGATAAATCCAGGACCTCTGCAGGAGCAACCAGTGCTCTTAATGGCTGAGCCATCTCTCCAGCCCCAACAATTAATGCTAGTTTTGTAGATACCGCATCGGCAATTAATATCATAATAAATTACCCCAGGCCTCTACTTCCTCTCTCATTTTCCTTATGATCACTCATAATGGTTTTGAGGGTTTGAGGGAAGTCGGTGTGAGTTAGGAACAGAACATTTGACAACTCAAGATTTCACCATGGTTAATCCCCCGAGGCTCTTTCCACAGGGCTGAGCTCATAGGCAGGAGCCTCCAGAGCACAATGCAGAGGCTTCTGTCTTAGTCAGGTTTTCTTTCTGTGATAAAAATGTCATGACCAAAAGAAACATGGGGAAGAAAAGGCCCCGGTGCCTCACAGATTGCAGCTCTTTACTGAGGAAAGTCAGAACAGGGGACCTCAAGTAGGACAGGAGGCAGGGAAGTACAGGCCACTGAGGAGTGCTGCTTACTGATTTGTTCTTCACGGCTTACTCTACTTGTTGTCTTATACACCCTAGAAACCTTTTCCAGCTGTGTTACTCCCTATAAAGGGTAAAACCTCCCACCTCAGTCATCAGTCAAGGAAATTCACCTCAGGCTCACCCATAGGACAGTCTAGCAGAGGCATTTTCTCATTGAGGTTCACTCTTCAAAAATGACTGTAGCTTGTGTCAAGTTAACAAAACAAAAACAAAAACAAAAAACAAAACAACAAAAAACCTAGTCAGTATTTCCTCAACATATTGATGGTCACAGAAAATAGTAAACCAATTCTAAGCTACTCCAAAAGAAATAAGGTCGTTTATTTAAGAGTAGAAAGTTCCAGAGGCACATTCTAGCTCAATATGGTGAGAAACAATCTAGCTATAATGACCTTAGTTCCCCACTGAGAGCACTGGGTGGCCACATGATGGAGCTATGTAGTCATGGATGGGCTGACCTTAGGCCAGGAGCTTCTGAGATTTCAATGGATGAATAATTAGTGCTAACACAGTGCACCCTGCCAGCCCCACCTTTGTCATAGGGTTGGCCTCTGCCCACATTGTATCTTTGGTTCAGAATGCCTGAAGACTCTTATTAATCTCTGCCCATAAATTCCTTTAAAGCCTGCTTTAAAACCACCAGCATGAAGTCTTCAAACACTGGCCCTTCTTGTAAATATCCCAATGCTTTAAGACTCAACTATATCGAGTGTTCTTGAACCTCTTTATTGAAGTATGTATTCTAAATATTTTCCATTTATACAAAGGTTCATTTTTCTTAAAAAAAATTTTTTTTCCATCATTCCATTAGTGGCCATAACCTTCAACCACTCAGCTTAAAGTCCTTTCGATAATGAAGACATGGAGGTCAGCTAACACATTTGTCTATTTGGAACCAGTTTCTGCATCTGCTGGAGACTGTGGTGGTGAAATTGGAATGATCCTGGGCTCAGAAATTGGGGTCTTTAATTTATGGTCTCAGGGAGAACATTTTAGAGAAGCTATGCCCTTCTCCGTTGGTGGGAAATGAGACCTGGAATTTACATTCATTGTCATGACTGGCATGATAGGACAATTCTAATGGTCTTTCTCTAGTTAGCACCTGATCAAACCAAATAACTTCTAAGGGGTGTTGGCAGTGACAGGGTGTCCTATGTCCTCCTTCTGCTGTCCTAAGCATAGAGAGTCCTGAGTGTCACCAGAGAATGAGGGAGGAAAAGCCTCCACCTTTTCTCTCTCTCAGATATTATGAGTCTCCTGATATTTTTAAATCAAGTTATCCTGTAGCTCAAGATAGCCCGAAACTCACTATATAGACCAGGCTGGCCTCAAACTCAGAGATCCACCTGCCCCTGCCCCCTCAGTGCTGGGATTAAAGGCATGTGCCACCATATCTGTCAGAGTCTTAATTTTTTTTCCTTCAGCATTCTGTGTAGAAAAGAATGCAAGAGAAATTGCATTTAAATAGGTTAGTGGCCTGGGATGAGCTGGGTGATGACTGCACAGATCCATCTTGCAGGTATGCAGGGCTCTCTGTGGGGAACCAGGGGTGTATAGGTTAAGTAGAGGAATTTAGCTACATGCCCATTGTGACATCATCACTGTGATGCATTAGACAAAAGTGGCATCAGGAGGATGCTATTCCCCATGGCACCAGGCATCCCAGTATTGTGGAATAAATGCCTCTAAGTGCCTCCCCTTCAGATGGCTGCACTGTTATAGACACAACAATTGAGAATCTTTAAAATATATAGCTTTGAACATAAAAACCACTTCTCCAAACCACTGCTCCTCACAGCAGAGGAATTCATGAGATTTTAAGATATTCTGACAATTTGTGCAAGTTTCAGTGGGAAGCAGAGAATCCTCCTGGGTACTCTTCAACATCAGCTGCATCTGAATGTAAAAAAGAGCCTGTACGATCCCATGGTGGTGGTGGTGGGGGGAGCCACATGCAGAATGACCCATGGGAACCTTTGAAAGTCTGCTCCCCACAAAGCCAGTAGTCTCTAATGTTGTCAAGCTGAACTTTTTCAAACCCCAGCAATTACACAGTGATTTTTATAACAATCTGAGGAACATTTATTCAATAAAAACAAACACCACCAAGCTTCAGTCACAGGGGAGCACTGGGCATTTTAAGCTTTGGTTTTCCATCTGCTTCTTCTCATCTCCCTAGAAAGCTTGCAAATGTGTAGCCTCGCAGTAGTGAAAGCTAGGAAGATAGGTAGCCTAGAAGCTGCTGGAGGGGATGGCAGTGCATAGCTCTCCTGGAAGCCCACAGCCCACTCACTATTAGTAATTGACCTCACAGCTGGTTAGAAACCTACGCTATCATCTGCGAGTTGACCCTGAGCTGACTCACTGCAAAGGACCTTTTCCCGGGGGAATTCATTGGAAATAACCAGTGGCGACTGTTTAGCACAAAAATCGCCTCAAGTGATGGTAACAGCTAAAGTAACAAGGCCTCACTAAAAATACTTCAAATAGGAAAAACCAAGCAATGATGCTGCCAGAGGGCTTTGGACATCATGAACAACACATTATCCAGCAGGCCAGAGCTATAACTGTGCCCAAGAAAGATTTATATGAGGCTTCGTCTTTTTTGTTCAGATTGAGAAAACAGGAAGTAGTATACTGTAGCCAATTATGGCTTTGATGGGCCAACAGAATTTGGTAAAATCTGAAAGGTTACTGGGTCATGATAATCAAAGAAACCTCTGTCCAATCACATTTGACCACTAATTACAACACATAGACTTTCAGTGTCTACACTTACAAAACATGCAGACATAAGTTTGTTCATGAAGACGTTATATAAATAATAATGATGATGACAGCAATCAGTGATAAGAATATATAAACAGGTGATCTGATCTGCAGAGTCGATATGCTATATTATTTTAAGTGTTAGTGACCTAGCAAAAATACACCACACCTAGAGAAGAAAAGTATGGCAAAGATATAGAACAAACAGCAGTTAGATGTGGGAACAGCACAGAGATGAAGGCAACCACGTCTCACGAGATAGAGAATGCCAATAAAGATAGTAAGTCCCTCACTAAGAGCCAAACACCAAGTGTGGGGTTGGTGACAATGGCCACTGAGAACAAGGAAGACCCTATGAACCTGATGACAAGGTAAGATTATTCAGTCTGGGAAACCAAACAGAATCATTATCAGAGCCTCGGAGATCTGATGAGTCTTAGTACATGCATTAATAAACACACAATGGAGCCTCACTGTCGGGGGGGGGGGGCGGTGCAAAGGAAGGACAAAATGTTTGAAGAAACATTGGCAGAGAACTTTGTCTGAAATTTGTCTGGAAATGTGGCAAAACCCAAGAAATCCCAAGGACAATAAACTGATTTCCATGTCTAGAAGCCTCGTGATCTAACTGTCAAAAGACACAGTGGAATCTTGTTGACACTGAGGGGAGGAGGCTCATTCTATACACGGGGGTTTATAGAAGGTTAGCGGCAGATTCTGCATCCTAAGTCGTGATGCTCTTAGCATGGTGGGGTGTCACTCAGCACACTGAGAGAATATGATTGACCATCGGTGGCAGATCCAGCCATGTAACCCTTTGGTAAATGAACACACAGCCAGCTACACATTGAATGCATCCTATAAAGCTTGTTCCCCCAAGAAATAACAAATCAGAGGCATCAAAGGAAAACCATGGGCAGGCATTGCTTAGAATGTAGCTGCAAATCCCCCAATAATGTCATACACCACGCCCAACCACCTAAGGAAAATTATACACTATAACTAAGTGGGATTTACCCCAATAATGCAAGGATAGCTTAACAGAGGTGATCAGCCTTGGATAATGCATAACACTCATAAGAATGTTTGAGATGGTGTCACAGAAAGAAGAGCTTAGGGAACCATGGGGACTATCGGCTGTATGCCATGGATGGTGTGTGTGTGTGTGTGTGTGTGTGTGTGTGTGTGTGTGTGAGAGAGAGAGAGAGAGAGAGAGAGAGAGAGAGAGAGAGAGAGAGAGAGAGATCCCATATTACCTAAATGTTAAGGAAGCATGAAAAATGATTAGACATCAGTTAACTGTGGTTTATCAGCACTCATGAACTGTGGAAAATGTCCCACGCTGACGGAAAGGGTGCTATCAGAGGAGATGGGTGTTGGTTGGCATGAGGGAGCACTGCCTTCTCTGTCGCTTTCTGTGATATACTTCTGTTCTAAAATGTAAGCCTTTACTTTAAAAAGAGGTCACGGGACAAAGGACAGGAGCATGGAGGGCAGTGGGGATGCCTTCCAGCTCTGGGGTCCCATGTCTGAGGGGCAGACTATGATGGGGTCATAATCCACCAGGCCTTTGTGACGAGGATGCACGCACGACAGAATCCCAGAACTATTTCACTGTCATTTTTCTAAATACTTAAGGCATTTGTTTTTTCAAGCTGGTCTTTCACATACTATCGCTCTGACGGCCCAGACCGACCTTTGCGCTTTGCAGTTCACCCTAAAGATCGAAACTGCAAGCTACAAGTTGCAAACTATCTCATGCTAACGAGTTCCAGGGCAATGTGAGCGAAGAAGGGAAAAGTCTGCGTCCATTCTTTCTACTCGTTTGTCTTTTAAGCTAAAACTCACCTGGTTTCTTATTTTTAGCTAAAATGGGCTATATTGAGAGGGAGTATTTAATTTGCTTTCTGAGAAATACGGTCCTGAGCTTTGGGGCTGTAATGATCTGTTGGACAAAAAAGGAAACATGAGACAAGTGTAATTTTTTCCTGATAAATGAGGTCCTATCTGTGGGTCCCTGACTTCCCCTTTCCTGTACTTGTGTCTCCACATCACACCTCACTACACTTCAGAAAATAATTATCAGAGCTCTCAGCTTTGACAGAAGGCAGAGTTCTTGCTTAAATGATGGCATGTCACATCATTAACATTATTATAAATGACAGGCAGCTAAATTTATACCCAGAACAACATTATATATTAATAAGTGAATTAATAGATCAGCGACCAAAAAATTATACGTCCAGTTGACAAGCTGGACAGTGTCTGTCTTCATGACCATTTGCTCAACATATACAATACATACATCTTCAGCAAGGCCACAGCTTTGAAAATACTGGCCTTAAGAGTTCTTCAGCCAGACTACAATGTTGTCCTTGCTAAGTGTGTCCTTAGCCACTAGAGGGCACTGGTTCACAAAATGCTCTGGGCCTAAAAGGGTTCTGAGAAAAGGAACCTGAACTTGTGGAGACACATTTATCAACTTAGTAAGCAAACAGAATTGAACTAAAATGATATTTCATTTGCTCTTAATTAAAGAACACTGAATTTAAAGTTCAGTCTTCCACATGGACACAGACACATCAAGAGGGTCTCAGATCTCTTGGGACAGGAGTTATAAATGGGATCAAAGCCAGGTCCTCTGGAAGAGCAGCCAATGCTCTTAACCACTGAGCCAACATATTACATATAAACATACACAAATATACATATATGTATGCATATATGTTTATATATATGTGAGACAATATATCCAATCTACAACTATCTGTAGAAAAGAATTGAGAGATAAAGCTTAAGAATCAATGGGGGCCGAGTTGCCTTCTACTAAATGTCAAACCAGGACACTAGATTTTATTTTGTAGTTTTTAAGACAAAATTCTTAGAGGATTACTTTTTTAAATTAAACATTTAAAAAATGTTTTTATGTCTTGAGTATGATGTAAGCAAACAACAACAACAACCCTCCAAAATTCTTTAGCCATGGCCAGCTCTTCATTTTTCAATTCAAAGTGATACTTGTTTTATTTGTTTGTGTGTATATATGCTCACATGTGCAGACACATTTATGCATGTGGTTGTGCAAATGCATGTGTGTTCACAAACACATGTGGAGGCCAGAAGTCTGTGAAAGTGCTCTCTCTGCCTTGTTCTGATATGGCTAGACTGGCTGGCCAGCAAGTCCCTCATCTCTACCTCCCCAGCAATGGCACTGCAGACATGTGCCGACATGCCCAGCTTTCTATGCAGATGCCGAGGATCCCAGTGCAGGTCTTTGTGGGCAGCAATTCTTCACCACTTAGCCCTCCAGAGCCATGTGAAAGACGACTTTTGACTTCTTCTCTGAGCACATTTTTGAGTGGTAAGAAGTGGGCACTGGATCCCTCAGACTCTCTTGAAGCACTTCTGAGTGGTGTGACAGTCTAGGTCTGAGCAGGCTCGTTGCCTCTTTGAATATGGAGCTTAGAGTAGAATGGAGGATCCAGATCCTAGATGGGTGTACGTACAGGAGCTTGGATTTTCTGCTGGGTCTGTGCCCACATGCACGTCCTTCAGAAGGCTATAATACTGAAGTCATCTACAAATCACAGGACCTTCTACCATATGCCAGTTTTTATTTTGCAAGATCCCCGGGCTCCCAGAGCCCCCTTTGGGTCAAGTTAGTCACGTTAAGTGAATCTTTATGGCTTTCATGTTCATTGCTTCTTCATCTTACTCTTCAAGAATTAATTTATTCCTTTTAGGCAGGAGATTTGCTGGCTCAAAGTCTGAGAAAAAAGGATTATAGTGAATGCTTTTCAGAGACCCATTTACCTTTGTATTTCTGCTGGAATAAATTAAGTTTGCTAATGTTTATTCCACAGAGAGAAAAATCCTTAACAGATCATGGGTATCTCATTAAAATTTAAGATATATAATTGTGAGAATCTTCTGTTTGAAAATCTGAGAGAATGCCTTGTAAACTGTCTATTATGAGCATGTGTTCTAACCTGAGCTTCCCAGGGACAGGTCCCTGGGGAGGGGGCATGCTCTCTTGTAGCAGGAATATTCTAAATGCTCACTAGCCAAACCTGCAAACGCAGCTCCAGTGAAGCCTCACTCTCCTGACCCCTCTCCTTATCAGCTGTATGTACTGCTCTTCATACATATGTCTCCAATCCCTACCTGATGCCTTGGTGTCTTAGAAGGAGTAGGTTTGCCTCCAACATTCTTCTTGCCTAAAAGTAGCATCAGAGTATTTATCAGGAAACAGTAATCTGTGGCAACATGTCCTTTCCCAACTTATATGAGTGGCTTTCCTCTCTAGTGGAATCAAATACTTGGCAAGAAGCACCTTAAGTGAGGAAGGGCTTATTCTGGCTCAGAGTTGGAAGAGTTACAGCCCATCATGGTTTGGAAAGGCATGGAGGCAGGAGCATGAGGCAGCTGGCCATATTTCATCCTCAGACAGGAAGTGGAACTGAGCCATCAAACCTCAAGGCTAGCTTGAAGGGACTTGCTTCTACTGGCAAGACTTCACCTCTCAAAGCCTCCTTCAGATCCTAAAACAGCTGGAGACCACATTTCAAATACAAAAGCCACCGAGTAAGTTTCACCTTCAAACCACAGCACAATTCTTCCATATTGTCCACCCTTGCCATCCAAAGAAAGAAGCAGGCAGGTTGTAACCCTCGGAGGCCTCCCGAGTCCTGCTGCTCAGAAGAGCCATCCTAAATAAGGACTTCAAGACCTGATGCCCTCTCTCATACACAGTGTTTTTGCCAGTCTCTCAAATGTTCCAGCCTTAAAGCCAAACCAACATGCCGATCAGTTTCTGACAAGCCACAAATGTTTCAGCCTTGTCTGCTTTTCTCATCAGAAGTTCCTTCCTCCTACCTAAGCCACCAACCATTTTCTCTTGGCAACGTCCTAGCTATGTTCAAATATCACTTTGATGCAAATGTCACCTGGCTGGGACTCTAGGCTCCTGGGGCTATATGCTGCCCTTTCTTTGAACTCTCACTCTACTGTCTGGGGGTGACTCATGGTTCATTAAGAGGGGACTTCTCCCACTCTGAAGGGCCCAAGGGAAGCCCCGATCTTGTCTTTTTTTTTTTTTTTTTTTTTTTTTTTTTTTTTTTTTTTTTTTTACCATTATTCTTGTTGCTGGTGGATGAGTGTGAGCATGCATGCACAGAGCTTACTTGCTTGGAAGATGCAGGATAAAGAGAGAACACTGGGCATAGAATTCCTCTGCAAATAGTCTGCCCCTCCCCAGCAAACACCACCAACAACAACAGAGAGCCTTGTTAACAAAGCATTGGTACAATCTACAAGGTGGCCATTTGCCCATCTTCTTGGGACAAATATTGTAAAATAATCTGAGAAGAGAACCCCTCTTTCAGATGTGATGACCCTGAGTGCCAAGTCCCTTGTGTGGTACTCAACTATGAAGCTTGTTGCTAATACCAAACTCCTAAAGGTAATCAACAGTATGCCTTTTACTAAAGTCATCCAATCTAGTCTTTTGTGTGGTAACACAGCGACTTGTCAGACAGCACTCCTGGACTTCTGGCTTATCTCACCTTGCAGAACAGATCCACAAAGCAGATCAGCCAGAAAAGCCAGGGGCAAAGCCCCTGCTCACATCTATACACAGGGCTTACGAGGTACATCCTGGTTTATGTATGACTCCAAAAACACCCCAGAATTTATTCTCTGTTCTTCAGTTCTTAAAACAACAACACCGCAAAAACTATAACATGGGGCTGTACAGCAGTTCAGTGGTTATGAGTCCTCTTCCAGAGGACCCAGGTTCAGTTCCCAGCACTAACATCTAGCTCACAACTGACTGTAACTCCAGTTCCAGGGGATACAACATGCTCTTTTGGGTGCCACATGTGCCTACATACACAGGATGCACAAGCATGCATGTAGGCATTCATATATACACATAAAAAAACAAATTTAAAAATGCATTGCAATACATTGTATAGCTCAAGAAAGCCAAGCAACCAGCACAAACTGTACTCACTAGGTTATAAAAAGGTAGAGGAGATAAAGTTAGGAGGTAGAGATGGATCTAGGAAGGATTAGGGGAGGACTGGGGTGACTATGATCAAAATACATTATATGCACATATGAATTTATTCAAGAATAAGGATGTTCTATTGGAGAAAGAAATCTGAATAGCAAGCAGTTCAATATAAATGAGCAACTTGAGGCAAGTCTAGAAATGCCCTTCTGTTTTACTATGGTGATTTCGTCTCTCTAGGAGCTCAAGATGAAGACAAAGGCAATCCCATTTCAGAATAAAATAAATGCAAATTCTTCAATTCTGTAGACTATGAGCTTCAATGCAATAATGTACCATTAAGTCTTAATTGCTCGTATCAATTTAAATAAAATTTCCTTAAATGCTATCTCAGATTGCACCTGCCTGGGGTCCCCAGGTAGCTGAAGCATTGGAAATTACAGGTCTGTGCTTACTGATGATGTAGTAAGCAGGGATTGAGGATTAAGTGCATGTCATCATCTGCCCACCAGTAGCATCCATCACAGTTCACACCTAAAGCCATCTTGACATGTGAGCACTCAGAGGTCTTGGAAAAGCTGTTGTAGCATGAGCTTGGAGGAGACCCAGTCTGTCACACGCATCATCCTGCTACAAGTAGGTGATGTCACCTCATAGGAGTGCCAGTTTTGATTGAATGGTCCCATATCAGCTCTGTGCCACTTCTGTTGTGAATGGACTTATAAAACACACACTGTTTTCTGAGGTAATTCCAGTTTAAGCTGCATATGGGGCCAATGAGTCTCGGTTAGAAAAATAGGTATAAAAATTCCCAGGGTGTTACTGGCTAGGTTTCTCTTCTGGGTCATATCACAGAGCTGGGTGAGTTGCAATCCTTAAGTGTGACTTCACAGTTAATCTCCAGAAAATGTCCTTAGATGCAGAATAACAAGCCAAAAAAAAAAAAGAAAGAAAGAAAGAAAGAAAGAAAGAAAGGAAGGAAGAAAGAAAAAGGGAGCTATCTCCCTCTGAACAAGGAACTTTCTTCCTGTGCAGTGATTCAGGTTCCACATTGGAGTCTGGAGGCAGACACACTTGAAGTCATGTCTTGGTTACAAAGGTAGCCAAGAACTTCGTGGATGCTCACAGACATTTTGAAGATTCAGTTGGTTCATGTGAGAACAGAGGCCACCAGCCAGAAAGAACAGGCTGAGGTATGTCTAATTGTTGGTGTGATTCATCCCCAGTTGGGAGCTGGGGAATGAAGGGGAGGATAGGGTGGGAAAGCCTGAAGCCAGAGGGAACAACAGAGGTGAGCTGTGGAGATATCCTTTGAATATCTTAGGTACCCAGGTTTTTAAATCTTCCAAAACGCCTATGAAATCAGCATATACTTCAGGTACATGGAATCTACCTGTCTCATCCTCCCCTTCCATTTTTCTTTCTTTTTTTTTTCTTTTAAAAACATATGTTCTTTATGTTGTGGTTGTGAGATTTTAATACTTTGTTCTGGTTAGTTCTTATTGTCAAATAGACACAGCCTAGAGTCATTAGGAAGGAGCGAACCTTGAGTGAGGAATTTCCCAGATCAGCCTGTAGCCATGTCTGTGAGGGACTGTCTTTACTGATGATTGATAAGGGAAGCTCAGTCCACTCCAGGTGGCTCCATCCCTAGGAAGGTAGTCCTGGCCCGCATAAGAGCTTGAGTCTGAGTAAATCATCAAGTAGTATTCTTCCATAGTGTCTGCCTTGAGTTCCGGCCAGAATTTCTCAATTATGAAGAATGACCGGGGAGTATTAGGTGAAATAAAATCGTTCCTCTCCTTGCTTTTCATGAAAGTGTTTCACCACAGTAACAGAAAAGGAACCAGGACATACTACTACCTTACATTTGTGCTGACTTGGCAAGTGACTTCCAGAAAAAAAGCCAGGTCCATATGTTCATTCATGTCACTAATGTATACTGGGCACTGTATGCCATATTGCAGAGACAGTCCTGATATGATCAAGCAAATGAAGATAAACCAGTGTCTTTGAAACAAAACAATTTAAAGCATGCCTCATGGTGTTCTTACAAGAAACTGACCAGGTTTTGTATGTCTTTGCCATTCCAAATCATTCAACAAACCAGAGTCCCATGTCCCACACCCACTTGGTAGAGTGTGAATATTTATGAAGCAAACAAAAGGTGCTTCAAGGATATGGTTTTAGCTGCTTGTGTTGTTTTATGTAGCTAGAGCAATGGAGAACTCTGGTTTTTTACTGTGGTCCCATGATGGTATCCATGAAAACAGGTCAAAGAGGGGAGGTTATTAACCAGGAAGTGAAGGCACGAGAAGATACACCAGTGGAATATTTTCAACAAGCAAATGTCAAAAAGGAGCTTGCTAGGTTCCGTTTAGGGGTTCTCAATTCTGTACCTCTTTCTCATGCATTCCTCCATGCCTAGAAGACTATGAAATGGCCACACTCAAAGGTGCTCATTTAAAACTTGAGTCACTCCGTTCAAATTAGCTCTTGCATCCTTGACTCATCCTTTCACTCCGTTTGCTAAATTTGCGCATAGGATGGTGGGATATGGCGTTATTGCTCATCTTTTCTACGGTTTTGACTCAAAGGAGCCAGGAGGTGACGACTGAAGACATGGAAATCGAAGGGAAAACAGACTCTCCTGAGAGTCAAAGCAAAATGGAAACATCTAGCTTTTACTATCTGTGTCCTTTTAAGCACTGTCTTGGGATCTGGATAATTAGGAAGAAAGGCTTTTAATAGCTTAAAGACAGGCTCCAGGGGATGCTAATGTGGCCATTGTTCCTAATGTTCACCGGCCAGTAAACAGCGGGCTCTAATTATTTTCAATCTACCTTTTGTTTGCCTGTTTGTTTATCCTGACTTATTTTGAGATCTTAGTTCAATATGAAGTTTTTTAAAAAAAGAATTCTATTTTTATGTATGTGATGTAGATGTGTGTGTGTGTGTGTGTGTGTGTGTGTGTGTGTGTGTGTGTGTGTGTCCCACAGAGAGGGAGTCAGATCCCTGGAGCTGAAGTTACAGGTGGTTGTGAACTGCCCAAGTTGGGTGTTAGGAACTGAACTCAGGTCCTTTGGAAAAGCAGCAAGCACATTTAACCCCTGAGCCTTTTCTCCAGTCCCCCACCAACTTTGTGTTTTAAACCATGTACTTTGGTTTAAGAATAAACACCATTTTCCCCACATTTAGTAAAATTTTACTTCAATGATTTAAGTCATTGAGAAGAAATTTGGGGGAAAATAGCCCTTGAAATACTTACTGTATTACATTCTACTATAAGATACCTTCTGAACTCAGCCTAAGGGTTCACTCAGGGATGAGGAGCGCCCCTCACCCTCTCCTGGTATGTGGCAGGCTCTTATCACAGACACATTACAGAGACTTACAGTGTAATCAGGCTCCTTCCCCAGACACATTAAACTCAATCTTCAGCAGATGAAGATGAATTCTAAGGATGCCTTCCTGATTTCTGTCAGCCCTTCATACTATATTTCCAGTGGTGAGTGTGAGGCAGCAAAGGGGTGGGAACCATATAGAATTCCTGACATAGCTCCTGGCTGTGATGCTATTGATGACTGATAGTTGCTAGGAAAGGGGAATCAATTTTCTGTATGGGTGTGGCCCATGGTAGGTTGGCCATGCTCCATTGGATAGCTCCATGCGCATGCTTATACGTATCACAAATTGAAATATAATAGTAAAAGAGAACATAAGATTGGGAGGGGTGAGGGTAAATATGATCAAAATAAATTGTGGGCATGTATGAAATTCTCAAATGATTAGTAAAATAGTATATTAAGAAAAGAATCTTTGAGTTAGAACTTATCAGCCCCCAAGTTATTGTAGATGCATAGAAAATATAGCCATGGGGTATCATTATAAAGAAAGCCGGGGGCTGAGGGATGGCTGAGTTACTAAAGACATTTACAGCTCTTGCAGTGCATTGAGTTTGGTTCCTAGAAACCACTGGCAGCTCACAACTACTTGTAACTCCAGCTCCAGTGGATCTGATATCTGCTTCCTGTTCCATTAACACTACACACATGTGGCATTCAGTCACACAGATACATAAATAAAAACAAAGGCTAAATAAAACCAAAAATTTGGGGAAAAAACTTCCAAAGCCAAACTCACCTAAGTCTCCATACCCAAGAATATAAGGGCATCACAATCAGAAAAATATGAGAGAAGTAGAGGGAGGACACCGGATCGGGAGGTGCTGAAGGCTGAGTGTGGTATTTCTCCTCTCTTCCTGTTCTCATCAGCTTTCTCTGCTAACAGAGGTTTTGGTCCCTAGCTTTTAGGACTCTGGTGTTTGCTGTAGGACGGGGCACCACAGAGAAAACTGGTCACCTCATACCTGGAGCATGGAAAGACGAAGAGCAAGGGGCATGGTGAAAACCATGCCTAATAAGGCAAGCTGAGAGAGGCTAAGAAAAGGATTGACCTGGCCTTGAAAAGGGTAGAGATCACCGAGATATATCCTGACTGGGAGCTCAAGCTCCCTAGTCATCAACCCTGCCCATTTCAGACATATTTCAAATTGGTCTTCAACTCAAGTGACTTCATTTTTACTCCCCCAAGTATTAGGATTGCAAGTGCACCCAATAGAGAAAGGGTGGGCAACACTCACAGCAGGCCACAGAAGTCCCATCCCTATGCTTTCTGAGAGACAGACAGTTGGCAAGGCAACAGAATAAGACATATATCTGTCATCACACATGGATGAAGTATTTCTTAAAGTGCCAAACACTGTAAAGGCTAAAGATGCACCCAATCAACTGGAAGTGTAGTTACCCCATGGACTCTTCCATGGAGTCTGTGTTGGTTAGCTGGAACTGTCTATTTGGCACATTCTAGAATCATCTGCACAGGGAGTCCCATTGAGGGACTGTCTGAATCATATTGGCCTATGGGCATGTCTCTGGGGGGATTATCCTGATTATGTTAGTTGAAGTGGGAAGACATGCCAACTGTGGGTGGCATCATTCCCCAGGCAGTGGAAAAGTGAGCAGAGTATCCACATGTATGAATTTGTTGCTCTCTGCTCCTGACTTGATATGCTATGGCCATTTCTCTCAGGCTCTTGCCATTGAGGCTTCCCTGTATTGATGGGCTGTACCCTGGAACCATGAGCACATGGCCTTTTTTCTCCCTTAGGTTGTTTTGTTGGGACAACAACAGGAAACAAAACAAAAACATGTAGCTTCCCACTTGCTGACTAGGTCATTCAATCAATTAATACTTATTAAGACCTTATTACAGGCCAGAAAGTCTAGCCTATGAGAGAAACATAATTACTGTAATGTATTCAAGGCCCTGGAGGAGATAGCTATGAAGGGAAGGGATGAAACTAGCCACTTGATCATGAATGTAGAGGCAGGTAGAAGACCCATAGCCCCCGGGGACTTATGCTCAATTACAGAGTGATCAAGAGACTCTTATTAATTAAGAAGGTGATCCATATTTGGGAAGATGTCAATGATAATTAATTAGGTTCCAGCAGGTTGCCATAGTTAAAGACTACATGGGATAATTTAATCGAGGCAATAAATGCTAACAGTGAGGGTCACCATGTAAAGGCTAATGGGCTTTCTGGTGTGCCTTTTGAGAACCACCATAGAAAGGATACCAAGGTGAACTTCACTCTTGGCCCAAGTAGCTGTGATACTAGGATTCATCTAAGTTCTCAGACTCTTATCTTGAAATTAAAAGCCTGAGGGAATCTGGAGTGGAAACAGTCTTGTTGTATTAGGCTGGCTGCACTGGCATTTGGAAGGCTACCTGTCCTGGACTTAGAGATTGCCATGAAGAAGGACCAGCATCCCCATCTCTCACCTGAGGG
This sequence comes from Phyllotis vaccarum, assembly GCA_033318265.1. NCBI lineage: Eukaryota > Metazoa > Chordata > Mammalia > Rodentia > Cricetidae > Phyllotis > Phyllotis vaccarum. The sequence goes on along the minus strand of JARWLC010000014.1, from coordinate 73,632,655 downwards.
CCCATCTGCTCTTCTGCTCCAATGAGGAGAAGAAGGGGTTACTATGGGACAAAACTCCTGAAAAGTTTCTGTGTTCTTGAAACAAATACTTAATGTGCTATTAAAAAAAAATTGAAACATATCCCCACATCTTCATGCTGAGAAAAAAACGGCACAGCAATCTCATTTGAGATTCCCTTTTCAAGAAAAATACATGTACAAATACAGATACACACCCAACCCACAACCATATATACTTCACTAGATCAAAAGACTTTGTAATGTAAAAATAGATCTATTAGGCCGTAGGCATGGGCAGTAGCAGAGAAGTATTTAAATTTCCCAAGAAAGTAACACTTGCCAAAGATAAAGAGTCAGAAGACACACTATTGGCTCACACTAATCTATGGGAACTGGAGTACTGGTATCATAAAATAAATAGTTCTGGAAGTAGGGCCCACAGGATATCATGCCTTTGTTAGGGTGTGGAAAAGACTGTAAGTACTTCAGGAAACCAAGGGGGCGGTGTCCAAGAGCTCAGCTGGTCAGTCTCTTATTTAGATGTCCCCTCTAGCTGTCACAGAAGGGAAGACACAGGTCTGGCCTTTGCAATTAACTTTAATCTGAAAATCCAGAGAGAAATCCTTTGAGGTCAAGCCATAGGAATGAATGGGAATTTATAAAGAAAAATTTTGATTCAAACATTTTTAGACAGAGATAGAAGTAAAAGCAGGAAGCTTTGAAAGAGGTGGGGTGGTGGTCCACCAGGGGAGCTGGCAGAGGCCATGTTGCAGAGAGGAAGTGGCAGTATGGTGGGAGAAGAAGAAAGGAAACCCAGGAAGGTACACTGAGGCAGGGGAACCCAGGTCTCTCAAAAGCCATCTGGCTAAGTCTGGAAAAGGTTTTTGTTTTTTTTTTTTTTAATTTTATTTTACATCTTAATCACAGTTTCTCCTCCTATTTCCCTTCAGCTTCCCCCTTCCCCCGTATAGTCAAGGTTCTTTGAGATAGGTTCTTATTCTGTAGCTCAGGCTAGCCTCAAACTGCCACCTCATCCTCTTGAGACTATCAAACACACAGTGTGTTTAGCTTTTCTGATTTATATTTTCTAGCTTTTAAAGCAGTGGCTCTCAGCCTTCTTTATGCTGCAATCCTTCAAGACAGTTTCTCACACTGTGTTGACCCCCAACCATAACTTATTTTGTTGCTACTTCATAACTGTAATTTTCCACTCTCATGAATCATAATGTATATGATATGCAGGATATCTGAGAGGCAGAAGTCAGGGAGATAGTAATGAAGCAATTGGGGCTATTTGTATTGCCCTTGACACCACATGTTAGTGCTTTCTGCATTCTTCCTGTGGGAAGCCTGGGGACAGAGACCCATGGGGAGCCTTGGAGGAGGGTGAGCAGATTGAGGTTTTATCTTAGATATAGAAGTGTGAGTGCTACATTAGGGGAGGGGCAGGACAATGCTGGCAGGCAGGCCTCAGGGGAGCATAGGTATTGCCAGGTGTGACTACATCTGCCACCAGAGGAATAATTGGCCTCCTGAGGCTGGAACAGCAAAGTTCTCTACTCCAGAGGAATGGTGTGGTCTCAAGGATAACAATGCAGTCAGTTGCTGTCTGCACAAGCATAAATTGTAATCACATATTATTGAAAGTTCAGACCTGCCATATAGCACAGGGATATGCTTCCATGGTCACTGTATGCAGTGACTTCAGAAGACCCCTCGTATCATGTCCAACATGCCCATACACTCATTGAGCAGTAAGATGGTTAGCATCGATTGTCACCTGGGCAGGATCTAGTATCACTTAGGGTACCAGACTCTGACTATCTGTGAGAGAGTATCTAGGTTGGGTTAATGCAGGTGGGAAGACCTGCTTTAACTGTGGATGGTACAGTTCGTGGGCTCATTTCCAGAACTGAATAAAAAGAAAAATGGAGTGAGTACCAGTGTGGTGGGCAGTTCTCTGTTAAGTTGACATAAGCTGGGGTCATCTTGGAAGAGGGAACCTCAACTGAGAAAATGACTTCATTAGATTGGCCAACAGGACATTTTTCTTGATTAATGGAGAGAGGTGACACCTCTAGGCAGGTGGTCCTGAGTGTATTAAGAAGCAGGCTGAGCAAGCCCCAATGAGAAAGCCAGTAAGCTCCATTCCTCCATGTTGTTGCTTCAGTTTCTGCCTCCAGGATCCTGTTTGAGTTTCTGCCCTGACTTCCCTCAGTGATGGAGTGATATGGAGATGTGAGTGAAATAAACCCTTCCTCCTCAAGTCTTTTTAAGTCATGGCGTTTCATACAGCAATAGAAACCTATGATGGGCAATGTTCATCTCTCTGCTCTCTGGCTGCTGATGTAATGTGACCAAAGGCTGCCCTCACACCTTGATCTACGAGTCCAAATCAACTCTTGTTTCCTTGAGTTGCCTGACCAGGGATTTTGGGACTAATTGAGGCAGTGAAAAACAGGTTTGCTCTGTTGACCCCATCCTTTTTGGGTACTTTCCTGTCGTCACTGTGCCCATAGGCAAGGGTGGCAGCTAGTGATGCCCAGGGTATGTCTTCATTCTTTCCAACTCTAAGGTTCCTAGTTCTGATTGAGAATTGTGGTCTCCCAAAAGCAGTGGAAAAACACATACCATTTTAAGCATGAATTCCCCTCTTACTGAGCACCTCAAGCTTGATTTAAAAAAAAAAAAACCCATCTGGTTTTTCAGAACAACACAGAGAGGCTAAAACACATTTGGAAATCAAATTGCTTTGAGCCCTGAGCTCCAAGGCCAATTTTATCTCCTCAAACATATACTTTTCCAGTATCAACCAGCCAGCTGATACTTTCCTATATTCAAAGGAGGCAATTTTCTCCAATTTTCCAGTCTCTCCAGTGCTGTGTCCTGAGACACAGAGGGCTCTCTGCCAACAAGTGGAAGGTCTTAAGAAAATAAGGGTGACCAGAAGAAAATCCACATCAGGCACAGCCATCTTTTGCTACATAGGCAGCTGGAGTCCAGCCTTGGCAAATGAAACTCTGTCTTGAACAAACAAAGAATTGAAAAATGACAAGGTGGGAATGGGCTCTACATAAAAACTCACTACTCTCATTTTGGAATTAACACCAATCCCATCCACGTGTAGAAGGGTCTATTTTCCAAATAAGCAGCACATGGGGATGGTATGGGAGATTTAAATGGGTATGCTCCCCTCAGCCTATATGGGGAGCTGTGTGTATGTGGCACAGAGTTGTTTTCCTTGTGTGTGTTTATAGTTTTGGATGAGATCAGGACCTCAGATCTGAAGACATGTATTAAGGTTAATATTGTAAGGTCTTTGAACATATGAGAAGTCTGAGGAGGGCCCTGATCTGGAGATGTGCATTTGGGAGAGGTCAGAACACTGACAGCAAGAATGTGCACACGGAACAAAAGCAGGACCAAGCCAGAGCCTGGGACTTCCATCATGAAGAGGGCAACAAGAATGAAGGCCTACCAGCACGAGGCCTGAGGTTCAGGCAGCTACCCACAAGTCCGGGCCTACACAGGAGGACAGGATGGCTGGGCCATAACCAGAGAGGAGAATGTCTAGAGAAGGGCCAATAACTCCAGCACACACTGCTATTTGGGAGAGGAAAGGTCTAAGGAAGGACATTGACATTCCCTAAACCTGGAGGTCCTCTGTGACTTTGACGAGAGAAAGTACAGGAGTTGAGGTAGATGCCAATCAGAGGGGGCTTCAAGGCCAAGGAAGCAGAATATGAAAGAGATCCTGGTAGAAAGTTGCCCCAGGTTGCAGAGGACAGGGGGATCAGGTGGAACCCAGCAAGAACAGGGACAAGATGAAGGTGTGGAACAGGGCAGAAATGAAGAAGCATTTACGTCAAAATGAGCATATTCTCATGCACAAAAATGTTCTGGGGAGAATTCAAGACAGTGAAAGTTTACCCATGACTTCTTTAGATGCTGTGTAGGGAAGAGGTGGGTTCCTGTGGCTAGGAGTGAGAGTGAACATGGGCAGGGTGAGGGGTGAGTGCTGCAACCTCTCCCAAGTCATTTGAGCTGAAGAAGGTGATGGATGAGAGACAGAGAGGTGAGGAAATGGGGGAAGGTTTGAGATTTCAGGCTGAGGCAGTGTAGAACTGGGGTGATTCAGTCTGGAAAGAAGTAGTAGCCACAATGGTGTCCCATGTCACAGAACCCTCCAGGAAAAGGTCCTTGAAGTAGTTTAAATAAGAATGATCCCCATAGGCTCATGTACTTGAATGCTTAGTCATCAGACTGGTACTATTTGAAAAGGATTAGGAGGTGTGGCTTTGCTGGAGGAAATGTGTCACTGGGGGGGGGGTGGTTCAGCTTTGAGGTTCCAAATTCCCCTACCAGCCCAAATCAGTGTCTCTCTGCCTGAAGATCAGGATGAAGCTCTCAGCTGCTTCTCCAGCACCTGCCTGCATGCTGCTATGCTCCCTGTCATGATGATGGTGATAGATTAAGCCTCTGAAACTTTATTCAAGCCACCCTAATTAAATGTTTTCTTTATAAGAGTTGTCATGGTCATAGTGTCCCTTCACAGCAATAGGGCAGTGAATAAGACAGTCCTCAAAGGTTGAGAGGACTGTAACATATATGAAAAGTTACTTAACAGAGCACATGTGTGGAAGGACCTAGCTGCCACCAGTATCTCCCACAGCAGGCAGAGGGGACCTCCTGGGAAGCAGAGACCTTGTCAGCTCTGCTAGTTTCTGCTTTTCCTCTGTTGTAACAAAGGCACAAGGAAATTCTTACAAGAGTTTCAGAATTCTATAAGAGTTCAAGCTTTCAGAGAAGGTTGGCTTAAGAAACAATAAAGTAAATAAAAATTGCTATTCTAATTAACTCACACACAAAAAGCATCACTCAGCTGGTATAATGAATGGTATCACACAAACATCAGCCTATCCAACTCTGTACATCTCAATGAACTTCCAACAGTCAGAATGGTCATTCTGAGGCCATGGAGCTTTGCTTAGAGTTTTATAACTTTACAATCAATTATATTTTAATCACTTATGCAATTATTATCTTACCAATGAAACTACTACTTTATTTTAAAAGAACCAATTGAAATCTATAGTCTTAAAACTCCAACCTAGTATATTTCCTTGTGATAAAAACAGGGCCTTACTTCTAGACCATGAGCCCCAATATTAAATTCAAGACAAATGTCAACACCAATGATTGTATCCGAAATACTAAGTTCCTTTCTCAGTAGAGAAAATTTCCATTTCCTTCCAGCACTTGGCTGTCCTGTTTCTTTCAAGAACAGGGAAGTTAAAAGATGACAGGAACTGGGAAATATTCATAGATCAGAAACTGCTTAAAACCAGAAAAAGGTAGCTAGTGAGGTTACAAGAGAAATTTCCTGGAGACAGGAGACCTGGATTCCACCTGGTGTAGCAGTTTGTAAACACCAGAAAAAAATGGGTTGATATGGGTGACTTAAACACTCTGAGACTCAGTTTACATGCCCGAAAATGAGGCTCATAGAATCTGTGAGAAGGAAGTGGTTTAGTAGGTATGAGGTACTTACTGATAAGTCAAGACATATCAGACACCTAGAAGATTATTCTGAGGAGAAAGGGAGAGGAGGGGAGCACGGGAGAGAAAGAGGAGAAGGCATAACTTAACTCCCTGCTTTGAGGGATAAAGGCCCCTGGCTGGTTTCTCTTTGGTGGAGTAAGCATATCTCTATGCAGCTGCTTAGTTAGAATAAGTTCCCAGCAAATGTTGGCAGCAGTGGGGGCAGCTCAGAGGAACTGCCCACCTGTGTCTCCATTTCACAGTTTACAACCCCTCCCCTCCCCTCCCCTCCCCTCCCCTCCCCTCCCCTCCCCTCCCCTCCCCTCATCTTCTCTTCCACAGCCACTATGCATCCTACCCTGCTCACTTCATTTAGTTGTTTTAGGACTAGACTGTCTGAAACCATGGCAACCTAATAAAAAAGTGAACAGCTCTACTCTTTGGCCCCTCCTGGAATCTAAGTCCTTCTCCAGCGATCTCTGAGTCCCAGAGTCGGATCTGGTACCCCTTATTTCTATCCTACCATGTATCCCTGGGACCTGTTTCTACTCTGCCCTCACTCCCCTCCCGTTTGCATTTGTTTTAATCTCTCATCTCTGGGCACTGTCTCTCAGCTTGCATTTGGTTCGTCTGATCAGTTTGGCACAGGCTGATGTTTTAGACTTACATTTCCCAGAGGTCTGTTCTCTTGTATCTAACAAACCCTCGCCATCCATTTAAGATTGCTCACGGTCTCCAAAATGCCTTCCCATGGAAAGTGAGAAAGCAGGATTCCATCTCTCTCCATCTATTGAGTTAGGATCAATGTTTCTCTCCAGAATGCATCTTTAAGCTCCTAATCAGACTGTGCTTTATTCTCAAGATCTGACCTTGAGCATTGTTCAAATGCTCAGACATACCCAAACACCGGGTCAAAACACAAATGTGTGAGCATGTCCTCATTGATACAAGTGTGTGCATGCTTACACACACATACATACATACACACACATACACTCAGAGAGAGAGAGAGAGAGAGAGAGAGAGAGATTGAGGAAAGAGAGGATGCTAAGGCTCCTTTAACACTGAAGGTGAAGTTCATGTCAAGGACAGCAGGAGACCTCTGCTCTTCCATCTCCCTGTTCCAAGTCTCCATGTACTATCCACAAGCCCTCCCGACATTCCACTTGTCATTTCTCTGAAGACTTTAAAAAATACATACTTTTCAATACCCATCTTCTGATTTCTTTGGAGAAGGAGCTAACATTGGGGTTGGAAACTAATACTACATTTGAATACAGACAGAGAAGCCACTGCCCAGAGGAAGAAGAGCTGGAAGGTGAGAGTGTTGCTAATTGGTATATATATATATTTGAGTTGGCAAAGTATGAAATGCTTTCCCATGGCTGTTGGGCATCAAATGACTCTAACAATACCATGCCATTCAATACAATGCAAAGGACATGAAACTGGGGGTCAGGGAGTGGCCAGCCCACTGTGCTACAGACCAGCTCTGCTGTGTCAGGCTCTCAGGAAATCTGCTGCTCTCTTGAATGCCCTATCATTAGGCTTGACACACTGGAAAGGCTTGCCAACCTGAGGGGTCAAGGGCATTCTGTAAAGGGAAAACAATGCAAAGCAAAGCACAGCCATTCACACAGCAGAAGAGACGCTACCTGCCAGTGAGGGCTAGAGAGTGGACTCTTGGGATTTCAGAGCCCCTTAGATGAAATTCACCATTCTGGGCATCAAGGGTCAGGAACATACTGCCATCTGTATCCTGTTCTGGTCTGTTTTGTTGTTTAAGAAAAAGTCCTCAAACTATAAAGTGAAACTGGATCTAGGTTAAAGCTGCGAGTGAAGGTATGTTTCTTAGCATCTACACAGATCACTGTAAATTGGCAGTGACCTAGCACAGTCTTGGTTACAGCTCATTCCCTGGTGAGTGAAAGTGAGTTTAAGGCAGAGAAGACTAGTATTATAGAGAAGGCAAGCTCAGCAGAGCAGCACCATGGGCTCTGTTGCTTAGCAACGTGTTTCATCTTCCTGAGAGAAGTTATGGATCCAGGAGGGAGGTGACACATGGAGGATGATGGAGGATGGGTCCTCAACAGACCCATTTCTCACAAAGCTGAGGCCGTGCTGATGTCTGTGAGGCAGCCTGCAGAACAAGGAGTGGTTATCCCAGGGTCACATGTTCTTAGGATGGCAATGTGTTGGCTGTAGTGGATTTATGATGTTACATTGTAAGTAACTGTCCCCCCTATGAGTTTAATAAAAAGTGCTGATTGGCCAAAGGCAGACAGGAAGTGTGGGTGGGGCTACAAGACTAAGAAAACTTTGGGAACAGGAAGAACAGAGCAGAATGCCAGAGAGAAGCCAGAAGAAGCAGAGGAAAATTATGCTGGTCTGAGAAAAGGTATGGAGCCCCATGGCTGAACAGGATAAGAGTCATGGGTTTGTTTAAGGGTAAAGAATTAGAAAGTTATATGCCTGGGCCTTAGGCCGATCAGCCTAAAACTAATGTAAACATCTGTGTGTCTCTGCAGGTCTGTGGGTCTGTGGGTCTAAACCTTGAGGCTAGTCCCAGAAGTCCAAGCCAGAAACCTCTTAACCTCTTACTACAGTTGGCACTTACAGCCAGAGATCAGACCTTCTGCAGAGCTTTACAACCACAAGGGAAGGAGAGGACAAAGTCCTACACAGAGGTGACGGAGTGGAGGTGGGCGTGGGAGAGACCACCCAGGTACTCTAAGGATTCTGGACTTACCACTTATCCATTTGGCCTCCGGATCATGGATTTTGAAGTCTTCACTGAAAAGATCTTCCACAGTCACCTTCTTCTTTTGAGACAGACTAGTGTCTTCAGCTGGAGAAGAAAAGGACAGAGACGGTTAAACACTGCAATAGATAAAAGACCACATAATGGTGTCGTGATAGACATTCAGAAATAGTGAACATGGTCAAGCACAATCATGGAGTTTCCTTAATGAAACCATCAAAAACTATGACAAAGCCATCATGGTTCAGTAAAATGGCCTCAACAGTCCCCAAACCCATCCTCTTTCTTAGGCACAGAAGTGAAGACATGTCTCAAAGCTGTTAAGGTTGAGAAAAGATATGCTTGTCCAAAACAGAGCTCAATGTCCTCATGTAGACCAGCAGGTTGCTGGGAACATCCTCCGAATTCAGCCTCCATTTGCATCACCCGTCCTTGGCCATCTTGTTCAGATTAATGGACACCCCCAAATATCTCTATGCAGACCCCCAGGACAGCTTTTCTCATCTTGACTGGAAACACCTGGGAGAAGCTTAGGAAGCCAGTGAACTAATAATATCCATCCAGAGAGGACATGCTGAGTTAATGGTCCCTTCTCAAGAAGGCTTGAAAATCTGCCAGCTTTTACCCTATTTACAGAGGTTAAAGCATCCTGGATTTCAGCTCTTCACCAGAAAAGGCTGTCTCCATTAGAGCCACAAAGTCCATTCATGTGTTTCAGAAAGACACAAGGTTCTCCAGGAGGCCTGAGTGAATAATTGGAATATCCAAAGCTAGGCCATCCAAGTTACTTCTCTCATATTTATGTGAGTAGGAGACTATATCTTCACTAGAAGCATCCAGTGCTTTGTCTACCTAGATTGCTTCTCTGTCTTCTTACCTGGAAGATGTTAAATGCACTGGATTTCCTTATAGACTTAGTTGTTCATTTCATCAGCTCAGCTAGGATGTAGAGTGGTCTCAGCTAACTAGCTGTATATACATCCTATATGAGGTGGTGTTGAGTTTTGTGGCTGTTTTGTTTACTTTCACAGGGTACTGAACCTAAGTCCTATGCACGACATCCAACATCAGGTTTCTGGTTGTTACATTTATGTTCATTTCCAATTTCTGGCTGCTGAGCCTTCTTGGACCATCCCTGAGCAATGCTCTCTGCAGCTCTATTTGCCTTAAATTTTTTTCTATTTCCAGATGTGTAGTGGGTCTGGACTATAGCAAGGAGCTTTGTGAGCATTGCATATGGAACAAAGGATAATCTCTGAACAAAGCTCCTGATGCTTCTAGGATTTCAGCTCATGGATTTTATTGAGTCACCTTGGGATCTTTCCTTATGGCTTCTCTGGATGTTACATATTATGGAAAACACTGAAGAATCCATGTGTCCCCGTGTGGACCACAGAGACCTGCCTATTAAACCTCTCTCCCTTGTTATCCTAACAAGGGCCCCTACTTTATCTGGACCATTTCTGAAATGCATTGGAATTTATGAGTCGTCAGATTTTCTGAATACTAAGTGAGATTACTGTGAACAGAAATCCTGAAAATTGCAGACATACAATCAAAAGTGTCCTTACTGTGAGACATGGCCAATCGTCACATATGGAGCAATCGAGGCCCTGAAGACATCATCTTAAAACAAACCAAGCCCTTTCTCCTCAGGACTTTCCATCTAACACTGAGAAAGTCACAGAGATAGTTTAAAATGTGATGTGTTTTGGCCTTCATGGACACCAGGCATGTATGTGGTGCATACACATATATGTGGGAACCCACACTTTTACGTAAAATAAATAAACTTTAAGACCCTTATCTTGATTTTAAAAGTTTTTAATAAACATGAAAGATTGTGGTAGAAGCACTGTGTGTGTGTCTATGTGTTCTGTTTAGGCAGGAAATACATTGTTGTCTGATGTGGGAATGTCTTTCTGTATGATGTGAACGTCAATCTTTAAATAAAGGAGCTGTTTTGGCCCATGACAGACACTATAGAAGAAGTAGGTGGGGAATTAGAATAGGTAGGAAAGGAAGGGCAGCGTCAGAGACAGACTGAGCCAGCTGCCAAAGAAGAAACATGTAAGGAACACAGAGTGGCAGGACAGATTAATGAAAATGGTTGAGTTAAGATGTAAGAGCTAGCTAGCAATGTGCCTGAGCCATAGGTCAAACAGCATGAAGTTAATATAAGCATCTAAATCACTTTGGGGCCTGAGCAGCAGCGGGCAGCTAAGCGGTCTTGGGCAGCAGGTCTGTGGATCTGGACCTCTGGCCACCTGGGCCCAAGAAACCTAATTGTAACCATCGCCCATAAACAGCTATACATTCTATAGTTACTCTCTGCCATGTCTCTGAGGTCTCCATGGGCACTAATCTACTAGTAACCATGACTAGTAATCCATTGGCTTATAGTTTGATTCATTCCAAATGACTTTTGAGGTGACAATGGACATGATCAACATGATCAACTGTTATGTCCATGAGCCATGGTGAGAACAAATTCAGGAAGCTCACAGAGTCACAGAAGCCAAAGTCAAGCAATCCACCAGAACACAGCAGCATCAGTGCAAGAACTTTGAGGCTGCCAGGTCTACCCCATGCTCAACAGGAATAAGCCTGAAGGAGGAATTCTGGGAAGGCTTTCCTAAGGAAAGACAGTTCAGCTCAGATATAGGCAACAAAAGAACATTCACACTAGGCAGGAACTGCCAGTGGATTTGGTGTTTTGAGGACATGGTTTATTGGCGAAGCAGACACCGTGTGCAGGAAGCAGCTGGAGATGAAGGTAGATAGATTCTCTTACTATGCTTGGAAACTGTGTTAGACAATGTTCTCTTGTGGGATTCCTTTTCAAATCTGGAGCAAGAGTCTGTTGTGTCTACAGTCCAGGAATAAGCAAATCTTCACATCAAAAATAGTTACAATGACCTCATTCGGTTTCACCTCTCCGATGTCCTTCAGGTCCCAGCTTTTGAAGCTCTACCTGAACCCCGTAGCCCCTCAGGCAGCCTCCACAGCTCTTGCTGGCTTCTCTGTCTTAGAGCACAACCGCCTGATTCCTTCAGTCCTGTCTCCCTGATTTTGCTGCTGTTAGTGTGTCTGATGGCCTTTTCACACAGCTCCAAAGTCCTTAGATATAAATCAGTAGATTTTAATTCCTAAAATTCCTGATTAGCTCTTTTTCAAGATTTGTGGCTCCTCTTTCTTAATTTCCATCTTCTTTAGTCACATCTATAATTCTTATATAAAAACAAAACAAAACAAAGACAGAAACAGAACCTCAAATGGTGTTTCCCCTTCTCCTCTGGATTTGAATTCCTTGGCCCTAGTCTTCCCTTGGTTAAATTAAGGTAGGAAAACATGGGGTTCAGCTCCTGTCATGCAGGAGTTCTGGGGTTGTGCACAGTGATGGATCATGGTTCCCGAGTAGCTCTCATGTGGTTTGCTGCCTACAAACGTGACGTGATTCCAGGTCCTTTCACAGTGGACCCAGCTTTAGGACAGGACACTCCCAACCTCAGCCTCTCCTACTCACCGGTATCCTTACCCTGTTATGTGTGTGAAGAGCTCATGTTGCTGCATCTGAGGGCAGCTGTGCATCAGTGTGTGTTCCTCTTTAACTCTCTTTGCCTATGGCCAACACTGGGAAGTATATGTGCCTAGCTAGCTTCCCTCTTAATCCGGAAGTAAGACGCAAGCTGGAGACAAGAAAAGTGGCTAGGAGCTACCTATGGGATTTCTGTGCTCATTGAGAAGTATTTTTCTCTCAGCCCTTTAGCCTGATCCTAGATAAGTATATGGTTCTTCTGATGAACCTGCCATACTAGTTACCAGGTCTCCCATGGTCTGAGGTGATGAGGGTCAGAATTAAGGTGAATTGCTCTGCCTCACTCCTTTTTCTAAGATGGTTTTAGACACTGATGTTGTTAAATAGAACAAGGTTGGGAACATCTTCTCTAGCAGGTATTTTAAAACTTGCAACCCTAGGACATGCTAAGCAGTGCTATATGCAGTGTGTACTGTATGGTGTCTCATCCTCTCCTGCCATTTTGGGTAGGGACAGCCTTCTCCAGAGTCTGCCTGTGATGTTCTGTTCTTGTGGCCAGTGGAAGCCTACTGGACAGTCTTCAAGGGATAATGGCACTGTGCCTCTTATAAACCCTTTAGAACAAGGCAGAATAGCCACTGTAGAGAAGGAAACTGGAGCCACTGAGACATCATGTGAATTTTCCAAAGATGTACAGCAGGCAAACAGCACAGCCCAAGTACTGTTTGCAATGCCCCAAGGAGATATTGGCTGGTGAAGGCAGCTCCACAGAGGCAGTGGGACTCATGCTGAGGATCATATGGCTTCTCCTATGTAGACCAATGCCTTTACAAATACTTCAGAACACAAGGAACCAACGTGGTGGCTCAGATCTGTGGCACCAGCTCATCCGGGAAGACTGTAAGTTCAAAGCTATCTTTGAAGTCATACAAAAACATGTCTCAAAAATCAAACAAAGGAAAGAGAATAAGTGGAGGGAGAGGAAGAGGAGAGGAGGAGGGAGGTAGGAAAAGAGGGTGGAGATGAAGAGAGGGAGGACCAGAGGAAGGTTGTTTCAGCCAAGGAAGCTGCATATTTACCCTCAGCTGTTCTGATGACCTCACTCGATGAGCTACGGAGGACTGGCCTAACACAACGTAGCTAGGCACAAGGGAAAGGGCTTTGTGAGAGCCCAGGGTACCCACTTGCCTCTGTCAGTGTGTGTCTGCCTGTCATCCTGCACCAGGCTCTGCCATGAGCTGGAATCAGCATCCCACTAGACTTCTGTTTAAAGTACAAACAGCCATCCAGGGACACCTTCCTCAGACACTGTTTACCACCCCTTGTCCTTCCCATTAGGAGAGGATATTGGTAGTGTGCAATGAGACTCCAGTTCAGAAAAATACAGCACGAACCTAGAGGTTCCCAACCTCTTTCCCAGCTAGTGTCCAGCCAATTTGGACTGTTCATCAGATGCCAGATGCCAGCTCTGCTCAGAATCATGAAGGTGGCATCTTACGTACACAGAAGTCCTCTGATGAAACAGCAGCAACCGTGACCCAGGACCATGCTCCCCTGCCACACAGTGACACAGAAGCCAAAGCACAGCAAAATGCATCTTCTGCAGAATTGCTCCAAAATGTACCAACTCTGGACATAAAACTAAGTAACTATGGTTAGGTTGGGAATGACATTGAGACACCTCACCTCACGTGAGTGACTGCAGAAGGGTTAGAGGAAAACCTGTCCCACACTCCTCTGTAGGATGTTTCTTTTGGAATGGATCATAATGGCCACACATCTTTTCTCCTACAAAGAGTTAGCACTGCATCCACCGCTGTCTCCACACTTTATTCTGCATGAGCTCAGCTCTTCCTTTTTCTTGTTAAGAGAGGGACAGTGACTTCATCTTTTCAGGGACCTCAAACATTGTAGATGCCCAACCAACCTCTTTGGAATGCAGAAAGCTTTACTTCTCCAGCCAATCACCATTGCTTCAGCATATTTTCATTAACAATTGCTTCTGCGTATTTCATTTTAATAAGTCTCAATGTTGCTGCAATATATTGTTTATGGTTATATCCACAGTTTATAAAAGTCTGGCTAGTCTGGGACAGAAATCTCATTCTACACCACACATAATAATTTATCCTAAAAGTTTTTCCCTGTAAGTTCACATTGTCAAAGCCACTCATGAAAACTAGCAGTATAGTAGCAGAAGTAGACACACTGTATTTTAAAGTTGAAAGACTGGTAACTAAGCCTTCAGCTTGATTATACATGCCCACAAAACAAGAAATTCTCATTTACTGTTTACAAAGCTTCTGAATGCAATACATCAAAAGCATTCAACCCCTCTTCAGGCCCTCCAGTCCATTTCTCTACATATTTAAAATAAATGAAATCCTTAAAATATATTCATTGACCTTTGTCCTTTAATTAAGCCTACCTAGTGCCCATTGCTTCATCCTACCATATGCAGATAGACTATATGTGTGCATGTGTTCACTATTTACCCCTTTATTGAAATACATATTACCTAGAAAAAAATGATTGTGTTTAAAAGTAAAATAAAAAAGATTCACATGTCTGTTTACTCTGCCAATGCTCTGCTTATTGGATTCAGTTCAGTCTCAGAGTTGTGAAATCATCACTGTAATTTCAAAGTAGTTCCTGTGTCTTTAAAAGAATCTTTAAAATCACCCCCCCCCCCCGTTTATGTGTGTCTGTGCCCATGTATTTGCATGCAGAGGCCAGAAGCTGAGGCTAGATGTCTTTCTTTCTTCTGTTCATTGGTGTTTGTCTGCATGTATGTCTGTGTGATGGTGTCAGATCCCCTGAACTGGAGTTATAGATAGTTGTGAGCTGCCATGTAGGTGCTGAAAATTGTACTGAGGTTCTCTGGAAAAGCAGACAGAGCTCTTAATCATTGAGCCATCTCTTTAGCCTCCAGTTTTTTGTTCGTTATCTTATTTTGGGGCAGGGTCTCTCTTACAGAACCTGGGTTCACTTGAGCTAGGCTGTCTGACTAGTGACCTCCAGTGTCCTTCTCTCTCTGCCCCACCTACCTAGCACTGGGGGGAGGGTCTGGGGTCCCCAAGCTTGTGTAGCAAGCACTTCAACCATAGAGAACCTCAGCTCCCCATTTCTTCTTCATGGATAATATCTCAAATCTAATGATGATATGCTCACTGGCTATGTTTGTATTTTCTTTGGAGGAAACTCTCACCTTCTTCAGATTTTAAAATATGCAAAATTAAGAAATTCACTCTTGAGAGACAAGAAGCTGCTCATATTTCAGAGATCAAGAGGCCAAAGTATTCATCCCTACAGAAGGCTCTGTGAAGAGCCTGTGTATGACCCTGCATCCTCCCAGCCATCTTCACAGGACCAGACAGAGATGGTAGTGCCTACAAAGCCCTGCAGGGAGTCTCCTGTGTAGAGGACCGTAGCCCCAGGACATATACTGAAGACTCAGAGCTTCCTAAGAAGTGACTTGGTGCAGAAACTTTAGGAGCTGTGATTCAAAGGACAGAGTCTAAAATAAAGGCAGTCTGCTGAGTCCCTAGTACCCAAGCTGAATCAGACTGATAGACAGGCCAACCACAAGTGCACACTGCCTTCTGAAATAAAGGAGGAGTGCAGGGGGCATCTGGAAGGCCAGCACTTCACTTCTGAGAACATTTCTTCAATCAAACTGAGAATTGCTTGGATTGATATCTCTGCCCCTCACCCCCACTCTCTCTGTGTGTGATTGTTCATGTACGTATATGTATGTATGTATATGGAGACTAGAGGGAAGCTTTGGGCATCATCCTCAAGAACATCATCCATTTTTCATTAAAATAGACTCTCTTTGGGATAGAGAGATGGTTCAGCAGCTAAGATTCCTTCTAAGAATCTGAGTTTGGTTCCCAGCACCTAAGTTAAATAGCTCACAACTACCTGTAATTCTAGCTTCACATGATCTGATTCTGTCTTCTGAGGACACCTACACATCTGAGCATTTGAACCCCCCCAAATAATTAGAAATAAAATGAAAGGCAATCTTTAAAAATAGGAATATAGACCCTCACTGGCCTGGAGCTCACAGATTATGGCTGGGTGGCCAGCATGCTCCTCCTGTCGTCACCTCCCCAGGTCAGGGATTTTATAAGTGCAGGCCACTCCACCTGGCCTTTCTATGTAGGACCTCAGGATGTAGTGACTATCCCTTGTAATCAGGGTGGGTGTCAATCTTTAAAGGTGAGAAGGCAGAATGTGTTAGTCTCTAAGGCCATCAAAGACACCCATGTGAACTCATTTTATGGAATGGTGTCTCATCTATAATATGTTTGTTGGGGCCCTAAACACTGAGGTGACTATCTTTGGAGACAGAAGCAGAAGGAGAGTTTATCTTTCTATGTGAAGTCCCCTGCTCCTGCTATCTCCCAAACACGCACGCACACACACACACACACACACAGAGAGAGAGAGAGAGAGAGAGAGAGAGAGAGAGAGAGAGAGAGAGAGAGAGAGGGGGAGAGAGAGGGGGAGAGAGAGAGAGGGAGAGAGAGAGACACAGAGAGAGAGAGACAGAGAGAGAGAGACAGAGACAGAGAGAGAGAGAGAGAGAGAGAGAGAGAGAGAGAGAGAGAGAGAGAGAGAGAGAGCGCCAAAGGGAAATCTCACTAGAGAACAACTTTAGTTGCACCTTGAACTTGGAATTTTACCATCTAGTACTATTAAAAAAAAGAAAAAAGACCATTATCCATTGCCCATGAGTTGGTGTATTTTGCTACAGTATCCCAGCCTGACCGACAAAACTATTGCTCTCTCCAAATTTCTGTTGACCAGCACATGAAAGCGCAGTGTTTGCAGGTAGATGCTGACGATATCCTCTTCCCAGTTTGCTTTCCATTCAGTTGGCGTACCCATGTATGCACTCACACCATCTACTCTCCCATCGTGTAGAAATAACTTCACAGAACTGCAAAGAAAATAGTTTTCTTAAGGATCCAGGGTCCAAGTAATGAAAAGTTAATTGTAGCTCTGGGTGTATCTGAGAAAATCAGACTATATTAGACTTGAGTGCTTGGCAGCAAATTGTTTAGTGACCGGCTGTAGCCTTTCTCTCCATAGCTGCAGCCACACATCCAGAGTCTCCTAGGGAAATTGGGAGAGCAAAGTTCATTCAGTGTGTTACTGTGTGATTTGAGTGAAAATGTCCCCGTAGGATCACAGAGACTAGCAGCATTATTGGGAGGCGTGGCCTTGTTGGAGGAAATGCGTCACTGGGGGTGGGCTGTGAGGTCTGAGAAGCTCAAGCCCGGCCTAATGGCTCACCGTCTCTTGTTGCCTGTGGGTTTAGATGTGGAACTCTCAGCTCCTTCTCCAGCACGTGTCTTCCTATCTGCCACCTTGCTTTCTGCCATTACTATACTGGACTAAAGCTCCGAACTATAAGCCAGCTCCAGTGAAATGTTTTCCTTTATGATTTGCCCTGGTCCTCGTATCTCTTCATGGCAAAATAAGTGATGGCTAATATGGTTATTAATATTTTCTATTTAATAGGCAATCTTGTTACCATTTCTTTTGCGATTTTGTTAAATGGAGAGAAGAGATTTGAAATCTCTTCTATAGCTGAGAGAAAGCCTCAGAAGCAGGGTATGGGTGCTGGACTATGGACCCATAGTAGAACTGGCTTGAAGACATGAGAATTTCCCAAAATACAAAATATATATTGACGGGTGGATACAGAATGTATATATAAAACAAGGTTCACATATTGTTATGAAATAAGGGGATTAAGGATTTCTATTAATTTCATTGAGTAAAGGAAAGGAAGATAATGTAAATAAAGTAACTGATTTTCAAGGATGCCGGTCCATGGATGAGGAGAAGTAAACATAATACAAAGAATGAGCGAACACTAAAACCAGAGACAATAAAATGACAGAATCTGGGAGCTGGGTTTAATGATGGAAGAAATAAATTATTATAATAACTTTTGCTAATTCATTTTCTTTTCTACTGGTTGTTTTAAAATTTATATATATTCTTAACAATAGTGAGTGTTAATAAAGTCATGGGATAATTACTCTTGATTGTCAGATTGATAGAATTTAGAATCACCATGGAAACAAGCCTCTGGGAATTTCTAAGGGTTTTTAGATTAGGTTAGACACTATCAACGGCTATGGTCCTGGACCGACTATAAAGGGGAATGTGAGCTGAGCGCCAACACTTGCCTCTCTGCTTCCTCAACAGCTCCCTCAGGCTTCTGCCCCGGGTCTTCCCAACTGTGTCTTCTTAAGTTGCCTTCGTCATGGAGCAACAATGAGGGAAATAAATACTATGGTTATGCTGGGGCAATAACTGTAATCTCAGCTAAAGGCAGAACCTTAGCCAATGTGTGTCAATGACCCATCAAACCAACCTTTCTAATGGCAATGCATAGGCAGCATGGCCCTGGTGTGCAGGGCTCCCAACAGAGCAGGGGTGGGTGCTCAGCTCTTCATCAGGAGTAGCAAGGATAGAACTACCAGCCCAGACCCCTGTGCCATGCAGTGTACTCCACACATACCCCGAGAGGAGCCTTAGTCCTAGAAAGAAAGCATCATCTGTTCTATGGAAAGTATTTTAAATCTGAATCTTGCTGGATCCATTCATTGATTTCTATTTTATTACCATTTATGTTAATCTAATCAGAGTGTGCATAAAACTTTTGCCTGTTGAGTACATATCTCTCAAATTTGAAAAGAAATCACATTAAGCTGAACACATTTCTATTCTTTTCCCAATGGCAAAGATGAACAAGAACCAAAGTCCCAGACAAAAGGAGTGCTCTGAAGTCCAAGGACAAACCCAGGGCTTGATTTCTGTGGCAGTTGGCAGTGGGTGGAGAGTGGTAGGGGAGACATGGGCAGGTCGGCTCAGTTCTCACCCTGAGCACACAGCTCTTCTAGTTATGACTTTCCAGCCCACAGAGTGGGCATCAGCATCCACGTCACCTTGAAATAGGAATCCTAATATAAACATACCAAAGCACCCCAATCTAATGCTGGTTGTGGCAGTGGTGATAGGACACTCTTTTCACACACCGTTGGAGATAGAGGCAAAGGCTATCTCACTGGAGCCCATCAGTCAACAATGAGCATCCTTGGAGTTCTGAAAAAAACCTCTGCTCTAGTCTTCAGACTTCTATTAGAGAGCCTGGATCCAGTGATGCATAATGCCTGCCCTTGTCTCCCAAGGACCTGGATATATTCTCTTCTGTTTCTGTCAATTCTGTCTGTCCATGTGCTTAGAATCTGTGGGATAACCCAGGATAAGCTCATCTCAAGATGCCTCAAATAGTCACAAAAGACCCTTCCCTTCTTTGTCAGAGAGCATCCCCATGTCGGGGGTTTGAATGTGAAGAACTTTGTGAAGATACTGTATAGCCTACCAAACACATAACCTGCCAGCTTTCTCTTTCATTTGATACTAGCAACGATGTCAGAAGTCCCTCTGCATATAGTAATAATTCATTTACTGACCTCAGAAAGATGTGAAGAATCTGGGCACATAGTCTGCAGAGATTGCTTAAAAGTTAGGAACATTTGGTCTTCTTGCAGAGGATCTAGCACCTACATGGTGGCTCACAATCACCTATAATTTCAACCTTTTCAGGCATTGCATATACACACTCAGGTATATATACATCCATGTACAATTAAATAAATACATTTAAAGGAAAAGAACCCAAATAAGAAGTAAGTGGGAAAGAGACCGAGAAGCCTGAATTCTATACACAATGAGTTAACAAGTTGGTGATTTCACCAAAGGGTCCTTCAGAGAGGCCCAGTGCTTGTGGGATGTGAATCCACAATGTGGGAGGAAGTGCAAGTGTACTCTTGATCCCTTCAGATGCCAAAGCTGCTGGGTTCAATGGGGTTTAAGGCAGTAGCTCTGCGTCTAAAGAAGTCAGTGCCCACTTCAGTCTGGAGCATCCTCTGGCCCCTGACCTACCCGGTTCACCAGAGCCCATTGATCTTCCATTTCATTTCACAAACATCTCTGTTTCTGACTCTGAACTGGTACTGACATAGGCTCCTAAACACATGCCTTGGTGACTGTCCTGCCAGACTGCTCCTAAACCATCACCTGGGATATTAGCCAGGGTCTTAGGGTGCCTTGTCCTGGATGTGTGTTACATTAGTTTAAAATTTCAAATATGCTTTCTTGGTGACAGTCACCACAGTAAGATTTACTTCTTCCTATGGGTTATGTGTCTTTAAAATTGGAGCCCAACGGAGCAAAGCCTGAAAAGTATCCTTTACAAATAAATACACAATTGCGTTTGCCTTGGCTGGTTGCCTTAATACACACATGAATAATAAGTATGTATTGCCATCTTTAAGGAAAATGGGAATTCAGTGCAAGGGTTTCATGAATAAGCAGCTACACTTGGCATTTATTCCAGAGTTAATGAGGAGAAGTCAAAGAGAGATATAAAGATTCTTCTAAGGACTCACTGCTCAGTCTGTCATAGTTTGCAACTCACTTTAAGGTTATTGGTTGCAAAAACCAATTCTTCTAACAAAACTCCTTCAGGTCTGTTTCAACTACAAGAATCCTTTGAATGCATTATCCAGGTTCAAAGTTTGCAGACCACAGACCTTTAAAAGTTCAAATCTAGGGATCTCCCTTGTGTAGTGGGAATGGAGGGTTACCTCGCTGAAAGCCACTGTGTCTCCTTTTCTCACTTTATAGACCCAGTTTTCCAGAAGACACCACAGCCATAATTTCTGGGAGACACAGGTGCATCAAATGATTTGCCTCCTGGCTACTCCTAGGGACATACCTTCTTTAGTGATGGAGAAAATGAATGTCCCTCATCAGTTTCCTCTGAGGATCGTATAATACATGAGGCTGCTCTAGCCCCTCAGCCAAATCTAAGGATGATGATAGAGATGGGTGGAGACAAGCTGGCTAGGGCTTACCCAAGCCACCAAATTAGACAAGAACTTGCTTTGTCGAGCAAGACAGATACCTTCAAACTAGACAGTATCCGTTCTGGTACTCTATACATACATAGTTTGGTTAATAGATATCCATGGTAAATTGTTGAGGGTTGGGCTGATCCAAGGCTTCCCTGCAGCCCTGATGTATGGAAAAGGAAAACGGTTCCTTCCTGTATAACCAGGAATATGCTTGGCCGATCAAGTAATAGCCTGAGTCAGGGCCTTGGGAGAGGTGCAGCATTTGCTCCCTAGAGACAAACCCCCCCCCCCAAAGGGATGTGGTTATCAATCCCAAGGCCTCTGTATGATCTGCTTGCAATGCTCCTGAGATATGCTGTGTTCCCTTTGTTCATTATTGCCTGGTCATCCTCCTGCTGATTTTGTCCCATTATATGATACATTTCAGCTGGCTCTATTGTATTTTCCTCTGATAACTGTATATTAGATACTGTACTTCTTAATACACTTGGTATAAGGCATACCTGTGCAAGACCTCCTCACCCCCCCCATGACTATCTTCTTCATTTTTTGATCCCCTTGTCCTCTCTCTCAGTGACCTGTTACTGAAGAATAACCTGCTAATTCAGGTTAGCAGATGGTGTACAGACATTCAGAAACACCCAGGGCATGTTCATGTCAGCCCTTCTCTTTCCTGCCCAGGGAATGGATGACATAAAGCACTTAACAGATTCTACAAATGATTGTGATGGAGACCTTTGTATAGACAGTGGGGAAAGTCTGAGTCCAATCTCAGAGCACAAGCCTGGTGTCCATGTTTCTCCATCTCTGTTACCAAGGCCTCCCTCAATCAGTTCTTACATCTGACTAACCATTCACTGTGCCCTCCCCCATCTTCCAAGCCAGGCTATCTCTGAACAATGTGCATGCTAGTGATGGTTCAGGGTGACCATCTGGGCTTCCTCTTATCTGTAATGGGTACAGTCTTTTCACAATGGCAAAGGTGAACAAGAATGGAATTTCTCAGGTAAGACAATTAGTCTCAGGAACTGCATTTAAATAGAACTGAAATGTGATGACATTCCAGCACAAGTCATCTGTATATTATGTTTATACTACCAAATACTAGTTGATATTTACTTCTGGAAACTTGAGTGTGCCCTGGCCTTAAAGCTAGCTTTCAGTGTGATCCCCAAAGTCGGTGGCTTTTTCTCATTTTATTTCTCTAGAATATGTTTAATGAGAAACTTCTGGTCAGAAGTTCATTCAAGGCAAAGGCTGAAACATTCTAATACAACTCAAGCCCCATCGTGTCTCATCTTAAGATCCCTTGTAGTGCAGATCACAGTAGTTAGTCTCATCAGAATGCAGAAATTGCAGGTGTCCTGGATGTGGTGTGACCTGTTATAGACAGATAGTTACTGTAGTTAATATTAGAAAATTAAAAGGATAACCTTACATCTATTATTCAGAAGAGAAACTTGGAAAAGAACATGGCCCTCCAAGAGAGAAACACATGACAACCAGAAATGTCATGTTCCCTTCAAGACCCTTTAGAGACACATGGATAATGAGTAATTGGTAATTATCAGCCTGCACCATAGAGCAAGATATTTAGCCTGTCAGAATCTCCACTGCCCCAGAGCACAGTGTCCCTCAAGATCCTGCTTGCCAAGCTGGATTGTGAGCACCAGGAAATGGTCACAGACAGACCAAAGCAAATGAGTCCAGAAGTGAGTGTGGAGGGAGCATGTTCTAGACCCCGAGTTTCCAGGACACAAGGCCAGAATCTGTGAGTGCTCACAAAACATTTGCTTTAGAAGTTTTCTTAAGTCTCTCAAATTGAAGGCAATTCTTGGGCGAGAGTAGGGCCAAGTGCTGTGGGATTGTGCCCAAAATGGCTTTCCTATATCCCCAGTGTATGGCTGTTCTTATGAGGACTCTGCGCTGCAGCCCTCTTCCCTCCTGTACTACCCTAAGCCCACCCTCACTCTGCTCTCTGTTTTATTTTTCTTACTGATAACAACACTTGGGACACCTGGCCTCCTTGCTTTGAACTCAAAGGAAACCACACACATTTACACTTTTTACATTTGTTCAGTGCTCCTAATGGGGTTACTAGTGTTAGAAGGAGGATGAGCTTAGCTCTCAGGGCTCTTCTGAGGATATTCTACACCCAAAGGGATCTGGGCACACTTCAGAAATGTGTGAAGATACTGTATAGCCTACCACAATTTTCAGTGTCAAAACTCTTTTGCTCTAGGAAAGGGAACACAGAGAGGGCATACCAGGAGGGCCCTACAGCATGGCTTCTATGTTGAGCATTCAGCCTGCCTGCCCTTTTCAGCCCAGGGCACAGAGTTACCCCCCCCCCCAACACAAACTGTGCCAAAGGGAGCAAAAAGACATCCCCACACTCCCCAGATCCAGAGAGAGCCCCAGCTCCTTTGTATTATTAAGTCTGTGGTTACTCTGGTCTCTGTTGCATCCGCTCTACAGCAGCAGCACTCACAACACAAACATTTGTCCTCCCTAATCTGCCCACAGTCCCTTCTACAGCACTTGTCCAGATTCCAGATTCCATCAATGTGTTGTCCTGTACAAGCAGATGCAGTGCATTATGTTCTCCACCTCCAGGTTCCAGGTCACCAAGGGTAAGATGAAGCTCTCTCCTGAAGAACCTCTGTGGAAGCCTTTTCAACATCGGTGGAAATGTATGGCATTCCATACAGAAATGATCATATCACATGTTCTGTTTTAAAAAATAACTACACATCACTGTTAATTGATAGTTCTTGACTTGGGAAGGTGGATTTGACAGAACTTTAGGAGACAAGGGAAGACTTCCTTGCTCCCAAAGTCTGCTTTCAGCAAGCTTCCATGGCACATAATGATTTACGTGGTAGTCTGAATGAGAATGTCCCTATAGGCGCAGGTGTTTTAACACATGGTCCCTGCTTAGTGGCTCTATTTGCAAAGGCATAGGAGGTGTGACCTTGTTGGAAGAAGTATGTCACTAAGGGTTGGCTTTGAAATTTTAGAGATTCTTGTTATTTCTACTTGCTTTCTCTACTTAATGATTCTCAGAATCTTTCTCTAGCCACCATGTCTACTGTCTCTGCCCTGACATTATGAGTACCAACCCCCTGGAACCATAAGCCAAAATAAACTCTTTCTTCTATAAATGGCCTTAGTCATGGTGTTTTTATCACAGTAACAAAAAACTAACTAAACTTACAGTATAATGTCTGTTTTGAATTCTTATAGCAAGGCGAGGAGATCAAAGCAATGATAAGCATTTAGAAGACAGACCTCATAATTTTAAAACAGCATAAAGCTACATTTGTCAATGTGCTATGATATGGGCATATCTGCAGACCCAGACACACAGATCAATAGATCTGAATAGAGAGTTGTGAACTAACCTCACACAGCCCTAAAGGGGCTGTGACTATACAAGAGAGCAATGGCATGCTCACACAGAGAACGAACTCAGATCCTTATGCCACTACACAAAACTTACTCAATATAGAGTATGGATGTAAATATAAAAACTACAATTGTTAAAATATATCTTAGAAAAATAACAGCAATAAATCTTTTTGATCTTAGACTAAAACACATTCTTTGTTATGAGCCAGAACATATGAAGAAACAAAAGGAGGAATTATATTTTTGTCACACTTAAAGACTTTCGTGTATTAATAGATACTAGAAATGAGCATGGAACATTGAATCAGTGGGTAACAGTCTGTATTGCTTTCCTAGAGGCCTGGGCTTTGGTTCCCAGTCCCTCTTCTAGCCTTTGAAAGCATCTGTACATAAAGCCCAGACATATAAATTCAGCACAATTAAAAATAAAATAAAATTTAGAAAAAGTACTATTAAGACAGTGAAGGCCTGTGACATGTCTTGGCAGAAAAAGACATCTATTTCCCTGACTGCAGATCTCCCTCCACATATTGGCCTCTGACTCTGCTCACACTCAGTGGTACTGATGCACTTTGGCCATCTATAAGGTGGGGCTGCATGTTGTTTGTTAATAGAGATGCATATCACTGACTTCTATATGTTGACTTAATATTGCTGAATTAAGATAAATTCCTCTTGGCCATGGCATGTGATATATTTTTATTATTTATGTGTGTGTGCATCTGTATGCGTGTGTGGGGGGAGGGCACATTCAAATATTCTATAAAATCAACCAGCCAAACTAAAGACTCTTAAAAATAGCCTTTAACCTGAGAAGTTGGCTAGGTGAAAATTGACTATGATGTGTTTCCTATTTCTGATATTCCAGATGATTTTATTCAATATAAAATATATCACCACATATGACTGCATATGGAAGTCAGACGAGGGCATCAGAGCCCCTGGACCTGGAGTCACAAGTGGTTGTGTACCACTTGATATGGGACTGAGAGTTGAACTTGGATCTTCTGTGACCTTAGCACCAGAGCCATCTGTCCAGCCCCTGAAATGTCTTTATACGTTACTGTGTCAATTGCCCCTAGCTCTCTGTGCATCTAGCCTCACAAGGAAGGCTGGTCTGCAGTTTGTATTTCCCCTGGTAGTGTCTACCGCCTGTTAACAAAGATATCAAGTTAATCCAGTTACACGTTGGTCTAATGACTAAACCCCTTGTCTGAATTCTGTCTCTAACTCTTGTTCCCCTCATTGTCACACCTACTCACTCTGCCACCTTGAAGTCTAATACTTGTGCAGTTGGCTTACTCAGGACTGGAACACTGCTGTTTCTGCACCTGCTCATGAGTATCTCAAGTGATGATGATGGAGCAAATAGCATAACCAGATATCTATGGTTCCTGTGTTGTCCTGTGTTACTTCCACATGAATCTTACAAGCAAAGTCTGCCTTTCTCGCCACTGTGGGAAGTCCACCTCACACCCCACTTTATCCACAAATGTGGAGATAAGAAAATACTAAAATAAAATATAAGGCCCTTCTATCCCTGAGGCTCCCAAGCAACTCTGTCTCAGCCAGTCCACAGGCCATTGGAGTGAACTCAATATTTTCAGGGGACTGCTGTGGAATCCACTATGTTTTTTCTTACCTGGGAAAATTTTGTCTCTGGATCCATCAATATTTAACTCCATCAGTGTTATTTAATAACTAATTTCCCCGTGGTTCATGGTCATCATGTGTTGCTTGAACATTTTCATTCATCCTGTCTCTAACACCCAGGAATACCATGGAATATGCTAAATTATTTCTAATGTCACTCCCTTTGATTTCAAGATAAATAAGCAAGGGCACAATTTTAATGTGTCATTTTTATCAAGTCAACAACTATATTAAAATTTAAAGCACATAGAATGGATATTTTTTTATTTAAAACAAACTCTACAATGGTAAGGATAAATTGTACAGTCAATAGCCACTTAGGAAAAAAAATCCCATAGTAAAACTTCCCATTTTAATACATTTGTGACTGGATTTCTGACAGCATCCATACCTGGTGTCAGCAGTATGACTGAGGTGACGATCAGGGAGCAGATGACCAGGATGACGAGCAGAGCGATTGCAATTCCTTTCCAGTTTCTCTGTGGAGGGTTACTCCCCACCAGCTCCTAAAACAACCACAGGAGAGAGAATCCGGTGAGCATTGACAAGGTGGGCAGGCCAAATTAACAGCTGCCATTTCATTCATGACACAGGACAGGGTCAGAAGCATCTGCCAACTTTCAGACTGCTACTAGCTGCTCGCCAGCTCTCCTTCCTGCAGCACCCGGAGGACCTGCTCTGTCCTCCCCCATGGCAGGGAAAGATTGTCTCCACAATTAATATGACATGATTGCATGTTTTTAAGAACACCACCCTCCTTGCAAAATACCTGATTCAACTAAATTAACCCACCGGCTGGCCTGGAGCCTCTCTGTCAAAGCTCCATGGAGTCTCTGTGGAATCTCACTCAGACGTGATGAACACTGCCAAACCCACAAACCCAAGTCTTCTCTTTTGCCTTTCCCTCTTTATGTCCACACTAATAACTTTGACCAGTAGCTACCATGCTTGAATATGTAGTTAGCACACACTGTGTGACATCTTCTGTGTGTGTCATGGATCTTGAGCCTGGTATTCCTTCTACAGCTCTGTTAGCAAGCTTCAGCATCCCTCAGGTCTCACTTCCCTGGGTCTCTCACATATCCTATTCTGTCAGCATCCTTCATGGAACAAAGTGTGTGTGTGTGTACGTGTGTGTGTGTGTGTGTGTGTGTGTGTGTGTGTGTATGTGTGTATGGTGTTTACACAGGTGCATGGTGGGAGGGATGCCTGGAGATATCACTGTAATGTCAACAGATGAACAAATCTAACAACTGAACAGGCTGATGGCATAATGAGACTAAACTTCAGTTTCCTTCAGATTAGAGTAGTCATATCATTATAATTCCCACTGAAATTCCTTCAAAAACAAGTGCGGCATTACTAATATCTAATAATAAATACTGCATAGAACAGTTAAACAGAAACAATTATCATTAATTCTACAGAAAGATCTATACAGAAACAAAGGACACATGACCCCAGTGAAGCTATATATGACAGTAATATGAGAATATTGCATTTTATAATGATCATCATTTCAACCCATAATAAATAAATAAGACAAAGTAGGAGAGAGATGGTCTCTAAGTAGATACAGTGTATAAATACATCTTCATCCACAACTAGATGTTCATCAGAAGGTATAAAATGGTTACAAACCAATAAGCAGGCAACATTTGATTAGCCATGTGCCTTGTCTGGCTCAGACATAGCCACAATATGATATCAAGTCATGGCTGTAACTTAAGAGACTGTCAGGAGATCAGCTATTGCTTTGCAATTTATCACCAGCACTGCTAAATAATGCAGTGACATCTCATGTACAATAAGTGAACTACGAAGTGAGTGAAGAAAGGGAAGAGTTTCCCATTGCCTGCCAAGTTCCAACATGGGAAGTTGGGGTTTTGGCTTTTGCAGGAAGGGAAGGATAGAGCAGCTTTAGGGCATTTGGAGGCCAGCATTCACCAAGCTGCAGACAGCTATGAATGTTTCAGATACACACATTTCACACACTTGCCTCACGTGATCAACACATAGCTTCACAGACAGCAGAGGTGAGAGAAGATGAACTCCTAGCAAACAAAGGCATCTCTGCAATGGAAGACCCAGGCACTGGGGGCTGGGATACAGGAGGAGGCAGGTGTGCGGCAGAAGGTGCAGTCATGGCATGGGTATAACCTGCTGGTCACGATGGAACAGTGGGTGGTCCTATGTTTTATTTTTGTTGCTGAAAGCAGAGGGGTCAACCAGATGGCCCTCTCACCAGGGAGTAGGAAATACATTCAGCACTCTCCTTTATGACAATCTATCTTTCAGGTCCCTCTATCAGGCCCTTTTTAGAAGCATGCAGGTACTATAGGACTCTGTCTCCTCAAATAAACAAAACAAAAACAAACCAAGGTTAGGCAATGAATAGTTTTAAATGTTTGTAAAGGGTATTCATAGGACAGCAGCTCCTTGGGATGGCCAGTAAGTAGCCTATCTTGCTTCAAGGCCAATTCTGACACTATCCAGCAACCCCTCCCACCCATGTTCTCCACCCTCAGCACTATGTGTCTTATAGGTACTTCTGCATGGCTTTGCTAGTTTTGAGTGTGAGTGTAAGGGATGTAGCCATGAAGTACCAGTGAAGGCTGGATTCGAGGGAACAATTCTAAGACACTTCAAATGAATGACCAATTCAAGGAGACTGGGGTGTATTTGTGTGTGTGAAAACCTGGTCTTGCCCTCTATAAAACCTCTGCTGATCAACCAGACTTTCTTTATGTTTTTCTCCCAGATTTGGAAGACTGTCAGTTTATCTCAGGGAAAGAAGATGGGTAGGTACTTCCCAGGACCATCAGGCAATGCTCTCAAGGCCCCTCCTACCCTGACCTCTACCCACTGTCTTGAAACCCTGGCCTACACACAACTTGAGGGAAGAAAAGAGCTTGTTCATTTGGCTTACACTTCCGGGTCATAGTCTATCAGTGAGAAAAGTTAGGGCAGAAGCTCAAACAAGAACATAAAGCAGAAACCATGGAGGGACACAACTTGGGCCTTCTCAGGTTCCTGTTTAGTTAGCTTTCTGACGCAGTTCAGGATGACCACCTTATCCAAGATGGACCGAGACCTACCATATCAGTCAACAACCAAGATTCTTTCTGACAGACATGCCCATGGGCCAATCTAACCTTGCTTATCTCTCTGTGTAGACTACCTTCTCAGGTGACTTCAAGCTTTATCAAGTTGACAACTGTGTTTTCCCTACCAGCTCCTGTGGCTTTTGATGCTGTCTGTGCTTCACTCACCCCTTTTCACATATACTTAGAAACTTCTCAATTTGACTACTTCATATAATGTGATTTCATATTACTGACTGAGAGCACCGAGTTGGGCATCTTATCTCCTCCCACCCACACCCAAGCCTGGAATACAGTCCAGAAAGGCTGTGATCAGCAAATGAGTTGTGACTCTAGTGAAAAATAAAAGAAGGAAAATTATGGACTCTCATAGTTCTCAATATTTCCTTTTGATTTTTTTTGTGCCTATATATTCAACTAGAGCTCAGAGCTTAGATTAGTTCAGGCTGCAAAGCTACACTGGCTGTAACTGCTCTGTTCTCTTAAGAATCAACCCCAGACTCAGACTCCATCGAGGAAAGCAGTTGAGTGCCCTGCTCAGACATCGTCAGAGAAGCTTCTCCTGCTGCAGTTGGGAACAAATTCAGAGACTCACAGTCAGACACTATGCAGAGTGAGGGCTCTTGATACACTTAGCCCTAAATGTGATGTCTCCAGGAAATCCCTCTCTCCGGAGGCTCAGCAAACCCCATAGAATAGGTGGCAGAGTGTAAGAGCCAGAGAGGATAGACAACACCATGAAAACAAAGCCCTCTAAATCAACAAGATCAACATATATATGAGCTCATAGAGACTGAAGCAGCATAGACAGGGCTGCACAGGGCTGCATGAGGTCCTCTGTGTATAGTTATGGCTTCCTGTTAAGTGTTCTTACAGGGCTCCTGAGTGTGTGAACAAACGGGTCTGGGTCTCTGATTCCTGTGTCTTCTTTCAAGCTCCTTTCCTTCTATTTGTTTGTCTTGTCCAACTCCAATGCATTAGTTTTTATTTTATCATATTGCATTTTATTATTAACACTTAAAGCCTGTTTGTTTTCCAGTGGGAGGCAGACAGGATGTAGATCTGGTAGGAAGGGAGGTGGAGAGGAACTAGGAGAAGTAGAGGGAGGAAAAATAATAATCAGGGTGTGAGAAAAAAATCTATTTTCAATAAAAGGAAGAAAAAATGCCGAATCAACACCAGTCAGTTATTCTTCCCTCTGAAGCTCAGTCTGGCTTGGATCCATGTTGATACAATGCTTTAAGAGCAACAGGCTCTTCCTTAGACCTGTCAATCAAAGTCCTGTGATTGCACTAGCTCAGAAGAAAATCTACATCACGCTACACACAGGAGATTCCTCTACAAAACGCAGCTGTGGAAGTTGATGAAAGATCTTAAATTCCAGCAGTGGTACATTCTCCTCCAGGGGTGTGGCAGCCGTGTCACATGAAAGCCAACAAACAGGTCAATGGGAGACGAGTTTCTGTACTGGGAATTTTTGACAGGTTCAGTATGTGAGTTCTCAGTATCAAAAGTCCTCACAGGTTCTCAAAAAAAAATTAGTAACAACTGGGGCTCAAAAGCAAGAAACATGAGCTACTCAAGGACAGTAGCTAAAGTCATGAGGTTAGATTTAGAAGGAGCAACACCAGCTATCATCTTCCAGGGCTGAATCACTGTCCTGAGAAAAATTCCCTCTAGATAGCTGGACATGGTGGTTAAACTTGTAATTCCAGCACTTGGGGAGCTAGGGCAGGAGGTTAATCACAAGTTCAAAGTCAGTCTGGGCTGAGTGAGATCTCATGGAAAAGTCAAAGGGGGAAAGAGGAAGAGAAGAGGGCGGAATGGAAGAGAGAGAGAGAGAGAGAGAGAGGGAGAGGGAGAGGGAGAGGGAGAGGGAGAGGGAGAGGGAGAGGGAGAGGGAGAGGGAGAGGGAGAGGGAGAGGTGGAATGTGACTTCAAGAATAATTCTTCATAATTCCTCCTCCTGCCTGTGGGTCCCAGAGCCCCATTCTGCTCTGCAAAACAGCTCCTTTCCTCCTCGGTTCTGGACAAGGCCTTTGCTGTGTCTGACTTCATCTGTCAGAGAATTTGAAGCATTAAAACATCCTCTAGGAGATGGGAATGTGAAGAGTGAGAGCTGGGCACTAGCTAGGGATTCAGAAGGAAAGAAAACAGGCCTCCCGGATGACAGAGTGAAGAGAGGCTGATGAGGAGAAGCTGAGGTCAGAGGGGAAGTTGAGAGCAGGCTAGCCCTCCTGCCTCCTTATTCCAGGACTCTGTTTACTCCTTATTAAGTGAATTCTTTCCCTTCAGAATTAAAAATTTTCTAGCCACTTTTTCTAAATCGCTTTTGTTCTCTTCACTTGAACTAGGCAAAGTGCTGGAGTAGGTCAGTGGCTACTCATGGGAGAGGCACAAGGTTGTCCTATCCCAAGTGGTCAGCCCTGGATGCACGGACATAAAAACAAAGCTAAATGGACTAAGTAATAACACGCCCAGTAATAACACGCCCAGTAATAACACGCCCAGTAATAACAATAAAGAAGAGGGTGGGAACATGAGAGGGGCTGGGTGGATGGAGAAGAGCTGAAGTGACGTAGATGTGGTGCTCACATATAAAGCTCTCAAAAAGTATATCACATTACAACACAATATAGTAGTTTGGTTTGTTTTCAGCAAATTGAAGACAGAGAAGCTAACAAAGTTGCAGTTGAAGAGGCCAGCAGATGTCCTGTAGAAGTCACACTGGGAAAAGTCACATTTGCTAAGCACATACTCTCAGTCTAGGTCACCTACTGACCAAGCCTTCTCTCAGAAACTTGGTTAGAGATGCAATTGTTCACTTGGCTTAGAAATATTTTATATTATTTTTTTGGGACATTGTCTCTCAATATAACCCCCACTGTTCTGAAGCTCACCATGTTGACCAGGTTAGTCTTGAACTCAGATATATATGCCTGCCTCTGCATCCCAAGTGTTGGGATTAAAGGTGTGTACTATATGCCTGGATATTGGCTTAGTATTTTTACCTAAATAATTTTCTAAGTTTTAAAAACAATATTCTTTGGAAAGAGCAGCAATCTAGCTGTGGTTGTTTGAAAGAAAATGGATTCTAAAGAAAGTGGTACTATTAGGAGGTATGGCCTTGTGGAGTAGGTGTGCTCTTGTTGGAGGAAGTGTGCCACTGTGGAGGTGGGCACTGAGGACTCATATGCTCAAGATAACATCCAGTGTCTCAGACCACTTCTTGTTGCCTATTATATCAAGATGTACCTGGCATCATATCTTCCTGTATGTTCCCTGCTATGACAATAATGGACTAAATCTCTGAAACTTTAAGCCACTATCTCAAATAAATGTTTTCTTTTATAAGAGTTTCCATGGCCATGTTATCTATTCACAGCAATAGAAGTCCTAACTAAAACACGAGGTAGGGACAGTTATTCTTTCCAGTAAAAGCTCAGATGGTGTTTAGCAATCTCAGACCCTCTAGAGCCCTGCCGTCTTCTCTGCCTATGCATTACTATCATGGAGACTTCCCTGAGCAGAGGCAAAGCCCAGCTCCAGGGCAGGTAAAGAATGACACACAGGAGATCCAGCTATTTTCAGTACCTTTGTGAAACTTCGGGTATCAATTTACCAAGAAGGAAGTATAGTGATTTGCCTACAGTGGTGGGAAGGGCTCTAGGCAGATCCATAGCAAATAGCTTTTGGTCTGACATCATCCAAGCCGTAGAAAGACATCCAGCCTGTGTGACATGAAATGGGAAGGGGAATGCTAAGGGCCGTACAAGTAAGGAGACAAGGTGGGGGTGGAGGGTTGGGGGATGGATGGGAAGGGACCTATCAAAACTAAGGATGCATAAAAATTCCTTGAGGAAACCTGTTATTTTGTAAATTAATTTAAAAATAAGAAAGGCATTTAACAGTGGAAAATATATTAGACACATGAACATAATGTGATACTCTCATTTTTCCATTTTCAAGTATGTATGCATTTGAGTGTGTGTGTGATGCACATGTGTACATAGGTAGGTGAGAGTGCCCATCTGTGCCCATGAATGTGGAAGCCAGAGACTGATGTCAGGAACCATCCTCTATTGATCTTTTACTCTATTCATTGAAGCAGAGTTGCTTAGATTGAACCCAGAGCTCATCAATATGGCTAGTCTTCCAGTTAGCTTGCTCTGGAGCTCCAGTTTCCACCTTCTGATGCTGGCATTGCAGATGGCCTACCATGCTCACACAAGTCCTGGGGTTCTAAACTCCAGCCTTGAGGTTTGCATGGCAAATGTTTAAACCACTGGACTATCTCACTAGCTCTTTATTAATGCTCATAATATCTTAATTATATCTACTGTCTTAATCTATCTAGTCTACCATGTAATCTATAGTGTTCAGAGTCACTGGTTCAGGGATTTGAATACTGACATCTTGGTGGATCTGAGGGGTTGATTTGACTACCACAGCAGTTTATTCAATGGTATTTAGAGCAATTCAGTAATCAAAGAATAGTCCACTGATGCATGCACAGCATGGGTGAGCCTAGAAAATACAAGCTCAAGTGAAATAATCAGGTACTAAGGAATATGTCACCAATGACTGATTCCATCAATATAAAAGCTCAAACTGGGAAAACTTACTAGTCAACTAAATCAATGAAGATAAGGTAAAGAGTGGCATTTTATCAAGCAGAGGACACATGGTATATTGGGCATGTACTTGATACTGGGGGCGGCTGGGCACAGTCATAGATGATGAAGCCCTAGGATCAGCCTCAGACAATGGCAGCCTCACAGATATTCTCCTCCTTTTTATATTTCACCTCAATCTCAATGGGAAGTTGCTGGAAGATTTCTTAAGCCATCCTCAGCAACTTCTGGGAGTTGGACATCAGTTAATGATTCCCTTTGTTCATTGACATCAAAAAGAGATGTGCTGATGCCACAGAGATGCCAGAGAAGCCAGCAGATGCAGAGGACAACAATGCTGCTCTGAGAAAAGGTACCGAGTGCATGGCTGAACAGGATAAGAATCATGGATTAGTTTAAGAGCAAGACCCAGATGCCAGAGTCATAGGCTGATCAGCATACAATTAAAAAAAACCCAACAAAACCAAAAAGAGATGTACAGGTTGGGGTTTTCCCCATGTTACACTGTGGGAAATACTAGGCCAGTGACAAAGGAGAAGAAAGGAGGAAATGAGAGATGATTGAGAAATAAGGGAAACAGGAACATCAGACCCAGGAGAGGGCTCACAAGAGAGAAAATGTCTAAAAAAGGATGTGGAAAGAGGTGGTATCAGGAGAGGAGCAAGGTAGGTTTATAGTAGCAAGCTAGCAGAAGTCATTTATATTGTGTATTTTCAAATAATTCCTACCTGCAACCAGGAAAAATTCCAAAAAATGCCAAAAAGCCAAATTAAAGTTATCTGGAAGCTGTATGTGTCAGGATTATTTCTTAAGTTTAGAACATTCTTGTTTATTTCAGCTCTCAGACAAGCTGAAAGTTTTGTTTTGTTTAATGACCTGATGTCTTTACTCAGCTTTAGCGAGTTTGAGGACACCTTTCTTTCTGCTGTATGTAAATGGCTTTTTAAAAATCAAACACAGCTTCAGATATTTTAAGGAAATTTGAGGCATGAGCATCAACACAGCACATAAAACACGAATGGGAAAGCAGGTGTTTTGGCTTGACCTCAAACTCTGTGGAAAAAATGAAAGGAAGTTGCCAGAGACTGAAGTGAAGCAAACAGTGATTATTTTCTTAGAGATTTGGGCCTATAAAAAAGGCCATGATAATTAGTGTACTTATTTGGATCAAGGTGGAACATAATTAATGCTTTCATGTATATCATCTTTGGATAATCTGAAGGTCTGGAGACAAGAGAAATAAGGTATGTCCAGATACAGGATTTAAAAAGTCTCACATATTTTTCAACATGATGCTATGGAAGTAAGGTTACAAGCTGCTAGATGTCCATGTGGGACCCAGACTCAGAGGTCCTTTAAGACTGACTGAACAGGGGTTCTTAGTCTGCAGCTGGTCATGCAGGATGTAGGGTGCTCAGGTGATATAAATGTTGCTTCTAGAGCCAGTCTCCACTAGTGGCATAAACCTCCATTGCCCAGTACCTCACAAATGCAGGAAAGTAAAAGTGTATGCTGATGATCTTTCAAAAGTAAAACCCACCCTACAATAGTTAGAACAATTTGGAAAGTTGTCAGCGCAGAAGCAAGATTCTTGCTAGCAGCCCGAGGGCACCAATGGCAAGCCAAGCCCTTGCCTGGCTTCCCAGGGCTACAGCCCCAGGATATTCTTCTTTAGAACACTTTTCCTGGGAATATTCTTCTTCAGGGCACCAATCAATGGGCCACTCTTCCATGGGATACCTTTGCTCTAGTAGGTTTTATCTTTACTACCTCAGAATGAGTGACATGCTTGTCTGAGAATCACAAGAGAGGCCCACTCTGCAACTTCACACATTTAGGCAAAACATAAACTTTAATAAACAGGTTTCTCATGCAGATGACTGTGTGGCTAGACTTGTGCGTCTCATAAAATAAAAAGGCAGCAGCAGCAGCAGCAGCAGCAATAAAACTAGCATGTTGTATGGCTGCTGCAAGGCCATTCATCTTGCTGTGACAGAACAGGTCCTGAGACATTCTTCCTTCTGAAAGAGGACACGGGGATGCGTGCTTCCTTCCTAATCCACAGGTAGGATGAAGGAAAGAGAAAACCACTGCTAAAAGGTCCTCTTAGTGTCCTGTTGGTCCATGCATTCCAGGAGGTTGGAACATGCAGCAAGCAACATGCTTTGAATTACTGAAGGTTAGAACTGCTTGAGTTGAGCAGTTATGACAGGCCACCACACAAGTGAAAATGATCCCAATAGTCACTGCCAGGTGGAAGAAATGACATGTATGAAATGAGAGATCGTTATGTTCAGTAAAAGTTTAGGAAGATGAATGTCACAAGCTTTCTATTGTCTACAGAATTACTTGAATCATAGGACACAGAGAAATCAGGCTGGTGCTGACCTGGAAGCTCTATTTCTACTGGCTAGCTTTCATGGTGCTGGAAGGTGCTATGCACACTTCTAGGGAAAAAAATAATCACCAATATTACCCAGGTATGAATCCTGTGAGCTACAGTAACAACCAGACTGGTAACACACATGGCATGAATGTCAAGGGAGTTACCAATGACTTTCTGATTGGATTTAAAGCCTGTTACACAATATGAAACCCATACCTCACACCATCATCAGGGCCAGAACCTGTGTCTAGACAGTTAATAGGCCCTAGAGGAGAACCTAATACTTTCATTTTGCTAAACAGATATAGCATTAAACTGACTCCTATTGACCTATCATTATAGAATAATGCATCCCTCTTCATCAGAAAAGTTTCCTTCTTTAGTAGATGGTGACTGTCACAGAGACCCATGACCAGACACATTTCATAGCATAAGAGATGGTGGGGTGCTCATTTCTAAATGAGACATTTATATAACACCCCTCCCCCTAAATCAGGAGAATCATCATGGAAGAAGGGACAGAAAAGTTGTAAGAACCAGAGGTGGTGAATGAATATAAGGAAATTGCATTTTTGATGCAACAGGGTAGTTGCACATATGAATTTAGCAGCTATGACAGCAACACCCTAGTGGAAAGCCCCACACCCTAAAATACATGAGCAGCACAAATTGTACTTGATATTTTTTCTGAGGATTCATATTTTCTTGTGTAGAGAAGGGGTTGTGAATCTGGGAAGAGAATTATTATAATTAAAATGTATTGTCAAAACTCTCATAGAAATAAAAATTTCAATTAAAGAAAGAAAAAATATGAAAGTATATAGAATATAAGTTTGGGAAAGAAAGGGTCTGAGGTAAGGAAAAAATAGATGCTAATATAAAGGAAAGTGAAATCAAATATAGAATCTGCATTTAAATATAAGCATCATTCATGGAATGAGAAGGTACCACAGAGGGGTGATGGGTACATAAAGACAATTATAAACACATATAAAGCTTTAGAAAGAAGCTTATTATTTTGTATACTTACTAAAAATTTTTAGCCCAAAAAGTGAAATAGCAATATTATATAAGCTATCTTCAAGGGAATTATTAGATAAGAATGTTAAGATACCAGCCAAGTGAGTTCATGGAATTCTTCAGAATTTAAGCGCTTAAGCTAACCTGATTTAGCATTGCCTCTGACTAATTCAGTAGAGACACCACACTGACTATCATTCAGGCTATTTCTTGGAATGACACAGATGACTGATTTATTCAGGACACAGCCTTGCCATCCCCATACTTTTCTTCCAAGAGAAAAGGAGGGTTGAGAAGCCAAGGATCTGGTCCTGTCAGGACTGAGTTTCTCGCCTTGGCTTGGAATAAGTCCAGGGGCAGATGGGCCTGGCCTGGAATTACAGAACCAAGCAGAGGTAGCTGGAGATGGCCCTGCATGGTTGGCAGACACCAGGAGAAGGAGGTCTTTAATACCAGTCCCAAGGAATCCAGTTAAAAACTAAGACAAATAGAGCCTGGCATTTGCTCTGATGATGGAGGCTTTCTGAGAATGAGCTTGGCTGTCCAACTTGGAGTATTTCTCTGTGGTCTCTTCAAAACTGGACAGTTTCACAGAGCTGTGCAGGGGAAGGGGGAAGAGAAGGAATAGCAGGAAATGGCATGCTGTATGGGCACGAGAGGCTTCCTGTGGTGTGATCAGCTGGCTCTGTTGAGCAATTAATCTTAGAGGAGGGAAAGGGATTCCCAGTTGCCAACTCATGGTTCTGAATAGATCCCCTTGGCAATTAACCTCAGGACACCTTGCTCTCCTGGATGCACGTCTTGGCTTCTGTCATCTTCTAAACATCCCACCAACTCATAGACAAATCCTACCTGCTCTTTATGACTTATGCCAAGTATCCCTGCTCCCATGCATCCTGTCACCTGCATCTCTGAGCTTCAGCTGTCTGTCTTCCCTCCTTTATTCCAGGAATCTGTGATCTAATCCTTCTCAAATATCTCATCTTTTCATTTAGAGAAAAGCTGATATCCATGCTTAACATAAGTGTGTGAGTGTGAGGCTCACTGTCCCTAGCCTTTCAGTGCCCCCACCTCAGTGTCCACATGCTCCTAGTGTCCCCCTTTCAGTGTCACCATCCTTTAAGTGTCCACATTTTCTCAATGTCTCCAGCCTCTCAGTGCTTCTGAGCCATAGCACACTTATGATGCGTGGTTCTTGCCTCCTGAATCAAATGCAATTAATTTAACTTGGAGAAAAGAAGGCTCTGATAACACTGGGCTGAGTGTCACATGTCCCTGAATTTATCTAATCACATGACTGCTAAGATAACTTATATTTAACTAATTGATGCTCATTGAACATTGAGTAGGTAGTGACACAAGCATCGGGCAGGGGGTGGCAGAGGATTAAACAGAGAATAAAAGAGTGTGCAGAACAGGACAGTGTGGCACAGTAGTCAATATTCTATAGCACTGTTCATGTGATGCCATGTGAAGTTACAGTGTTTCATAGCTCTGTTGTGCCCTGGTGAATGCACTGTGGTCTGAATGCATACATCCCTCTTCAATTCATGTGTAGAGACCCTGACCAACAAAGTAACCTGATGGGGTATGTGAGGGTGGTGCCCATGCAAATGAGAACAGTCACTTGTAAGGTTGAAAGTAAGATATCACTGTATGCTGTCCACCAGATGAGGGCAAATGAAAAGACAGAGGCCTACAGGACAGGAAGAGTCTCAGAAGAGCTGCCCAGGCCTAACCTTGGGATTCTAGCTTCCATGTCTGTGGAAAAAGTTGCCTAGCCTGCAGACTGCAGCTTTATCAGCAGACTGCCTAGAAAGTTAAAGGAACTGTGAACATGGGCAGAGTCTCTGCTCTGAGCCTCCACAGTGTCCTGCATCATTAAGCTGACACAGTATCACTATGCTGCCAGCTTGCATATAATGCAGATGTGGCATCTTGGTTAGAATCTATAGTTCCAAATGGCCTGAGGCTGGTGGTGACAGAAGATGTCACCCTGCAAGAATGACAGCCAATAGCCCAGGGCAAGAAGCTCAGACATTGAATTCTGGGGCTAGAAAAGTGTGGGAACAACCATTTGACTTGGTGACAGTGGCTCGTCATCTGTGGCTCCACTTTGGAAGATCAGAAAGGCTTCCAGTGGTCTAGCAAACACACAACACCAACAAGAGTGCACAATGCCATGGAAACAATTTAAGTATCTGAGTTTATTAACTGAAGCATGGTCCAGATGGTTCATAACAGGCAGGCCTGACTCCCCTGGCTACTGGGGTCACAGCCACCCACTACCTAGTCATCTAGTTCAGGCTCATCCACACATGTGGGCACAATGTACCCAGGAATTTTGTAAATAAATAAATAAATAAATAAATAAATAAATAAATAAATAAATACATAAATACATAAATTAAAAATACACCAAAGTATAAACAGGATATCATCTTTGAGATGGCAGCTCACAGGTTTCTACATACCCAACAATGACAATTTCATATCTTTCTAGTTACACTTGTGTGACCCCCCCATATCTGATTATAATATCTAGTTGCTTCTTACCACCAAGTTCTTTGATGTGTTACTTACTAGATGGAATTGTGCCATACGACCATTCCCTAAGAAGATGCTTTGTAGTGTCAGATGCTGATTCTTAACCACCCCAGCACACTGTAGACGAAGGCCAGAGACTTCTCTAGACACACTTGTTTCCTTACATGGAGAGCTGACACGGAAGTTGAGCTGTAACTGACATGAGTTCCTGGACAGCTGCCATTGTCTTGTTTTGTGGCTAGATGTCTCCAGCAGAGGGGATTTTCAGAGCCGTGACACTGAAGCTCTTAGTTGCTCACACTGGTTCCAACTCAAAATGAACCCAGAATTCTCCTCACTTGCATGAAACAAAACTCAGATGGTTTCTATCATCTAGCTGAGAAACTGGAGCTCACAGACTGGGGGATTTTTTTTTCTCAAGGTCACACTGATGTAAATGAATAGAAGGAACTTGAGTTCTAAGCCAGACACCCCTCAACCTCAGCATGCCCCGAGAAGCTGACATACCTGAGAACTTAACTTTTCTCATTTTTAACACACAGTGTTCCTCTGTACTATTGAAAGGCCGCATTCCATGCTAAGGAGTAGCTCAGAAGACGTATCAATTCAGGCTGACTTCTTAACCCTTGAGGCCAATGCCTCCAATTGATTTCTGACTCCTCTAGGTTTCTTTATAGCAGCACTGAAGTATTTCATAGAATTCCATGAGGAATTTTCAGGTCAATTTTCAACCAACGTCTCTCAACAGAAGCATTGCCAGATTTTAACTTGTATTTTCATGTCAGGCCCACCATATATATATATATTTTTTCTGAATTAGGAACACAGAGGTTTCCACTCATCTTGGTCTCTTTGAAAAGACGTCAATAGGCTATGGGATTAATATGAATCTCAAGATATGCTGATGACTTAATGAAGTTATGGTCACTGACTCCAAACTTACATGTCACTCCTGCCTAAGGTCTGTCTCTTATGTGACAATATGTGGCTTGCTCTTGGGCAAGGTCCCTTAGGAGCCAGACTTAAAAAAAAAGAGTTGGCTGTTTCTGGTTGGCCCAGAAATTCTAGTGTCTGAAAGCCACTCTAAGGTCACTGAAGTATAACCCTATCATGGTTACAGGAATTTCTAAAAAGAGTCCCCCTTTCTGAGCAATTTATAGACAGGAGCCATTCATGTATAAGCCACCTGAGAAGTGAATGGCACATAGCATAATAAAAATGTGAACTAAGCTAAGCAATCCCAGTGTCTTGGATTCTCAGTGGTTAGATCATCTATTTGCAAGCAATTGGACCAGAGTTTGGATCCTCAGAGCCCACATAAACACCAGGTGAGCATGGTAGTCTGCCTTTATTTCCAGCCTCACCTCGGAAGGTAGTGATGGGATTCCTGGAGCAAGCTGGCTAGCTAGACACACTATCCATATTCGTAAGCTCTGGGTTCAGTTGAGAAACCCTTTCTAAATGAAAAGGGTGAAGAATGAGAAAGACAGACAGGTGACATCAACCTTGTCTCCGCATGTGCCGCACACAGGAACCCCCACAAGAAGGGGTGGACCTGGGAGGAGTGTTGGGAGGGCTGAGGGTCAAAATACGTTATAATTATGTATGCACTCCTCAAATAATTAATAAAATATTAAAATAAAAGTTTAAAGGTTTCAGGACTTCTTCCCTCCCACTGAGCTATCTTGCCCAGTCTTAATAGGAAAGGACATGCCTAGTCTTACTGCAACTTGATACACTGTGGCTGGCTGATATACATGGGAGGCCTGCCCTTTCCTGAAAAGAATAGAAGAGGACTGGATGATGGTGGAGGGGAAGAGGAGGGGTTGGGGAGGGACAAAGAGGAGAGGAGGAAGGGAGGGGAAATTGATAAGGCCAGAAAAATTAATTAATTAACTAATTAATTAAAATTTACAAAGCAAAAGAAATTTCCTTTCTCCATCCATGGCTGTAATATAAAAGGTGAAGAAATATATAAAATTTATATTCATATTTGATTGTACCATTCTGTTGTTAATATTATATTTAGAATAGCCCTTGGTTAGAAAATAGCAGGACAGTTATTGTGACCATATTGGTAAGATAACATGGAAAACCAAGTTTGTTTTCCAGAGTACACTCCATTCCATGTACCTACAGTAGCAAGGAGTCAAGTCTAATTCTGAAATAAACTCCGAGTTCTCACAGTAAATGTTTCTTTTAGTGCCACGACATTCAAACACTGCCACTCATTTTAAAGTTCGCACATTTCTCCCCAAACTATACTATAAATAAAAGAGCAAGAGGAAAAGCCCATGGATGCAAAGATACCACATTCCTGATGTGTTGATTCTCTCCGCATCCATTTAGAAACAACATCAGGTTTTTGCAGTGTTCTGGGGATGTACCATCTGAAGCATGTACCTGGGTCAAGCTTAGAGGATGTGGATATTTAGGGCTGCACCACCTGCGTCTGTTTACAGACACTTGTCTGGGATGGCTATCCTGCACTATTTCCAGCTACTTTATGAAGTGGGATCCACTGAGAGAGTGAGAGAGTGGCTTAGTTTCTCTGCAGTGATGTAGAGTGCTTCTCAGGAGAATAAAACAGTCAGAATCTATTTCTAGAAGAAGCCTGAGGTACATTATGACAGTCTGTTAGAATCTAGCTCCTATCTTTTTTTTTTTCCCCTAGAAAAACTGGGAGCCAGTCCTAATGAACCTCACCAACTCATTTCCAAGGCAATGAAGCTGTCTCTAGGTATCATGCCCATCATTTCTGGAGAGCATAAGCTATCCCTCCGGCACTTTACAGGGGGACTTATCTGCATTAATTACACAATAAGGAAATGCTTATGTAATGGCGAAATGATGATCTCTAAATGTGGACCAGGGTTCAAGAGCATTTAGGATAGAAACAAACCAAGTAGAATGTGGCTGAGCTCCATGATCTTCACCTTGGACCAACATGGGTCCTCACATAGGATGTAGAGGTTGAACACATGGCTCTCAACTCACAGACAGAACACAGGAGATTCCTCTACTCCCCTCCCTACCAATGTTAGGAGTAGGCATACCTAAGGTCATGCAGTGACCAAGTGGCATCAGTGACCAAGTGGCATCAGTGACCAAATGGCATCTACTATCCCATTTCCTAATGCTGTTCTTATTTATAAACATCTTATTCATATATGTTGTGATTGAAGGTCAGAACTTGGGGCAAGGGTTTCTTTTTAACCAGAGTCAGTATGGAGAAACCTAAATGGATTCATGTATCTCTTCATTAGAATAAGTGTATTAATCAGTTAACTGTGATAGGCAGACCACTGTCTCACAGAGATGTCTCCACCCTGATCCCCAAATTCTGGAAACACTTGATACGTCATGGAAAAGAAAATTAAGGAGCATGTAAAATTAACATTTCTAATCATCAGGCCTCAAAATATAAAATTAACCTGAAAATTTTATGAGACCAATGAAGTCACAGAGGTGTTGGCTCTTTGCAAAAGCAAGGAGGCTTCAGAATGACACAGCCGACAGCTTCTGGCTCTGAGAAAGAATGTGGGAAGCCTCTGGTAGGGGGAAGATGAGGAGGTAGTTTACTGAGAGCCTCTATGCAGAACCAAGCCTGCATTCCTTGATTTGATCCGAGGGAAACCTACCTCAGACTTGACAGCTTCAGAGCGTAGGCAAGTTAATGCCTGTTCAGTGACAGTTCCAATGATAGGAGGGAACAAACTCATGAGCTTTTGGGATCTACTGGGTTTTATTTCTCCTCTGTGTGTGCACATGTGTGCAGGTACACATGCATGTAAATGTGTATGGATGTTGAGGCCAGGGAGCAGCCTTGGGTGTGGGCACTGCCCCCCCTCTCTCTACACACACACACACACACACACACACACACACACACACACACACACACACACACACACACACACACCTTGACTGAACTGAACAGGGTTTTTTCCTCACCTCCTTAGCATCAAGCTTACAAACATACATCACCACACCTATCCCTTTTTACATGGGACCTGGGGAGTGAATTTAGGTTCTCATATTTCTAAGGTGAGTACTTACCCACTGAGATATCTCCTGGCTCACTTATTAGGTTTTTACCCTCTGTTCATGGACTAAAACTCTACTCAAGGG
The DNA here is from genome assembly GCA_033318265.1 of Phyllotis vaccarum. NCBI lineage: Eukaryota > Metazoa > Chordata > Mammalia > Rodentia > Cricetidae > Phyllotis > Phyllotis vaccarum. The sequence continues at coordinate 73,588,984 of JARWLC010000014.1, read as the reverse complement.
ATGCAAATGTGCTTGGTCTCCACCTGCTGTGAATATGAAGAATGTTTGCCTGTGGTGTATCTGGGTTCTACATCTTCATGCATGACTCAGGATGGGACAGCGTGATGCAGAATATTACTTTTAAAGTCCCTTTGGAGGAGTGGGAACATCTTTTCCCACAGTGCACACTGGTGTGAAAGGCAGTAACAATTTCCTCCCATGGAAAGAGTGTTGAGAGCAGAGGGTCAAAAACCAATTGAAGGTGGAGTCCATGGTAGTGGTGGGGGGGTTCACTGTGACCCTATCTCTGATCCTTTCAGGATTTTTTTTCATAACAAGAGGGACCGGTGTGAAGTTTGTGAAATTCTGACAGCAATTTTGAGTGACTTGTTGATTTGTTTATTGATATAGTAAAGAGAAAATGAACTCACACTCGACAGTTGTATTTAAACTTGGCTTTAAAGAATTCACTGAAAGTTCTCTGTGACAATTAATTTGTACAAGTGATTAAGAGAGGCAGCTTTTAATTTTCCAATTCATTAATCATTGTAGACATGCCTTTTGCCAATAAAGCTGTTCTTTGACAATGTGGTTTATTGTGTTCATTTTTCTCCTTTCTCTAGTTATTGAGAGATGGTAAAAACTCTTCACTAACATAGAATAACAGGTGGTAATAGCCAAACTGTGGCCAGGCTTCTCAGACTCCTTCTCAAGGAGGCCTTCACTCTGGGACCTAAGACTTGAGCACTGAATCCTAGGATGCTCATTTTCTCCATTGGTCTAGCGATTGGCTAGTCCCAGAATCTGTGGCCTGGGGTGACTGGTGGTAGCAGCTTCCCCCTGTTCTACCCCCAGAATGTTCCACAACTCCATAAAACAATGAATAAAGCTCAAAGCTGAGTCTAACACTTTTAACCTCAGCACCAAGGAAGCTGAGGCAGGGGGTTGCTGCCCATTTGATGTCACCTTAGGCTACATACTAAATTCTAGACCAGATTTGATTACAGAGTGAGACTGATGAAAAACTAAAAGAGAGCTGGAGAGACGGCTCTGTGGTTAAAATAGCTGCTGCTCTTGCTATGTTCCTACCACCGATATGGTGGCCAAAGACTGTCTATAACTCCAATTCCAGGGGATTCAATACCAAATTTTGCCTCTGTGGGTATTGTCTACATGTGGTAGATACATACATACATACATACATACATACACATCACGCATGCAAGCACTCACATATAACATAAAATAAAAATACTAATTCTTAAAGTAATTTTAAGGCCTGTCAGTCTTAGTGACACATATCTTTAATCCCTACATACAGGATGAGGTAGGTAGATCTATGTGAGTTCAAAGCCAGCTTGACCTACATAGAAAGCAACTGGGCCAATCAGGGCTATACAGTGAGACCCCATCTCATAAAAGTTAATGACTGATAATTAAAAATACTTGAAAAGGAAACTAAATGAAAATGAAAGGTTCCAGGTAGTATAAAGTTAATTCTTTTTATTTCTCACATAAAAATAATAATCCAAAGCTAAATATATTTCTAACATTTGGGTTTGAATATCTTTCTGTATTTTACTTTAGAAAGTAGCCAAGGCTCGGGAATAAAAGATAGTGCCTCTTAACATAGAGGACCACAAACCATTTGCTACACACAACCCCACTCTAAACATTTCAGTGCTATAATTCAACATGGTTTATCTCAATATCAAAGGTTCCTGCAACATGCAAGAGGCTCCCTAGCAACAGCCTGTGATCTCTGAACAACTGTAGAAAGGGCTGGAGGCAGAGGCATCATACAAGAAGTTGGAGGGAAAAGAATCCCCTGAGAAGCATATGCAGGTGTATTTAAACACACAGAAGACAATGATCGGAGTGAAGGGAGCACAGGGTTAAGATGACCAGGGTGGTGAGGTGACAAAGGACTTCTCCAAAACCCTGCTTCTTCACCCTTGTCAAGAATGTACAAATGTCACTGGTCCCTAACCCACAGAATCGAGTGTTCAAATGCAGATTCTACATGAGCATTGCAGCAAGTGTCTCAGTGTTAAGAGTGACCTACAATCACTCTTTAACTGTTTAAAACCGTTTGAAAACACATCAAGAAACTCAATTTATCCTGAGTTAACCTGTATTTACAGATGATTTTGTGTGCATAGGTAACTTTGGCTTCTGTGGTGCAATCTCTGTAAGATTACTTATACAGATCTAGTTAGCGACTAACACTGGGAAAGGACCACTACCACCAACCTGCAAACATTGAAGAACTGAAGAGTACATCCACGTGCTTTCAAACCCAGACAGGCATGAAGGATGCAACTTCAGTGCTATCTCTGTAACATTTTAACTAAACTCCAGAGACTCTTTTCTTTTAAAAGGTCCTTTAAGCTTTAATGAGAAAGGTAGTGAGAGATGCCCTTGGTGACCTGGAAGGGAATATGTGGTCTTCGAAGTAGCTGATTGGATGAATCTTGCACAAAGCCAGGCAGAGGACATTCTAGTATCTAAATTCCTGCAGACAAGCCTTGTAGAAGTCTCAGTATGCAAAGCTGAACTACAAATCTTCTTGTTGTTTTCATTCATTTATTTCTTTATAAAGAGAAAGAATTGTAGCAATCAGCATGCTTCCCCATGTGTGAAACAGTGCCTTTAATGAGTTTTAATCTAGCAAATGAGTCAGGCTCTAAGGGGAAACACTGAACTTAATTTTTTAAAAGGAAAGAAACAAAGTTTTGCACTCTGAGGGATTTTGGTGCTTATTAGTGATAGAATTAAAAGTCTATTATGTTAGTAATGTAGAATCCATTTTGCTTTTAACATTCATTGAGTAAATATACTTAAGTGAAAATGGATGCTTGGTTATTTAGTTACAACTAACCTCACCTCTTTACCTAGCACAGATCATTCCAGAAAGATACAAAACAAAAGAAGAGCATATCACATTAGTCACTCTCAAATGCATATGCTCAGCACCAGAAGAAACACAGCATTTAATTCATTTCAGGCATGAAAAATACACCTAGCAAAATACTGACCCTGGAATATTTCCATCAAAGAAGATGCCTGCTATTGTTATTTTTCTGTTGCTATGGTGCAAGACTCAGGTAAGCAAAGAGTTGATTTTAGCTCATAGTTAGAGGTATAGTCCACCACAGTGAGGAAGTCAAGGCAGAGGATCTTGAGGCGGGGAACTATCTCACGTCCACAATGAGGAATCAGAGAGGGATGGATCCTGGCATTCATCTCATCTTGGATATAGTTCAGGATCCCAGCCCATGGAATGGTGACACTCAGAGTAGACAGGTCATGCCATGGCATCTCCATGGATGTCTGCGTAGCATGCTGGAAGGCTTGCTGCCAGACCTGAGGTAGAAACTTCAAGGAAGTTTTGGTTTTCCTGAACACTTGGCCTCTCCTGTAGAAGGGTGTGTTCTTTACCTACTGTGATTTCTTTCCCTGCTAGCTGCATGAGCTTACAGGAACACAGTGGACTGTTAGAGATGCTCAGTCTCCCATGACCACCACTCCTGGGTTCCCAGAAGAGAAGGTGCCTTCAAGACCCTCTGAGTTCCCCCTCACTAGAGCTATGTAGAGGGTCCTAAGGGGAAATCAGACAGGGGGAGGTTTGATGACTCAATTGCAGAATGAAGCACTGTTTGTGGAAGAAACAAAAACAGAAACTAGTACCTTGCAAGTGGCTTTTCTTAAGAATGCATTAAAACCCAATCCAACAGTTTCCTACGGCCACCCGATGGGTAGGAATTATGATGAATACATACAGAGGGAACTTCCCAAAAGATTAATGTATGGCAGGTGGCAATGGCTTATAAAAAAAAATAGATGGTGGAAACCACCTATATGGAAAGGACTTTACAAACTTCCTCCGACCACTCCACACCTTTTACCTTATACAGGAATATATGATGAATTTGGCAATAGATAGGTAAATTACTTAGGAGAAAGAGTGTCATATTACTCCCTTCCTTTTCTTGAGAAATTAGATAGAGCAAGACCACCCCGGTGTGTGTTAAGTAGGGAACAAAGAGAAAGCATTATTAGACAACTGACTAAGCCTTTAGAGGAAATTGATAACCGCAGAGATGCCTGGAGGAGGAAATGCGTGATTAGAGCTGGCCTCTTCTTACTGTGGACCAAGTGATAGAGAGGGACTTTCATGGGCCAATGTGGGGAAGAGGAGAAAAGTACCCAGAGAAGGAACACGGCCAGTCCATGTACATTTATCAAAAGGCTGGGCACAGAAAGAATTCCGGAGAGTGTGCAGAGGGTCGATGGGTCTCAAATGCTGACCACAAGGCCTGTTGGTTTCCTACATGAACTCATGTCTGTCTATCACATACTAAGTTAATAATTTTCTCATGTACCATGTGCCGCTGTGGTTTTGTGAATTCTTGGGAGCCTTTGGGGCTGCGTTTGTGTTTTGATGATTTATTGAGGAAGTGAATTGTTTAAGAAATGAGAATATTGCTGTTGAGGCAATTATGTGAGCATTATTTCTTTGTAATTTTGGCCTATAAAAGATTTGATGCTCTGCTAATAAATTGGCATTCAGATCCACTACTACCTAGTGTGTGTCTGTTTGTCCACCACTGGTCCTTGTCCACCTGAACACCAGAATCCCTGACCTTGCCCGACGGAGCCCACAGCAAAGTCATCCCAGTTCCATTATCCTAATTAAAAAAACCCTCCACAGACACGTCTAGAAGCCTGCCTCCCAGATAGTTTTAGATCTCATTAAGTTAGCAGTTGAGATTAACCATCACAAATTTAGGCCAGTTTGTGTTTGTTTATTAGAATTAAAGAGTTCCAGGAACGTCATTACTGCGTTCTTCACACTCTACCACAACAGCTGTCAGGGTGCATAATGTTTCTACATTGAGCCCCTTAAACCTTGGCTTCTGCATACTGCTCCCCAAAGCCGTCATCAAGACATACTGTGAAGCAAACCTAAAGCCATGTAACCTTGCTCATAGCTCACACTCTGCACAGTGTCTTATCACAGTTCTTCACAGACGTGCTCTTATTCCCCCTTCAAAGGACCAGTTTTCAAAGAGACAAAAACTGATTGCTACATTATAAGATTTGTGGATTCCTTTTCACTTAAGATAGTCCTGCCTGCCCTTATTTGCAGTGTGAATGCTGAAGTGTGGTAGTCTTGTATGCTTCCCTGTCTCCCAGCTCAAGGAAAGCAGACTAGTACCTTGGAGAGCAACTAAAGCCCTGCGGTTCATCAGCAGGCACTGTGGCCCCTCTGGTGGGCAGGTGCTGATCACAATACCGTGGGCCCCAGAGATATCAAGTCACAAAGGCCAGCACTCTGAACAAATGGCTGATCGTAGAGCCATAACACAGAAGACACATCCTGGAGTATCCTGCATACCAGAAAGGAAGTGCTCAGAAGTGGGCCAGAGACAACCCAGAAGCATCTCCAGGAGTCAGCTATAACATGATCAACAGAAATGGGCTAGAAGTAAAAGCTTATATATAGAAATCCACGTTCACAAGCAGGTAGATATTTTCAAGGGCTGCCATAGTAGTAACTTAAACAACACACAGGCATTTTCTCACACCGCAGACTCACAGTCCAAGGTCAGTGCATCAGAAGGACTGGCTTCTGAGACCTCTTTCCTTGGCTTCTAGGCTTCTTCATCTTTTTGTCTGGCTCATACTATCTCCTTATATGGATAACAATCAGATTAAAGCTCATACTAATTTGACATATTTATTTATGCTAATTTTATGTAAACATATTTATATCCTTTAAGTCCCTAACTCAAGTACAGTCATTTGTGAGGTCTAGGGTCATCAAGGTCATAAAATTAGCAGGGGGGGGGCAGTATACAACACAGTCCCAGGAACACTGATATATGTAAATAATTCAAGGTCAGAAAAAGCAAAGAAATCCTGAGAAATTACCGAATAGCAGAGGATGCTGGGAAGACATGGCAACCAAATGCTGTGCAGTCCTCAGAACTCTGGCATACGAAGGGGAAATTAATGGAAAGTCTGGCAATACCCAAACAGATCCTGGAGTTTAGTTCAGAGCTGTAGAGCAATGTCAGTGTCTAGTTTTGACTGGTGTCATGGGAATGTGGGACGTTATGATTAAGAAGGTGGGGGAGGGGTCTGTAACTTTTTATCCTTTCTTTGAAACTTTTCTATAAATCCAAAAATATTGCAAAATAAAAAATTAAAGAATATTTAAAAACTCAATAACTACTCAAACTTGATATTAAGATTTGACTCAAAGACTCAAGTATCACTTCAGTTTCTCAAGGATGATCTCAGAAAGACCCTAACAGGTCATCGCGAAGCCAGATCAACCTCTCAAGTTATAGATTTGTTGGTGCCAAAACTCTGCACATATACATGGATCATTTTGGAAAATTCTTTATCAGTAAAAGAAGTTTGTACCAACTCATTTTTGTTCTCATTTGCTTTTGTTTTGTTTGTTTGAGACTGAGTCTCACTTTGTAGACCAGGCAGGCCTTGAAGTTATAGAAACCCACTTGCCTGTCTCTCTGCCTCCTGCACATTTGGTCTTTCTTGTAAGTCAAGATTTGTTTAAGGTGTTTTTTTTTTTTTTTTGCTAGCTTGATGAAAATCGTGCATACACGAGAGCTCTGCTACCACCAGAACTCAAAACATCCAGCAGGGCCAGCAAATGCATTTCAGGTGCCATCTGTGCCCAGCCTTGCTCTTGGCATTATTTTTCAGTTCATTTAACCATTAGCACAGCATTTGAGCCACAAGCCTCTGCCATCCCTAATTTGGGAAACCAGAAGATGGAACACACATCTTGATTAAGTTTATCTGTTACAGCTAGTGAGCCATCAAGCCAGTACTATAAACTAGTCAGTGGTTACAGAGAATTGACCTCGAACCCAGGGTCTCACACTAGGGCAAAGCAGGAACCATGGGAACCATGGCAACCTGGGGGCTGGTCACATGCTTCTCAACGAAGGCTTTATGACATTGACAAAAGGAGTCACAGCTTTTGCTTTTGTTGTTCTGATATAGTCTGTCCATGTATCCCAGGTTGGCTCTGAACTTGCAACCCTCCTGCCTCAACCTTCTGAGCACTGGAATAATAGGAGCGTGTCACCACACCTGGCTGCTTCTCACTTTTTAGTACAAATTTTCTAAATTTTAACTTGGGATTAAACAAACAAAACTCCCCAACCATGTAATTAACTAAATGAACATCCCTCCCAAGATCCTAGAATGGAGAGGGATCAGGGACAAATATATAAACATGGCTGGGCCATGTCATGGTGAGAAAAACATGCGTCTATATTTATGGCATCAAAGCAAAGTGGTCAGCAGCTGTCTTCTTGAAGCATCCAGATACTGAGAGGAAGCAAAGGAATGTGAGGAGAGGTCAGCGGCAAGACCACGGGTGGGTCTGAGTCTGACCTTGGAATCCACAAAGCGGAAGGAGAGAACTGGCTCCTGTAAGCTGTCCTCAGACCTCTCTGCATAAGCCGGGGCATGTGCTCACACCTCCAAATACACACACAAATAAATAAATGGTGATAAAAACTAAAAATAGAAACATCTTCCTCCCCAAACTCTTTCAGTGTGAATGGGGGCAGTCAAGTGTAACAAACATAAAATGATTTGGAACAATGAACTGTGAAGGCTTTGGTGGTGGATTCAGAAAAGGAAGAATTTAAAGATACACTGAAAAGACAAAAATTCGGTAGAATCTCCTGAATGACAATGGATCTTACATTTTCAGGTGTGTGTGTGTGTGTGTGTGTGTGTGTGTGTGCATGTGTCTGTGTGTCTATGTGTGTGTGTTTGTAGGTATACCAGTTTGAGACCTCTGGCAGTGAACCACTAATGCCTGAGCCCCGAAAGGCATGTGGTGAAGAATCTCCAGCCTCCCTGGCAGAGTGTGGAGGTGCACCGGACGCAAGCTCACATGCAGGCACAGTGAGCTCCGAACACTGCAGTCTTCACGGTGGGCTTTCTGAAGACTCCAAGCTCCTGCAGCACTTGAAGGAGGCTCTACCCACACAGAAAGAACCATTATATCATGCTTTCTGAGTATCTCCAGCAGGCCACAGGAAAATGTTCTTCAAGAAATGTGCATCCAGAAGAGCTACTCACAGACTATGTTGTGAACCTTTGCTCTGCATTCTGTGGCGTCTGTCTTAGGCCACTTCAGGCCTGTCCAGATAACTTCCATGGTGGTATGTGCAGCTGTCCCCCTCATGTCCCAAAGATCATCCTCTGCTGGGCCAGCATTTTGACACTTCGAGTTTGCAGAGCCACAGAGTTCAGGTAGGCAAGGAGCTAGCTCCCTTGTGCCCCAGGTTACTCACCCTTTCCCATCTGTATTTTAATGTATTCACTTTCTCATACTCTCAGGAAACGTTTCTAGTTTTTAAGAAATGACAAACCAGGGAAAAAGAAGCTCTTGAGGGAATCCACAACAGTGAACCTCTGACAAAAATAAAGTATTTGTTTTCGCTTAGAGCAAGTGAAGTGGCAGTTCATGCACTCAACAAAATATTACTGGAAACCAAACATCCTCGCCTCCTACTGAGAAACATTCATGCAAAATGAACCATGGGGCCTGCACTAACACCATCTCCCTTTGCTCTGGTCCCTGCTCTATGGAGAAAGTACTGCAAACCTTAAGAGGCCTTGGGGCTCTGCTGACCACCAACTATGGACGCGGTTCCTACCACTTATGGTGGCTTCTAAAAAATGAAGTGAATATCATATACCTACAAATATACATACTGGAGGGGGGTCCTTATCTGACATGCTGGGGACCAGAGTTCTTTAGATTTGGAGAATTCTAACATTTTTAGAATATTGGCTCCTATATCAGGAAATATCTTGAAGGCTGAGTTCATGTATAAATAACAAATTCATTGACTTTATATGGGCCCTGCCTATGAAGATGGGAAGCAGTTTCACACAGTAGTCTTGATGTTGCCTGCACCTGGACAGCCACCTGTCACAGGAGACCAACTGTGGGATTTCATGTCTGTGGTATTACAAGGGTGCTAAAAGTGTCAGGTGTCAGAGCATTACTACAAATTTCTAGATGACAGATATGCAGCTTTCACGTGCACACATGTGCAGGCACTCACAGAAGCATGAATAATGCATATACACATACACACACAGCCACAGTGGTTGGCATATAATTGCTATTACTACTAAGCTGACAGATGACTTAAATATATGTTTTATAGGGCATTTTTCCTACCTAAAAATGCCAATATAAACACCTGGTACAGAGTTTTGTATCAAGTCCATGCAGAATGGTATTTTCTTGGGACAATCTTCTAGAAGAATGTTTCTGGCTTAAGTGTATGGATACTTTTCAATGTTTCTAAAATACAAGCCAGACCTTCTCCAAGCATTGTTATTACTGATGGCTTGACAGAGCACTGGAGGAAGGAGGCTACTTTACTGAAAGTTGTCGATTTTCAAAACACCTAATAACTTAATGAGCAAAATATATCCTTTGGATCTCAATTTGAATTTCTTTGATTGTTGATGAACCTGTGAATGGGTATTCACATTTATTAGTGTTTTAGGTGTATGCACACACATGTGTATGTGTGTGTAAACTGGAGGATAACCTTATGTGTCACACCTTGGATGCTGTCTACCTTATGTCATAATAAAGTGTCTCTCACAGGCTTGGAGCTTGTGGAGTAGGCTAGGCTGGCTGGCCAGTGAGCCCCAGAGATCACCTGTCTCTGCCTCCCGAGCACTGGGATTAGATGTGCATGACAGCACATCCAGCCTTTTACAAAATGTTAGTTCTGTGACTGAACTTTGTCTCTCACGCTTGGAGAGCCAGCGCTTCATCAAGTGAGCCATTTGCAGACAAGGAGTTGTTTCCTCTTTTGTCTGTTCATATCCACCACTCTCTTGAAGCTGGCCTTTATATCCCTTGATTCCTGTGGCTGCACTGCAGCTCAAAGACAGCAACCCTTCCCCTACATGCCATAAACATTTGCTCTTTGCTCTTTTGTTTTTCCAGTTGGTATATTTAAGAGTCCACATTTTTGTCTTTATGTAACATTTACTCATCTTTCCTTATAGTTTCTTCCAAACCTTTTGAGTCCAAAACATCCCCACTCACCTGCAGAGCTGCTGACCATCATAGTTGTTTATGTGAGTTGTGCCAACTGCCCACCACCAGCCTGGGCATATTTTGACTTTACTGCTTTTTCTGAGTGGTGATTGCACTTCTATGAACAGAGCCCTGTGGGATCTGAAAGTGGCCTTGACCAGTCACAACCTGAAGGAACCATGCACCACCAGCTTCAAGACTGTCACTAAGATTAGTCTTGTGTGCATTGAACACGACCCAGGTTAGTTTTAAGCCTGCACGTGATGGACTATGAACCCCAGTTATGCACACAACAGATTCTCCTGCATCAGTTTTAAAAACAAGTAGCATTTCCTTTACAGCAAAAGATAAAGGTGAGAGATCTGAGTTGAGCTGGCCCTGTATGCACTGCAGCTACTAAGGAGGGGAAGGGTTGACACCCACAACTCAATGACCACTCTGCTGTGTGGAGAACCACACCAAAGGCAAGATCCTCTCCTCTGGCTCACTACCCTGTGTCCCCAGAGCAGGCTGTCTTCCTGAGAGACTGTCCATGCCCCCCACCCCAGCTTGCTCCCTTCATATATCTCACACAGGTTTAATGGGTGACATTTCATTACCACCTCCTGGAAGTGACACTTGGAAGGATCACCCTACAGCCCTCAGCTTTTCAAGGTTCCAGGGATGCTGTGAGTTCCTGTACAGATGGGACAAGAGGAGTCAGGATATGAAGGAAAGTGGCATCCAGGCCCCCACCTCTTGAGCTACCTTCTCAGCTGTTCTGGATTTCCTCTCAAATCTTCCATGCCAAATTATTCCCCTTCTTCAGATCTCAGGAAGCATCTGCTGCAGCAACAGGGCCAAGTTCCCCAATTTTCTCTCTTTCAATTCCTACAGTGCTATAAAAGGAGATCAGGCGTATCCTGTGGGCAGCAAGATGCATCCTTTCCCTGCATCCTATGGGTGAGGGTTGTTCATCCAATTGAGTGACCCTCCATTGACAGAAGAACTGAAACAGAACCTCACCACAGCCATGTGCTCTGTGTCAGCATTAGGAGAACAAAGTCTAGTAAGCATTACAATGCTTCCCTGTAATGGACGAGCAGCAAAGGGCATCTCCTGGTGTGTATACGACCCTATCCTCCAAGTTCCAGTCCTTAACTAGTAGCATCTATACCTCAGATGTAACCAAGCTCAGCCATTTTGGAACTGTGGACAAATGTCCCTACCTAGAACTAAGGGTCAGAGCACTTCATGACATGAGGTTCGGGTGGTGCCTCTTTGGTATCTACCCTTTGTATTCAGCTACGTTATCTTTTCAATAACAGTGTTGAAGCCCACCATTGAGCAGTCTATTTAATTTCAGGGTTTCAAAGAAACTCAGAATCTTTATCACTGCCACCTCCACCTCTAACCTGTGCATCCAATTTAGCTCCTACATTCTACGGCTATCCTCAGGGTCAAAAGTGTGTGTGTGTGTGTGTGTGTGTGTGTGTGAACCAGAAGTAGTCAACTTTGGGAATCCTTCCTTAGGAACCATCCAACTTGTTTCTTTTTTTCTTCTTTTTATTTATTTATTGTTAACCATGATCAAATCGGTATAATTCCAGAGACTCAGGGGTAGTTCAACACATATAAACTAGTAGATGTAATGCATGAAATAGATGGTAGCAAGGAGGCAATCATAAATCATGCCAGTGTTTCAGCTGAGCTGCAAGAGAGGCTTTTGTGAAAATTCAACAATTCTCCACAATAAAAGTTATAGAAAGAGTGGACAAGAATGGACTATATTTTAACATAATAAATGCTATATGCAAAAAATACGTATAGCCCATATAATGCTAAGTGAAGAAAATCTCGAAGTATTCCAACCAAGATTAGGAACAAAGCAATGGTGCTCACTTCATTCAGACTTACTTAATATAAAATTTGAAGTCTCAGCTACAGTAGTAAGTCAAGACAGGGAAATAAAAGTGTGACAAATGGAAAAAGAACTAGCTAAAGTATCTGCATGTATAGATGATGGGAATCTATATTTAACAGATCCTAAACACTCCACCCAAAGGGAAAAATTAGTTAAAACTGAGAAACACTTTGCATAAAGTAGTAGGTTACAAAATTAACAAACAGAAGTTATCAGGCTTCCTATATACCAATGATTAGCATCAGAAAACTAATCTAGGGGAATCAATATTTTCATAATAACCTACAAAGAAGTGCTTAGGAATAAGTCTAAATAAGAATATGAACTGCTTGGGCAATTAAAACTGTAAGACACTGAAGAAAGAAACTGAGGGAAATACTAGAAGACTGTTGCTTGTTTATAACTCTGGCTTATGGATCAGAAAAAGGTTAATATTGTGAAAGTGGCCATTTACCAAAAGAAATCTACCCACTCAATCCAATTACAATCAAATTTCCACATATCAGAGAGGTTTCTTTTTCCTGATTCTCACAAAACACCCAATAGAGATAGGTTGTACAACCTCCTGGTAAATCGGTGACTGCTAGAAGAAAACCCCAGCTCTCTGTCCACTTAGCCAGGCCTGGTTTCCTTGGGCAAGACACGCCTGGTTCTATCTCCTCTATCATTTGCACTGAGGGCTTGCAGCCTTGCTCAATAGCAGGGCCATAGCAGGGACGCAGGCATGCTAATTCCCCTTAGATCTTGTCCTTTACTGAAGCTGGCACTGGGCACCTGAGTAACCTCAGTAGGATTTTGTTTATGGGATCAGAAGTTCAAGAAGCCCTTCGCAATAGAGAGATGCTCAGGGATGTAGAGATCAAGCTTGGCCAAATGAAGAGAGCAAATTTCAACATAACCAAGAATAACCCACCTTAACTGCAAAAGTATCTCAACCAGACTGAAAATGACAAGGGACAGACAGAGGAAGCCCACATCTGTGCTTCCCTCCTCCCAGCCATGAACTCTTCTTCTCTTGTGTGTATCTTTAGGCAGCAACTGTTGCCTCTCCTAAGTTACTGTATGCAAATAAAGACTTATTTTCCATAGCAACGTGAACAGTTCTTTTCCCAGAGTATGACCTCAATATAGATAGTGCTCAGCACAGTGACTCTGTATTTGTTGACCACAGCAAAGGTATAAATAGATGAGCATCTGGCAACCAAGTGTAGCCAGCCCAAGTTCATGATCAAGCTCTGCCGCATTTCATCCCTATGAAATGATGACAAAATTTTAAAAATCACATATATTAGTCAAGGTAAAGAAGAAAGATTAAGGAATTCTGTGGGTATTTGTGTGCAGTATCACAGCTGGGTTTAAACGTGTTAGTCATGATTGAATTTGGATCAACAACACAAACAAAATTATAGGGCCATGGTTACCAGGGAAACAAAAAATTCTCTGGAGAGATTTTTTTTTCCTCCTTCAAAACAGAAGGAAGGGATTAGTTCCTTTTTCTGTTGTTGTGTTAAAATATTCTTATATAAGCAACATAAGCAAGAAAGGGCTTATTTGAGGTACAGTCCATCATGGCAGGTTGTGCTAGTTTGAATGTAACTGGTCCCCATAATTTCATAGGGAGTGGCACTATTAGAAGGTGTGGCTTTGTCAGAGTAAGTATGGCCTTGTTGGAGGAAATTAGTCACTGTGGGGGCAGGCTTTGAGGTTTTCTATGTTCAGGATAGTACCCAGTGTTTCAGTCAACTTCCTACTATGGGCAAGATGTAGGACTCTCAGCTACTCCTCCAGTACCATGTTTGCCTGAATGCCACCATGATCCTGTCACAATGAAAATGGACTGAAACTGTCACCCAGCACTTCAATGAAATGTTTCCCCCTTATAAGGGTTGCTGTGGTCATGGTGTCTCTTCACAGCAGTAAAAGTCCTAACTAAGATACAGGAATATCAAGGCCGCAGAAGTGTGAAGCATTGAGTTGTGTCACACCCACAGATAGAGAACAGAAAGGAACGGGTACAAGCTACTGTACAGCTCCCTTTATACAGTCTAGAATTCTCACCCCAAAGTCAAGATGTGTCTTCCCACAGCTATTAAAATAAATAATCAAGGTAATCTCTCAAAATCATGCCCAGAGCCCTGTCTCCCAAGCCATTCTAGATCCTACCAATTGGCCAATACTAGCAATCACAGATGAGGAAGCCATCAAAATAATGGAGCTTCTCTGGAGTCCACGGAACCTGAGGTTCACTGCCGCCTTCATCTGCTCTCCCTAATATACAAGGTAAGTCAGCACTTGGTCAGCATTTTAAATGTTCCACCCAGTTTTAATCATTAAAGCCACCACTATTCCATGAAGAAGCCCCTCTTAACACAGCCCCAATAAAAGCTGGAGTGCTCATCAAGGCCTCTCACTTGAAACAATTTAATCTGGAAAAACAGTATCTTTCCTACCAAAGAGAGTGCTTTTCAAATATGTTTTTCCTAAGCAATAAAGTGCACCTCATAAATATGACCCGGAGTCACATGCCTGAGCATTGCAGCTTTTAAGAAAGGAAATTAAAAGACAGAAATGACAAATGAACAAGATCTGAAAACATCATCTCCTCCCTAGAGAATTCTGCCTGGAGACTCCAGAATCTGATACCCAGAAGGGGTGACAAGGGATGGACCTTCCACATAGTGTTTTCTGCTTGTCAGTGTGTCCCACAGTGTAAGATAAAAACACCATGACAAGAATGGGAGGGGAGGTAGGAAAAGGAGGAGAGAGGGAAAGGCAGGGGATAAAGGGGGAAGAGAGAGAGAGAATGATAATGGCAGATAACCATTTTTCTTCATAAACTCCCTTTGATGCCCATTACAAGGACATTCAGATTGTCGTTAAGTCTTTGGAATGTAGATGAAAAAGGAGATAGTGTCTCTGCATTCATCCTATAAATGAGTCTAAAGGTAAATTCAGCAGTGTGGTGGTGCAGTGTGCTAATCTGGGGAGACAAATGAGTTCCTGATTGAGTCTAGGTTCTACAGTCAGTCGTGGAGAGTGATTAGGCAAAATATTTGAATTGTGTGAGCCTCATTTTTTCTTATGTTTTAACATGGATTTTATAATGTGAAGCTCATGACATTACTAATGAGTATGTAACACCCCAGCCCCACTGGAGTCCGAATCCATTGTCATTATCTCCCTGACATGTCACAACCATTCAAATTCACTAAATGTTTTATGTGCCAATGACTGTCCTATATATATTTTAAAGACTGAACTCTCTCCCTCTCTTTGTGTGTGTGTGTGTGTGTGTGTGTGTGTGTAGTGTGTGTGTATGTGTGTGTGTGTGTGTGTGTGTGTGTGTGTGTGTGTGTGTGTGTGTGTACATGTGAATGAGAGTGTCCTCAGAAGCCAGATAGGAATGTCAGATTGGCTGGAGTTCGAGTTATAAATGTTTATAAGACACTCAGTGTAAGTACTGAAAAGCATACTCGGGTCTACTGTAAGATCAGTGCATGCTCTTAAGCACTAAGGATCTCTCCACCCTCTTTCACCCCATTTTTTATGCCATTACAACTGTTGGCAATATAGAAATGTACACTCAAGAGTAAGTCGAAACAAATGCACCTTGCTCCTGGAAGTAATGCTACTTAAAAGTTGGGTTGTGAAGCTCACGAGCATCAGGACTCAGAGTGATATTAAGACCCAGAGGAAGGAGGGGCGACTCATTAGAGAAGAGGCCACAGCTGCCCCCCACCTACTGCACAGAGCTCAAGGCAAAGGCATGTGCCCTTCACTAGCTGGTGCATTCTCCATTGGCATCTCAGGATGATTAAAAGTAAACATGTACATTAGAATCCACCAAACCCTGAAGCCTCAACCTGTCTACCAGAGTCTCAGTGGTTTCTCCATCAAGAGAATGAATCTCAGTATTAACCACCCATGGTGCTAGCATTAAAGTCATGATGGGTGATTTGTTTGTAATTTCCCTGGGTGAAGTCACATCACACACAACATGAGGAATATTGAATTCAATAATGCAAATGCCAACTTTATAGCAAAGATATTAGTTTGTATAGAGGAATTATTTTTCAGCAATTACTTCTAGAATATTTTTATTTATGTGTATGTGTGTGGGGGGTGGTATATGCGTATGAGTGTGGGTATACACAGGGCCAGACAGAGCGGAGTTACAGGCATCTGTGAGCCTCTTGATATGAGTGTTGGGAATCCCATTCTTGTAGTCTGGAGGAACAGCATGAGCTCTTAACTACCCCGCAATCTCTCCAGCTCCGTTTCTTAACAATCTAATGATTCCAGGATTCTTTCTCTTTTTCAACAGAGTTTATAGATGAAAAATAAAACAAAAATGTGGTTCTTCAATTTTTCTCTCAGCCTGAATGACTTTCCCATTATCATTTTTGTAACCAGACTAAATTTTAACATTGTGAAAAAATTCATAACTCTATACAATTGTCCAGTGAGTACTTATTGCTAAACAATCATCACAAGTGAGAGGCTGAAGCAGGAGAAGAGCAAGTGTGAATCAGCCTGAGTTATAAAGCAAGATCCTGTCTCATAAAACGAAGGCCTAACGTTCTAGCTTGGTAGGAGGCCACCTGCTAATAAGCACAATGCCCTGGGTTTGGTTCTCAGCACTTTGGGGTACTAGGAGATGTGTTCAAGATGGCTTCATTTTGATTTTTAAAAATTATCATTTTATTCTTTTTGTTGTTTTTTAAATGACTAATCTCTTATTATTTTAGAATCTCAGACAAGAATATAGTATGTTTTGATCAAGTCCATTTTATTCTCATTTCATGTGTATTTTCTCATTTAGTCCAATGCCCTACCTCAGCTAAAAATATCTTGGTGTGTGAGCTAACAAGAAAAGTCAACTCTCTATACTGAAGCAAGGAAGCAATGTTCCTGGTCTCACAATGTTTTGGGTCTTTCATCTCTGCTGCCTCCTTTCAAGCTTTGATTCCACTTTAAACATGAGCAGGAGACAGCGCATTCTGGCCCAGGAAGGCAGCCACTGGTCAGTTACTGTCTCTGAAGTTGCAGGTGAAATAGAGATGTTTACTTCTATCCTCTTGTTTTATCCTTCCCCACGCAGTGTCAGAACCATGGTCCTCTCCATGAGGAGCATAGAGAGATGAATCAGATTGATTAAAATTTTTCAGAAGCATATAGATACCTGAAGTTATAAAAACTTCTGAAAGTCAATCAATGTTATCTCAACTGATGTGGAGAGAGCATCTGACATAATTCCACATTGCTCCATCATAAAAGCATTCAACAAAATAGGAACAAAAGGAAACCTCTTCAAAGAAAAAGATCCACACATGGAAGACCCACAGTGAACACCACTCCACGGTGAAGATGGAGGTGTCCTCCCTTACGATCAAGAAGAAGGCGGGGTGCCTGTCTTCAGCAAACACCTCAACAACAGTCGTGGCAGAGTTCATACTAAAGCTCCAGATCAAGAAAGAGATAAAGGCACAAACGTGGGGCAGAAGGAGGACAGATCATCTCTTTCTACGCAGGACACGGGCACGGCCATCGATGTGGAGAGCTCGGAAGATACCACTGAAAACACTAAAACATTTATTTAACAGATAGATGATTTCAAGGCAGCATCCAGACACCACATCAGAACGAAAAAATCAGTCACATTTCCATAGGCTCATGATGAACCAACCCCCTGGAAAGAAAATTACTAAAGCAATTGCATCGCCAAGAGCATAAAGAATCAAATAGTTAGGAATTAACAAAAGTGGTAAGAGGTGTATTCAATAAAAATTGCAAAGCATTGCTGAGAAATGAAGGAAGCCATAAATAAATAGCAACATTCCTGTGCTCTGTTAGGGGAACACAATTATTAAGATGTCAACTTCATTCCCACAGCCTGAGGCCTGCACCTCTCCAAAATATGTGTGTTGAAATCTAATCCACAGTATGATGGGTTTAAGAGATGAGTCCTCTTGGAAGTAATTAAGTCATGAACAAGGTGTCCTTATGAGAGAGGCTCATGGGAGCTTGTCTGTCCCTTCCATCAGATGAGGTCATGTAAGAACAGGAAGAGAAGCTGCCAATCACTAAAAGCAGAGTTTAACAGCACCTTGACCTTGGATTTCCTGTCCTCTAGAACTATGGGAACCAAATTCCTGCTATTCAGAATGTCTCCGTCATCCCCCATTCCAGCAGCTTGAGTAGAGAAGGGCATTAACCAACAGGACCAAGAAAATAAATACAATCCTTCTCCAAAGACCAAGGATGTGGTGCTTTCTGTAGAAATAGAAAACCTATCCTTGAGCCCACGTGGCTCTCAAATGGTCCTAAATACACAAAATGATTTTTAAAGAGAGGGATAAATGTGAGAATTCACACTTCCTGACTTTGACATTTGCTGTAGAGCTAATACACCAGAACACTGCACACATACAAAAGAATGACAGTGAATTAGAAGAGAAACAACCTCCCACAGGGCTCACGTGGGTCCTGTGGGGGCGCCACTGCCTTTCCAGGGGTGAGGGCAGCCTTTTCAAAGGACAGCGCTGGGAAAACTGATTTCCACATATAACAAAAAATGAAGTTGGAAGATTGCTGTGTGAAATTTACAAAAACATTGCCTCAAATACACTGAAGACCCAAATGTAAGGCAGAGCTATAAAACTCAGAGTGCAAACAGGGGAAAAGCTCACAGCTGCTCAGCAATCATGCCTCAGATAAAGAAGTTATAAAAAAAACCAAATGGGAGAAAAGGAAACTTTATGAACGTTAAATTGTTTTCATTTAATTCAGTATCAGTGGAGTAAAAGGTGATCCACAAAATGGGAAAGTATCTTCAAATCATATATATGATAATAAAGTACTATCCAGAATGCATAGAGAACTTTTAAAACTCAACAGCAAAAGGCAACCCATTTCAAAGCATGACTACCAGACATGAAGATTAATTTCTCCATGGAAGATACATGAATGGCAAATAAGCAGATGAGATGATTTAGGTCACTGAGGAAGGATATAAAATCCAACACAGGGAGACCTCATCTCAACCCAGAGAGAGCTCATAGATCACATGCTGGTAAGGATGGGAGAAGCTGGAATGTGGGCACACTCCTGATGGGAATATAATCTGGGACTCACCCTCCTGATTTTAAAACTTATTATAAATGTATAAACATGAAGACAGACAATGTACATAATATGTTAGTGGCTACCCCTTCCCCCGCCACACATACACACCAGAAAAACCCTAAAAGCATAATCAGAGTATGATCCTGGAATACCTCTATGTCTACACCTGATAAAGCCAAGAACTGGGTCTTAAAGAATCTCAGATGCTCCCATACTCATATCAGGTTTATTGGCAATAATAAGAATATGGTTACAAACTAAGTGTCCATCAAAGGGTAAGTGAAAGTGAAATGTGATTAGAAGTATCAAGGAATGATGTTCAGAAGTAAGAAGAGAGAACATTCCAATACATACTACTGCATGGATGAACCTTGCAGACATGATGCTAAGACCAAAAGAAAAAAGAAAAAAAAAAAAGCTTGTTCCTAAAGATCACAGCTGAAATGTGCCTCCTCTGCAAGGTACTTAGAGTAGTCAAAGTGACATATAGAAAATGATGGGACAGTAGGGGACTTGGGAGGAGGACATGGGTACAGTGTTTTGGAGCGTTTTACAGAGCTGGATGGCGGTGATGTTACACAACCCTATGAGTGCATTAATGCTATGGAATGACCCAATTTACACTTGCCATGATGGTGAATTTTATTCTGTACATATTTTACCACATTTAAAAAGTACTTGGACATGTTACACATACACATGAAGATGAAAAATTTTGAGAATAGTTTGAAAATGTCACTCCTGAAGTTCTTAGGTGTAAAAGGTCTGAAGAGAAGTACAACCAATTGCTTTGCTAAATGTGGCCCGAGAGGCCCATCTGTCTGGGTTTGTTTGTAGCTGTCATATACCTGGTCCACAGTCTAGCCTTAGTTCACACTCCATGCTTTCCTGTGGATTGGAGATGTTTCCCAAGTGTAAAATCACAGACATTATGACTGGACTCTCTAAAGTTTACTCTTAATTCTTGCCATGGCTGATGAAATCCCTTCATCCACTTAGACTTTTGGATGCCCAGGAGAATAGTTGATTCCCAATTCTGCACTCTTCTTAACTAGTCTAATCCGGATACTTTGAAACTTGGGGAGGTGGCAGATATTTGGTTAAAACAACAGTGACAAAAACTTGGAAATTTAAAATTCAAGTTAAAAGCATTAAATCCCTCTCATCCCTGAGTTTAAAGTTAAACATACTTTTTTTTTTTTTTCAGCTACACTGTGGAGGACACAACTTTTTGCTCTTCTGTTCTTTTTGAAGCAGCTTGTGACCCTCGGTGGGAAGCTCCTGATGCCCAAGCCTATGATCACCTCACATGCTCACAAACCAAATACATTAACCTGGGACTTCCAGGAGGGTCTCAGCCTTGGCGCCTTTCAAATAAGCTCAGATTCCTCTTTCCTGGATCCTCTAATTCTTCACAGTTATAACCTTGGGCCTCCCAAGGCATCTCTAATCCTGATACAGTGAGACATCAATTAACTAGAATGCTCTGGGAACCGTGCTATGGTTAATTTAATTTTCTAATTAACCAAAGACTCACCAGAAACACTGTTTAGTTGTGACTCTCTTTTCAAAGTCTCTCTATAGCGTTTGAGCTGAGCCTCTTAGAAAAATCACACTGACAATCTATGAGGGGTGACCAACCAGTACCCAGTATTAAATCAACCGAAGCCCAAGACCATGCATGCCACTTAACCCAGTGCAGAAAAGAGGATGCTGGGAAGGCAGGCAGGGGAGTAGCCCACCTGCATGGAGTCACAGGCGGGCTTGGGTTGACATCACTTGCTTGTGTTTAAAAGTATATTCAACAGAGGAAGGAAAAGGACATCAGTTTCCATTTCCACTCAACTGAGCTCAGGTTGATGCAGTCAGACACACTCCTTTGCTGGCTGAGCACCTACTGAAAGGTTCACCTTCTCATATAGAATCCCAAGAGCTTCCCCGGCCTGTCTTCTTTCTCCCTTCTTCTCCACATGCTGGCAGACCCACCGTCAGAAGACACAGCAGACAAGTGTTTTCTTGGAGTGCTGCTCACTGGCACCCTGGTTATACCCCCCAGTCTCTGTGCTGGGGATTTGTAAACGCCATGCAGCTGTCATAGAAGCCCCAGGAAGACTCACCACCAAGCCTCCACCTGCACTCACACTCTAGCATTGTTGTTTTAAGAACCATCATGTCAGTTTGTGAGCATGTGCTGGCTACTGGGTACGGGGGAGATTCGAGAGCCCAGAGCCTGGGACTGGCTCGCATGAGAGGAAGAAGGGCAGAGGCATATGCCCTGATGGATGGGATCATGGGGCCATGTTCCTTGGGTTCCACATGAATGAGAGTTAAAAAGAGATGAAGTGACTTTGAGTCTGGAAAGATGCATCTGTAGGGCTGTGTCTGAAGTTGCTGAGAAGGGACATCTTCTGGGACACCCTCCCCTTCCCTCCCGTCGGATAGGCAGGTTGCTGGATACCATATAAAGATAAGAAGACAGAGGCCATGCAGTAGCACTGGGATCATTCTTCTAAAAACCATTAATTTTTAAGGTTTAGAACATATACATATAGTATGTTGAGCACACCCCCCCATGCTTCCTCTTTCCCTTTTCATGACCACTAGTACCCTTTTCCTTGCAGACAGTTTTACTCTGCTTTCATGTCATATATACACATGTAATTTTATGTATCTATGTAAATCTAGAAACTGCGAATGAGAAGAACACATGGCATCTGTCTCTCTGACGCTGGCTTCGTACTGTTAATATGTTGTCTTCATTTTCCTGCAAACATATGACTTCATTCTCTTTTGTGCCTGAAAACAATGCTATGTGTAGCTATACCATATTTCCAATACTGCATTATCAGTATCTGTTCCCTGGTTGAACCTTGCTTGGCTCCATAGCACAGCTGTTACGAACACTGTGTGTAGGCATTTCTGCTACGTGGTGACTTGGAGGCCTTTGGGTAATACTCAGGAGTGGTGACTGTACATAGGATGGCTCTTCAGCTGATGCAATGGGAGGGTCAGAGTAGACACAGAAGCCTCAGGGAGAGTTCCCTGCAAAGGCTACCTGAGCATGGATGCTACAGAACAGCCAGTACAGACAAACATCATGCACTTTTCTTTATATTGAAAAGTACAAGGTCACACTGGAAAGTCTCAGAATATGTGGTAGTCAAGGCAGCTGGCCAGGCTTCCCAGTCTATCCTTCTTCCTGGCAGGGCTGAGTGGCGGGTCCCATATCTGCTTTAGGGAGTGGTCTCCTTTATAGACCCATAATCCATTAAATAGGCTTCAGAGTTTACAATGTACAGAGATAGCTACCCCATGCGGATCTAGCTATGGGAAACTTCCAGTGTCTTCCCTCCCTCTCAAAATAAAACACAAAGCCATTCTGGTCCTGTGAGACACTCCGGCACAGCCAGCCCCTGTGTAAACACCTGACTGACCTCCTTGCATACAGGTGACTTTGCTCTTCTTGCCGTTTCTCATTTGTTTTCATGACTCTTGCTGGCAAATTTTATGCTGGCTTGTGCACTACGGTCTCCTAATCTGCATCTAAGCACCTAATACATCAACAGACACACAGTAGATGTTCAATAACTCATTTGCAGAATTAATGAATTGATGGATGTTATGGTTCAAATGAGAGCCCTCAGGAGCTCATGTATGTAAACATGTAGTTCCCAGTTGGTGCTGGTGTTTGGGAGGTTACAGAACCTTTAGGAGGTGGAGTCTGCTAGAGGAAGTATGTCACTGGGGCCAGGCACTAAGGATTACAATCTTGCCCCATTTCCTGTTTTCCTTTCTCTGATTCCAGTGTGGGGATGAGACCTTCCAGCTTCCTGTTCCTGCCACCATGCTTTTCCCAACCTCCCGGTCATGATGAATTCTGTCCCCCTGGACCAGTAAGCCATCATAGGCCCTTTTCTCCTTGAAAAGTATTAGTGCAGTCTGAGTATTTTGTGACAAAAATATAAAGGCAAACTAGAGCAATGGAGAAACGAAAAATAATTCTTTACCTTAGCGGAATCTTATTACAAAGAAAAGGTCACAAAGTTCATGGATTTGACCTTTGGATATAGTGTAAGAAAATTTATTCTTAGACTCTTACAGTGTAAAGTCACATATTTATGGTGAAAGCTACTCTTACAATGCCACTGATCATGCCCTTGCCTAGAAATGAGGTCAAAACACATTAATCTGCTTTGAAATAATTGTCCTTCAGACTCCAAAGCACAGATACTTAATCCTTTAAGAAAGAATTGGCTTGCTAGATAGGAAAGTTACCATGTGCACTTTGGTTAAATGGATTTTATCTAAGAATAAACTTGACAATTGAATTCTAGGGATTTCAGAAAAACCAGTCTACCCTTGTACATCTGTGAGATAGCATTGAGCCTATAAATTTGAAGATCCTCTGCTTTTGATTTCTAAATATTTAGTCTCTGAAGGAAGGTACCATAAGATATTATAAAGCATATTTTTGTTTAACTCTAATTCCAAGCCACAAAAGGTCAATTTTCTAAAACACAAAGCTAACATATGATCAAGGAGACATCATAAAAGTATCTTTTCCACAGAGTAAGAATTTTTAAGGGAAAGTTTCTTGGGAGTTGAGAGATGGATGGCTCAGTGGGTAAGGAGCTTATTGTACAAGTGTGAGGACCTGAGATTGGATCTTAGAACTCTTGCAAAGCTGACCTAAAACACACGTATATAATCCAAGTGCTCTCATGGTGAGATTAGAAGCAGAAACCAGAAGCCTGAGGTGCTCCTGGGCCAGGGAGCCTGCTTTACTCAGCAGCAAACAAGACACCTTGTCTCAAACTGTGGAAACTAAAGTCCCTCCACCTTGGGAGCCGAGAAGTTTCTAGTCCCCTATCCTGAGAAGCTTCTAAACCCCCAAGGCCAAGCACTCAAGGCCAAGCCCCCAAGGTCCTGGGTAATCAGAAGACATTTGGGCTCAGCTAGGAAGCATCTTCTCCCCCTCCTAAGACAACTAATCAGCCAGCAGCGGCTCACCTAGCAGTGATAGTAAAGAAACTTCCTCTAGGCTCCTCACCTCCCAGCCTGATAACTGCATTTCTATGGTCTTTGTCTGATCTGTGCTTTTAAAGGCTCTGCTTTTGACTAGGGAGGGGCTCACTTCTCCACTGGCACTGCTGTGTGACAGTCAGGAGCTGAGTTCAGCTGTACAGTTGTAATAAGCCTTGCTTTGCATTTGCATTCAGAAAGTCGGTGTGATTCTGGGGATCTTTCTTGGGGTCCCTGAGACTGGGAAATACAAAACAAGGTGAAGGTGAAAACTGGTGCCTGAAATTTTTCTTTGACCATACAAATTCTACGGTATGCATGTGCCTGGGTACACATGTTCTCTCTCTCTCTCTCTCTCTCTCTCTCTCTCTCTCTCTCTCTCTCTCTCTCTCTCTCTCTCAAACACACACACACACACACACACACACACACACACACACACACACACACGAGATAAAAAAAAATGGAGGAACAAAGCTTCTTGGAAACTACCAACCCTGAGCACAGACAAAGCCATTTCATTTTTCCTCATTTCTAATTTTCTAATTTCATCCCAAACTAAAACATAGTTAAGTTTCAAGTCAAGTTTAAAAACCTCCCTGAAGGTGACACCAGCCATGAAGCATCCTTATCTTGCAGCTGAATATTCCAGGGAATGCAGAAAGTAGTCATGCTGTGACTCTCAGAGCCCCACCCCCTCCAATGGCTCTGGAGTTGCTGATGTCAGCAAGAATGCACTTCTAAATAATTGAGTGACATTTTCACACAAATTGGGTCTTTAAGGTGAGGGGGCTGTGAACTCTATGGAAGCTGAACACCCACTGCAGGGACGGTAATCCATCACCCTGAATGACAGTTTTCCAAACCAGCTTAAACCACAGCAGGTTTACCGCTTGGAAGGAATTCAAGTGCTCAAGGGACAGAAATGGGCTCTTGGAATGTCATTTGCAGTACAGAGTATATTTGAACAGGAAATAAATCACCAAGAAATAAGACATAACCCTCTGACAAATGGAATACTCCATTAGATTATCTGAAGTCTTCCAATTTTAACTTCACTTAAATGGCAATGGATAGATGTTGTCTTCACCTGGAATCAGCCTCCTGCCGTAGGCACTGGCCACATGCTCCTGCTTCCCTAAGAGCCTGGTTCACACTCCAGCCATGTCCTCCCTCACCCCACCATGAGGATGACAGTATTCCACCACAGAGTCTCTTTCCAAGCACATGGAGGACACATATCTGGAGCAAAGGTACAGTACACTGGAGCACATATCTCCTCAGAAAATACATGGTAAGTATGGGATTGATTCCTCTATCTAAGGTGTACTTTGTATTGTACAAAATGGGAATGGGGCTGGATGTGCAGGGTCCATTTTGAGAAAGCATAACTCTAGGTATCTTGAGGGACACTCAGACATCATTTTTATGTGCACCAAATGAAAATTTGAAAGTTTTATTGTTAATTTATATGTATGGGTGCACACTTGGATGTATGCCCCTCCTTTGTGTATGTGGAGAGAGAGAGAACAAAAAAAAGGTAGCCAGAAGAAGGCACTAACAACCTCTCCCACACACACACATACACACACACACACACACACACACACACACACACACACACACAACTGGAGTTGCAGAAGGCTGTTAGCTGCCATGTAGGTGCTGGGATCTGAACCCTAGCTCCTGCTCCTAACTGATGAACCATCTCTCTACTTCCCGCACCAAATAATTGTGATGAGTCTTTAAATATGGAAACAACCGAGTTTAATAATTACTAATGTCTTTTAAGAAAAATCACTATTTTTAGAACAGATTTTAAGAATAACTCAGCACTGCAATCTGTTCATGCAACAATTTCCCACAGTGCTTCCCAAATGGTGCATACGTGTGTCGCATAGAGGATGAGTGAGTAGTGACTCCTGCCCTCGATGACCCACTCTTCAAGGGGTGCAAGGGTAAGAAGAACAATGGCATAGTTATGCATCAAAAGGACAGGTCATGCATGGTACACAGAAGGCTCTGTGCTTTATCATGGCCCTTTGAAGGTGCCATGGAGAAAGAAAAAAAAAATAAGAGAAGATGCCTAAAAGCTGAATGCCTGAAAGAGTGTCATGGAAAGGTAGGCTCTAGGATCAGCTGGAAGCACCAGAATATTTTGTTAGAAGTGGTATATGATAATGCAAGGTTAGCAGAGGACATGTCTGAGCACCTTTAACAAAATTAATAGGAAAGACAATAGTACATAAAATCATACCAAAGATGGAGACAGCTGAGGACTGTCACCTCCCTAAGGTGCAGTCTCTGGTCCCCAGGTCCCGCTCACTTGCCTGGCTACTGCTTCTTAGTCTTAGCTACCATTCTTTTTTTCAGGAAGATGTCCCTCCTGCTCTGATGTGGGCCTTGAACAGGGAGATGCTCTTTGGGAAGATTTCAGGGTTCATCCTCATTTTAGAGTAGCTGGAATGCAGGGTAGAATCGTGTGAACTTGCCTCCCTCTCTTTACCATCTATCAGCCTCCTAGGGTCAAGAAACATAAGCGATTCTATGTTTCAGACTCTGAGACATGGCACACATGTCACAGGTTGAAATGACCAATTCCTGCCACTGTGACTTACTCAGCATGGTTGACTCCACCATCAAACTGTGGGCCAGGTACTTTCATGGGTATTTAGCCCAATGAGAAATGCATAAATGGGACAAAGGCCAACACGAGAGCTGATGCTAGAGGCTATGACAGGTCTCATGCTTCCCTCCTCCCACGGAACATCTGTCTGACTAGCTGCAGTCTTAACACAAGAGATCACTGATAAATTGCAACTGCTCCAGCCATGAGCCTCACCTTGTCCGTGCTTTCTCTAACTAGGCAAGGGTCTACCACTCTTACCCTGAACTAACTAACTCTTTTCTTTTTAGGAGAGAATCCAGTAAAAACTCAAAGCTCTTAGTTTTAGAAAGAGGCTCCAACTTTTGACTCTGAGGGTTTATTTTGCTGCTGGGACGTACTGACACAAAGTCAGCCCATTGTTGCTAGAATGATCAGTGATGGCTAGAACACCGGATCAATAGTCCAGTGTCACACAGGGAAAGAAAACAAGAAATGACAAATGGGATGTGTGCTTCTGGTAGGGTGATACTCTTGGTTGGTAGGGACTATTAGAGAGCCCAAGAAAGCATAAGTCATCGCAATGAGGGAGTACACATAGACTCATAGACACACAGACACACACAGACACACACAGACACACAGACACACAGACACACAGACACACACACACACACACACACACACACACACACACACACACACACACACACACACAGGAACTTGATGGGTTTGGTTTCACAGGTTCTTGGGGGCAAAGAAGGTGAGCCACTCTGTTCCAGACATGTTCTGAGGCTCAGCACATATGAAGCGAATCACAGATTCTCACAGGCATACTCTCACAATATTTGCATGAAGGTAAGTGCTATTCTCATTTTTACAATATGAAGGAAAGGAATAGGCATCATAGAACCATCCAAATTTCAGCAATTTCTTCTCATTCATTCCTAAAAACACATGAGGGCCACAGAGGTGACAAAGGGACACCAAAGCTGTCAGCACACCCCCTCACACACACACAAGGGTTTGTGAGGAAGGACTGTCTGCCTGGGAGAGTCAAACCATCAGGAGAGAAATTCAGCATCTTCCTGTGTGGTCACAGCCTGATTCTCTACAAGAGCACCTGTCAATCTCATCATCAAAGCCATTGGCCACTGAAGAACCCATCCTTCCTCCTGCTGGAGCTCTTCCCCTGGGAAGAACACAGAAGATCCAAACGCCAGTCTTCTCACTTCCTATCTGAATGCACTCTGGTGTGTGTGTGTGCGCGTGCGTGCGGGCGTGTGTGCGTTACATGCATTGTGTCTCCACTGAAGCATTTGCTCCCAGGTTCCACCAACTTAAAGCTAATGTTCCTAAGTTCCAGAGTGCAGAAGCCAAAGTGGCAACATGAAGCATCTCTGCTGACAAGAGGGCCTGTCCTCACTGAGACTAAAGGATTTCCTCAGCCATGCATCCACAGGGCAACAGAGCCTCATTTAGAACTCCAGTCCAGTCCTGTCAGCTCCACCTCCACTCCCCACAGCTTGATAAACCCCTGGTTGACAGACCCAGAGCGCGGACCACGATGGAGTGTGTGGTCTTCATGATAGAAGGTGTAAAGCTGGGCATTCAATGAAAAAAATAACAGCTTGGAAAGACGGGTCGGAGTCAAATCGGAATCCTGCCACAGCTTCCCGTTTCTTGGCAGAAAAACTCAATCAGCTCACTCATCTG
This sequence comes from Phyllotis vaccarum, assembly GCA_033318265.1. NCBI lineage: Eukaryota > Metazoa > Chordata > Mammalia > Rodentia > Cricetidae > Phyllotis > Phyllotis vaccarum. Next base: position 73,560,505 of record JARWLC010000014.1, on the reverse strand, counting down.
GTCCTTACTGTGGTTCTCACTAGAAGATGAATAATAGCTCAGGGCAAGGGAAGATGCCAACATGGAGGTGGTCTGAATCCCCCTGCCACTGGCTCTTCCTGTCACATGACTTTACTCTTCTTTTTCTCCCTCTCAATGCCTTATTAGAGTCTGGACACAAATCCCTATCCCACCCCATGTCTTCCCAATAAATATCTGCCAAGATCAGAGTCCTACAGTTGATCAGAAACTTAATAGTCTCCTTCCCTAAGAGACTAAGTCTTCTGCTGGTGCCACCAGTACTAAACCCTAAGTTTCAAGCCTTTACACACTGTTTAGTGACATCCCTGAGGTCAGGGGATGTCACACGGAGTCACTTAAGGGCCCACTGTACTGTATAAAGACCTGAATTTGAGACCAGCCACTATATAGTGTTACTATCATTCATTCATCTCTCTGTTCTTTACCGTAAAATGATGATAAGTGTCTTCTGTTTGGAAGGACACAGGGAGTCTTGGTGAGCTAAAGACCAATATCCCAGGGAGCCAGGACAGAGTGGTATGTACTGAGGGTGATCTGAAAACAAACAAACATGGAGGCCAGAGAGGCCAAGTACAGAAAGAGTCCTTTTGTGAATGGCAGAGACAGGCATGGCTTTGAAGAATTCACTCACACATTTTTTAATGCTGCGGAATCATAAATCTATGAGGAGAAAAGCAGGCCTTTTTTTTTTTTTTGTATTTTCTCTGGTGATTATTGATGGCACACACTTACTTCTTTATATCAAAATTGACTAAAAGTCATTATGCTCTACACTCAGGAATAATGAACATGTCCTGCAAGGTGATGTATGGCGAAGGTTTTGGTGCTAAGTGATGTTTTACCAGTGGATCTGAACAAACATGCAAGTCTGTTAATTAAGGAATCTTAAAAAAAAAAAAAAAAAAAAAAACAAGAGCATGTAAGGCTGCAGAGAAGGGGGTGGGAAATGGGGTTTTTATGGGTGCAGATGGCAGAGTCAGAAGAGCAGAGGACAAGCTTGAACAAGCTCCATGCTGTCCATAGCATTTACTCTTATTGGGCTAACCTCTGCCGGAGATGGGGGGGGGGGTTTCTGACTGCTCATGCATTTGCTTTTTGGGGGCTAGCCTCTGACAGTGATGGGATAGGACTTTTCTAACAGCCTCCAAGCCGGTAACAGTTTGAGCCTGCCACTTGGGTGCCACCTCTTTACAAAGTTCATTCTTATGTTTTGAACCAAGTGACATTCTCTCAGCTGCGGCCTAGCAGGTTGGAAGTTTTCAAGGGGAATATTCAAATTTAGAAGGCTAATCACACAGAAAAGAAAGAAAAACGTGACCAGAGTAGCTGGCTGGCAAGTTTGCCCTCTGCTAAAGAGTCAAGGTGGTGGGACTGGAGAGGCGGCACAGTAGTTTAATGTAAGGACCAGAGTTTGATCCCAGAAGCCCATATAAAGTGGCAGCCCAGAGGCCGAGGCAGGGTCAGGGGATCCTGAGAGCAAGCTGGCTAGTACCATATTGGTGAGCTCTGGATTTGATTGAGACTCTGCCTCAATCCCACAGAGAATGATCCAGAATGATTCCTGACATCAACCTTGGGCATCCACATGCAAATGCACATAAAATGTACATGTGTATGTACACATACATAAATGCATATGTACACATGCATATCATACATACAAAACATTTATATAAAAACAATTACTAGAAAATATATGAAGAGCATCAACAGAAACAGTCTCTGGCTAATTATGATTTTGTGGTAATCACCATCCCAGCGGAGCAGGGCAAATTCTTGGATATGGGTCAGTAAACTTTGCTGTCAGAGCAGGTTATCTGCTAAACTACCTGGATGCTCAGTGAGTGCAGTCCAGCTTAACACCTTGCCCCAGATGCTAGGGTTTGTACTTCACCATCTGGTGATCTTCACTTCAAAAGTGAGCAACTTGAGGTGCAGATGACCATGGCTTGCCAGGACCACCGCTAAGCACTGTCAGCCTCACAACCAGGATGCTTCTTTCTACCACACAACATAAAGGCCTGTTCAGAGCAGATATCACCAAACAGAAGGAGGTCTGTGGGAGCCACCTGCAACAAAGGCTCACTTTAAATGTGCCAGTGACTAGCCCAGAAACAGCGAGGCCAAGCAGAGGCCCAGAGCAAAGGTTATTGTGAAGGACAAAGAAATCAGACTGGAAAGGGAGAGGTAAGTGTGGCTTGCACTCAACCAAGCAGCCCAGCTCAGATGCACATATGTGCACATGCTCTTTGCAGACACACTGGTTTACACACAAAGGCAGATGATTATATTCTTGCACATGTACACACACACATACACACACACACACAAAACACTAACACCTTCCCCACACAGCCACAAAAGAGCAAGCCAGGAGGTCAGGTACTTACTGGGAACCCTGTGGTTAGCTGGCCTGCAGTTTGGAGAAGCAAAAGCAGCCATAGCTCAGAAGCAGCTACATTGCAGCATTCTGTCCATACCTCCCCTTCCATCTAAGTGCTAGAACACAGGCACTGTGCCAGGATGCCAGGGAAGGAAGAAAAACCACAAACTGAAACCCCTTCTAAAATCCCAAAAGAGCAATGGAACACACATACTCTGAAGGCATAGGCCCCTCTGAGAAGATCCATACAGGTCCTTTGATGTAGTGTGCCAGGAGCACAGGCCTCATACTGGCCTCTCTCTGAGGCACACAGGCATGATCTCCATCCATCCCATACTGCTACTTGGAAGAACAAGAGAGCTCTGGAGAGGCAGATGAGTAGGAAAAGGACCAACCAATCACACTTTGTGAAGGCATGGCCACCCCTTAGAACCTTACTCTGAGGTTCTGTCCCTTCTCTATTGCATACACTCATACATAAATGCACACATAAGCATACTTATACACACGCACACATATACATACAGACACACAATCCTTGTTAAGTTTTTAAAAGATGCATGGGGCTGGAGTCATGGCTCAGCTTCTATAAGCATCTGCTGCTCTTACAGAAGCTTCAGTTCAGTTTCCAGCACCCTGGTTGCATGTTTCACAACCATCTATAACACCAGCTCCACGTGATTCCACTTTGGGCCTCTGAGGGCACTCACGTACACATTCTCATAACACACATGTAAATGAATAATACAATAAATCTTTAAAAGGGGAGTTCACAAGTATTTCAGCATGCATTTCCTGCCACCAACCTTCTCCTCTTGCATCTAGACTTGCCCCTCACAAATTATCTATCACACCTAACAGAGCTGAGTACCTGACTCACCCTTCTCCCTCACCATGCTCTATATACTAAATAGACATAGGTGTGTCTCCACTGGCAAGGAGGGTTTCTTCTCTTTTTGAGATCAAGAGATCAACCAGGCAGACACAGGGCATGTCATGACATCTGGTTTATCTCTCTGTTGATCAGATCCATTCCTCCCACAACCCTGACACTTTCTTGGTAGTTTCTTCTCACTCACACGACACTGTTTTCTCTTTTGTGTATACAAATCTAGGCTGACTGTCTTATGTAAAGGCACATAGCCTGGCTTGATCTGATTGCTTCCACGTGAGGATATTTATTTAAACTAAGTATTTCTGACAATGACATCCACAGAAATGGTATTGTGTATTGCTGGTGACCTCATGATGGGGCATGTACTTGGCTCCAGTGCTGATAGTGATGCTTGGTCAATAGATCTCTCTATCAAAAAAGGGATTCTATTTTTATTAATTTATTAATTGTAATGAATAAGAACACCTAAAACGATATAGAAACCTTTGTGGGATCCTGTCTTCTGGTCTGGTGGCTGCTTACAGTTGTTTGTATACAGCTGCTTTGATTTCCTTACATCCTCTGACATGATCCAAGAGCTTATTCTGCTTCGTTGCCCTTCCAGACTGAATATGATGGAAAGCAGATGCTGCAACAGGTAGATTGTGACATATTAAACTCCTAACAGTGGTATTTGCTCATTAAAAAATATCTGAGTAGTCTCACCATTTGGGGGGTTCTGGGGATGAAAGAGTGACAGGCGCACAGCATCTGTCCTCAATCAGAGATTTTGCAGTGTTTCTTCATTATAATGAAAGTATATTCAAAATGATCATGACATTTCCATTACTCCCCAGAAAAAACGGGTCCCATGATTCCAACTGGGAATTCAGATGGACTCCTCTTTCCACACAACCAGTCATGGTGCTGAGATCTTCTCTGACTCACCTGGATCTCACACTTGTGTGCATGTCTGCTCTGCAGGTAATGACTATGTGGAAGATTTATGTTGAAGAGGAAGAGAAGACACTGGAAACTTGGGTTTTCATCTGACAGTGACTGATAGAATCAAACATTCACTCGTGACCTCGGTTTCTCCATGTAAAAAATGTGGGTGAGAATTTCTTCCTTGTAGCATGATGAGAATCAAGTCATCAAAGAACCTCTCTTTGGAACTCCAAATGTATAATATCCAACCAGTGACTGTTAGTAGTTGCTATCACCTAATATTATTACGATGCCTGTTGTATGTCTCAGACAACTAAGGAATCCCTTCTGAAGTAAGGCTACAAGATCACTGCCATTTTCCAAAGCAGAATGCGAGGAAACCTCACCACACAATAAGGGAGAAAATATCCTCTAGTCAGGAGCCAAATTACAGCAAATGAATGCAGAGGATTACAGCCAAGCATGGCTAGTTCTCCCACTTAATGAGACTCAAGCTGCAAACTATTAACCGGAGAGATTAGCTTTATGGACTAGTGGGTACCAGATCTGCTTTGGAAGTGCTGTGCATGTATCCAAAACTACCAACTGCGAGTCAATTAACCGGGAGGGTCACTGTGTGTGTGAAGAGCTGAATGTAAATTTCTTCCACAGGACATAGAGAAATGTGTTCCTTCTTGGGTTTACATACTCATGGACATTGTTCTATGCAACATGAGTAGGACTGTGAGCTTTTAAAATCCCCTAAGGTGTTAGTTTCCATTCATTGAGAAAAATAATCCTTCTCATTTTTACCCACATGACGATCAGGAAATCTCTCTCTATATATATATTATATGTATAGTGTGTGTGTGTGTGTGTGTGTGTGAGAGAGAGAGAGAGAGAGAGAGAGAGAGAGAGAGAGAGAGAGAGAGAAAGAGAGAGAGAGAGAGAGAGAGAGAGAGAAGAGAGAAGAGAGAGAGAGAGGGATACATGGTGTGGATGTGTATGGGTATATATGAAAATGTGGATGCACTAAGTCCATAGATTCATATGTGGAAAGCAGTGCAGGATGTCCTGTATCTTCCTCTGTTTTAGGCTTATTGTCTCAATAAAGTAACTCTCACTCAGCCCCACCCAAGCTTTTCTTTTTGGCCAGGCTGGCAGAGGAACTGCTTCTGTCTGTTCCCAATGTGGAGTTGGAGGTATGTGCAGCCATGGCACACTTTTCATGTGGGTGCTGGGGATTTGAACTTGTGTCCTCATGCTTGCAGAGAATGCACTCTTCTCTGCTGATTCCTGCTAGTGGTTGCTATAATCTAATATTATTACAATGCTTGATGTATGTCTCAGACAACTAAGGAATCCCTTCTGAAGTATGGCCATAGCAACACAGAAGCACTGAAGAAGTGTGTAGTCTGTTCTTGTCTGGTTAGTGCTGCCTCACATGTTGGAGTATTTCTCTGAAAAGCATTTTTAAAGTAGAGCCAAAGAATATAACCATCATAAGTGGTCTTGGATTTCTAAAAAAAAATTAAGCTTAGCCACAGTAATGACCACCATCTGTTTAGACCCACGGTTCAGTGGCCTTCAACTGCATAGGACAATCTCTAATGATCCAATTCTGGTCGGTTGCTGAAAGTATTTGCTGGATGAAAATGATGCTTGGCACATAATCAAAGGTTCAATACAAAGGATCCTGGGAAGGCTAGTTAAGCAGGCATCACTGGAGTAAGGATGTGGCCAGAAATGAGGCTGGCCTGGCTAGCTCCTCAAAGTGGGCGCATTGTAGACATCTTTGGCTCATCCTCCATTTTCAGTATCCATTGATTGAAAATTTTTGCTGTTAAAGTTGGTGGAGGTCCTAGAGAAGATGTGGGCCTTGAGAAGCAGACTAACCTGTCTGGAAAACAGTTGTGTTCCTGTCTGTCTAGGCTGCCAGAGCAGACTCCCATTGGCCAAGCATGTTAAATAGCAGGAGCCATTTTTCAAGATCAAAGTTCTGACATGTTCTGACCCTGATGAGGGCTCTTTGAGAATGTGGATACCATCTTACCAACAGTTCCTTATGCTACAGAGGGAAATGGAGACAAGGCTCTAGTGTTTCTCCTTCTTAGAAGGGTACAATTCCACCACGGGGTGGACTCATTCCACCCTCAGGACTCACTTCCAAACATGTGCCTTGAGATCATGATTTCAATGAACATTAGGGGACACAAACATCTGAGCAAAGATAAGGTTTACACAACCTATGTAGTAAATCCGGAAGTCCTCAGCCCCTGTGTCTTGCTATGTCTTACATAAATCTTCATTTCCATATATCCTGCCCTGTTCACACTCTGTAGCCATACTGACTTATTTCCTGTCCTGGGAATTCATCAAATTTAGAGCTACCTATATGTTCTAGAATTTTCTTTACATCTATTTAAAACGTCACTTGCACTATTTGTAACTCACTGATGTGGGCTTCATGCCAACCCCTACTCATGTCTCCTCCTCAGACAAGCACTTCTTGGCCTACCCCTCACTCTCAACACTCTGGGACTACTTTCCTTCCTCCTCATTGTTCCTTCTGGAAGATGATCAGGAAGGCTTCTTGTTTACAAGTACATATGCCTCTCAGATCAACTTCTGCCCAACTGTGTGTGAGCCGATAACATGCATTTGGAGTCAAGTCTGTAATTATCAATAAACACTTTCAGGATTAGTTAGTTAAAACTATAATTTTTGCTGTTTCTGTCATGAGAAAAGGAGAGACAAAAGGCCCATGAGGGCTTTGAAAAACAAGGGAGTGCACACAAGTGGAGATGGCTATCAGGAAAGTGACAGGAAGGGACAACCTTGGGAGTGAGTGGGATGATATCTCAGGGGTAAAGTGCTTGCCTTGAAAGTATGAGAACCTGTGTTTGAATCCCCAGAACCCATGTTTTTATTTATGTTTCTTTTATCTTACTAGCCAAGGTATCACATGCTTGTAATACAAGGGTTATGGAGGTAAAGACCAAAGACACTGAGGGCTTGGCTCCCCAGTCAGCCTGGCCCTAGTAAGAGACTCTGTCTCAAAAAACAAGATGGATGGTGGAATGACCCCTGAAGTTGTCTTCCAGCTCCCTAATATACTTGCATACAGATCACACACACACACACACACACACACACACACACACACACACACACAAACATAAACACATACAAATGCACACATGTAATTAAACATTCACATCCAAGTACACATATACATATATACATACACACAAACGTATACATAAAAACACACATAAGTGCATACACACATATGCACATACATATAAAACATATACACACATAAATACACATACATACACGCAGGTGCATGCACACTCATGCATGCACACATATACACACAAAGTGACCCAATTTTGTCTTGCAAACACCATGGCCATGTCTGCCATCCTAGTGAATCCTTTCTTTACTAACCTCCATTACTTGCCAAAAAATTATTTGGTCCAAAGGGGGATACTAATACTATTTTAAAAATTGCTATATGAATTTTATAAGAGTGAAACTAAAGAGGTTAGGTGACCTTCCCAAGGTCAACCGGCTGTCAGTCAGAGAGTCAGGATGCCAGCTGAAGTCTGTCTGATCCAAAGCCAGTGGTGTCTGTTCTTGCCTCATCAGGAGCTCCAGAGCTTGATCAGATTTCTGAAAGCCTTGAGTCCTGAGTGCAGATAGGCTGTTTGTCAGAGTGTTTGTAAGTCCATCAGCTAAAATGAAGATTCCCAGCCCTAAGAAAAGAAGGAATCCTGACACATGCAACCACATGGATATACCTCAAAGATATGGTGCAACATGAAGTAAGCCGGACATGAAGGGCAGACACTGAAGGAGACCATGCATAGGTGGTCCCCTGAGTGGTCAATACATAGTTAGATGCTGGGTATCCATGGCTGGGGGCGATGAATGTTGCACGTAAAGCTGAAGGTGAGGTCTTGGGGGTGGAGGGTATCATGGCCACAGCATCCTAGAAGATGTTCAGTATACAAATTTCAAAAGAAACTGCACATTTGAAAGTAGCTAAGATGGTTCATTGTGTATTATATATTATTTACCACAAGAAAAATGAATGAACTGAGCACATGATAAACTTGAAAAGCATCTAATTTCCCTCAACGTTCTCGATGGGTCTAAACTTAACAGCGGTTTCTTTTGTTAGTGCTGAGCAGTTGAAGTGGGAGAAGCCACTGACATATAAGAAGTACCAGGCAACCACTTGCCATGTGATGAGAGAGATTTGAGACAGCCCCACAGTCAGCAGAGGCCACTTTCTATAAAATGCAATGCAGATCTGCATCAACAAGAATTAACTTAATAAAAATATTGGAGCAAGGTTAAAGAGTTATTTTTCCATTTTTCCTGAAGGCTGGTCCTTAAAGAAAAACAGAGTTAGAAGAAGAGAGGGTAGCATCCTGGGTACCACTCCTCAGTCTGAGTTCTTATCTCATCCTTTTACACAACTAACTTTGACTATGGCTTCATTAATTCATCACGGCAATGTCTTTTTCTCTTTCTGCTCAAACTTAGAACAAATAAAGGAAAGGGATGAGGAACAGGTTCAATGAAGACATAATCAAAGGGTGCAGTGAAATAAGGGGGGTGGATGTGGAGCAGGAGAGCTTGGCAATTGTTTACTGCAGTGTAGATATGGAAGACGGGACAGAGGAGGTAACTCCATTCCTCAGACCAGCTCCAGGGGACCCTGAAGGTGAGAGGCAAGGAATGGGGTTTCAGGGCCAGCTTGGAGAAACCCAGATTCTTATGCAGCTTGGCTATCTGGAGATGTTTGGGCAGGCAGCAGGATCAGTGGTGTGCAAGTACATACCTCTGTGGGACCCATTCCTGGGCAGTGGGAACTCAGATACACCAGTTGTGTCTTTTAGAACCCACACTAGCACAAAAAGACTTTGGAAGCCTCACTTTCTTGTGCTGGTGGATGTCTCTTCCAGAGTTAGCTGTCTCCTTTGGCTTCTGTTTGCAAATGAGAATTTGACCACAATTACTAATGCCTTAGTGGTGATTCCTTCTGTTCTCCTAGACATATATATTTAAACTATATAGCACCTTTGTTCCATATCTCAATAGATAAATCAGCAAGGCCAATACTTCCAGAGAGAGACAGATGACACTGGGGGTTGGGAGCTGGAAATTAGTACATAACCCTTTATCATACATTCAAGTCAGCCTGAATGTTCAGCACTATATATAGTAAGTCACCAACCACATGCTTTTGCCTTCCTTTCAGAAAACTTGATGCTCTACAATGATCATATTCCCAATATGGTAACCCAAGGTTCCCTTTCAACACAAAAGGCAGGTGCCTTCTCACATAGGTCCACAATCAGAAAGCATCCAGTGTTCAAAGTCCTGACTACTTGAAACAATTCTGGTTGAAAAATATGATCTAAGGACTTGAAAGCAAACCAAAGCCTCTGCTGGGGCAAGCCCTTAGTACATCTCAAGTCTGCATCTTTGATTCTGGTTTGGCCCATCTCACCTGCTCATCTTTTACCCTCTTGAGGGGTGTTCTCAGATCAACTGAAGCACTCATTCATGTGGAGGTGTGTTAATGTGCTTATTCCCCTCTCCTTAGCACAATACTGGGTTTAATTAAAGGTTATCTGGGAAAGGGTTTGATTACACTCTCCATACTACCAGGCGAGGACTGGGCTCATATCTCTCTGGACCATAACAGGGGCTGGCAGCTGTTGCCTGCACTATCTGCCTATCAGTGGGAAGAGTCCTGTTTGTACAGATAATTTCTGACTCTTTGTTAGAATTTGGGAAAGAGACCTCTGTGTCATTCATGCACCACAAGATACAGGAATATGCCCAGGCAGGCATCTGTTATTTCCTACTTTGTTCTTCCATTGTGTCCAAACAGGCCATGTGCCCAACCTGATGTTATAGGAATCAAGTAGTGATTTAGACCTCATAGGTCTGGCTATGGGGCATCTCAGTCAGGGGTACCAGTCACTCATCTGTTCCCATTTCCTGTTTGTTCTTGTTCAGGAGAGAGAGCATGAAAGGAGGGGCATTAAGCTATTTCCTATTATTCTGAAGTCTCCCTTTATTTATTTATATCATATCACCAAGTTGAGATGTTTCCCCCCTTGAGACACAATTATACATGACACATGCTGGACTTTCAGAAATAGCTCACAGCCATGGCTGGACAACTTAAAACAAGGCATTAGCCCCCTACTGTGCTTTCAAGTCTTTCCCATAGAACTGAGCCTACAAATGTGTGACAAATATACTTGATAAAAATCACCAGATCAAGGTGTTTTCAGAGTGTCAATGTATCACATCTGCCATTCTGTCTAGGCTCCATCTGGGTCAGTTTTCAGGTCTTGTGTTTTGTGTCTTTGAAGGATCACCTTGTGATGGTTTGCGTTCAGTAGGGGTGACACTGAGCCTACCACTTATGGTATAAAATGAGAAAGGTAAGGGGAGCCACTTAAAAGGAGGATCAAAGAAGGAGCCTTGGAATGAGGGCAGGTGTGGGCTCTGTGGTAGTTTGAATGTATTTGGCCCACTTAAGCTCATAGGGAGTGGCACTTTTAGAAATGTGGCCTTATTGGAGAAGGTTGGATGACACATGCTTTTAATCCAGACCTCGAGCCTGGAGGGTACACCTTTAATCTGGGGTGCACCTTCTGTTGGAAGTGTGTCACTGTGGGGGCAATTTTGTTCTCAAGCTTCACTCAGTGTGACAATCAGTCTACTCCCTATTGCCTGCAAAATGTAGGACACTCAGCTATTTCTCCAGCACCATGCCTGCCTGTGTGCCTCCTTGCTTCCCACCATGATGGGCTGAACCTCTGAATGGTAAGCAAACCACCACAATTAAATAGTTGCTGTGGTCATGGTGTCTCTTTACTACAGCAATAGAAACCCTAACTAATACAGTTCCAGAAGTGTATTTCCCAAGAAGCAGGTGGGTAGCTGTCCCTGAATTGCACTGAACAGTGGTACCCTGCACCCAGAGGATGTTTCGAGACTGAGTTAACACAGCCTAGGCTTCCAACTACTAAATGGCAATCTGAGAAGAGATGCATGCCAGTTTTAGTTCTTACACTTGAAGGATTGTCACCAGCGTGGTAAAGTGAGCCAAGAGGGGACTAACTGAAAATCTCACATCTCGAAGCCAAGCAGCCACACGAGCTTCCCTCCGCACACAGCCTGGCTATAGGCAGCTGCTGCATCCCTTTTACACACCTTAGCAAAGCATCTTAATGCCTGCCGACAGCTTCCCAGACACCCATCTTCCATTCAGATGTTTGCACTCTTCAGCAAGGTGCCCTTGACCAATCACAATGCACTTAATATGTTTTCTGAGGCTAAGGTAACTGAATATGTTTGGATGTATACATCTGTCCCACCAAGGTTAGGGATGCAGTTTCAGTAGCAGGGTTCCTAGGGTCTCTGCCATTTGCTCCTTGTGGGATGTAATGGTTCCAGGCTCATTCTTCCATAAGGCAGGTCCTAATAACCAGTGCTCCCCAAATTCTGCCTCTATTAGCACAACCAAGAGCCACTGTGGTAAGGTTTATTTGGGAACCATTTTGGCTGTTTTCAAAAATACTGCCTATGATATGTATCAGTGTAGAATGCACTTATGCCTTCAGTAATGCCTTTTACTTGTGTGTCAATGGGCTAGGTGGCCTGCTTTTGGAGATCCCCAGTGTTTAAGAAGTCACCATTCTGACTTCAGCACACAGACTTCAGCACTTACCATCTATTCCCATTCATAAGTAAATCCACTTCTTCAACAATGATTCTTTGGGCTTTCCATGCCAGGTATTGTTCTGAAGGCTGGCAAGATCAGGTAAACAGACAATGCCTCCTCCTTCATGTCCATTAGTGGGGGACATATGCATTATAAGTAGGGTTTCAAAGGTGCTATAAGAATGAGACGTGGTGAGGGTACTTTTGAATATATATAGTGGGGCATTAGAAAGCAGGGTTGAAGCAGAGCAAGGGTGAGGCCACCACATGTCATGCCTCATTTTCTCTTGGCCGCTGTTCTTATTGGAGTTCAAGTCTCACCAGCTCCAGGGAAGGAACCCAAACTACTTTTCTGCACATTTCTTTTCTTTTTCTCCTCCTCCTCCTTCTTCTTGTCTTTTGAGACAGGGTTTCTCCTCCTAACTCTCACTCTGCAGACCAGGCTGGCCTCAAACTCCCAGAGATCTGCCTGCCTCTGCTTCTGAGTGCTGAGATTAAAGACGTGTGCTACCCAGGCCAGTGGCAATAGTCACAAAATGTCACCTTGTATGAATGAGCACTTTGATGAGGTAGGTGTTTAGCATTCTGACTGTGCAAAGAGGCACACAAAGCCTCTGATGTCTGGGACACAGCACTTCTATAAAAGGACCACTTTCCTCTGTGCCTCTTGTCTCTTCAGTTGGGCATGCATCAAATCACTCAACTGTAGCAGATACTGGAAGGATATTGTTGAATTCTATGTTACCAATGAGACACTATGTAGGGGGAACCAAAAGTCACCACCAGCAGCAGGTGTAGCAAACATATTCTCTGAGAGCTGGGACCTTATGTAGGTGCAAAAACCAAAAACAGTGTGTGCAGCTCTTTCAGGAGTTGGTCACTGGCCCCAAACTTCCTACTTCTGGCACTATGCCAGTACCACCCATGTCTCTCTCTGTCTCTGTCTCTCTCTCTCTCTCTCTCTCTCTCTCTCTCTCTCTCTCTCTCTCTCTCTCTCTCTCCTCTTACCATGGCTCTCCTGTCATTCTGCATCTTTTAATTACCACTTCTGGGTTTCCTTTATGATAGCACACATGACATACATTTTCCATCCCCTGTCTCTGTCTGTCTGTCTGTCTGTCTGTCTGTCTGTCTGTCTGGCTCTCTCTCTCTCTCTCTCTCTCTCACACACACACACACTGAGGGAAAGAAGGAGAGAAAGAAAGAGGGGAAGAGAAAGCAAGGGAGAGAGGGAGGGAAAGAGGGATGGGGGACTGAGAGAGAGAGAAAGAGAGAGAGAGAGAGAGAGAGAGAGAGAGAGAGAGAGAGAGAGAGAGAGAGAGAGAGAGAAAGAGAGAGAGAGAGCCAAGAGTGTGGGAAACTCAGGTGGTTGTAAGTATACTGATTTCAAAGAAAAGTCCAGGACTCCTGTCAATTCTGCAGCAGTAACAAGGACACAGTTCAGCCCTTAATCAACCAAGGATTCTGTTATCTTTTTCCTTTTTTTTATTACATAGCATCTCCAAGGTCTGCAGCTCAAGCCCCTCATGCCACAAAATGTATTGGATAGGCTTTCACGTACATACTGTTTGGGGCAATGCAGGGAGCAAGTGAAGTTCTAAATGGGTATGTATTGTTTGCCATTGGCATGGCCATTGTCAAGGACTTCAATGCTTAGGCCTATGGGAAATCACAAGGTCTTCCCCAATCTAGGCTCAGAGAAATGGCAGAGCCCCCTTTATGATACATGTGTAGATGTTGACAGTATGTGCAAAAAATGCCCAGCATAGCTTTCTTCCCATTTGTGGCCTGAAGACTCTCTCTTACAGAGAACATTCTCACCAAAATTAGCTAAACCCCGCCCCTTTGTTCTGCTGCATATAATAGACTTGCTTCTGGAGGTTTGAGGCTCTTCGACCTGAACAAGCACCATCCATCCAATTTTAGCTTTTCTGTTTCTGTGTCCATGTGTCTGTCCTTTACTCTGTCAACATTCCTAGTAAAGATTTTGGGCCTCAAGCCATGCAAAGCCAGGACAGGGCAAGAAAAGCTAAGAGGAGCGTTCTGGACTCGCTTCAATCAGGTGATCATGAAAATAAAAGTCCAAGTCCACCACCTAGCTAGAACTGTTTAGGAGACACAGGTCTTTGGGTGGGGGATATGGCACGGGTTTCCACTGGGGTCATTGCTGAGGAATGACAGAGGAGCACTTAGGGTGAGATGGCTCTACTAGAACCACTGAGTAATTCAGGTCTCTCCTCTGATTCTTTGAAAATGGAACATTTTCCGATCAGGTAATGCAAATCTAATGGCCTCCTGCTCCATGCGGCCCCAGGCCTGAATGCATTACAGAGAAAAGAAGATTATTTTCTGCCACTTTCAAGAAAAGATATAAAAAGCCAACATTTATTGACCTTACCAAAGCCTTTGATGCAATTAACAGCAATTTGGCTAGAATAAAACTGCATGCAATTGACCTTACTTCATTAGTCTGAAGATTATTTCACAAATGGAGAGCAAAGTGCTGCAATTTAACAGATGAACTACGATCACTGATTAAATGAATCTTATTTCAATTCCGACAAACCCAGAGCACTTTCTAAAGATAATGCATTAATGAAAGAGGCACTACACATGTTTGCTTTGAGATCAGAGGGAACCAATGTGGTTTTTTTTTTATTTTAATTTTCCATGAATTTCTTTCTATTTTAACCTCTTGTTTTATGTTCTAAGGTCAGAGACCCATCATTCCATGTTCTCGTGAGACAGTTGAGGAAGATGGCAAGATACAGCAACAGACATCTTTCGTTTTATGATAGCTTTGGGTAAGACTTATAGTCAATAAAGTTTTATTTTTATGTCTAAACTTGTAGAATACAATGTAAAGTCATTTAGAAGGCAAATTCTCACTCATCACAAAACTCTAGCTGCTGATGTCCACGTGCCAAATTTTAACAAACTGCGCAAACTACTTTGCACCCTGGCTCTCCTGTGCCTGCTCCTCCTCCAGCCCTTTCCTCCTATTGCATGCATTCTGAATCCTGCCTCACTTCAGTGATTTTCAGTGTGAGTCGATATGAAAAAGACACGTTGGCAGACAAGTGCACCGTCCAGCCTGAGAGGAGGGACCGAGCACTGTTTCCAATGTTGTGCCTTTAGAGATGACCCAAAGTCTACGACATTCGGTTCTCTCTCCCTAGAGTCAGTAGCTTTATTCTGAGGGAACTTTTAAAGCAGTGGAGCCATGACTGAAGTTGCCTGCACACCCCCTTGACCAGCAAGAAAACAGATCACTGAGTGCACATTTGTTAACTCTGGACTGAGTCCCTTGACCTCAGAGGAAATAGCCAGATTTTACATTCACCATAATGAAAGTGAGTTGTTTCAAATGCGGACTAGTGAAATGAGAAGTCACTGGTGAATTAGTGTGTGCATTGTGTAACCTTCACAACAACTATAATATGAAACAAGTCAAGCGGAGTCACCAGAAAAGAGAAAGCCAAAGAGTAAGACATTTGTATTGGCTTCACCACCCTCATAAATATCTAGGAACAACTGTCTAAAGATGCATGAGACCACCACCTAGGAAACTATTAGATCTGAATCAGTGAAGTGTACATCACTATGTGGATTGTAACAGTGTTTGTTAAAAGTAGATCACTCCCATCGTATTCTTCTTGTTTAAGTTTTGTGTTAATGACACATAAACCAATTTTATCTTCTTGAGAGAAAGGGGAATTGGAACAGCTCTGTGTATGTGCATGTGTTTGTGAGTGTGTGAGTGTGTTCATGTTTATGTATGTGTGTGTGTGTGTTAATTAATGTATGCCATGTAAATATGATGAAGCTTGGGGAAAGTAGGAAAAGAAAGTGTTTTCATGACCTCAGGAAGGATCCTTCACTCAATGAGAAAGACTGGAAGAAAAAGCAAAGATGAGCAAAATAACTTCACCCATGGTTTCAAACTCCTATCACTGTGAACAAGAACAGATGACAGGGTAGCGACAAAAATGGTCTGTGCTCAATATTCCAGACGATGTCTCACAGGGAGCAGATATGAGTAACTTCCATAGATCAGTGAGTGGGGGAAGAGAATGGCAACTTACTAGAACAAATCTTTAGCTTGAATAGCTTCTTGACTGAAGAAGTACCTGAAGACCATGAAGGAAAAGGTGCCTCTCTCACAACTCACAAGCCACTAGAGAACTGGAAAAGAAACCCACAAAATTCTACCTGCCCCCTCCCTAAAAACCACCACAATCAACAGCAAATCTGCCTGACCACTGCACTTGGGAATGGTGTGGAGGCGAGGATGATGTCATTCTCCTGTGCTGGCGATGGCATGCAGGTCACTGTAACTGCAGCCAGCTCTCTGGATCCCTTGGATTAAATCATCTGCAGACTAAAAATATCTCTACAATATTGGTTCTAAAAGAAAATTCATTGGGTAAAAAGCACTCGACAAATAAGTCCAACATACTGTGTGTGATCTCCAGAACCCACAAACAGTTGCGTGTGATGATGAACATCAGCACATACTACGTAAAGGTGAGAGGGGAGACAGGAGATGCTCTCACAAGTTTGTGAGCCAGTGACTTCCAGTGATGAAACACCTAGGAAGGCAGAAACATGAAGAGAGAGCCTGCCTCAGCAAGCTGAAAGTGAAACCAACTTTTTACAGCTGTTCTGTGCAAGCTGTGGCACCCACAAATACACATGCATACATGCATATGGACACACACACACACACACACACACACATCTTTTGTTTTTTAATAAGAAAATACTTTATGGCTGTTTATCACAACCGAACCAAATGGAATTTCAACCCCAACCCCATACTCTTGAGTGAACCACACATGAAACTGAACCACACCTGAATATCAAGGGAGGCATATTACTTCATAATACCTTCCATTTTGGTTTTAGCAGTTATTCTTTTGAGAACATTTTCTGTAAGGCTTGCCAAATATAGGAAAAGAAATTTAATAACCACCATGATCAAACATCTATGTAGTTTCTTCTTGATTATTTTTAGATATTTTTAATTAAAGAACCCCCCCCCCCAAATTGTATCCCTTCTGCACTGACTGTTCCTGGCACTATGTGGACAGTTAGGGTTGACCCTTCCATAGCCACGACCTTGGCACAAGTTCTCTCCCTGCTTTCTTGGCATCATAGAGCCAGGACAGACACCTGGACACACAGGGACCATGGCTTCCTATTGCCTTTAGAACTCTGTGCCAAGTCCAGTTTTCCACACATGGCTAATTCATCTTAATGAAAAGACAACTGAGTAAGCCTAGTCCTGATGGATTGTGGCAGAAATTCTTGTTAGATTCTAAAAGGCACAGCTACTGGGAAAGAAAAGTTGGGGATGAGATTTCTTGTCTTCGTTTTTGGTAAGGAGCCTGATGGCAACAGGACAGATGCTTATCTTGTGAGCCACACCCACCTGCCTGGCCCTGTAGCAGACAGTCAGCTGTCTTCCAGCAGAACTTTGTCACAATCTTCCTAGCCTGAATTTATATTAGCACCAACACTGTATCCCAAGGCAGGGTGTCTATTGCTGGTCTGCAGTGGGAAACCAGCTCCTGTTTGGCTCAAGAGAAATTTTAGTGGGTTAGATGCTTGGCTTGCATGCATATCTTTCGTTCTACATCACCTCGAAAGATTCAAACTTGCTATAAATGCTATTTTAGCCATCAAAGAAAAACAAGCATCTTATAGCCCTTTTTAGTCACTTGAGCCCTCTAGGAGATCACTGTGAGGGAGTAGTTATCTTTATTGTTGTTAAAAGCCTATACATGTCAATGACACTGTAAGATGACAACGTAGCCAGCAACTTTAGATGTAGCATAGTGCACTAGGTTTGGGTCATCCAGCTGTGGGGGCAGAATAAATACAATAACCAGTTTACTTTACTAGTACACATACTGTACTATGTGGTATGCTCTGTAAATTGCAAGGCAACACATCTGTAACTGTACTATACTTTTTAAAAAGAGGTCTTATTTTTATTATTTTTAATTATGTGTATATGTGTCTGTGGTTATGTTGGGTCCACTAAAGCTGGGGTGATAGGTAGTGGTGAGCCACATAGTATGGGTGGTAGAAACCGAACTTGGGTACTCTGGAAAAGGAGTGTGTTCTCGTAACTGCTGAAACCTGTGCTTCTTGATGCTTATTGAAAGATGTGGTTATACAGGTCACGGGCACCTGTGGAGAACAGACTACTCTTTATTTTGCTAACTGGCCGTAGTATTAGACCAGTTCCCAATGACTTATCTTAAATGTTCATAGATTAGTGTATCTCCCAGCCATCATTAGAGAACCATCTGTTTGCAGAAGATGGAAATTAGCACAGAGACTCACAAATAATCAAAGTAGAGAGAATTTGAGGCTACAGAGTACTCTAGCCTAAATGACACATCTCTAACACAACACCCCCTCCCAAGGCTCAGGACTCATTGTAGAAGGGGCAGAGGTAGTAAATGACCACAAGGAACTGGTATCCTTGAGACACAGAGGGCAGGTGCATGTGTGAACTCACTGCAGCAGGCACAAAATCTTGAGCAAGTTCAAGCCAGAAAATTCCCAGCCTGGAGAGGGGAGGTCAGCACCTTGCCAAATGGCTATTGGCAACTGAGAGCTGAAGGGACAGGAAGAGTCAGTTTTCTTTTAGAGTGTATCCCTGAGAGTCACCGATGCTCCAGCAGAAGGCCACATGTTCAAAAATACATGGGCGGCACAAATTAGACTCAGTGGATGTCAAAATGTAAAAGGGTACAACACTGAGTGGGTAGGGAAGCCGGTTAGACCTGGGAGGTACTGGGCTAGGGGTCAAAACACATCACAAGAAATTCTCAAAGAATGAATACAAAATTAAGATGTATTTTCTATTGATAAAAGTAAGTCAAGACTAAAAGTATTTTTTTTTCCCTCAAAGAAACTATATTCATCTTCCCGAGAAAGAAAAGAAAGCAATGGGACAGGCTTTCACAATGACTGACAGACAAGTCCCCATGTCCTTAAAAGAAATGTCATTTCTCACACCAGGCCCCTGAGATGGGTGGGTGGCTGAAGTGCTGGCTGCTCACACTGATGCCACTGCTACCCCAGCAAAGGCCACAGGGCATCTCCGTCCCCCCTCACATTGCTGGAGCCGTATGCAGCCTGACTTTTAATACAGGAATGAATGAGTATATGGAAGCTACCCACTCCTCTGATTTATACCACAAAGCATAGCAACCTACAAACAAATTAAAGCCTCCTCGTAATTAGCCCTAAAATCAGGCCCCAGTCATCAGGCTTCAGAGGACAAATGTGGACAGCTCAGGACAGCTGCACCTTAGTCTGCCTGTCTCACACTGGAGTCCTGCCTGGGTCAGGTGGGACCCAGACCTCAGGGAGCTCTGTCACCTCTGTAAATTCAGGAGAAAATAGGAGAGGCAGCATGGGCTGGATCATAAAGGAGACCATTTTGTATCTACTTTGACCCCCCCCCCCCGCAACCCACCCCTGGCTAATCACCACCTTGCTGTGATCTGGCCAGACTACCGCCCCTCCCACACCAGCACCACCCTGACTAGGTGCACTTCTAATGCAGACTGAAAACTCCCCTGTGTAAAAATTCTGGAAAGCTAGGGCCTCATCTCCAGGGTAGATCTGATCCTTTCCCAAACAGCCATGAATCTCTAAACATTAACAAAAACCTTCTGCCTTCTCCCCTTCCACTTCAAAGGACTGTCTTCCTTTGTTCTGATGGGAAGTTGACCTGTGAGTTATTCTCCAGGCTTCTCTGTTTTCTCCAGCCAACAATAAATCTTGGTTCACTGTATAGTCGGCTCCCAGCTTTATTATTGGTTCCTCAATCCGTGAGAAAGAAAGAATCCAGTTAAATCAGACATTGGTTAGAACTTTCTCTCCATGTAGCCAGATGCTCCAGAGTGTATGCCGTGAAGAATCCCTGAACCCTCAAGCATGGATTCGCTATTGTGATTCACACCCCACAAGCACCGGTTCTGATTGCCTCTAGTGGACCATAGCTCTCCACCATCTCACACTGTCTCCTAACAGTGTCTCCTGAAACCACTCAGTGTGAACTAGTTCTCAGACCAAACAGATAACACAGTCTGGGTTCGTTTAAGATCCACAACTGACTCTATTACAATGTGACACCATGTGATGCTGGCTTGATAGGTCTAGAGGGCCCCAGTTCCCAGAAAGATTACCTCTCATGTAGGCCAAATACCTCAGGCCCCTGAGAAGTCTTAACTTAGTATAAGTGAGATGCCCCTGTTTCTCCTGTTTCTACCTCTTGATGAACCTGCTGATATTTCACAGAAACATCTAGTTCCAGGTTCCATCAGCCCTTTGCCTATACCTTCTTCATGTTCTCCAGGAAAAGTATCTGCCTCCCTGCAGGCCTGGCTGATTACTTTATCCCACAGTACACCAAACTGACCCAGGACTTACTTAATGTTCATGAGTGTGCCCCCCCCCTCAGGTGTATCTTTGACCATCAGATATTAACATGGTTAGTTAAACAATTTTAATTTGAAATCTTTATATGTATGAGCATTTTTCTTACATGTAAATATGTGTACCATATGCATGCCTGGTATGCATAGTACCATATGCACAGGTAGGCACAGGCCACCTCTCACAATATCTGCCTATTGAGTAGAACTCATCACAAAATATCATCTCTCTGATTCTAAAAATTGTCCACACACAGACACACACAGACACACACACACACACACACACACACACACACACACACACACACACACACACAAATAACAGAACCAAATCTCAGCACTTGCTATCTACTTTATCTTTAGACTAAGAGGCAGAAATCCCACTTATACCTTGAACACACATTTCCCTACTCTTGGGGTTTTGAGGAGGAAGTGTATGTGCTGAGGCCTGTTCGAGTGTCTCTCTTTAGACCTTATAAGGCATGGCTGGGTTGAGCACAGCTTTGTGACTCGGCTGTAAGCCACCCATGCTGGACATGTTACAAGAAGCTCATTCTTTTCCAAAACCATATCTTCCCTAAGAATCTCTTGGAGATACTCCATAAACACAAATTCACATCTACCCTGTCCTGACAGCCCACAGCCTAGTATCCCAAGCCTGTGTTAACTCAGCCATGCCTGTGAGTCAAGGGTGTATGCAATTAACCAAAAACTTCTGTGATTTCCCATGCTCTCCTACTCCAACACTAACAAAGATAATGCCACAAAAACTCAAGTCACTCTGTCCCCTTGACATTGGTGTCATGGTGGATTGTTGTTAAAATGTCCTTAGTTACTGACCCCTGAATCCTTCAGCTAACCGGAGAGACTCCACCTGTGGGGCATGTCCCTGAAGACCTGAGTAAGCCCACTCACTCCCAATCTGTCTCCCAACCATGGCTGGCCAGACAATGGAGATTTCTAAAACTCTAGAGGAAACAGGAAGAAAGCAGGGATCATGGATTGCTTGCAGCCCAGGAAACTAGCGGCATTTCTTACCCATAGTATCTTATTTTGTGTGCCCCTGGAGCCATTTGGGCAAGTGATTGAATAAGCAAGGAAGGTGATAGATTGGTTACCTTTCTGTGACTGTGATGAAGCTTCAAGACCAAGGCAACTTACAGGAGGAAGGGCCTATTGGGCTTATGCTTCCCAGGGGCTGAGAGTCTAAATCATCCTTCCAAGGAAGCCTGGCAGCAGGTAGACATGAAGGCTGGAGAAGCAAACTGAGAGCTCATATCTTAGCCAGCTAACAGGAAGCAGAGAGAATGATCCGGGGATGGTGTGACTCTTGAAACCTCAAAGCCGTTCCCCAGTGACATCCTTCCTCCAGCAAGACTATATCTCCTAAGTCTCCCAAAGAGCACCACCAAATGTGAACCAAGTATTCAAATACCCCAAACTGTGGGAGACATCTTATTCAAACCACCACAGATGGTTCTGGAAATGAGGTTGGAAGAGAGGATGGGTCGAGGGAGGGAGTGAAAGACAATAGCTCTAGAAGCTATCTCTCTTCCTTTCTTTTATTAGGCACGATGTTACCCACTTGAATGTCTCTTTGGAAGTATTAGAAATACTATCAGAAGTCACAGTTTTGGACAACTTCCCATTCTGTAGTGCCACTAAGTAGAGTGTGGTTGGTAGACAAACGGGTACTGGACCCAGAAGTCTTCATGACATGGCAATGTGGGGCTAGGATCCTAGCTCCTACTGTCCCCAGGACCAGACACTTTGCTCTCTCTTTGGCCTGTGTCCATGCTGCTGTCCCATTGGTAATTAGCTGTTTCACTGGGTCTGTTAGACACAGTCAAAGAGGAGGCCCTGGTGGGAGTGGAGAATGAGATCTGAAGCCTCACATGTGGAGTTTCAGACTTAATTAAGACTTTCATGTCTTTGTGGATTTTGATTAAAAGCTACAGCGCTTCTTCAAACTGATATTTTAGCCCAATTATTTATAAGCATATTACTGAACTTTGGGTAGGTTTGACATTTAAGTCAGAAAAAGTCTCTGCATTTCTAAAATAGCATCCTTTAAAAATGAAGGAGAAATAAAAACGTTCAGTGATTAAAAACAGATTAAATACATTTATGAATATTAGGCCATCTCTATAAAGGATACAGGAATGAAAATTTGGGCTGAAGAGGAGGAAGTCATGAGGGAACAAATAAACAATGCCCAAAGAGGTAAGGAATGAGACCCGAGAAGACGGAACAAAATGACAGGAATCCATATACGTGTTTTGGGTTACATATAAGGATCCATCTTTCCCCTGCCTCCAAGAAGCACACCCACCATCAATGACAGACCTTGCATCACTTAAAAAATTAATTCAAGCTTCTTCAGCTCCCAAAAGTCTCAGAGAGGGAGATGGCTTCACTATAGTACCCAGAATACTGCCTGTGTCTTTTGTGTGCACAGCAGTTGGTATGGTCTCAACTCATATGAAATGGCAGCTCCATGTCATCACTAGAGCAACTGTTTAGTGTATCCTGCCCACTTTGTACTTAGTACGGCACTGCTGTGACTGACAGGCCTGGCTTACCCCAAGGGTTAGCTGCCAGTTAGAAAAGGGGCCTTTAGGAGAGAGAAAATGGCTTGGTCATCCCCACCCACTCCACTGTCTTCATTCTCCCATCAGACGCATAGTCAGCCCACACCTGGTATCATTGTCTGTGAAACAACCATTCTTCCAGCATTGTCCTGAATTTGGCAGCTTCTGAATGGGACCAAATGAAAATGGTAATTTATTTCTAGCAATGTTCATGTAGAAGAACAGATAGGCATATTTATATGTACACAGACTAAAACACCAAAACACTAATTAAGTAAATTTAGTTTTCCCTTTAATCAGACTTCAGGTAATTAGCTGTCAGCTAAGATAAATTACAGTTTATTCCATTTTTATACCATGCTTTGGTCAAATAAAGATTATGCTTTAATGGCCAGATTTAGTTGCTAATTTTTCATGCATATGAAAGGATTTGTAAATATTATTGCTGGAATCTTCTAATGTTCTAATTTCTGCTTAAAATACCACTGTTTAAAGCAGCAGTTGCATTTAAGGCTACAGAATACTGGTTTGATCTTTTCCATTGAATATATGACCAAGCTGACTTTTTAAAGCCTGAATCGAGTTCAAGGTCTGTGTGAAATAGCATTTGACCTATCAAGAGTAAAAGGACAATGTGGAACTCAAAAGGACACATCTTCTGGAGTTTGTAAGATGTGAACAGGGTAAATGAGGCAAAATTGACTGAATTTGGCTAGTAGAAACACTCTGGCTGACCTGCCAGACAGATGTCACAAGGAAGCTCTCTGGTGTAAGTGGTGTTTGCTAAAGTAAAGGGGGTTCTTTTTGTATTCCTGATTGGTATGTAGAGATGAGCGAGGGAGTAGAGAAAGGTCTAGGAAACTCTTCAGATGAGAGCTCATTGGGCTTAGTACATTTTCATTTACTTCTAACTCTAGAGTCAATACTAAATATGCTGTGGCTCTCATGTGTCCCTGGACATCATTTGTTATTTTTCACTCAAGCAAATGGCCACTTGTAAGACATGGTAATGTGCAAAAACCTTTAAAGTGACTCTCCAGCATTTGTGGGTATGATCATGTGCTCAATGTAAAGGGGATCTGGTATCATGCCTCAGGTTCCTCAAGATGCAAAGGGTTTCCAGTGAGGTGCTCATGCAGACACAGTGGTCTTCCCTTTACCCTGCAGATCTGGCACCTTTCACATAGAGGGAGATGGACGTTATGGCAATTATTCCAATCAGCAGAGGGACTGGTTAGGGGAGTATGGGTTTGACTCTTGGCTGCCAACACCCAGCATGCTGTGCCAGGCTCAGCCTGGGAGGATGGGCAGAGGAACAGCCAAGCTAGAGAGGGGGTGACAACAGTCTTGGGAAAGCTGACTATACAATGAACAGCTTCTCCAATGCTTCCTAAGCACACACTATAAGCTCATCTGAAGAAACACAGCCTGAAGGGCCCCTCTGGATATCAAATCTCACAGACTATTGCCTGAAACAGATGCAGAGTTAGGAGAAGAAGTATGATAACACTGGAGTCTCTATGACAGAGTTATTAGTGCCTCTTGTAAGAGACAAAGAGGAATTCTAGCCCATCCCCAGAGCCCTTTGAGGGAGACTAGAAGACAGCCTCACCAGACACCAAATTTGCTGGTGCTGTGCCCTCCTTGACTTCCATCATCTAGAAGCATGAGGGGTAAACGTCTGTAGCTTGAGTCAACTCTAGTATGGTCTACCACATACTCTGAATATCAAGGAGCCTACTAGAATAGTGATAGTTGACAGTGAGTTACCATTAAGTTTCCTTAGGAGCCAGGAATTCCACACTGTACACAGATACCTACATTCTATTCCTAAACTAACCATTCATGTTTCTGTTCATCTTTCACACGTAGGAGAAGTGGACACAAAGGACTCATTCAGGTAGTGCATGCCCAGGAGGCTCCTGATCCTGGAGCTTCAGTTGAGGCTTGAGTCTTCAGTGACACCCACATCAGCTGACAGCAGGGCTCAATTTATAGTCTGTCTCCAATAGGTAACCGTCTGGAGGCATCTCCACATGTCAGTATGTATTTGTGCATAGAAACCAGAGTTCAGTATCAGAATCTTCATCTCTCACATCCAACCTTATCTTTTGATACTGGACCTCTCTTATTGAACATGATATTAGAGTGTGGCCACACCAAGGCTACTTAATATGGGTGCTAAGTATCCAAACTGAGGTCCTCTGCTTGTTCAGCAAGCAACTGATAGACTGAACCATCTTCCCAGGCCCCAAACTCATTTTGTTTTAGCAGTTTGTAAATGCTCCTCAAATCTTTGCCGGCAAAGTTCAACTCAGCAGTTGCAAGGTGGCTCAAAACTATTCATTCAAAAAATATTCTCTGTAGCAACACCATCCAATTGATACCCTTGCCCTACCTTAGCTTCTTTAAAAAATAAGGCAAAGCACATAGATTATTTTAGGGACCAGCTTCCCCTATTAACAACTTCAGCAACAGATATTCTGTCCCTTAGCCACTTTCAAGATATGGAGGTGAGTGTGTTGATGCTCAGAGCTCACAGAAGGCAGAGGCCACATGGTGGAATTTACTCTTGTACCCCTTAAATCACAAAAATCTCCCTGAGGTTCTGTAAGACGGGAAGTACCAGAACTGTCAGGTGTTCTCATCAGTATCCAAAGAGGAAACTCTGACTGTTATGTCCACTCACCAGAAGATGGCTTTGCCTCCAGGAAGAGAGTCATCGAGGCAATGAATCTTTCTGCTATCCCAAGAGCCCGTGAGGGGACGTCTCACCCATTGTAGAACTGCTTGTTATGAGAAAGAAGCCAAGAGCAGGGGCTCTGCTGTTATTTCTGCAGTATCTTTACTTTTTCAGGATTCAAAGTCTTGAGAAGGGGGGGGAGGACCAAATGCATCCTCCACAGGTTCCCTGGATCCTGTCCCACTCTCTGACCTGAGCTGGTCCCTTGTTCTGACCCTAGTATAAGAGATTAGACACCCTTGTAGCTTGGACGGTGGGTGGGTCAGGCAGGCCTTCCTCTCTGTACCTTCTCTACACACTTACTACTTTCCATCCTGTGGGCTTGGTGGTGTCAGGAATCACTTGATCCCCACCTGGGGGCTTGAGGCTCAGCCTTCTACTCTCCCCATTTGGAACATCCATCCTTCTTTCATCAACCACATCCCTTTCTAGGGTGAGCAGTATAACCCTTCCTCCAATTCATGTCAAGAATCCTTGAGGATTATTTTCCTTGAAGACCCCAGCCTCAAAGGCCAGGGTGGTTGCCTAAATGTATGCACCTTAGAATCTGTGACCAGATGGTCATTTATCCTTATCCAAAGTCCTGTTCCCTCAACCAGTAAGGGACAGCCACACCCACCATGAAAATTCTGGTTTTAATAGGCTCCATACATGGTGTCATTTCTATTTAACACTTGACCTCACCCAGCTACACTCAGAAACAGGGAACCAAAAATCAGCCAGTAATTTGGGTAGGATAGAAACAATTCTTTCTCCCTTTTTATTCACTTATATTAAAATGCATAAAGTAATTTTGATTTTAAATATCATCAAGGATGAAGCTAATCTAATCTGATTCTGCCGCCCCCTACCCCCAAACTAAGCATACAGGACAAGACATTGAATCATAGCCTATTTTCTTAGTTTAGTTGCTGTTTCTGCTTCCAGGGGGAATTTAAACCTCACTTTTGCACTTTTCTGTTGGAAGGTAAAAGGGAAGAGCCGGCCCTGAACTGAGGAGTCCCCAAATACACCCCCATTTCCAGTGTTTCTCATCAGAGTTCCAGAGACACACCTGTGCCTATACATAATGGAAGACTCAAAAGTGGGCATCTCCTAGGGTCCCATAAACGTTTCTCTATCACGTGGACCACAGCCTCCACACAGGGATACAGAAGGCAGAGAACTCTCTGGGGCAATCCAGACAACCCCAAGAGAAAGGCTCATGTCACTTTCACCTTTAGCCCCATTGTTTTAGAGACTCTAGTTGGCATCTTCTATAAATATATGGAGTGTTTGTGTTTTTCAAATGTCCAAGGGAGGTAGAATAACTTAGAAAAATTTGGATTGCATTTTATTTGTAAATCATGACAATAATAGCATGGCCTTAGAAATTAGAGTCTCTGATTACAACCTTGGGCCCAGCTGTTGAAGAATATTATTTATATGTTTACACAACTAAATGCAATTTATATGGCCTACATTTTGAAAGAAGTCCAAACACCACAGGAAAAGAGACCTCAAGAAAAGGATTAGTATTATTTAAATAATATTTTTATGCTGTCAAAGCCACCAGGAGTAGAACCATCTTTGTGGTGGAAGTGAGTTTATGCCAAGCTTATACCTCAGAGGCATCAAGTCCTTGACCAAAGCTGCCCTGGCCTCACTGTTCTGTCTGGTAAAGTATGGAGAATCATAGGGATGGAGGTAGTATTGTATTAATAAAAATAATGTGAGAGAAATTTTTTGCCAGAATCAAGAAAGCCTACATGACTAACACCTGCCAGTCAGTCATAGGCTCATAAATATGGTGATATTTAGTAACTTTTAAATTGTTGGAAATATTTCTTAAATACATTTTAATGCAACAGGATCACAGGAACCATAAATGGGGCCTTCCGTTATTAAAAGTCTACTAGCACAGACAGCATTGAAGGAAAAGGAAGGAGTTATTCACCATGGCCTGTGAACCAGGAGACTCAAGAGACTCAATTCAAGAGAATTGAGGCCTCTGTGCAAGACAGAGCTACGGGAAGGGGAGGAAGAAAGGAACAAAATGGACTCCAACAGGCATCTGTGAGGCAGAACAGAGAGGGAAGGTTTGGGGATCTCTCATTATGTTATTGCTAATGTGTTGTCGCACAGTGGCGTGTTCACAGTGTGACAACAGAAAGGAAAGAGTGTGAGAAATTATTTTTACATCTCTCCCTAAGAAACAGATGAATTAAAATCTACAGTGTGGGACCTAAGAGATGGTTCAGTGTTTAAAAACACTGGCTGTTCTTCCCGGGATCTGGGTTAGATTTCCAGCACCCATATGGTAGCTCACAGTTATCTGTAACTCCAGTTCCAGGGGATCTAATGGCCTCTGCCAGTACCAGGTAAGCACATGGTGCAGACCCATTTGCAGGCAAAATGCTCATACATATAAAATAAAAATAATGTTAAAAACATTAAGTAAAAGCATAAACAATCTATAGCATGTCCTGTAACAACTGCCAAGCTCGTCATTGGTTCTGTGTACATCAATTTTGATGGAGTAAGTGGCTTTGAAGAGGATCTGATGTCCTCAGTATGGCCTGCATTCTACATTACAAGCCTGTCGAGTTGCTGACCAGGTTACAGCAGGGTCATGAGAAAAGGCTTAATATAAAGAACTTACAATAATAATTTTTCCATTCTTACTCCAAGGTGTCTTCAGCTTTTACCTTACCAGTTGCAAAGTTTTTGAGTACTGCCATGGGAAGAGTATGTATGGACTATGTATGGACTATGAGTGGACAGGACTAATCATGGGGTGAAGGACTTCTGTATGAATGAAGTGGAAGACAAACTATTGCCCAGGCTCTATGGGACTTCATAGAAAAGGTCCATCAGAGCCTATGGAGAAGCGATCTGGTTCTACAGTCTCTTGAGAAAGGCCATTTGGTGAGCACCAGGCCCAGAGAGCACTGCACAGCCTCTCCTCCTGGGTATGGGCTTGCAACCATAACCACTTCCACCCCACATTTCTGCCAGTCAACTACTCAGTTGAAAATAGACTACCCTGGACCCCTGCTTCCCCCATCTCTGGCTTCACTCCTTTCCTTGTGAATTTCGAATCAGTGCCATTTGCCATGCAGAACACGTGCAGCTTAATATAGCTCAAAGAAGAAAGGCAGCTGAATATTTTATTAAGTCACATTTTCCCCCACAGCCTGTGCATGTTTATAATGGGACAGTGGCCGCCAAGGACCAACCCCACATGGCCTAACAACCAAACACTTTATTTAAAAGGAAACAAATCATCTGGCCTCTTCACATGCAGCCTGGTGCAAGCATAGCAATGTGGGGCCTCAGTGGCCATTCGGGGTTCACTAGGCTGGGAGAGTGAACTGGCTTTGGGGGAAGGGAAAAGTTGGCTCTAAGAGAAAGGAATGGGTGCCAGCTTGACAGGGGGCTGTGCTTGCTCCCTGCAGCAAAGGAGTCTCTCCCATTGACTTGCAGGTCATGTTCAAAGGGGACAGAAAGGCAAGGAGAAGAGATGCCAAATTCCTGAACAAGTGTTAAAGAGGATGCTGTGTGAAGGGGTTGTCTCCCCAGACTCAATGGTGGGTCTGTCCCTGAAACAGCTCCCAAGCTGTGATGCAGTCCTCAGTGCAGGACTCTGCTGACATAATGCCCTATCTTGATGCAAAAGTAAGACAGGGGGTTGAAAGTGCACACAAGGTGTCCTGACAGGCAGGTGCAGGTGCAAGGACCAGCACCGCCCTGAGGAAGAAGCCCAGCCCTATACTCAGTGGGCTTGGTACCTCCCTGCTCGTCTGATGTCAATCATTTATGTCCTGCCAATACATCACACTCCCGTCCTATCCTCTGCCTTTTTTCTGTATTTTAGTACTTCAGATGCATTTACTTAATGTTTTGCAAGTGTTTGTGTGTACATGTGTGTTTGCATGTGTCTGAGCACATGTGGAGGCCAGCAGTCACCTGTGGATATCATTTCTCGGAAGCTGGCCCTCTTGTTTTTGAGATAGACTCTCAAAACTCTTGTTTTGAGAGGACTCTCACTGGGACTTGAGGGTCATCTATTTAGCAAGGTTGTCTAGCCAGTGACCCCCAGGCATTCACCTGTCTTCTCCCTCCCTTGCCTTGACAACATGCCTGTGTTCAGATTAAAAGCACATACTTCCATGCCTGGTTTTTTTATGTGGGTGCTGGGGCATGAATTCAGGTCTTCATGCTTGCACAGGAAGCTCTGTATTGACTGAGCTATAGGGAACAGATGATGATCCGAGTGAATGTCTGTTATTGGCACGACCACACCCATAGCAAAGACACAAATGCCTGGGATCATGACAGTGGGAAAGCCTTCCCTGGGTCAGGTTCACAGGAATGGCAAAGGCTCCCCGGATCTGAGTATGTTTGATGATTTTTAGCAAGCAGTGCATACTAAAACTATCAGCATACTAAAACTATCAGCAGCAGCTTCTGGCTCCCAGATTATTGCAGCCTGCAAGCACCCCACCACAGCAACCTTGCTATCCACCTCCTTTTCCTTCCTGCATATATAATATGTTCTCTGAGCTCCCAGGCTGCTGGTGACTCCATCAGAGCCCACAACCCACACAGTCTGAGCGTTTCTGTACATGTGTCTTTCTTCATTTCCTGTCACCCATCTTGTCACTCTCAAAGCTGTGCAGGCCACAGCACTGAGTTGTCTCCTCAACTCTATTTCAGATTTCAAATCTTCCATGTCGCAAGTTATTTGTGGGGGTCTCTGCTTCATTCTTCCTGGGTGATACAGGGTTTCATCATCTTTCAGAGGTTCAGCTTCTTATCTTGATGCCTTCAGGCTGCAGCACCCCCACCCCCTCTTGGAAAAGACTTATTGGTATCAAGTGGTACTGAGGGTCAAGGATCTGGGCCACAAAAGGAGCTACTCCCGGCAGGTCAGAGCATGGGTATTTGGAAGGACAGTTCTACACAAATGAAACTTTCTCAAGGAGCCTTTTCTAACACAGTAATTCCCAACTCTGCTACCCATCTCCATGCCGTCTTGGTGAGGAAAGGAGCCACCTGAATCCAGATGAAGTTCAGTGAAAAACCAGGGGGAATATGTCACCCAGGTGCAAGATAAGCATGTTCAGGAGGAAGCTAAGTCAAGGGCAGAGCCACGAGCAGCCACTTCTGTAATGCACATTGAATTGGCAAATTGTCATGTGCTGTTTGAGTTCACTGAGGGGCTTTCTCTGTAATGGGACTTCTCCACATATTTCTGACTCAACATGGTTTTGTTAAGCATCTTCCAAACACCCTCATCCTAGGTCCTATTGGGTCCCTGGCTCTCTGTAATGGAGATGGGGACAATAACCCCCAGAGTGAAAAATGCCATATCCCCGGAATAGCTGGAAGGTGGATCATTTCCAACAGACATTCCTATTGTTTATCCCAAGATATAAATATGCCTACAGTGGAAATGGGATGCTGGAAGTTGAGCCATGGAGATAAAGCTCAATGGGAACTCCAGCTGACTGTTTCTACTTTCCAGGTCACTTCTGTTGAATGTCGTATGTACCCAATATGAGTCTGTTTCTATTCCTTCTTTTACTTGGAAGACTAACTTAAGGAGATAATTTACCCTGCTTGGGACTCTACCAGGAACCCCAGCTGGTTCTCTTAAAAGGACTCCAAGCCCAGTTGATTGCTGCTCCATGTTTGCAAGCCTGATTTAATGTCACCTCTTATTTGCTCTCTCAGTTGGGTTACTCTAGACAATAGTTTGCTATCTACTTGCTTCTTCTCTTTAACTTGGTACTTATTATATTAGTTTTGCTTGCTATATACCTAATAAACCTACTCTTCTAAAACTGAAAGCATGAATTATACAGTACATGCCTTTTAAGATGGGTTGATTACAGAGAAGGCTGAGGTTCAATGTGGCACACTCTCAGACAGGTGAGATTTCTCGACCAACTGAAGATCCATGGCAAGCACAGCAAGGGCGTACCTCACAGCTGGCACCCATGGTTCATCTGATTCTCCAGTGTTACTGGTCCTTATTACAGTGTAAACACTCAGAAGTCACCCATCTCATCCTTGACCATTTAGGGAAGGTTTCATGGCTCTCCTGAGCATGGGGTGATGAGCCCACATGACAGTCCTTGGCTGTTTGTGAAGGTCAAGCGGTAAATCCATGGTAGATACTCTTCAGATCTGCCAGAACTCTGAGATGATAGGATGGCATTATCACAGGCTTTTGTCCATTTCACAGTTGGTTCTCGGTGCAATGGGGAGGCATTCCCTGCCAGAGCCCAGTCAGCCAGCCTTACTAGAATTGAGGATAGGCTTCTTGGAACTTTGGATTGGGCATAAGGAGCTGTCACTCTAAGGGGCTAGCCTAAGACTCTTCCCAGCATGGCACTGGAGAGTAGTTAAAATTTTGCATATAAAACCTCTCTCTGGGTGTTTTGCCTTTTGAGGGTTTTGGTTTTGGTTTTGGTTTTTGGTTTGTTTGTTTGTTTTGCTTTTAAGATGGGGCCTCACTCTGCAGCCCAGGTGGTGGTCTCACCCTGTGATCCCTCTGTCTCTGCCTTCCAAGTACTGGGAATATAGGTGTGTGCTATCATGCCCAATGCTTACCTGCATTTTTTTATTGGCTTAATGTTCCCCATTTCATAAGGACATTTTCACACAAACACATAATGTGCCTTTACCACGTTCCTCGTCTCCTCTCAGTTAACTTATGAATAAATAGTGGATAGGAAGGAGGACAGACAGGTGATAGACAATGCTTACATTTTCCTTGCTCACCCCTTGGTGGATAGATACTTAGGCTAGTTCTGCACCTTAGCTGTTATTCACTGAGCTATAGTAAATATGAATGTGCACATGTCTCTGTGCTATGTTGACCCAGAGTCCTCCAGGAAAGTGATCAGTACTGGTTTAGTTTATTTGGTTTTGTTTTAACTTAATATTTTTACAAATAATGAGAGTATCTTTGGAGAGGTTAAAGGAAGTCATGTGCAGATATATGTGCATCCCCCCCTGGCATGGTGGCTTGTCTGCAGGGACCTGTCTGCAGGACAGTGAGACCCGCATCTCAGCAGTGCATATGAACATCCCTTAAAGCCTCTCTCTTTTGCTTTGCTGTCTACATTTAGCAGAGCAATGAGAACAGCTAAGGGACCAGGGCTCATGAGTGACCTCTCTGTTCCTTGGATAATACCTGTGGGAGTTGAGCTTCGTTGACATCTACCCCTTTCTGGTCTGCAGCACTAAATTCCCAGTAGCAAACAATACCTGTCCAGACTGCAGACTCCACATCCATATACTGCGTTCCGCACTGCACAGGTCGCTGGTCGCCTCCGCATGAAGCAGCCCACCATCCAGTGCACAGCCTCCCTTCTTCCTTCCTGTCCTCATCTTTATCCATGAGCTCTCTGCCAACCCTGCACTCCTCTCTCCTCATACTCATCTTTTCATCTTTGTTTCACTTGGCCAAGTCAGAAAAGTAAGCATGAGCCACCTTCAGGAAGACTTTGTTCCAGGGGTATTCAAGACTTTTGAAAGAACTGTATTTTCCAGTCACTGGCAGCTGTGTGTCTGCTTCATGGTTGGTGCACTGCCCCAGGATCGCGATAGATGTTCAGTTCTAATTTATTTTCCTCCTGGGTCAATTCTGTACTCTTCATCTACCACAGTAATTATTTACTAAAGTGTGAAAAATTCCCCTATGGCACAGCTTGGATCTTCGGTGTCAGAGTTTATGGCCCACATCCACATATTGTTCATAGGTTAATAGTGTGTGCCATGCCCAACAAATCATCATAATGGTCATTTATACAAACAGTAGCTGGTAAAATATCTGTGTTTGCTTGGTGAAAAGCTAAGTTCTCACAATCCAAATATGATAATGGCAGGGTTTTTTTTTGTTTTGTTTTGTTTTTTGTTTTTTTTTTTTTAGAGACCTGCTCACATTTGCTATGGAGTATCTAGCCTTAGATGGAGTACCTACCACACTCCTCTCCCTGAAGCTCCAAGGTCACTGTCTAATAGTGGAAGACTATAGGACAGTGTTTTCCAGTCATGGTAGAGACAGTGCACCCATGAAGTCACAGAGGCTATGAATATACAAACAACACCGCGCAAGATCAACACAGTCAAAACCCCAGCGTGAATGGACAAGGGCTCATGAAGTCCCACCATTAGCTGAAAAGCTATTGACAACTGATGGATGTTGTGAGGGGGGCAGTTTTCATCAGGGATGGGGGTCCTGACAGCTACTCATGCTCAAGTAGATGGCCCAACACCAATGTACGTACTCATATAACTAAGTGGACTCAGAGGGTTTTAAAAGGGGAGAGCACATGAAGTTGTAAGGGAAAGTAGGGGGTGATAAGAGGTATCAGAGAGGAAAGGGTGAGGGTGGGTTTATCCAAACATATTACATTCATGGGTAAAATTAAGCAAAATAAATAAGAAATATTCTCCTTTAGTAAGCTGACTTAAAAACATGAGCTAGGAAAACTGATTTTAGGACCTGTATCTAGCAGAGCTGTGATTCTCAATGTGTAGGTCACAACCCCTTTGGGGGGTTTCAATGACTCTTTGATAGGGGTCACCAAAAACCACCAGAAAACACAGATATTTACACTATGATTCATAACAGAAGCAAAATCAAAGTTATGAAGTAGCAACAAAAATAATCCTGTGGTTGGGGGTCACCACAACATGAGGAACTGTATTAAAGGGTGCAGCATTAGGAAGGTTGAGAACCACTACTGGAGAGTAAGCCACAATGAAGATGTGAGAGTTGACACATGTAGCTCTGTGAGATGTCCAGTGCTCGGGGCATGAGAATTTCCTGATCACCACTTTCTCCTTCACACGGGTCTCACCTGCCTCTCTGAATCATCGATCTGTTCTTGGGTGGATTCTCCATGTGAGGATTGAAAAAGAGTGAACTTCCATCTTAATTCTGGGAACAAGCTCAGTTGCCAGGTGAGAGCAGAGGCAGCATGAGCTGAAGGTGATCTGAGGCAGAGAGAAGCTTGGCACAGCTATGAGCACCACCTGCCGCTTTACTCACCACTCTGTAGAGTAGTTCTGATCTCGGCAGCTGCTGCTCCTGTTATTTATTGAGCAGCTACTGTTATGGGTGGTTGGGGTCTGTCTGGGCCAGATGCTTCCAGGCTCTTGGCACTATATTCAAGAATGAAATTAAGGCTCACACAGATTGCAAAGTAGCAAGGAAACTATTCAAAGGGAAGCAATCTTGAAGGTTAGAAAGTAAGGCACCATCAAGATTGACAACAGGTTATGTGAAGGAACATACTGGAGGGCCCCAATTACTGTTTGATACTTCCATTTATGGAGCTCAAGAGAAGGGCAAGGTGGGGGAAGTTTGGGTTCTGCTTTATTTTGATTTATGGGCTTGTATGCGCTCAGTGAGCCGAGCCATGCCCCTTTTTATAATGCATCTGATTTTAAACATACACACCTAATTATGCAGAGGCATAAGATGGTAGATAGGGATTCCGCCTAAAAGTTTACTTTGAAGACACAGTTTCCTTATTATTGATGCACCTAAAAACAGTTCGAGACAGATCAACCCACCTCTCTTGGTTTCAGGATGTGCTCTGGGGTGTGCTGATAATGGCATTAGCAATAGATTGCTAAGGGAGTAATTTATTTCTGCTGTTTAAAGCACACACACACACACACACACACACACACACACACACACACACACACGGTGTTAGGAGGCTGTGTGTGCATGGTGAGTGTAGGTGAGTGTCCTAGGTTCCAAGTGCATTATTAGAAGAGATATGTGGATAGCCTAAGCCAAGTACAGTCCCAGCTTACTAAATATTTCACTATGCTCACCTGCCTTAATATTACATGATAAAATGTGGAATAGGAGCCATGGAACAAGTGGAAACAGCAGAAAGGTACTTGTGATGGGACACGTGGTACCATGCAGGTAAGAATGCAGAGCCCACAGACACTGCCTTTGGGGAGAGGGATGCCTCTCAAGTCTATCATTGTGAGCTCATGTTCCTGGCTATCTTACTTTCTGGAGACTGTTCTTACATAGATAAGTCAACCATCTTAGACCCATTTTCAAAGTGAGGTCTTCAATGAAGCTTAGAAACAACATTGGACAGCTCTATCAAGTGGAAGCAGATGAGTACTCCTGCTTTGAGAGAGGCTCTGTAGCACTGCAAGGACCTGTCCCCAAGGTTACCAAGTCCAAAATTAATTAGCAAAATCTAATGTCACCTTTTTCTGTCCTTTGTCTGGTTTCCATAACTTCGTTTTCATTGAGTTGGGACTGGTCACCCATTGTCCAGTGGAAGTTCTTCAGGGCAGAGTGTTCCCTGGCAAATGGTGTATAGCAAAATGAGTCTCTGCAACTGATCAAAAAGCATCTGTAAATGTTCTACCTCACAGTTAGGGCTGGACAGTCACCTGCTAGCTGAGTCCTGAGCAAACAAGCAGCAAGATTAGGGGTCATACGTTTATTGTCTCTGCTCTTGGCTCTAGGTGTGATGCTCTTGCCTTGTCTTCATTACAGTAATGCTTACCAACTGGGATTGGGAGCCAAATGCAACCTTTTTCTCTCTAACTTGATTTTTTTTTCTTCACAGCAATAGAAAGGAAACCAGGACAGTCCCATTTAGTTCCCCATCTTCATAACTCAAAATGCTGAGATGTATTGGGGGCCCGGAAATGAAAAGATAAAGGAATAAAAATCAATATACTTCCCTCTTCTCCTGGAGATAAAGACTCAGATGATTTATCTCTGCAGACTTTTCTCTACATGTCAGTGCATCTTGTCTCTTTAGTTACCTGTCCATCAACTGAGGCTGCCTTCCCAATTATGACCTACAATGAAGCTACAGTTCACCCCCTGGCCCAGTATGTGTGGGAAACCTAATCCTTCTCTTCCTGGAGTCCTAGAAGATGGTCAGTTTGTCAGACTTCTCTTCTCTGAGACCCACTCTGGTTAAAATCTCCACATCACCAAGCTCCATTCCTTCACTAGGAGTTGGCATTCTGTTCCCTCTCTGGTTTCCTCCCCAGTATTCTCACAGAACTGGGAGCCAGACACATAATGTAAGAGGTTTATCCTGAAAACTGAAAATGCAAACTGAAGAAGAACTATCAGCCTCCCCCTACCATCCTATTGGGCACTCTGATCACTGGTACTTCTCCTGAGAATTTCTTTGCATGTCCCCTGGGTATGCCTCTGTCTCTGGCTCACTCAGTTCTTCCTTAGCTTCCCTACTCCAGCAGTGTCTGCAAGCCTCACTGTAGATTCACCAAAATCACTCATGCAACTCATCACATAATGGAGAAAATAAGCTTCCAAACCTCTACCCCAAACCCAGGCCAAGTCCCACCCATGCCTCCAGTCAAGCTTGAGTATCAGAGTAAGGTTGCAAAGGTACTGATGCCAGGAAACCCCCCAGCTCCTAGCAGGTGTCCAATCAGTTCAGGCTTCAGTATTGATTCACCTTGCTATGCACATTTTGGTCAAAGTGTTTGTACTTTAGACTTTGCTAATACATAGTTAATAAAGGAAGATTTTTATAGACCCTTAATTGTTTTTCTTTGGGTATAGTTCCCCATGATTCTGCAGATATGGGACTGCCTACTTTACCCATCTGCAATTATTAAATATGTAGATTTTTATATGTAAAAGATGGCACAAAAAACTCTTGTTTGTTATGCTCTGATAGTGCTGTGATTATGTCCTAAATTTAAATAATAGGAAGTGGACTGATGGCAGATGAAATTTTAATATCATCCTGGTCCACAAACATCCTGTTCCACACTTGAGAATCTGAGGAGATTGCTCTCTTTTGGAGAAACTTACAAAGCAGACCAGGGATATTCCAGGAGGGTATATGATGACAAATATTCAGAAAGACTTCGCATTAGGTAATTTTCATATGTTACTCTGAGCTTCAACAAGATTAGCCAATGAATGACATTTAGCCTATAAGCAGAGTTTGAAATGAAGTTATGGGTAAACACAACACAAAGGTCAAAAGAACAGCCTTTATCAAAGGCCAAACATGATGGACCAACTCTGCCATGACTTTCACATCAGCATCTCTGCTGTTGCCGTATAATACCGCAGGCCCTGGAGTCACAGAAAAACTGGTTTCCATAGTTCTTTGTATCACTGGTAAGCTATCCTCAAAGCTTTGCTCCGTTTCCTGTTCAGTATTAGTCCAGATTTGCCTCAAAGCCATTTGCCTACATGCTTATATCCACTCAAACAGGAGAGCCCCACTTTCCCCACAGCAGAGGAGGGAGTTCACCAAATGTCATCTAAGTCTTGTTATGTCTTCTCTTTCTAACTTCCCACTGGTGACCACTTCACCTACCACAATCCATCCACACTGGCTGTTCTGCACACGGAATCAAGAAGAGGCCTGGACTTGGTCCCTACTCCTAGGATGTGGTCTCTAAGAGTATCCCTACTAATGAGAACATCTATGGTCTAGGACTGTGGGACTTAATTCAATACCAACAATGCACCCAGAGTCTCCAGGTCAAGTGGATCAGCTCAGAATCTGGAGGAGACCAAGGCTGAGATTGGAGCATGATGTTGTTCCAGTAAAAACTTTAGACTTCCAAGACTGGGTGAATTCCTGAATAATAGTCTCTTGGTGTCCCTGGAAGAGTCAGTGCTTTATACAATTCCAATGGGTAAGCAAATCTGAGCAGATGCCCAGGAATCTCCCAAGCTTACTTATGATGTCCCCTACCAAATAATTGAGCCTGACTATAGCCCAAAGGGCTCCTCAACTCAAAGTCCACGCAAGAGGTGAATGTAACCTTGGAGATTTCCAAACACTGAAATTAGACACTGAGGGGCTTAGGAGTAGGGACTGCTGTTTTTGAGAATATCAGTATCATCTGACATTTCCACTTTGGCATCAAACTACCTTCATCCCTTACAGACTTCCCATCTTAGAAATGATGGGCTCCTCACAAGCTCATGTGTTAAAGACTTGTCCACAGCCTGTGGTACTATTGTGAGGGGTGGCTACTTCAAGAGTTGGGGCTTGGGGTTGGTGAGATGACTCGGTTTATAAAGGCATCAATCACAAGGACCGTGGTTCAAGTCCCACACGATGAAAGAAAAGAGCCAAATGCAAATTGTCCTCTGACTTAAACACTGGTGCCATGTCAGGGGTCTCCTATCCACTTCCAGAAAACAAAGAAGCAAATATTTTTAGAAAGAAGTGGGGCCTGGCATGAAGAGGTTAGGTCATTGAAACAATACTTTTGAATGAGATTGTAGAGAATTAACTCTTCCTTCCTTCCTTCCCTCCCTCCCTCCCTCCCCCCCTTCCCCCTCCCTTCCTCTCTCCCCCTCTCCCTCCCTCCCTCTCCCCTGTTTCTGCCAGGCATTTCCACCAGAATGAGATTCCCGGAGAAGATTGATGCTTCCAAAACAATGACCCTAAATTAACCTGCCTTCTTTTAAGATTGATGACCTTGGGGCATTTTGTTATAGTAAAGTCAGTGTCTAATAGCGTAGGTGCAATATCCCTAGGGGAGCTGTCAGGGAAACTCACAGCTCTAAATGCAAACCAAAGAGAATATCAGCAAAGGGTTTTCTTCTCTTCCCTTGTGTTTAGACAAATAACAGAATACAAAGAGCACACACACACACACACACACACACACACACACACACACACACACACACACACACACACACAAATCTCTCTCCATAGCTACAATTCTTTGTGGGAATGAGGTGATAATAGGCCTGTGATCAGAACAATTTAAATTTGTGTGGCTTCTAACAGAAGGACAGAGCTGACCCTTCTCCCAGACACTGCTTTGCAATTACACTATTGAGTTATGAAAATGACTCTAGGATGTATTTTGGAAGACATTAGCTCAAATCTAATTTCCAACCACACAAGGCAACATTAAGGAAATGAACTAGGGTAACTTCTGCCTCTGCTCCAGTTCCATCCACAGGTGTGAGGATTACAGAGGCTTGCTGGGAATTCTTGCAAAATATAATGTAATCACAGTGACTAAACCTCATAATTAAATTTGCATAAAGTCAGATATTGAATTAATTCCCAAATATTAGACTCAATGTCGGTTCTGATTCTAGATTTTTTTTTTTAGTTTAATGAAGAACTTTCCCCCCCACCTAGTTCCTGTTTTTACAATCATCTAGAACAATCTAAAAGCCCCAGTCTAGCTTGCAATAAAGAAAAATGATACATTTCATCAGTGTTCTCTACAGCAAGCAACAGAGGTGCCACAGAGATTTACCAACTTCT
The DNA here is from genome assembly GCA_033318265.1 of Phyllotis vaccarum. Taxonomy (NCBI): domain Eukaryota; kingdom Metazoa; phylum Chordata; class Mammalia; order Rodentia; family Cricetidae; genus Phyllotis; species Phyllotis vaccarum. The sequence goes on along the minus strand of JARWLC010000014.1, from coordinate 73,520,452 downwards.
TCACGTTTTTTTTCCCCCCCGATTTGTAAGCACCCAGTATTTTCAGAGTTGTCAGAGAAAGAAATCAATTCCTTAAACCATCTAAACCCAGCCTGGGAGTTGGGTTTTAATGCCTCATGAAGCATTAATCTATAGTACTTGTTGTTCATGATTTCAGTACAGAATTATTGAAGAGCAGCTGTCAGGATTGGGCTGTATTGGCAACACCTGTCTAGAGGCTATAAGATGGGGATGTTTTCAGGGAATTGATGGGAAAGGATCGAGTTCTTCCTTCACATTAACAGCAGCCTGGAAATCAAACTTCATCTTCTGATAACAATCAATTAAACAAAAGCCTGAGAAATGTGTAGAATTCCTCAGCATCAATTGTCATTTCTCTCTAAACTGAGATGGGGAGAATGAAGTGGTCCTTCCTGACAACCACTGGGAATTTAAGAAAACAAGCAACACTGAGTAGAGCTGTTCAAACAGCCACCACACACTGCAGGTGCAGGGCCTCTGGGGAGGCCAGAGCTCTTTTCTGACAAAGACCACCAGGAGTTTTCCAGTCAGGCACTCCACTCCTCCTTCAGCAAAGAGGAGGAGCGTCCTGGACCCAAGCCACCCCAGAGAGGCCTGCCATTCCCCTGTGCCCAAGATCTAGATGTGTATCTTACTTTCCAGGCAAGAATTTCTCCTCTGTCCACTAATGAAATTTCTTGAGTCAGGGAAAGATGCTGGAAGGGCAGCATGTATAAGAGACAGCCAACACACACTCCCCAAAAATGCATCTGAGGCCTACAAACTCATAGAATTTGATCATGGAAGGCTTTTTTTTCCCTGAAGAAAAACCTCTAAATCCAAAACATTGCGTGTTGTCCAACCTGAATTAAAGAAACGATAGCTACATATCTTTACCTCTCAGATCTTGTTGGGTCCTAAAGCCTGTGTGGGAAGCATTTGGATAATGGCTTCACATGGGACACAGGTGCAGCATGTCGATATGCAAAGGTCATTGTATCATGTGGTTATAGTACCAAGTGCAGCATCTGGAGGACCCTGCATCTGCATAGTCTTCAGCTTTTCCAGGTACAAATGGAGCCTTGAAAATGTTAGGTAAAAACACAATAAAGCCCACAATTTTGGCTGCTTCCTATGCTTTTCTTCAGTGACCCTTGGCCACAGCCTCTAATACAACATACATTATTGAAAATAGCAAAGTATAGTAGGATCACCCTCATTATCAAGTGTAGGTAAACCCATGTGCATACCAGACCATGATTTTAAACCCTGAGGTTTTCTGAGCATGTGCAGAACAGGGGTATGTAGAATAAATCAGAGCAGATTTGCATGGGCTCTGACAAAATGTTTCCTTCTTCAGCAGGTGATTAGTTCCACACTCGACTATATTTAACATGCCTGCTGTGCTAATGACCATATGGTATATGACATCCTCTCCACCTTGAGAGATGGCAGGCTCAGATCGCTGAAACCCAAACATTCGGCAGCCCAATGGCTCTTCTCTATAAGTGCTTCTCACAGCTGAATTGTTTTGATTCAACAGCTACCATCTCTTGTTCCACTTTTTGTAAAATTCGCCCCCTCCCAAAGATTAGTGGATGAGCCGGGGGTTCACAGGCACAGGATAATCTACATCACACAAGTTCATGGGCAAATGTGAATTCTTTCTTCCCTGTGCATGCTCCTGGTGAACCGCTGTCCAGCCACTCACTGGTGTAATTTTAGTGAGATCCATGATGACTTTTAGTTACTTTTTATACCTCAGAAGTGGGTGGGGCACAGAAAAAAAATACAAGCATTATATTTCTCTCCCCAAACTCCTACATAGCCTTATATTGCTCTCCTGAAAACCCCATAGAGCCCTTATGAACTGACTGACTATACTGCCAATAAGGTCCTGAGAGATGGATGGGTCTTCAGAAGAGTTCTTCCCTTGCTAATTCTACCTACTGTCCAGCCCTTTTAGAGTAGGTGTTCATTTTGTGAACTTAGAAACGTGAAAAAGGAGAGAATAATGCAGAGGTAGCACACACACACACACACACACACACACACACACACACACACACACACACACACACACACACGAAATCATCAAGGTATCTCAGGAGATGACAAGCCACCAGCAGCGACTGACCTCAAAGGGATGTCTGGGTTACCTTGTTTCTTTCCACACTACCCACTACCCATTTCAAACATGACACCAGGATGTCTCCATGGTCTTCACAGATGGAATGGCAGAAGCTACCTGTAGATAATAAGGTTTCATGAGGGCTAAATGTGGTATGACTCACAGAGCTGCCCAGCCAACCTGCACGCTAGAAAACACAGCTTCCATTTCTGAATGGGATAGAGTCCAAGAGGAGGATTGATTTTCCCAGAGTCACACAGGATATCCTGGAAGAACAAGGGCTACAACATGACAGAAATGTGACCCCACGATCTCTCCCGCTCTCCAGGGGTAGGCAAACCCCTCACTACTGTGTGTTCCACTTTTCCTCACTTTAGAGTACACTGAGCCTCCTTCCTGCTTTAATATTTTATGTTTCCTTGATACTGATCCAAAATCAATAGGATTCCCAGGGCTTCCCTTGCTATTTCACATGGGGCTGAGCGGATCAGCAGAGAATATTCTCACACCCACATCCTTACCAAAATAATTGCTCTCATTTCTCCCCATTTTCCATTTAACTGTCCATCCTTGAAAAAGAACAAAGCTTGGTGGTGGGTGTTTCATTCACAAGGCAGGACTGTCCTGGTCTCCAGGAGGATTCTTAACTCCTACTGCAGACAGCCACCGTATGACAACAGGAAACCTCTTAGTACTTAAATTATGACATGTATACATACATGTACACATATGTACATACATATATTAGGACTGAGTACCTGGTTTGGGGATTCAGCCCTAGGGAAGACTGACTCTTCATCGCTCAGCATTCATTAATTTCCTGTGGTGTTTTATTTAGGGGTGGGCTTTGTGAGATTTCCCCATCCTCGTTAGCATGTCAGTTGACACTGTCACCATTTAGGCCTTCTTTAGGTGGCCATATTGTCCAGGTTTCCTATCCTATATGGAAGACACCGTCTCCTACCAAGCTTCCTGTTCTGCTGGTTCACACCCTTGCCTCTTGTTCTCTCCAATCTCCTTTGCCGAGCCATTTCCTGTAAGTCACACCACCAAGGTACCATCTGCTCCCACACTCTGCTCTCCAGTGCTGACCACTGATATGCAGGGGAAGGAATATGGACTATGCAGACCATCCTTTCTTTTTTTTGTAGTCATTAGCTACTGATATGGCTTCCTCACCAAGATGAGCCCGAACTCACAGGCCTAATGAAGGCTGCCTCCACCAGGGCATCCCAGGAAGTCAGCGCTAGCTGCTTCCTCCCTTCAAAGTGCAATGTGCCAGGAATTCCGATTCCCACTTACGTCAAAATAGATGCAACAGCTGGGTCTAATGAGATTTCTTCAGCAAATTATCAGCAAGCTTAAAACAATTTCCTCTCTGCCAGACAAACCATGCCACAGCCAGCACAAACGGGGTCAGCGAAGAACTAAGGTCGCAGCAGACGAAGGGGCAGGTGTCAAAACAGACAACAGGTTTTCTAAGTTCTGGATTCCAGTTCCACTTAGGAAAGACAAGCTTTGCTATTTTCTCAACCTTTTTATTTTTTCTCTAAAAGAATGAAGCCAACGTCGCTCTTCAAAAATTAATAAATACAGGAAAATCAGAACAGATTTTAAATGACCATTGCATAAGCAATTTTATCTTATTTTCCATTTAATGAAGATACTAATTCTTCATTAATATCATGATTGGCCGTATGACTGCATGTCCCCCAGAAGGCTCTGCTTGCAGTGAAGAGTTGCTGTTAAACCTCCAGCCAGGACTATTATTAAAACTCAAGAATGTCCTATGCAAATTAGGATACACCTAACACTGGAATACATCAAAAGCACTTAAAACTAGCAGCGCCTGTCCTCAGTCTGATACTGACTGATTTTTCTGTTCTCTCCTGTTACCCGTCACCTCGTGCATTTCCTCTTTGATGTAGATGTTACTGCTTTTGTTAATACAGGGTCTTGCTTTGTAGCTCTGGCTAGCCTAGAATTCACTATGGAAACCAGACTGGCCCTGAACACTCAACAACCAATCCTCCTGCCTCTGACTCCTAAGGGCAAGGATTACAGGTGTGTGCCACTGTGCCCAGTTTTGAGCTATTTACTTGTAATTTTCAACATTGCCTTAAAGTCTAGGGAAATTTCCTTTCTTAGAGTTATACATATCTGTGTACAGATACCAACAACTACCCAATGAGTCCAGGTACCAAACAAAATTTATCCAAAAGACTAAATGCTAGTGCTCCATCCCAGGATGCTGTGAACTTCTTGCTAACAGGAAGCCTGATATACCCATGTATGCTTTGTTAATGATGTCTGCCTTCCTGGGATACACTAAATACTGCCTGGATATTATGGAGGCTCGTCACCTTCTTTTCCTCACAGTATCTAATTATTCACATCCCTTGGGCAAATATATGAGTTGCTACTAACTATTCTGCCTCTATAACAAGAAATCTTAGCGGGAAAACGGTATAATTTCTATGCATCAGGCACTCAAATTACAGAATGGCTACAGCAGTCAGCTCGAAGCTGCAATCGTATTGACAGTCGAAAGGAGTAGTGGATTTGTGTGGTGATGCTATGAGTTGACTATACTCCCCATAAGTCAAGTACTAGAGACCTGAGCCCCCCCCAATGACTTCATGTGAGGATACAAGCCCCTTAAGAGAGGATAAATACCCTTCATATATGAATAGACTATTTATCTTATGAAGGTCCTGATATAGGGATGCCCCTGTCCCTTTCATGGTTTTTTACTTTTCTGTCTTTCAACCAAGAGGAGACACCACAAGATGAAAGCTCTCAACATAGGATATCACCATTTTAGAAATATTAGAAATGTATTTTCTCTCTCAAAAATCCCAGGCTTCCAGGAATTCTGCTGAAGTATCACAGAATAGTCCAAGGCAGGAATTCATAACAAAACAAAACAAAACAAAACAAAACAAAACAAAAAAACAAGGTTTCCTGTAGTCCAGGATGGCTGAGAAGTTGCCATGCAGCTAAAGATAATGATGACCTCGAGTCTTTGAACCTCCTGCCTCAGTCACAGAGCTGGGATTACAGGAACTCGCCAGCATGCCTATCTGTATTCAGTGTTAGAGACTGAACCCAGGGCTTTGTGCACACTATGAACTTTATAAACTACCCTATATTTCCAGCCCTAGAGTTCATACTCTTGATAAACAGGATACATATGAGCCTTTTGAGATCTGGGTAGTCTGTCCCGACAGCCAGGGAAAGCAGTTGGTCCACTGCTCTGAGGCAACTTGTACTATCTCACCACAGAACATCTGCCATTTTGCTATTCAGAAGTATAGATTTTGAGCCTTGACTTTATCCTTTAAAATAACGAAGAAGAAGAAGAAGAAGAAGAAGAAGAAGAAGAAGAAGAAGAAGAAGAAGAAGGAGAAGGAGGAGGAGGAGGAGGAGGAGGAGGAGGAGGAGGAGGAGGAGGAGGAGAAGGAGAAGGAGAAGGAGAAGGAGAAGGAGAAGGAGAAGAAGAAGAAGAAGAAGAAGAAGAAGAAGAAGAAGAAGAAGAAGAAGAAGAAGAAGAAGAAGAAGAAGAAGAAGAAGAATCAAGCCTCACACTTCAGCACACCAGCAATAGCGCTGCTTGGGTGGCTGAGGTGGGAGGATTGTGTGTGGGAACATGAAAGACTGGCTGATACGGCCTAAAGCTTGTCTTATCACCATAAGGAGGGCCCAGAATTCACTATCACAGGCCTCAGGTACTAAGTCATCATACATATGTCATAATTCAGTTTGGCTCATTCCCTAAATCATTTTATAACAGGTTTTTGGAGGGTTAGTTTGATCAATTTTTCCCCCAATCTCAAATGTGGTTTGCTTTTTTCCTTAAGGCATGAGATAAGGTCATGCTTGCTCCAGACAAGCTTTGGTAAGGAAGACCCAGCTTCATGTAGCCTTTGTCTATGAAAAATAACTTAAAATCCGTTATTTTCAATAAAAAATGTCAGGCTTATGGCTCAATTAAAATGATGCATGCCTGTTATATGGCAGTTGGTAAAGATAAAACCGCCAAACAGGTAAGACAGTGAAGTAACAGAGGCATGATTTATACTTGCTATTTGAGGCCTCTAAACACATGCCCTTGGCCTGCACCTCTAGGTGCGTGTGGTAAAAGCACCACTGCCTTCTCTCTGACTACTGATAACATTTTCTGAACAGTCTTTGTGTAGATTTCAGTGGTCAGGAGAACAGCACCAAGATCTTTAGTTTCTGGTGAGAAGAAAACAAAGAGGACCGAATAATTCACTCTGTGAACAGCTCATGTAAACACCTAATCGAGAAACGTGGTTCTGCTTCTTTAGTCCCAGGATATACATTCAGGAAGTGAGACTGTAGCTGGGGGTGGGGGCAGAGCTCAGAGGCATGAAGACTTGGAAGGAGAGCCTCATCACAAGTCTTTCAAGGAAAAATGTCACATAATTCCAGATTCTGAAGGCAATGTGGCCATTAGGAGCTCAAGATGATTGAGATCAAGGAGAAGATTGGGGGGGGGGGCGTGATTGGGGGGCGTGATTGGGGGGCGTGATTTTGTTGTAACAAGTGCTCAGGAGAACCATGGTGATGCTTCAGTCAGTAAGGTACTCTGAATACAAGCACAAGGACCTGAGTTTTATTCCTAGAACCCTAATTAAAAAAAAAAATCCAGGCATGGTGCCAATCAGTACTGAGGAAGTGAAGACAGGCAGTTCGTTCCGTAAGGTTCTCTGGCCAGCCTAGTCTTATTGGCAGGTCTTAGACCAATGAGGGACTCTATCTCAAAGAAAGAGGGTGGATCCATCTGGAGAAATGACACCCAAGATTGATCTCTGATCTCTACATGCAAGCCCACAAATGTACACAAGCCTATCTTAGCTCACTGGTACATCTCACCTGCCTGCACCCATACCGACCCCAGCAGACCTAGCTCACTGGTTCATCTCACCTGCCTGCACCCAGACCGACCCCAGCAGACCTAGCTATAATATCATCAGTCCTTACCATTTCAGACTTGGATGAATTCAGATTTTACAACTAATTGCAAACCTAAAATGAAGAACTAGAGGCACAGGACTATTATCCAAACTCAACAGTACTAAAGATGATGAACATGACCCCTTCCAGGACCTTGAGGTTGACAGAGAAACAGAAAGAGCTGGCCTTGAACACTGAAAAAACAGCTAAGCCAGGCTTCTCAGAGGCCAGCACCTTGCAATTTCTCAAACTCCCCATCAAAAACATGGAGGAAACATTTACCTGAGTTCAGGAGGAAGGGTAAGCCCACTGAACAATAGCAACAAACACACCTTAGCAAGTGGCCAATGATGGAAACAGATACACATTTTGTGTGTGTCTGATGTAGTCCCTTGTGAGTAGGCCCAGAGTAAAGTCCAGACCAGAGACAAGGGCCCATGGAATGGCTTGCATATGTGACCTGTGTGCAACCCTCTGCCTCCACTGTCTGTGCAAGAGAGACTTTCTTTTTCTCTGCTTTAATGGAGATGTCAGAATTTTGGTTTTAGTACAACTATGCTAATTTAAAGAACTCTAGATAAGCTCTAAAAAAGCCTACATTAGTGCCATCTTGGAGAAGCCAATCTGGCAAGGAGGTTACATTCTTACAGTTTTATCACCAACATACACAGCTCCATGTGCTTAAACTACTCCACATAGAGCTGAAGACGTGCAGGGGTGATAGCCTGTCTGCATCTGAATGCTCTCCATGACTGCATTTATTTTCCTTGAGAAGGGATAATGGGCCCATTCCTTTCTGCAAGCAGGCTTATTTCTGCCAGCAGCCATATAACAGAAGTGTGTGCACAGCCCTATCCCTGCCTGTGTGGGATGTAGCTCATAAGGAACCTCTATTCTAACTGGGCTGCTTGTTACATATGGCTTGTTGTAGCCAGACGTTTCTGGTCCTGTCTAGCCCAGTGGTCCAGACAAATCTCTCCCACCGTTAGTCCCTCAGTCATTTATAAAATAATTATTCATAAGCTTATATTAATTACAAACTGTTTGGTCGGGGCTCAGGCTCATTACAAACTAAACTAGTTCTTGCATCTTAAGTCAACCCATTTCTATGAATATGTATTGCCACGTATCTTATGGTTTACCTGTGTTCCATTACATCTTACTCCCCTGTAGTGATATATTTTATATTTAATAAAATCAGCCTGGGGTATCAGAGATCAGAATTACCCACATTCAAGCCATGAGGATCAGAGAGTGGTGACTCATGTCTTTAATTCCATAATTAAAGAAACAGAGATCTTTCTATATTTTTGTGAGTTCAAGGCCTAACAACCAAACAGTAGTAGCTCACACATTTAATCCTAACTCTATAATTATGATGCAGAATTGAACCCCGAAATAAAATAACTGAGCAGGGAAGATACTTTAGGCAGGAGGAACAGAGATTCAGCCATTCTGTAAGAGTGATAAGCCAGGCGGAGGACTTTTGAAGATAGCATTTACCTTGTTCAGCCTGAGAAGTTAGTTAGGTAAGAATTGACTGTGGTGTTTCCTCTTTCTGATATTCAAGGCTGATTTGATTAAATATAAGATATATCATATATGCTCTTCTATTTTGTAAATATTTTTCCATTTTAATAAAATTCTGACTGGCCAGAAGGTAGACAGCAAATGTGGGCGGGGCTCAGACTAAGAAAACTCTGAGAAGAGAAAGAGCAGAGCATGCCAGGCAGACTCAGAGGAAAGAAGACCAGAATGCTGCTCTGAAAAAAGGTACTGAGCCACTTGGCTAATCATGGGTTTTGTTAAGAGTAAGAGTTAGCCAGTAATATGCCAGAGCCATAAGCCAAACAGCATGCAATATAATTAATATCAGACTTTATGTGATTATTTGGGATTGCTGGTCTGAATCTCGGGGCTAAGCTGGGCCAGAAACTCCTACTACAAATGTTGTTCCAACATGGGGCATGATCTACATAGATCTGAGAAAGCTTAAAAATGATTCTAAAAGGGAGCCAAAACCACCTTCCTAGTTGTATCTTTCAAGTGGGCCATGGTACAGAGTGGTATTTGAGCTTGACAGATTTAAGGGGTTTTTTTTTGTTTGTTTGTTTTGGTTTTTTTTTTTTTTTTTTTTTTTTTTTTTTACAGACCAAAAGGGAACAAAGTCAAAGAATAGCAATTTTTGGGGGAAAGCTGTTTGCCGGCAGCAAGCAGAGGCACAGCTCCTTTAAGAGATGTTTTCTGATTCATCCTTAGCTGCCAAAACATGTGATTCTTGTAAGAGGCCCTGCTACCAAACACTTAAATGGTGTTTATGAGCAGAGGGTGGTGGTACTCTACTTCAGTGTGAACCCTAAAACTTCCCAGTTGGGGTGATAAATGTGGTTCCTGCCAGTAACTCTGCCGTGAACATAAGCTATCACACACCAAGAGGAGCTAGGTGGAACTGGGTGGAGTCAACTGCCATAGCCAAGCCTTTAATCTTAGCCACACCTTAGCAGATTAAAGGTATCATTAGAAACAGAAAAGGAATAGAGATATTCAGTAAAGGCAGATTCAGACTAGAGGGAAAAAAGAAAACAAAAAATTTCCAAACAGTTTACAGTGTATTTAAAAATATACATAGGCTTAGTAGAGAGAAGAGAAAAGAAAAAGGACAGAGAAAGTCCATAAAAAAGAAATAAAGTAGCAAAAAGATGGAAAATACACAAAGAGTCTGGATACTGTACGTTATGTTGTCTTTGAATTGTTTTACTGTTGAAGGAGCAAGAGCTACTAAGAGAAACTGGAATATAAAGGCTGCTGTATTAATCCAAGCTATATATTTTGTAAATGTCTTGACTTATAAATTGAAGTCAAAGGATATGTCAGTTTGGAGAAAAGGTTTTCTTTTTATTTCTACAGAAAATGAGAGGTTGTAGAAGAATTCTGGGTTAAGAAAAACTGGGTTTGATTGAGGAAGAGCCCCTAAAAAATCTCCAATGGGGATAGATTACCAGATGATCCAACATTTCAGAACACCTCTGTTGCAGTTTCCTCTGAGTTCTGCATCCAGAACAGCTCAACATTGCTGACTGAGATTATCCATCTTTACTGACTACTCCACTCTGGACTTGACCATAATCTTAAATTTTTACTTGGGTCCCCATAAGATTATCAATAACCCCAATCAATAGGAAGTAGCATAGAGAACTATACCCATATTCTGAAAAAAAAAAAACATTATGTGATGTTTGTCTTTGTTTATAGTGTTGGTTACAATTTGTTAGAGATAATGGCGAGGAAAAACTATACAAAGGAAATTATATTTGCGGTTTATGTTTAAAAAAGAGGGAATTTCTGTGGCATTATGCTCTTGTACTTTGTAAATATATTTTTTTCTCCTACTGGTTTAATAAAATGCTGTTGGCCAGAAGGGAGACAGGAAGTATGAGTGGGGTACCAGACTAAGAAAACTCTGGGAAGAGGAAGAACAGAGCAGAGATGCTAGGAAGACTCAGGAAAGAAGATGAGAATGCTGCTCTGAGAAAAGGTACCAAGACACTTGGATTTGGTTAAGAGTCAGACTTCCCAGGTAGCTCACAGTGTGTGTGTGTAGGGGTGGTACACCATAGTTGTGATATTCTTTTAAGTATGAGTAACTCAGATGGACCTATCTGGATAATGTGAGTGTGTTTTAGGCTTCAAATATATTGAAAACAGGGACTATTATATTGACTGCCTATGAACTCTTCTTGCATATGACATTCTTTTCTTTCTAAATTGTTTTTAATTTACTGTTTTTTTGTGCATTTGTTCATGCTGTGAATGTGTGTGATGGTCAGGAGATAATTTGCAGGTTTTTTGTTCCTTCCACTATGTGGATTCTGAGACTCGAACTGAGTTGACCACACATTTATAGACCAGGTCATCTTACTAGCTCATGTACAAAACACTTCTAATTAAAGATATTCAGTAACTGATATGGTCTCTCTAGGGGCTTCAGGAATCAGGAGGCTTGTTTCAATCCAGTACAGAAACTTCTCACAAAAGTATATTGTAAAATTAGCCATTTGTTTCTCTTTCTCTTTATTTGTTTATTTGTGGCACTTAGACCAAAAGCCCAGTGTTCAATCATGGGCTATTTTACAGCATTTTGGGGACTTTTAAATCGTGGCTACTAACATTATGTAAACTGGAGTCTACAGTTAAAATTGACCTTTGTGCTTCCATATATTGATGTGTTATCAAACCTCATATGACTCCTAAGCAGTAGGCTCTACTCTAATCTTAACATCATGGAGAGAGAGAGAGAGAGAGAGAGAGAGAGAGAGAGAGAGAGAGAGAGAGAGAGAGAGAGAGAGAGAGAGAGAGAGAGAGAGAGAGAGAGAGAGAGAGAGACTAAGACTCAAGGCTTTTAGCCTCATCTTTGTAAGTAAATACCATGTTCAGAGTAAAATAGTTTGAGAGATGAGTTCATTTTAAATTCTTTATCAATACACTCTATTTTTTATGTAAAGTAGATAATCACCAAGTAAAGCTTTAAGCTTTACTTTTATAAAATAAGGACTGCTGAAGAGACTCTGGACACAGAGGCTCTAGGGGTTGCATGAAGGTATGCTCTGAATGTATAATCATGGTCCTGTGATGACAGTCTTTTTCTGCAGTTGCTGACCTTGGGACCACCTGAGAATCTGTGTAAGCCTTTGCACTAACAACCTAGAGGAAGAGGAAGCTGGAGGTTCCACATAATGTGCACATCTTACGTTTCAGTCATTCTCATTACCATACAACTTTGCAGCATGGTTCTCCAACCAGTTAGACAGACCAACCCTAAGTGTGCGTGTGTGTGTGTGTGTGTGTGTGTGTGTGTGTGTGTGTGTGTGTGCGCGCACATGCTCATGAGTGTACCTGAGGACAAATGAAAAGGAAAAAATGACACTTATAGGGTAACAAAGGGCATATTCATCTCTCTCCTCACCTTGCAGGAGGAGGTAAACCCACCCACCCCCACACACCCTGTCAACCCTGACACCATTCACACCTCTGGTTCTGTCACAGTAGGAAGTGGGCTGCCATGTTGTCAACTTTCTGGGTAATAATAGCCAAGTGACTTAACAGTCCAAGGAATGCTTTGTTCTGAATATAGGTTGTCTCCCAAGGATCTCAATGATGTGGCATTTGTTCTTAGTAACGGTGGCTTGGGTGCTCTAGGCACAGTATGGCTAATGGGGGATTTGTGGCTTCAGAAGCTCATTATCTTTAAATTGATGGGTTCCTAACAGGAAAATGAGAGGAAAATACTGAGGCAACGATGAGGAAAGAGACGAAGAACGAGCCAAACATTGCTATAAAAACAACAAAACCCCACCATGCTTCTGCTCCAGTTCTTCAATGAATCTGTGTGCGATACATGATCTTTGCAAATATTTTAAGTATTGTCCAAGAAGTGAGTAGGCCAGGAGTAAAAGTTCTCTCAAAGAGCAAATGGTATGCAAGTGTTTGGAGTTTTTAATCTGTTCATCTAAATCTCAGTAACTCTCCTAAAATGTAAGACGTTGAACCAACACAAACACACCTACAACACTGAAAGCTGTGTCTCTTTCATGAGCTGAAGCTCTAAGGAGAAAACACACATAGGTGTTTGTGCTGTATTTGTTGAGAGCATTTCCTGCAACCTACCCCAGGACATTCCCAAGTACACAGATGGCCTCTCTGCAAACTGAGAACCTTATTCTTTTCATTGTCTTTCCACTCCATCACTATTTCTTAGCTGAAGTACTATTTATCTATTCAAGCAAGTACAGCACAATTATACAAGAGATACTCTGTAAATATAATTACTAAATAAAACTAAGTTTAAAAAAATGTTCCGGGGCAGAGGAGACAGCTCAGTTGGTAAAATGTCTTGCAAACAGGAAGGACCTGAGTTCGATCCCAAGAACCAATGTAAAAAAAAAAACAAAAAAACAAAACAAAACAAAAAACAAAAAAACTTAGGCATGTAACAGAAGCTTATAATTCTAGGGTTGGGGAGTTAGTTGAGACAAGAAGATCCCTAGGGCTCACTGGTCAATCAGTATAGCCTTCTTGGAAAGCTCGAAGTCAGTGAGAGATTCTGCCTTTAAAAGGGGAATGCAGTTCCTAGGGTGTAACACCTGAATTTGTCCTACATCATCCACCTACAAATTCACCCATACCCATGTGTATTGTGTATGTGCATATGTATATACATGTATACACACACAATAAATAAATAAATAAAACAAAAATGTATTAATCTTATACTTATTTGCTACAACATCCCTAACTCCTCAGAATTTAAACCTGGCAACCTAAACCCTAGTCTGGCTGTGAGACTTTACTAAGTATGTAATACTGATGCTGTCTTGTGCTCAAGGCCTCTTTAGCTGCTTTCACCACTGAAGGATGATAGCTGTGTCACCCAGAGCCAAGCAGAGCAAGCTTCAACAACACATCTATACTTCTGACATGTGGCATCACTTTAAGCTGCCAAGACCTTGGCTCAGGCATCCAGCACACACCTGAGTGAGTGTAACAGTCAAAGGCTACTGATTGACTGCTCTGACTTGTTATTTGTTCAGTTCTAACCCTAGCATCCCTGGGGGGGGGGGCAGCAGGGGTGAGCTCTTTCAGTTAGAGCAGAATTCACTTTATAGGAAGTAAACCTGTTTCAGCTTCCTCCCCAAAGTTATATGGTGAACCAGTTCAACCATAGGTCTCTCCCCCTCTTATTTTTTTAAAATAATTTATTACTTATTTTTATTTTATTAGTGTTTTGCCTCCACACATGTCTTTGTGAGGCTGTTGAATCCCCTGGAACAGGAATTACAGGCAGTTATGAGCTGTCATGTGGGTTCTGGGAATTGAACTCAGGTCCTCAGGAACAGCAGTTAGTGTTCTTAACCACTGAGACATCTCTCCAACCTCCACACTCCCTCTTTTCTATACAGCGCCATAACACAGTGACCATACCACATCACAGTAACCACACCACACCACAATGACCATACCACACCACATTACACCACACCACACCACAATGACCATACCATACCAAACTACACCACCACAATGACCACACAACACCACACCACACCACACCACAGTAACCACACCATGCCACAGTGACCACAACACTACAGTGACCACACCATACCACAGTAACCACAACAGTACCACACCACATCACAATGATCTCACCACACCACAGTGATGACCTCATACTACAGTGATCACACAATACTACAGGGACCACATCATAATGACCACAGGGTCTGAATGCAGACTTTATTGTAAATAACCCCTTAATTTGTTTGCAAACATATTTTTTTCTCTCCTGAAATCAGCCAGTCCCAACTTCAATTCATCCTGAATCTGCCTTCCCTCATTAAAAAGTTCAGCAAGGAATAAGGTCTGGAGAGGTGGGCCAGAGGATTAGAGTACTTGATGTTGCAGAGGACATAAGTGTGTTTCCTAGGATCCACTGTGCCTCAAAACTGTCTTAACTCCAATTCCAGGGGATCCAATGCCCTCTTCTGAACTCTCTGGGCATCAGGCATGGAAGTGGCTCTGTGTGTGTGTGTGTGTGTGTGTGTGTGTGTGTGTGTGTGTGTGTGTGTGTGTGTGTGTGTGCAGGCAAAACACTCATACATAAAAAAATACATCTTTAGCAATAGAAAAAGTAGTTCAACATTGGCTCGTTAGATGGCTCAGTGGGTAAAGGTGTCTGCCTGAGCTTAACTCCAGGATTCACATAGTAGAAGGAAAACACTAACTCCCACAAATTAGCCTTTGATCCCCACACATACATTAATGACATGTACACTCTACTCACACAAACTAAAAATAAATAAATTTAAAGAAAATATTTCTTTAAGTCCAACAACCTTCTTCTACCAAGACTCAGCAGAGGGCCGTGGGGCAAATGTCCCAGAATCATTCATTCCCTGACACTGCACCTATGTACTTTCCTGCTCATTGGTACTTCTTACCCATAAGAATAAGAAAATCAACTTCCCAATACATGTTTGCTTTCCTCTGAATAAATGAAGTGTCCATGTGGATGCTGTCTGCCCAGGAAATCACTTGGAGAAGATTTGGAATGTCAGCTTCAGACTGTCCACCAAGGTCTTTGGTGGCAGTGTCCATTGCTCGGTGCTTTTAGCTTCAGCTCATTTCCTTGTTTTTTCACAGTTGTTTAATGGGAGACATCAGCTTCCTTGTGGATGGGAGTCACATTAAGACGGATTGATGCCTGGCTGGTGTCTTAGGTGAGACACTTCTGAAGTAGAGAAATGGTTTATGGATAACAAGTGTGGGCAGAAATTCTGGGACAGGTAGAGTGACCCAGATGTGCCTCGCATCAAAGAATCCAATCTAGAGGAGGTGGCCCTCTGGAGGAAGAATAAGGTTTTCTCTAAGCTCTGCGTACTGATTCATTTGTATATCATTGGCAGAGTGTGTGAACAAAACTTCTCTACTCTGGGTCACTGACTAGAGAGCATAGAAGAAGGTGATTCTTATTCACCAGCAGCTCTCTTAGCACGCAGGTCAGCCAGGCAGGCTTTGGGATCTACACTTGGGATGCAGATTTGATGAGAAATGTGAGTTCTGAGTTCTTCAGAAAGTTATGGCTGTGTGCCAGAGAAAGTCCTGAGATGCCATGATGAAATCTTAGAATCTTCAGTACATCGGGCCCCAAGTCAAACTGCAGGGGAAGGACACAGATGAACACCCCAGGTTGATGTCAGTGCTCCTTCTGGAGCAATGTGAGCTAGCATATCAGCCCCAACCAAAATAGCTTGTACTGTCTCCTAGGTAAAGCCGAGCCTGGGGACATAAATCTACAGCATCTTAGTTTTGCCTTTTAGGTCATCACAGATAATGAAGACTATAAAAGCCTTTATATTCTGATGAGGGGTCACCCACCCCCCAATCAGGAATTATGTATTTCAGCTCCTCTTAGCTATACATTCCTTCGAGTATCATTCTACATGGCACATACATCTATTTTCCTCTGCTTTGGAGGTATTCCACTCATTTTCCTCCTGGTCATTCTTTTAGACCATACTGCTGCCCTTTCTAAGAATTGTGCTGCCCCTGGACCTAGTGTAACACACAGAGGTTATAGCTACTTAGTTATTACCTCTGCACAGTGTGGTCAAGGGACATAGCACAACAGTCAGTGATAACGGTTGCTTGGTGACTACCTGTGCATCGTGTGGTCACTGAACCTAGCACAGTACCTAGAGGTTCTGACTGCTCAGTTATACCCATGCACAGTGTGGCCACTAGTGTGCTCATTCTAATGAACCTTAAGGCTCTGCTGTCATGGAGCCAGAAAACATGAAGACAGCAGGGGTATGCAACTTAGAATCTCTGTGCAGAACTGAAAGGGCCACACAGTGCTGGCGCTATATCCATGACACAGGTTGATCCTCAAAAGGAATCAGCAGTTCAAGCATTCATGACCCACATAAGTGTGACTCAGTTTAAACTTGTGGACAATTGAAGCATCCAGGAGTCTCAATCCTTACACTCCTGCTGATTTGTGCAGGTGATGACCTGGAACACCCTCCATACCCCTGCATACCCATGTTCTCACATTTGTGATATAACTACTACTCATGAAGTGTTCACAGAAAAAATGAGACAAAAAATTACCTGCTGCACACTCCCAAAGCATGCATAATCTATTAGTACTTGCTTACTTTTAGAAGCTGGAGAAAACTCCATCATTCTATCATTCTGTTCCCTCCCCCACCCTCTTTGTTTCAAAAGCGTCTCATTATATAATTGCTTGACTGTGAAAAGCTGATACAAACCATGCTGTACTCAGGGATAGTGCAATAAGGAGGGGAAATCATGTGTTTGTCCAGGAGCCAAGGAAACCAAGAGGCACTATATTGCCCCAGCTTCCCAAAGGAGAGCACACACCTTTCCCCAGATCATATCACAGAGGTTCTTTGTGTGCACCTGTTGGCAGAGAATAACCCAGAACCTCACGTGATAAGCAGCTAGTTGACTGAGCTACATGTTAGACAAAGACAGGAGTTCCTCATCCATCCCTATCTCTGAATGCCTCTGTCTGTTTTGCAGCTTCCCAGTAGATTAACACAAAATTATTTTTCTATGTCTCACCCAGGACTATTTTATTTAAAACAAAATTAGAGATATCTGTGTATGAGTTCTGAATCAGCAGTCCAGCAACTACATAATGTGCACGATGCACTCTGCCCTTTCATCTCCTCCTGTCTAAATTAGACTGTGGAGTTAGGTCAGTGCTCCCACCTACTCTGGACTCAAGGCATCCTGCGGACCCTAGGGAAGGGCTGCCACTTCCTTCCTGTACCAGTCTTGGCTGATTTCCTTCGGGGAAAGGGTTCTGTTATTGAAATAAAGGTCCAAATGTCACTGCGCCCTGAGACGGATTCAAAATCAAACAGTGCACAATTTTATCAAACAATCTACCTCAGTGAGCATGAGCTCCTGTCAGACGCTGCAATGAGAAGATTCCTTCATCCGGCCACTATATGAGTATGCACAGTATCAGTGCTCATACAAGTGCTCCTTAGGTCAGTAGACCTGGAGCATTGGGCTCACTATGAGCCAGATCTGTGCCTTTTCCCACAGCAATGAAGTACCAAGAAGGAGCATTTTCCAAATGTTCAGTCAGACTTGATTTACTTCTTTCCCTCAGAGGCAGGTGAAGAAGGGCTGGGAGCAGCACGGTGTGTGTGTGTGTGGGGGGGGGGGGTCCCCAGACCAGAGTAAGCTGCTTTCCTGGCTCCCAGGCTGCTGGCAAGGCAAAGTTAAGTGCCCCTCCCCCAGCCCTTGTCACCGGAGCTGGACTGGATGAGAGAAGGAAGAGGACTTCTGAGACATCGAAGCTTCCTGGTTTTTAATGGTAAAACTGTCTTCTTTCCACCTCATTCTTTCATGATCCACTCATGGCTCAGTGCTGAAGAGAACAGGGTTTGTTTGGCAAAACCAGACCCAGAAATTCTGTCATGAGTTTTGCTAGGCATTTCTGTCAGGGCATTTAAAGAAACACACACACACACACACACACACACACACACACACACACACACACACACACACACACAGAGAGAGAGAGAGAGAGAGAGAGAGAGAGAGAGAGAGAGAGAGAGAGAATAGACACTTTGCTCTCTCTGAGTAAACTGGCGCTTCGGTTCTTAAATCTAACTCCTTTAGCTCTGCGAAAATCAGCAACTTGGCCAGGCACGGTGGCTTGGGAATCTGAGGCAGGAGGATCGACACAGATTTAAGATACACAGTGTGAGCATCTCCAAAATCAGGAGGGAAAGGATGATAGAAAGCCAGTAACTTCTAGTTAGTGTCCATTTTCCTATAACTGCTCTGAGCCCAAGTCCAGGAGATGTCTGGATTCCTCCTGTCTCAGGTAGAGAGCTTCCTCTTTCCTCCCCTGCTTCTAGAATCATGCTCACCATCTGCTTGCATTGTACATGCTACATGCTGTGCTGGGATCCT